>OV121092.1:34929698-35574940 GCA_921293015.1 Phorcus lineatus
GCGCTAGGCCTCCCGCTACAGAGCCGAACGCACGATAAAGGCCTGCCGCGCCCTTCTCCTTTCCCGCCTCCTTGGCGAAGGCCGTCATGGCTTTACATGCGTGGGCCACGGAGTTCGCCGTCCCCAAAAATGACCGCGCCTCCTTGTCCAGGTGCACAAGGTGAGCCTCTGAGGCGTGGTGTGCGGAGGAGGGGGGAGCAACCTGCCTTATGTCTTCATCCAAGACGGGAGAGCTGAGAGGAATGGGGGGTTCTGCCACCGGGAGAGTGGCCCGCTGACGGCCGACAAGACCAGCAGGGGGATAAGGCGGCCTGGGGCCGCAGCGGTGATCGCTGCTTCAAAATCCTTGCCTGCCAAGTCAAACAACCGATGGGGAGGGAACACCTGCCTCGCCGGTACCTGGGCCTCATCCTCACAGAAGGACTCAAACCTGGCCCGCTTAGAGGAGGACGGAGAGTCTTCTACCTCACGCAGTCAGATGTCCGCCCACCCCGCTACTGCCTCCATCTTATCTACTCCGTCGGCGCCTAACCCGCCTTTGCTTCCCCCTTCCGAGATCAGGATGAAGGGAGGGTCTGTAGGGTCCACAAACACCCGCTCCCTGTCCGCTCATCCACTGACTCAAACTCCCTCGCGTCCTCCGAGATGACGAGCGCTGGGGGCGGAGAAGTAATGGTGGAAGCGGCGGACGACCCCCCTGATGTCCGACCCCTCCGTTTTGCGCCGATTGCGTCCTTTTCGCTCTTCCGCAAGGTCTGCGTGTATACCTATACCCCCGCCGAGAGGGACTCGCATTCCTCACATCTATCATCCTCCCTGCAGGTGGCCCGACAGAGGCGGCAGAGGGAGTGAGGGTCATGCATTCCCGACTTCCTAAGTCCACAACGTCCACAGAAACCTGGGTACATTGCAGACAATCCCGTGCTCCGTTGATACGAAGTAGACTGAAGCGAAAAGGAAGGAATTTCCTTAGTCTACGTCCCTTCCCGCGCCCACGAGCGGACGAAGGTGAAGCGAGGTCGGAGTAACCGCGGAGCGGTGAACCCCAGAGGAGCGGGTCACGTCCTCCGTCCTACGCCGAACGTGTAGGCGGACAAAGGGGAACGACGCGGATTAAGCGGAGTAAGCGGAGCGGAGGCTTCACTCAACCCAAGTACCCACCAGCTGCGGGGTATGCCATCCGTACAACGCCTGACGCGTAGGCGAAGCGAAGCCTAGCCCAACGTAAGGCGGGGTGAAGCGGAGGCTCACCCTGTCACCGTGGTTCGCTACACGGCCCCGTGTAGGGACGAACCACCCAGGCAGGGCGGACAAGCGGAGCACTTGTCCCACGCCCAAAGCGAAGGAAGCGTTGGCCAACCACCCAGCGGGGTGAAACCTACAAGCCAAGAGTCACGTCACCGCAGGTGCAGCACGGGCCGCGCGACCCAACAGAGGCAAGCAACTGCCAAAGTGGCCTGCCTGACCCTACAGGCTGTAAAACAACAACTCTCCCCAAGTAGCGACTTAGGGATTCAAAGGAGGTCACGTGACCATAGGCGGCGCGGGGTGGGCAGGTAACTCCCGTCTTTCTTCTCTGTGTAATATGGTCGAGAGATAATTGATAGGCAATTAGGGGCTACGGTGAGTCGGAGACGGTAATAGTACGTTAAATAATAATGATTATACCATATTAAGTTATCAAAAAAATTCTTGTATTTTTGTCTTTATCAGGTTTGTAGTAATTTCTGTGTTTGAAAATTATAAACTAAATTGATTTTGTAAAAAATATTAAGTCAAAAACAGGAAAACATCAAATTTTACAATATATATTTGAAAAATTTGGTACATTTCCAAGGAAATGCTACATTAAATGCATGGATATTCCCATTTCTTTTGTTTATCCCTATTTCAGTGTTAGAAATTTTGTTTATCCCTATTTCATTGTTAGAAATTAACAGGAAATAGTGTATGGTCACCAATTTCAACTTGAGTAAGATGATATTCTGACAATCCTACATAAGCAGTATCACTTTCACAAGCATTTCACACAGGAAATGATAAATTGTTGTACCTTAATAAGAGTCTTACTTTCAGCATATTCACATCGATATCATTACTGCAAAAGAAATTTAAGGACTTTATCACACTCAATGTAGCCTAAAAGGGATAGGATATTTTCTAAATGTGGTTAGATTATTTTAATGAAATAGATAAAGATGTGTTCTTTATAGTGGAAACTAACATTCATTTTGAATGTTAAAAACATTGAATCCAGTCATGTTGCCCACATATGTATGACTAATCAAAATGAGTAATTTGATATTGAGAAATCATAGAGAATGTTCATGCAATATGGAAATGAGCTATGTTTATTTGCTCCAAAGATGAATGAACAATTCATTACATTACCTAAAAGTAAGACTTATTCATAGTTTAAACTCGCTTAAAATTACTTTTTTGAAGCGTTTGTCAAACTAATTCATTGCAGACAATTTAATTTAATCAATTCTATAACTGACCTATTCGTCTTTCAGGAAGACATGGGCCATGATTGTGGATAAGGCTTACTGCAGATTACGGCTTGCGTAAGTGGATAGCTTATAAATGTTGAAACAACATCGGGGTCACGCCAAGTTTGTACATGTAAGATGTTATAAAATAATCGCTGAACTGTTCTTGAACGGCGTTTTTACTTTTGCAACACATGTTGTAAAACAAGCCTCACAAACCACTCCTTGTTCAGGTGACCCGCAAATAGCTAGACGAAGTAGACTAAAACGAGAAGGAAGGAATTCCCTTAGTCTACGTCCCTTCCCGCGCCCACGAAGGCGAAGCGAGGGCGGAGTAACCGCGGAGCGGTGAACCCTAGAGGAGCGGTGAACCCTAGAGGAGCGGGTCACGTCCTACGCCGAACGCGTAGGCGGACCAAGGCGAACGACGCGGAGTAAGCGGAGCGGAGGCTTCACTCAACCCAAGTACCCACCCAATAATAGGTTCTATAGTGCAAAAAGGTAATGGAAATGAAGCTATGCATACAGGGATTATTTTAGTATTGTTGTCAAGTGGAGTTGGTAAATATATCTTTCTACATGCATAGTAGAGAATTAACCCCAGTGGCCATGGCCGAGGACCATATTTATCCTGGTGAATGTTTAGTGTGTAAACCTTAATTTCTCTGTTAAAATCTTATCATATGATAGAAAAGTGGTATCAAATTGAAGCTATGTTCCAACTGCAGCCGTCCCCTCGCGGTGAGGTCCTGAGCTGAGGTGAGTAACCCCATGATCAGCTGCCACTGCTGGAGCGGTAGCAGACCCCTGAGCCCTCGCTCCAAGAGGTTGTCTATCCTCTCCATCCGTTCTCGGGGGACAAACGCTCTGTACTGAACAGTGTCCGAAGCGACCCTGAGGTTGCTGCAGATCTCGACAGGGAGATTCGTCCGTCCAAGGAACCCATCTCTGCGGAGATTGGTGTTCCCCGCGGATATCCGCCCCGCGCTCAGCATGACCTGCGCTAGGCCTCCCGCTACAGAGTCGAACGCACGATAAAGGCCTGCCGCGCCCTTCTCCTTTCCCGCCTCCTTGGCGAAGGCCGTCATGGCTTTACATGCGTGGGCCACGGAGTTCGCCGTCCCCAAAAATGACCGCGCCTCCTTGTCCAGGTGCACAAGGTGAGCCTCTGAGGCGTGGTGTGCGGAGGAGGGGGGAGCAACCTGCCTTATGTCTTCATCCAAGACGGGAGAGCTGAGAGGAATGGGGGGTTCTGCCACCGGGAGAGTGGCCCGCTGACGGCCGACAAGACCAGCAGGGGGATAAGGCAGCCTGGGGCCGCAGCGGTGATCGCTGCTTCAAAATCCTTGCCTGCCAAGTCAAACAACCGATGGGGAGGGAACACCTGCCTCGCCGGTACCTGGGCCTCATCCTCACAGAAGGACTCAAACCTGGCCCGCTTAGAGGAGGACGGAGAGTCTTCTACCTCACGCAGTCAGATGTCCGCCCACCCCGCTACTGCCTCCATCTTATCTACTCCGTCGGCGCCTAACCCGCCTTTGCTTCCCCCTTCCGAGATCAGGATGAAGGGAGGGTCTGTAGGGTCCACAAACACCCGCTCCCTGTCCGCTCGTCCACTGACTCAAACTCCCTCGCGTCCTCCGAGATGACGAGCGCTGGGGGCGGAGAAGTAATGGTGGAAGCGGCGGACGACCCCCCTGATGTCCGACCCCTCCGTTTTGCGCCGATTGCGTCCTTTTCGCTCTTCCGCAAGGTCTGCGTGTATACCTATACCCCCGCCGAGAGGGACTCGCATTCCTCACATCTATCATCCTCCCTGCAGGTGGCCCGACAGAGGCGGCAGAGGGAGTGAGGGTCATGCATTCCCGACTTCCTAAGTCCACAACGTCCACAGAAACCTGGGTACATTGCAGACAATCCCGTGCTCCGTTGATACGAAGTAGACTGAAGCGAAAAGGAAGGAATTTCCTTAGTCTACGTCCCTTCCCGCGCCCACGAGCGGACGAAGGTGAAGCGAGGTCGGAGTAACCGCGGAGCGGTGAACCCCAGAGGAGCGGGTCACGTCCTCCGTCCTACGCCGAACGTGTAGGCGGACAAAGGGGAACGACGCGGATTAAGCGGAGTAAGCGGAGCGGAGGCTTCACTCAACCCAAGTACCCACCAGCTGCGGGGTATGCCATCCGTACAACGCCTGACGCGTAGGCGAAGCGAAGCCTAGCCCAACGTAAGGCGGGGTGAAGCGGAGGCTCACCCTGTCACCGTGGTTCGCTACACGGCCCCGTGTAGGGACGAACCACCCAGGCAGGGCGGACAAGCGGAGCACTTGTCCCACGCCCAAAGCGAAGGAAGCGTTGGCCAACCACCCAGCGGGGTGAAACCTACAAGCCAAGAGTCACGTCACCGCAGGTGCAGCACGGGCCGCGCGACCCAACAGAGGCAAGCAACTGCCAAAGTGGCCTGCCTGACCCTACAGGCTGTAAAACAACAACTCTCCCCAAGTAGCGACTTAGGGATTCAAAGGAGGTCACGTGACCATAGGTGGCGCGGGGGTGGGCAGGTAACTCCCGTCTTTCTTCTCTGTGTAATATGGTCGAGAGATAATTGATAGGCAATTAGGGGCTACGGTGAGTCGGAGACGGTAATAGTACGTTAAATAATAATGATTATACCATATTAAGTTATCAAAAAAATTCTTGTATTTTTGTCTTTATCAGGTTTGTAGTAATTTCTGTGTTTGAAAATTATAAACTAAATTGATTTTGTAAAAAATATTAAGTCAAAAACAGGAAAACATCAAATTTTACAATATATATTTGAAAAATTTGGTACATTTCCAAGGAAATGCTACATTAAATGCATGGATATTCCCATTTCTTTTGTTTATCCCTATTTCAGTGTTAGAAATGTTGTTTATCCCTATTTCATTGTTAGAAATTAACAGGAAATAGTGTATGGTCACCAATTTCAACTTGAGTAAGATGATATTCTGACAATCCTACATAAGCAGTATCACTTTCACAAGCATTTCACACAGGAAATGATAAATTGTTGTACCTTAATAAGAGTCTTACTTTCAGCATATTCACATCGATATCATTACTGCAAAAGAAATTTAAGGACTTTATCACACTCAATGTAGCCTAAAAGGGATAGGATATTTTCTAAATGTGGTTAGATTATTTTAATGAAATAGATAAAGATGTGTTCTTTATAGTGGAAACTAACATTCATTTTGAATGTTAAAAACATTGAATCCAGTCATGTTGCCCACATATGTATGACTAATCAAAATGAGTAATTTGATATTGAGAAATCATAGAGAATGTTCATGCAATATGGAAATGAGCTATGTTTATTTGCTCCAAAGATGAATGAACAATTCATTACATTACCTGAAAGTAAGACTTATTCATAGTTTAAACTCGCTTAAAATTACTTTTTTGAAGCGTTTGTCAAACTAATTCATTGCAGACAATTTAATTTAATCAATTCTATAACTGACCTATTCGTCTTTCAGGAAGACATGGGCCATGATTGTGGATAAGGCTTACTGCAGATTACGGCTTGCGTAAGTGGATAGCTTATAAATGTTGAAACAACATCGGGGTCACGCCAAGTTTGTACATGTAAGATGTTATAAAATAATCGCTGAACTGTTCTTGAACGGCGTTTTTACTTTTGCAACACATGTTGTAAAACAAGCCTCACAAACCACTCCTTGTTCAGGTGACCCGCAAATAGCTAGACGAAGTAGACTAAAACGAGAAGGAAGGAATTCCCTTAGTCTACGTCCCTTCCCGCGCCCACGAAGGCGAAGCGAGGGCGGAGTAACCGCGGAGCGGTGAACCCTAGAGGAGCGGTGAACCCTAGAGGAGCGGGTCACGTCCTACGCCGAACGTGTAGGCGGACCAAGGCGAACGACGCGGAGTAAGCGGAGCGGAGGCTTCACTCAACCCAAGTACCCACCCAATAATAGGTTCTATAGTGCAAAAAGGTAATGGAAATGAAGCTATGCATACAGGGATTATTTTAGTATTGTTGTCAAGTGGAGTTGGTAAATATATCTTTCTACATGCATAGTAGAGAATTAACCCCAGTGGCCATGGCCGAGGACCATATTTATCCTGGTGAATGTTTAGTGTGTAAACCTTAATTTCTCTGTTAAAATCTTATCATATGATAGAAAAGTGGTATCAAATTGAAGCTATGTTCCAACTGCAGCCGTCCCCTCGCGGTGAGGTCCTGAGCTGAGGTGAGTAACCCCATGATCAGCTGCCACTGCTGGAGCGGTAGCGGACCCCTGAGCCCTCGCTCCAAGAGGTTGTCTATCCTCTCCATCCGTTCTCGGGGGACAAACGCTCTGTACTGAACAGTGTCCAGGATAGCGCCCAGGAAGGTGAGCGAGGTGGTTGGCTGTAAGTCTGACTTGGACAGATTTATCAGCCACCCCAGTCTCCCTAACAGAGCGATCACAAAATCCCGCTGCTCCCTGAGAACCGCAGGTGAGCGGTGGTGACCGAACCCGTCGTCCAGGTACATCGCGAACTGAACGTCGTGCTGGTGAAAGAATTGCACCACTGGATGAGTCACTCTGGTGAACAACCACGGAGCGGAAGATATCCCGAACGGGAGCACGTTCCACTGAAAGTGCCCCCCCCCCCCCCCCCCCGGACGAAACGGAGGTACTTGCGGTGATCTCAAAATATGGGGATGTGCAAATACGCGTCCTGCAGGTCTAGGGATATCATCAGTCAAGAGACGAAAATATGGCGGCCCAACGAGGTAGGAGCGGTTGAACACCGACATGTCGTGAATAAGCCGCCATTTTCCCGAATCTCTCTAGGGTCGGACGAACACCGGGGAGTAGAACCCCGGAGTGAGGTTCTGGGGCGGGATTTCCTCCACTGCCTCCTTGGAGATGAGAATCTCCACATGCCTTAACGTCAGAGTGAGCCTGTCCGCCGCTAGCGGCCACTCCGTTGGGCAGCAGGTGAGCGGAGGGGGAGACGAGATCGGTACTTGATACCCCCGCTCCAGAATCTGACAAACGAACGGATCTAAGCCTAGCTGTCGCCAGTTCGCCGCGAACTGCCCTAGGCGCCCTCCGACAGGCCCATCCCAGGGAACGATCGTAGGCGGGGGAAGCTGCGGTGGTTGCCACAAGTCACTTCTTTCTTGGGATGTGGGGTCCCTTCCCCCGCTTGACGTGCTGGCCGCCCCCGAAGCGACCCTGAGGTTGCTGCAGATCTCGACAGGGAGATTCGTCCGTCCAAGGAACCCATCTCTGCGGAGATTGGTGTTCCCCGCGGATATCCGCCCCGCGCTCAGCATGACCTGCGCTAGGCCTCCCGCTACAGAGCCGAACGCACGATAAAGGCCTGCCGCGCCCTTCTCCTTTCCCGCCTCCTTGGCGAAGGCCGTCATGGCTTTACATGCGTGGGCCACGGAGTTCGCCGTCCCCAAAAATGACCGCGCCTCCTTGTCCAGGTGCACAAGGTGAGCCTCTGAGGCGTGGTGTGCGGAGGAGGGGGGAGCAACCTGCCTTATGTCTTCATCCAAGACGGGAGAGCTGAGAGGAATGGGGGGTTCTGCCACCGGGAGAGTGGCCCGCTGACGGCCGACAAGACCAGCAGGGGGATAAGGCGGCCTGGGGCCGCAGCGGTGATCGCTGCTTCAAAATCCTTGCCTGCCAAGTCAAACAACCGATGGGGAGGGAACACCTGCCTCGCCGGTACCTGGGCCTCATCCTCACAGAAGGACTCAAACCTGGCCCGCTTAGAGGAGGACGGAGAGTCTTCTACCTCACGCAGTCAGATGTCCGCCCACCCCGCTACTGCCTCCATCTTATCTACTCCGTCGGCGCCTAACCCGCCTTTGCTTCCCCCTTCCGAGATCAGGATGAAGGGAGGGTCTGTAGGGTCCACAAACACCCGCTCCCTGTCCGCTCGTCCACTGACTCAAACTCCCTCGCGTCCTCCGAGATGACGAGCGCTGGGGGCGGAGAAGTAATGGTGGAAGCGGCGGACGACCCCCCTGATGTCCGACCCCTCCGTTTTGCGCCGATTGCGTCCTTTTCGCTCTTCCGCAAGGTCTGCGTGTATACCTATACCCCCGCCGAGAGGGACTCGCATTCCTCACATCTATCATCCTCCCTGCAGGTGGCCCGACAGAGGCGGCAGAGGGAGTGAGGGTCATGCATTCCCGACTTCCTAAGTCCACAACGTCCACAGAAACCTGGGTACATTGCAGACAATCCCGTGCTCCGTTGATACGAAGTAGACTGAAGCGAAAAGGAAGGAATTTCCTTAGTCTACGTCCCTTCCCGCGCCCACGAGCGGACGAAGGTGAAGCGAGGTCGGAGTAACCGCGGAGCGGTGAACCCCAGAGGAGCGGGTCACGTCCTCCGTCCTACGCCGAACGTGTAGGCGGACAAAGGGGAACGACGCGGATTAAGCGGAGTAAGCGGAGCGGAGGCTTCACTCAACCCAAGTACCCACCAGCTGCGGGGTATGCCATCCGTACAACGCCTGACGCGTAGGCGAAGCGAAGCCTAGCCCAACGTAAGGCGGGGTGAAGCGGAGGCTCACCCTGTCACCGTGGTTCGCTACACGGCCCCGTGTAGGGACGAACCACCCAGGCAGGGCGGACAAGCGGAGCACTTGTCCCACGCCCAAAGCGAAGGAAGCGTTGGCCAACCACCCAGCGGGGTGAAACCTACAAGCCAAGAGTCACGTCACCGCAGGTGCAGCACGGGCCGCGCGACCCAACAGAGGCAAGCAACTGCCAAAGTGGCCTGCCTGACCCTACAGGCTGTAAAACAACAACTCTCCCCAAGTAGCGACTTAGGGATTCAAAGGAGGTCACGTGACCATAGGCGGCGCGGGGTGGGCAGGTAACTCCCGTCTTTCTTCTCTGTGTAATATGGTCGAGAGATAATTGATAGGCAATTAGGGGCTACGGTGAGTCGGAGACGGTAATAGTACGTTAAATAATAATGATTATACCATATTAAGTTATCAAAAAAATTCTTGTATTTTTGTCTTTATCAGGTTTGTAGTAATTTCTGTGTTTGAAAATTATAAACTAAATTGATTTTGTAAAAAATATTAAGTCAAAAACAGGAAAACATCAAATTTTACAATATATATTTGAAAAATTTGGTACATTTCCAAGGAAATGCTACATTAAATGCATGGATATTCCCATTTCTTTTGTTTATCCCTATTTCAGTGTTAGAAATTTTGTTTATCCCTATTTCATTGTTAGAAATTAACAGGAAATAGTGTATGGTCACCAATTTCAACTTGAGTAAGATGATATTCTGACAATCCTACATAAGCAGTATCACTTTCACAAGCATTTCACACAGGAAATGATAAATTGTTGTACCTTAATAAGAGTCTTACTTTCAGCATATTCACATCGATATCATTACTGCAAAAGAAATTTAAGGACTTTATCACACTCAATGTAGCCTAAAAGGGATAGGATATTTTCTAAATGTGGTTAGATTATTTTAATGAAATAGATAAAGATGTGTTCTTTATAGTGGAAACTAACATTCATTTTGAATGTTAAAAACATTGAATCCAGTCATGTTGCCCACATATGTATGACTAATCAAAATGAGTAATTTGATATTGAGAAATCATAGAGAATGTTCATGCAATATGGAAATGAGCTATGTTTATTTGCTCCAAAGATGAATGAACAATTCATTACATTACCTGAAAGTAAGACTTATTCATAGTTTAAACTCGCTTAAAATTACTTTTTTGAAGCGTTTGTCAAACTAATTCATTGCAGACAATTTAATTTAATCAATTCTATAACTGACCTATTCGTCTTTCAGGAAGACATGGGCCATGATTGTGGATAAGGCTTACTGCAGATTACGGCTTGCGTAAGTGGATAGCTTATAAATGTTGAAACAACATCGGGGTCACGCCAAGTTTGTACATGTAAGATGTTATAAAATAATCGCTGAACTGTTCTTGAACGGCGTTTTTACTTTTGCAACACATGTTGTAAAACAAGCCTCACAAACCACTCCTTGTTCAGGTGACCCGCAAATAGCTAGACGAAGTAGACTAAAACGAGAAGGAAGGAATTCCCTTAGTCTACGTCCCTTCCCGCGCCCACGAAGGCGAAGCGAGGGCGGAGTAACCGCGGAGCGGTGAACCCTAGAGGAGCGGTGAACCCTAGAGGAGCGGGTCACGTCCTACGCCGAACGTGTAGGCGGACCAAGGCGAACGACGCGGAGTAAGCGGAGCGGAGGCTTCACTCAACCCAAGTACCCACCCAATAATAGGTTCTATAGTGCAAAAAGGTAATGGAAATGAAGCTATGCATACAGGGATTATTTTAGTATTGTTGTCAAGTGGAGTTGGTAAATATATCTTTCTACATGCATAGTAGAGAATTAACCCCAGTGGCCATGGCCGAGGACCATATTTATCCTGGTGAATGTTTAGTGTGTAAACCTTAATTTCTCTGTTAAAATCTTATCATATGATAGAAAAGTGGTATCAAATTGAAGCTATGTTCCAACTGCAGCCGTCCCCTCGCGGTGAGGTCCTGAGCTGAGGTGAGTAACCCCATGATCAGCTGCCACTGCTGGAGCGGTAGCGGACCCCTGAGCCCTCGCTCCAAGAGGTTGTCTATCCTCTCCATCCCTTCTCGGGGGACAAACGCTCTGTACTGAACAGTGTCCAGGATAGCGCCCAGGAAGGTGAGCGAGGTGGTTGGCTGTAAGTCTGACTTGGACAGATTTATCAGCCACCCCAGTCTCCCTAACAGAGCGATCACAAAATCCCGCTGCTCCCTGAGAACCGCAGGTGAGCGGTGGTGACCGAACCCGTCGTCCAGGTACATCGCGAACTGAACGTCGTGCTGGTGAAAGAATTGCACCACTGGATGAGTCACTCTGGTGAACAACCACGGAGCGGAAGATATCCCGAACGGGAGCACGTTCCACTGAAAGTGCCCCCCCCCCCCCCCCCGGACGAAACGGAGGTACTTGCGGTGATCTCAAAATATGGGGATGTGCAAATACGCGTCCTGCAGGTCTAGGGATATCATCAGTCAAGAGACGAAAATATGGCGGCCCAACGAGGTAGGAGCGGTTGAACACCGACATGTCGTGAATAAGCCGCCATTTTCCCGAATCTCTCTAGGGTCGGACGAACACCGGGGAGTAGAACCCCGGAGTGAGGTTCTGGGGCGGGATTTCCTCCACTGCCTCCTTGGAGATGAGAATCTCCACATGCCTTAACGTCAGAGTGAGCCTGTCCGCCGCTAGCGGCCACTCCGTTGGGCAGCAGGTGAGCGGAGGGGGAGACGAGATCGGTACTTGATACCCCCGCTCCAGAATCTGACAAACGAACGGATCTAAGCCTAGCTGTCGCCAGTTCGCCGCGAACTGCCCTAGGCGCCCTCCGACAGGCCCATCCCAGGGAACGATCGTAGGCGGGGGAAGCTGCGGTGGTTGCCACAAGTCACTTCTTTCTTGGGATGTGGGGTCCCTTCCCCCGCTTGACGTGCTGGCCGCCCCCGAAGCGACCCTGAGGTTGCTGCAGATCTCGACAGGGAGATTCGTCCGTCCAAGGAACCCATCTCTGCGGAGATTGGTGTTCCCCGCGGATATCCGCCCCGCGCTCAGCATGACCTGCGCTAGGCCTCCCGCTACAGAGCCGAACGCACGATAAAGGCCTGCCGCGCCCTTCTCCTTTCCCGCCTCCTTGGCGAAGGCCGTCATGGCTTTACATGCGTGGGCCACGGAGTTCGCCGTCCCCAAAAATGACCGCGCCTCCTTGTCCAGGTGCACAAGGTGAGCCTCTGAGGCGTGGTGTGCGGAGGAGGGGGGAGCAACCTGCCTTATGTCTTCATCCAAGACGGGAGAGCTGAGAGGAATGGGGGGTTCTGCCACCGGGAGAGTGGCCCGCTGACGGCCGACAAGACCAGCAGGGGGATAAGGCGGCCTGGGGCCGCAGCGGTGATCGCTGCTTCAAAATCCTTGCCTGCCAAGTCAAACAACCGATGGGGAGGGAACACCTGCCTCGCCGGTACCTGGGCCTCATCCTCACAGAAGGACTCAAACCTGGCCCGCTTAGAGGAGGACGGAGAGTCTTCTACCTCACGCAGTCAGATGTCCGCCCACCCCGCTACTGCCTCCATCTTATCTACTCCGTCGGCGCCTAACCCGCCTTTGCTTCCCCCTTCCGAGATCAGGATGAAGGGAGGGTCTGTAGGGTCCACAAACACCCGCTCCCTGTCCGCTCGTCCACTGACTCAAACTCCCTCGCGTCCTCCGAGATGACGAGCGCTGGGGGCGGAGAAGTAATGGTGGAAGCGGCGGACGACCCCCCTGATGTCCGACCCCTCCGTTTTGCGCCGATTGCGTCCTTTTCGCTCTTCCGCAAGGTCTGCGTGTATACCTATACCCCCGCCGAGAGGGACTCGCATTCCTCACATCTATCATCCTCCCTGCAGGTGGCCCGACAGAGGCGGCAGAGGGAGTGAGGGTCATGCATTCCCGACTTCCTAAGTCCACAACGTCCACAGAAACCTGGGTACATTGCAGACAATCCCGTGCTCCGTTGATACGAAGTAGACTGAAGCGAAAAGGAAGGAATTTCCTTAGTCTACGTCCCTTCCCGCGCCCACGAGCGGACGAAGGTGAAGCGAGGTCGGAGTAACCGCGGAGCGGTGAACCCCAGAGGAGCGGGTCACATCCTCCGTCCTACGCCGAACGTGTAGGCGGACAAAGGGGAACGACGCGAATTAAGCGGAGTAAGCGGAGCGGAGGCTTCACTCAACCCAAGTACCCACCAGCTGCGGGGTATGCCATCCGTACAACGCCTGACGCGTAGGCGAAGCGAAGCCTAGCCCAACGTAAGGCGGGGTGAAGCGGAGGCTCATCCTGTCACCGTGGTTCGCTACACGGCCCCGTGTAGGGACGAACCACCCAGGCAGGGCGGACAAGCGGAGCACTTGTCCCACGCCCAAAGCGAAGGAAGCGTTGGCCAACCACCCAGCGGGGTGAAACCTACAAGCCAAGAGTCACGTCACCGCAGGTGCAGCACGGGCCGCGCGACCCAACAGAGGCAAGCAACTGCCAAAGTGGCCTGCCTGACCCTACAGGCTGTAAAACAACAACTCTCCCGAGGTAGCGACTTAGGGATTCAAAGGAGGTAAGAACAAAACTCTACCTTACTAATAATTAATTAATTCCAATTTATTTGGTCTCAGAGAGAGAAAAAAGCTTGGCAACTTTCGAGAGCTCAGAAACGTGACCGTTCACTGAGCGACAGGAAGTTCGAATGAGGTTTTGGTCACGTGACCATAGGTGGCGCGGGGGTGGGCAGGTAACTCCCGTCTTTCTTCTCTGTGTAATATGGTCGGGAGATAATTGATAGGCAATTAGGGGCTACGGTGAGTCGGAGACGGTAATAGTACGTTAAATAATAATGATTATACCATATTAAGTTATCAAAAAAATTCTTGTATTTTTGTCTTTATCAGGTTTGTAGTAATTTCTGTGTTTGAAAATTATAAACTAAATTGATTTTGTAAAAAATATTAAGTCAAAAACAGGAAAACATCAAATTTTACAATATATATTTGAAAAATTTGGTACATTTCCAAGGAAATGCTACATTAAATGCATGGATATTCCCATTTCTTTTGTTTATCCCTATTTCAGTGTTAGAAATTTTGTTTATCCCTATTTCATTGTTAGAAATTAACAGGAAATAGTGTATGGTCACCAATTTCAACTTGAGTAAGATGATATTCTGACAATCCTACATAAGCAGTATCACTTTCACAAGCATTTCACACAGGAAATGATAAATTGTTGTACCTTAATAAGAGTCTTACTTTCAGCATATTCACATCGATATCATTACTGCAAAAGAAATTTAAGGACTTTATCACACTCAATGTAGCCTAAAAGGGATAGGATATTTTCTAAATGTGGTTAGATTATTTTAATGAAATAGATAAAGATGTGTTCTTTATAGTGGAAACTAACATTCATTTTGAATGTTAAAAATATTGAATCCAGTCATGTTGCCCACATATGTATGACTAATCAAAATGAGTAATTTGATATTGAGAAATCATAGAGAATGTTCATGCAATATGGAAATGAGCTATGTTTATTTGCTCCAAAGATGAATGAACAATTCATTACATTACCTGAAAGTAAGACTTATTCATAGTTTAAACTCGCTTAAAATTACTTTTTTGAAGCGTTTGTCAAACTAATTCATTGCAGACAATTTAATTTAATCAATTCTATAACTGACCTATTCGTCTTTCAGGAAGACATGGGCCATGATTGTGGATAAGGCTTACTGCAGATTACGGCTTGCGTAAGTGGATAGCTTATAAATGTTGAAACAACATCGGGGTCACGCCAAGTTTGTACATGTAAGATGTTATAAAATAATCGCTGAACTGTTCTTGAACGGCGTTTTTACTTTTGCAACACATGTTGTAAAACAAGCCTCACAAACCACTCCTTGTTCAGGTGACCCGCAAATAGCTAGACGAAGTAGACTAAAACGAGAAGGAAGGAATTCCCTTAGTCTACGTCCCTTCCCGCGCCCACGAAGGCGAAGCGAGGGCGGAGTAACCGCGGAGCGGTGAACCCTAGAGGAGCGGTGAACCCTAGAGGAGCGGTGAACCCTAGAGGAGCGGTGAACCCTAGAGGAGCGGTGAACCCTAGAGGAGCGGGTCACGTCCTACGCCGAACGCGTAGGCGGACCAAGGCGAACGACGCGGAGTAAGCGGAACGGAGGCTTCACTCAACCCAAGTACCCACCCAATAATAGGTTCTATAGTGCAAAAAGGTAATGGAAATGAAGCTATGCATACAGGGATTATTTTAGTATTGTTGTCAAGTGGAGTTGGTAAAGATATCTTTCTACATGCATAGTAGAGAATTAACCCCAGTGGCCATGGCCGAGGACCATATTTATCCTGGTGAATGTTTAGTGTGTAAACCTTAATTTCTCTGTTAAAATCTTATCATATGATAGAAAAGGGGTATCAAATTGAAGCTATGTTCCATTGTTCTCGAACAAAATGGTTGTCAACTTGTATTAGTGGAGATTTATTTTTAATTCTTTGGTTGCAGATGGGGTAATAACTGGGGACCATATATGGTCCCGTGGCATCGTAGGGAGTTTGGGGAAGGGGACCTTATATGGTCCCAGGGCACTCTAAGGGTTAAAACGGGCGGTTAAGCGCAGCCGCTTTTGAAAAGCCGTAGAAAGATAAGTACAAAATGGCAACGGTAAAAGATCATGAAATAGTTGACTATGTGGGTTAAACGTATTTATTTCATGAAAAGATACATGAAATGGATTGGTCAACAAGCTCGTGTGAGCTTACAAGTTATTGAGTTACTAGTTGACTATGTAAGTACTTACCTGCTAAAACGCAAAAAGCGATAGATATTCCAAACGAATACATTATTCCGGGTTGCAGCAACTTTACACTACAGACAACTGTCTCGCTTCACCTGGATGACGACTGTGACGTCACAAAAGTAGTCCTCGAACTATTTTCTGTCCTTTGCCTCTATATATCCTTGGGTCGTACTGGGAAGTAGACAAGCGTTTTGTCACCTAATTTTGTACCCATACATTTTAAGTCATGTTGAATTTTTCTTGTATTTTGTTCTATTTCATTTGTCTCGTTCTTGTGAACTTTGCTTATTACGTTTTGTACTGGTGAGGTATTCATAAAAGCAAAGACTTGCTTGTTTACCGAACCAGATTCTTATATGAATAAAAATATGTTTAAACCAAGTAGACATTTGTTATTACAGTAAAAATCCTTTGATGTCAGGGGGAGGAAGGCGTGTGTTGTTACAAGGGATTAACTCTCTGGGAAATAATAAAATCTGAACTCCACAACGAAACAGGGGCCAATTAAGTGAACGAAGCAGTGAATACTAACATTGATTAAGTGAACACGAAATCAAAATATTTGATCAAGTGAACACTACCTTACTCAAAACGTCAATGCAATTATTAGACTGATTGACATTGATTAAGTGAACATGAAATCAAATATTTGATCAAGTGAACACTACCTTACTCAAAAAGTCAATGCAATTATTAGACTGATTGACATTGATTAAGTGAACACGAAATCAAATATTTGATCAAGTTAACACTACCTTACTCAAAAAGTCAATGCAATTACTAGACTGATTGACATTGATTAAGTGAACACGAAATCAAATATTTGATCAAGTGAACACTACATTTCTCAAAAAGTCAATGCTATTATTAGACTGATTGACATTGATTAAGTATTGCTCGCTTGCAAATGAGGATAGTCGTGGCCTTTCTATTAACGAATGGATACAATGTCTTAATCGGGCAATTTCATAAAATGCACGTGATCATATTACTCAGCGAGGACCTGGTCACGTGATCGTTATAAAACCTGTTGAATTTTTCTGGTAAAACGATGGTTTTATTCTCGTCTAAGATATTTGTATAGATATTTCATTTTCGTTTCATGATTTACTTCGACGTTAGATATAGGCTACCTATATCATAGCAATTCAAATTGACAATGCCCATTCAACGGACAAATATTCGTGAGATGAACTCCAAGCACTCGTTCAAAAGTCATCGGGACGAATGCTACACGGTCAAATATCGCCTAAAACAAAATCAATAGTTATTATGTATTACAGCGATGACAAATTTCGCCTGGATGCAAATTATTAATATTCCCTCAAGATAATCGATTGCTATATAAACACGTGTTATGACTTTGACAAACACTTCTTTGAATCAGCTATCTGACGATTTCCTGATTGTATAAATCTAGTCTACATTCAAATTCCTGCATGCATGAGCGTTATCACGTGATAATTGTACTGCTGTTTACATTTACATACATACATAAAATGTACTTTAATATTTTATTGTATTGGGTGATGAAATAATAAATGATATCTCTTATAATGTAAACATATACAGTCCATATCATGGCTATTTTTATCATGTCATTATGTGTAACATAGGTCATTCAAGTTGAAATATGTCAAAATGTGCTTTATTGGGCCCTGACTAAATCACATCGAAATAATCAAATTAAAACACGGCTAAATCAACACATACTTTCATAAAAAGATATGCGTGTAGAGACATATAAAAAATATGATTAAGATACGATGGAGATAAATCGAATTTTTTCGTTTCGTATGACTTATCGGAAAATACAATTCAACGTTTTGATGATATCTTTTTTTTAATTGTTTCAGGGAATAGAAAGTTCACAAATTAAGCCCCTGCCGAAATCCCTAACACTCACTATTACTTTCAGCTTGGGTAATAAGCTTTAGCATAAACCAACATTTTCAACGAGATTATCCCGAACATAAACACATAGGAATTGATGAAGTAGACAGACAGACAGACAGATTGTTTATTTAAGTCTCACCTCAACATAAAAATACATGCAATACAACCGATTAAACATTAAAAGTTGAGCCACCTCTATAAGGGATTATGAGAGACTAATGTCATTAAAATATTTACAAGAAGCAAAATAGTTGCTGAAAGTAAAGTTATGGTTATAACATTTATAAAAAATAAATCTATTGGACTAAAATCATGAATTATATACATAAGATTGACGTTTAGAGAGAATAAAATGGCAGGTTTTGGCAGCAGTAAAACATACATTTGGGCTTGATAAGATAAATTGTAACTTTTGTACATCACTAAAATCATTAAAACTATCACACTCGGCTATACATTTTCTTAGTAAAATCGACCTTTCACACGAATACAATGGACATTTCATTAACACATGGCATTCATCTTCGATTTCATCTTTACAAAATAAACACACTCTTTCATTAATGTTAGTGCCATCATATCGGCCAGTCTCAACTCGAATCGGGGCAACTCCACATCTGAAACTAGCTAGAGCTCTTCTGTGTGACCTGGGGGTGGGAAGTCCTACATAGTGTGAACATTAAAATTATCCTTAAAAGTGCAATATAACCTTAACTTATTTCCAACAACTAAAGGGTTAAAAGGTTGGAATATCTCTTGTCTCCATTTGATAATAAACCTATCTAACATGACCCGTTTGCCTTCGGAAACTACAAACTTAACATGGTAATTACAAAAAACATTTGGAAATTGAGATAACTCTAAATCTGAAAATTTGTGATGAATTTTATAATTCCAATTTCTCTTCTTATTAAGTGCATGATTATATCCCCAATTAAAAATCTTAGCAGTTAACCTATCATATTCAATATTACATAAACGCCTGTAAAATCTCACCACGCTAGACCACTGTAAAATATAAGATGGCGTCCAACCCATATCCCCAATAACAGCATTGTTAGGAGTAAACTTACGTAGACCTAAAAAGAAGCGCATTGCTCTATTTTGCACTGCATTAATGAAGGAAAAATCATAAACACCCCATATAGAAGCACCATAGTCCATAGTGGACCAAACCATAGAATTATACAATTTTGTGTAGGTGTGGTAATTCATGCCACCTAACAATTAGAACTTTGTGATCAGCAAACCTAACGCCCTACCTGCAGAGCTGGCAACAGCTTTTGCCATACGTTTATAATCTAAATATTCAGTTAATAACAATCCAAGATAATTATAACAATCAACAACTTCTAAAATCTGATCACCACATTTAAAATCACACATTGTCATAGAAATAGAAGGTACCCTAAAATGTACAACTTTAGATTTTAAACCATTTACAATTTGATTTTTAACATTGTTGTTTTAAATATGACAAATTATGCTCGACTAACACAATTAACCCTTAGAGTGCCCGGGGACCATATAAGGTCCCCTCCCCCAAACACCCTACGATGCCACGGGACCATAGATGGTCCCCAGCAATGACCAAACCCGGAACCCAAGGATTTAAAAAAAACATTCTAATACATGTTGACAACCACTTTGTTCAAGAACAATGGAACACGTCTCTGTTGTATCATATGACAAGAATTTATCAGAGACATTAAGATTTACACACTAAACATTCATCAGGACAAACATGGTCCTCAGCCATGGCCAATGTTATTAATTCTCTACAATGCATGTAGATAGATATCTTTACACACTCAACTTGACAACAATACTTAAAGAATCCCTGTAAGCATAACTTCATTTTGAATACCTTTTCGTACTACAGAACCTATTATTAACAGAGAAATCAAGGTTTTTACACAATAGACACAAAAACTATCAGTGGATGTATTTTTTTTCATTTTTATTTCCCAGTTTCAAGTCCACTTATACATGAAACATTTGTATCGTAATATCTAACAATTTCTTTCTTTAAGTAATCAAGCTTTCGACTGAAGTCATTTATGCTACACCTATAGATATACTGTTTGACTAATAAAATGATTGCATTAACAATTATTGTTTTTTCCCTTCATTCCCAGAATAATGTTTTTGTTTGTAAATTCTAATTTTAACTGCACTGAATTCAACCATGATTCCACATCTTTCCATAGTCTTGAGATGGGTTCACATTCCCATAATACATGGTTTATTGTTTCTATATCCTTTTTGCAAAACTGACATATCGGTGAAGGTACATACCCAATTTTAAACAGAAGTTGTCGGGTTGGTAGGATATGGTGAATAATTCTGTATTGCAACCATTTCAAGTCGGTGCTTTGGGAACTTTTATTTGCAATGATGTTATAAATTTTCCAATCATTTTCGTCCAAATTACATTGTAGGACTTTTTCCCATTTTGAGAAGCTTGGCAAGCGACTGTACTTGGAATCCAATAGGGTAGCGTATAGAGTTTTGCTTGCAATAACATTTTCAATTTTTGATATATTATAGGGATAAATTGGATCTTGCAGTTTCATTTTGAATTGTTTTACATTTAGTGTTCGAATGTATGTCACTATAGCTCTTTTTACTGATTCATATGTTAAAAAATTTGTTTTGATCGAAAATGTTTTTGAAAATTCATCGTATGTTAGTAGTCTGCCCTCTTTGTGAACCAGGTCATTCACAAAAAGTACACCTTTTCTATGCCAGTCAGTGTACATAAAAGGAAGTCCATTAATTTTAATATCGTTGTTATTCCATATTGCCTGACATTGTATATCTTCTTCCTTTACAATTTCCTTTTTGTCAACTGATAAATAGTTAACCCATTCCGTCAATACGTCTTTCCAAAACTGATTGGTTAAGTTTCTAATTATAAAATCTTTTATGAATAAACTACCAGCTAATAAGAACGGAGTTTTGACTTTCAGTTGATTAGTAAAGATAAATGTCCATTTTAGGTCGTTATTACAAATTCTTTTCATCCATTTTAATTTTTGTGCTGATAATTATAATCTTTCTTATATTCGGAGCCTTTATTACCCCATGCTCCGGGTTTAACATCAATACATCTCTTTTTATCTTATCAGGGTTCATTCTCCAAATGAAACTTAAATTTTTTTCTGGAATCTTGCAATCGTACTTTGTTTCGGAGTTGGTAGAGATGAGAAAAGATGATAAAGCTTTGGTAGCAGAAGCGATTTTAAGACAGTATTTCTACCATAAGGTGTTAACGTACGTGCAGACCAAATATTCATCTGTCTTTCAATCTTAGATAATTTTTCGTGATAGTTTAACTCGACCATATTGTCAAGGTCAATGTCGAAATGAATTCCGAGAAGAGTGAACTCTGTTTGAGACCAGTCGAAATTCCATTCTTTACACATCTTATACCGAGATCGCTTTTTGGAACCTATCCATATTAATTTGGTTTTGTCTATATTAACTTTTAGTCCTGAGAAACGCGCAAATTGTTCTAAAGTATGTAATGCTGCATAGAGACTTTTTTCTGATCCATCTAATGTGAGAGTTGTATCATCTGCAAATTGTGATAACAGATATTCTATATTTCCAAGTTTAATACCTTTCATGTTTTTGTTGTTTCGTATAATTAAACCTAGAAATAGAAATAGAAATATATATAGGGCGCTAACGGATCATCTTGGCGGCAGCCCCTACCTACTTCAAAAGCGGACGACGATTATGCAGTATTTCAAATTAATGAACCTGTAAATGATTGTATACGATCAGTATGGGTTTTGATTGAGACATGTAACGTTATACATGTATCATGTTATCAATTATTCATTTGCTAAAATAATCCTGTGAGACGTTGCCTGTACCATGTTCGAACTGCTGACCTCGCAAATTGGTAATTTACGCCTGAAACCAAGTTGAAATGATATTTTTAAAACTTAAAAATCCGTTAAAACAAGATACGGTGACGTGTATCGTATCAAATCGTTTTGTTTTTATACAAAGAGACTATTACTTCAGGAAGTGTGCTATATGACTTAACGAAATTTTTGTATTTTTGTGAATTTTTGTATTACCCTAGCGATAGCCAGTTATACACAAATTCGCACGAGTTTCGTAAATCCAATATGACACACTTCAGTAGGCAATTATTTCTTTATTTCCGATTCTATTCAATAGAAAATGCATTGACATATTCCGAAAATCTACAATGACGTCACGATAACTGTTTTTTATGACGTCACAGACGATCAGAAACCGTACCTCGCGCTGTGGCGGCATGTGTGGCAAAAGTGATGTGTTCACATGTGCTCATATTGAAAATATATCACCACGTATGATTAACCATATGGGTAACAAATCGTGATACGTACCGTATCGTTAGATGTCTCCATAGTCGCAATTCTAGATTCGATCATATATTAAATGATATCAACATTTTCGGTGTCATTGATTATCATTTATTCAACTGACACAAACGGAAAACATGTATGCTTAAAAAATTCAATGTCCAACATGTAATAAAAGTCGGTCTTGGTTGATATAGTGTATATCTCTAACCATTTCCTAAGTCGATTATTTCTGTAGTATTGCATGGCATTGACAACGAACCACCTTCTCTTAAGGGATCGTGCATTGGTTTATTTCTTTTCATAAAAAAACACTGTCACAAAGTGGTAAAACAATTTTTGTTGAATTTGATTGAATAAAGATACATGCTGTTATATGCATTAACGTCGTGGTTCTACGTCAACTTAATAATTGAACATAATATGTGATAATGTTCATATAATTCCTTTTTAATTCAAATTCAATAACTCTTTGTTCGTATCTATACCTGGCCGTCTGAAATAATGTAAATTTCTATAGAAGCCTGCATGACACAGCTGTTTGCCATACACGAACAAATGCACCTCTTGGGTTTTTTACTGCGAATATTTTTGATCGCTCAATGAGTACTGAGTTACTTTTCAGTGACAGTCTATCCAAAATATAATTAATGGCAGGTCATTCATAAAATTTGGCGTGATCATCTGTATCATTTGAGATAGGGTAATGTACATTCGTTTTAAACTGCTTTTTTCTTGAAGTGTCATTTTAGAAATTGATGTGATGAAGAAATTAAAAAATTATTGATTTACAACTTGTAATCTGAAAGACTGGTGTCCATGTTGTTCCGAAGGATGTTATTTCTAGGGTGGGCCTGCATGGAAATGATCAGAAATGGCTGGTTTTGAGTCCTTATTTGTGACTGTGGTTTTGTGCCTCAAAAATATATAATTTCACAGTGTTGTAACGTTTAGTATCACTTACTTAATAAAGGCTTTAGTATTTCCACCGATACGCCGAGTCTCTTTACAATAAAGAAGTTGTTAATCCATAAAATTCTTATTTCTTCTGCTTTAATATAAAACGACACATTGTTTTTCAATTGGAAACATTTATTTTCGTTTTCGTAGGATAACTTTATTTATCTGGAAAACGTGGTACTGTCCCTTCAAGTAGTGAAGTCACATTTGTAGTCACATGGATATCCTGAGTGTATCTTGTCATTAAATGTTTATTTACGTACCAATGTCAGCTATTGTTCTCTAAAGTAGATTCACATTATTGTCGTCACATGACTAAGCGGATTTATCTCTTAGACAAATCATTATATCATCAGCTATGATTCCATAAAATACCAGTATATTTGTACACTGACATTACCCATAGTCAGAGAAAGTATGTGGGTGTCTTATTTGAAAAGAAGAATTCTATTCCTGTTTCCAAAAGAGAACAATAACGACCTTATCTGATTAAAAAATATAGGTCACAATTCTGCAATATTTGACCACATAATCTGAATTTTATATCGACTAAGCCTCTTAATGGCGTTCTATTATTCAATGAAGCCTTTCCACTTGATTTAGTCATTGACATTCCTTTACACTCACTCTCAATGGGATTCTCCAGGGACAACGATTTAACGAGCAACATCGTACAAAACACGTTTATCCCCCTCCCCATACCAATCGTTCATGTCCGACAATAATACATCCCCACGTGCCCTACCTGTGAAATGGGGGAAACAGTCTATGTCCGACTTTTGCCAACTCATGATAAACATGTATTTGCACAGAGAAGAGAGAGAGGTCTCCCCTCTAAACGTTGTTGGCATAATTGTGGGATAGGCTAATACAATGATATGGTTGTTTCATTGACTTCCCGATAGTCCACTCTAGTTCAAAAGCTTTATCTCCTTAGGTCTGTCTTAACATGGTATTTCTCAAACATACATCCTATCTCACTTACATGCACTGTGCTACAGTATGATTATGTTTATAGATTACTGACTGAATAAACCTCTTTTCTCTCATCATTAAATTTTGTTTAGAACAATTCATATAGGTAAAAACTTTTTTCTCGTTATAGGTAACATGTTTATGTGTATCCATAAAAAACATAGTGACTTTTGTTAACAGAAACATGTTTGGTGACACATGTACAGTTACAAGATCAATAGATTTTTAAATTATGTGCGTCCATTTGAATTGACATTATTTCCGGTAAACTTATGATTTAAAGTTCAGTAGCAAGCCATGTAAGACAGCATGATTAGAAACATTTTGGTCATTTGATTTTTCTTTTCATTTTGATATAACTGAACATTACAGTTACTTCAGTAGCATCGATTTATAGATGGTTAATTATGCACACATTACACTCATGTTATACTTAAAGAGCCACTCCGTGATTTTAATAACATATTATTTATCTTTGATACGAACCTAAATGTCATATGTGATGATATAAAATCAAAACATCTTAACCTTTCATGTCCCAAAGATATATATATATGACAAATACTGGTTTTCCATGAAAATCTAAAAACATCTTTATAAATGCACAGAGGGGCAGATATTATGTCCAATATACATGGATACTAAAAAAAAAACAAGCTAAAAAATGTGTCTTTTGGGTAACAAATGACAGCATTGATTAAGTTTGGCATGTATGACTCCAACAACTTGCGGAGTGGCTCTTTAAAGTCACATCTGAAATTACATTGCAAAACATGACCAAAATCAATATAAGACAAAATTGGGTATGCATCCTCAAATAAGCATGTATGTATCGTGTTTATATCGGCTGACAGCTAATGGCTAGAGTTTGTTAATTACGGAATTTTAGTAACCAATAAAATGTCGTTATGCAAAGAGCTTAAAGAGAAATCAGCGAAGCCTATGGTCCTGTCATCCGGGTAGTGCAGCTATTGCTACATGTGTGTCATTTCATTGGCTGGTTTTATAGATGGAAATACGAGGCATTTGGCCCTTTTGATATGAAGTTATTGTATGAGCTTTGTTGATACAGATACGCTTATGTAGAAGGCTGGCGCACAAAAGATATGCTTGAAATCAATAATCTTATTTTTGTTTTAATTCAAATAGAGGCAAACATTATATTTTTCGTCGATCATAAACATTATCCATACAGACATAACAGACTCATGCATTATTTATCACCAGATGTAAAGCACTTTTTATGATTTACCCGTGCTTTGATCGTGCTATGTTGACATAAGAGCTGGCGTGTAATTGGTCGCCGAAAGTACTGAAATGTATCACCACGATGTAACACGCAAGATGAGACGCGGAATTCTCAGTATGTCGACTCTCAAATATCAGTGAAATCTATGGCGTTTACAACTATGGGACGTGCTAAAGATGTTATCTAAAATGACATGAGAAACACCTGTCGGACAAATGATTGCTATCTGACTTTTTAAGTTTTTAGAAATGAAGATATGTTTGTCAGCTTTCGTAATAACAGCAAAATCGTATTTGTTTCGCGTTGTAACACTAGATGATGTTTTAATTACTTAATGACTGTGGAAATGTATACCATATGCTTGCTTGTTTGCAAGACGTTTCTATTACTTTGCAACCACTATCAAATAACATGTTATTGCCATTTCTTTCGGTATGTTTCCCTCCCAGATAGAAGCGTGCCTGACCGAAAAGATCCAACTTAATACCTAAAATGATACTAAGGTCACATGGTATTTTGGGTCTTATTTATCCAAATAGTGATGCAGGCCTACTCCTTGCAATAATACTAACAGCCGTGATATAAGTTATATACTCTTGAGAGCGGTGTTAAATCTCAATCTAACCTCATCTCGGTAACGATACGACTTCTAATTGAGTCATTTATAACAGATATAGCATTCCAAATGATAACGAAAACATACTTTTGTTAAGCAGTTTTTCAGTGACCCGATCATTGATTAATAAAACACTTTACCTTTTTGTGATAAATAATCAAACGATTTGTGTCTAACATGTGGCATTATATCAAAATGACCGGAAATGAATTAAATATTGTTTTACTTCTACAATAATAAAAGGTGACTATCTCAAAGCAAAACTACTCATGTCCATCCAATACCGTGTATGATGTTCATCTACACTTTGAGCCTGTGCTATCGCCTGAACCGGCGAGATCGACCCAGTAGACGAGATCGACCCAATCATGTGATTGATAAAGTACGTTATCATACCTCATGTAAGAATGCCGAACTCTGATTGGTCCACGTGACCCTAAACAAATATCCATATTCACCACCGCCGGGGGATGATAAATCCCTTATACCCCGCTACATGAGTAAAGCGTGCTTCCACGTCAATCAATCAAAGTCACGTGATCAGGTCATAGGTGTTTGTCTTTTTACTAATAGAGAGCAAGTTTTTAATAATACATTAAGCCATTCGGCATGATAAATTCGTTATAACATTCCGTCCCGGGTAACATAGGGATAGAGAGAGAGAGAGAGAGATTCTTTATTTCCTCCAGCAATAACCGAAGATTACAAAATTACATTATAAGGTAATATTCATCAAGCATTAATATGTACAATATTTACAAGCATACATAAGTTCATGAGCACATATAATTCATTCTATGTAGCAGTTCAGGAGATATGTTTTTAGTTCATAAACATACAAAGAAAAGCGAATAAGAATACTTTCATACAATGATGACTCTAAAGAATGATAAAAGAGGTTTTGGGCTCCAAAGAGAAATAAAAGCATGTCTACTTCTTCTTGCATTTCAAACATAACATATGTTTCAACATCAAGTTTATCTATTAAGTATGTAAAAAAGTTATTTCTCTGTTGTATGAGATTTTCACAGTGAAGAAGTATATGAAAGTCATAGTCAAAGGTGTTGTTGTTACAAAGAACACACTCTTTTGATATTTTGCCTCTTGACGATATTTTGACACATAATTGAAGTGAATATTTATATTGAGGATATTTATTGGCTAATTGCCATAAAACATGGTAAGACAATTTGGTATGAATCAATGTGTAAAAGGACATATTCAGGCGATATAAAGATTGCGATCGCCAAAGTTGTTCTTCATAGTGATGTATAGTATTATTTACAATTCTTCTCCAAACTTGTTTTGGAGGGAAAACACCTTGAGCAATGTAATTTTCAACATAGTGATAAAGGTTGTATTTTTCAGATATTGATGTGAGATCGTCAGAAACGTTATTTGATTTTGTTTGAGTAGTTATAAAAGCACAAAATATATGTTTTGCAAAATTATTACATTCGATGTTACACAGACGTCCAAGAAATAAAAGTTTACATTTATCTATATATCCAATCAGTGACCACAGACCCAAATTTGCAATGGTAGATATTGATGATGATCTTTTATCAAAACCTTGCACAAGTCTAGCAAAATACCTTTGCGTTTGTTCAAATAATTCTGCTTGTTGGCTTTTGATATTTGGTAATAATTCACAGCCATAGAGACTGGTTTTAAGAATCATTCTGAGCCATATTTTGACACATGTAAATGGATGAAGGCCAGAATCATTCAGTCCAATAGACCGTAGCGAATTGACGTTCTGTCTTGCTTTTTGACCATACGTTTCACTTCTGGTTTTTGTTGAAAGGTTACTAGTGAAGAGAACACCTCCATATACGGTAGAGTCTGATTGGAAATTTGAATATTGCCAAGCCTACATTGAAAGTTTACATGATGGAATTTTCTTTTACTAAATACGACGATGTTACTTTTCGATGGATTATATGTTAATCGCCATTTAGAGGCGTATTGAAATACAGTATCAAGTGATACCTGTAGGCCTCTAGGAGATGTGAATGATTGAAAAAATATTTTGTATTAGAAACGACTTTTTAAGGATTTATTAAGTTGTTCTAATTCGTTTTTACAACCTGCTTTAAGTATGGGTTTGATGCACATAAGATAAAGGGGGCGATTCTATTATGGGTTTGATGCACATACTCATACAATAGAGGGGCGATTGTATACTGGGTTTGATGCACATAACATATACAGGTAAAGGGAGCGATTCTGTACTGGGTTTGATGCACATGGCATATACATTAGAGGGGCGATTCTATACTGGGTTTGATGCACATAACATATATAGGTAAAGGGGGCGATTCTATACTGGGTTTGATGCACATAACATATATAGGTAAAAGGGACAAATCTATTCTTGGTTATATGCATATACTCATATACAATAGAGGGGGCGAATCTATACTGGGTTTGATGCACATAACGTATACAAGCAAAGGGGGCGATTCTATACTGGGTTTGATGCACATAACAATGTACATTTAAAGGGGGCGAATCTATAATGGGTTTGATGCACATAACATAGATAGGTAAAGGGGGCGATTCTATACTGGGTTTGATGCACATAACTTATATAGGTAAAGGGGACAAATCTATTCTTGGTTATATGCATATACTCATATACAATAGAGGGGGCTATTCTATACTGGGTTTGATGCACATAACAATGTCCATTTGAAGGGGGGCGAATATATACTGGGTTTGATGCACCTACTTATTTACAATAGAGGGGGCGATTCTATACTGGGTTTGATGCACATAACATATATAGGTAAAGGGGGCGAATCTGTACTGGGTTTGATGCACATAACATATATAGGTAAAGGGGGCGAATATATTCTGGGTTTGATGCACATAACATATACAGGTAAAGGGAGCGATTCTACACTGGGTTTGATGCACAAAACATATACAGGTAAAGGGGGCGAATCTGTACTGGGTTTGATGCACATAAAATATACAGGTAAAGGGGGCGAATCTATACTGGGTTTGTTGCACCTACTTATTTACAATAGAGGGGACGATTCTATACTGGGTTTGATGCACATAACATATATAGGTAAAGGGGGGCGAATCTGTACTGGGTTTGATGCACATAACATATACAGACCAGGGTTGCTTTGTGCAGGCGAAGTCATATTCTCTGCAACTTGATTTCAAATTTTAATCAAAATATAATTTGTTTCTTGCTGTGTCAATAAAAAATGCAATTATTGTGTATTTTTTCCATAGTTGATAAGCCTAATGCCGGATTGACGGATGGTGCACATTAAACAGACTTGATGATATCGTGAAATCAACAGACAAGTGTATTTTGCATATAAAGGCAATAAAGAAAACTCTTTCAGTTTCCCGTAGATATTAGCCTAAGCATGAGTTGAAAATGACTAAAATAAATGCCTTGTGTGGATCACACATCTGTATTTGATAGCAGTCAACTTGGTTATCAGTGATCTCTGTCTTCATGTTTGCCTTCAGAGCAAGCAAGGAGTTGTTCTATATGTTTTCTATATGGATTTCGAGGTGACATAAGGACAGACTCATTGTCATCTTATAATAATTTTAGCAATGTCGTATATATTCTTATTACTAATAACATTTATTCGATCATTAGTTCAGTTAGAGTCAGTTAAGTAATGCAATCCTTCACGTGTGCCCATTCGGAGTATTTCATAAAACAAAATAAACCAGAAATGAATGTATAACTATTACAAAAGAAATGCATCCCATTTTTTATTCCCTAACTTACAGTCGATGAAGGAGTAAACATATTCTCAACTACGTCATGCATTTAATAAATAATGAAGTTTTTATCCAGAAAATGTTCCATTTTCAACTTTGTATGTAGCGTGTTGTACATACATAAAGTGATTTTACGAAAACAAATAAATATTTCCAAATGAAAAACAACTTTTAAGAAAAGAAGAAGTTTTTTAAAATCGTATAAGCTGAGCGAAAATGTGTTTAAATTGTTAAAATTGACAGCTCTTGCTTTTTGTTTGAAACTTGATTATTTCATCGATGTCTAAGGATGATCGGGATTATTAATGAGTTTTTTTGACCATCTAAAGATAATATATTTGGCATAATCTAATGTTAGTGTGGAAAATTTTCAAGAAATAAAGTGTATAACGTGTTTTTGCCCCTTTGAAAAGACTTTATAAACTCCTATAGTTAACATATTCATAACAATTTAAAAACATATACAGAAAGTTCACAGATTATGTGATTTGAATAACTATTCGCAAAATAAACACTGTATATGTATGACATGCACCGTCTCCCATGGGCTAAGGGTTAACGTCTCTGTAACGCCCCAAAGGCCATGCGGTATGATGGCGTTTTGATTGAATGCTTTCAGTTTGCAAGTGCATATAACTCTTTATATCACGTTTGTATGTAGTCTTCATGTAGAATACTTTGACAGCTCCCAATGGGCTTATGTTTGGTCGTATTATTTAGCTGAGTTGAGGAAAACCAGTTATGAAAGATCTCAAATTTAATTAAAAATATGCTTCTATATAATTTCAGTGTTCCGTCAAGTGCAAATGTCAAAAGGGCGGTAGCATTACTTTTATTTCTACGTTTGGAAGATTTTTTTTATATAGACGTGATCTGTCGTGAGTACAAATTGTAAAGGATTAATTGGCCTCCTCAATTTTGCATTAGATTGATTTGTGTGAGTAACAATGAAAATAGAATGAACACCAAAAGAAATATTACACCCCTTTTAATCTAAATATCATGAAAAGTTATGTATACAGAGAATCTTGGTCATTGTGTTTAAACATATCACAAGTTTAGTCTATCTTGCTAAGATAACTGACTTAAGAATTTACTGATAATATCGTAATCGCCATATTTTCATGGGCTGGGACAATTCGTATTTAAAGAAGTGTAACATTTATTGGGTGTTCAGTTAATTTCTTGTAAGAGTTATGTTTTTTGCTTATCATCACACTATATATGTATATATAAATATGAAGTTAGAAGTAAAAACAATCCCTTTTTATGGCTAGCGCTTTCAGCTCAATGAGCCTCTTCAGGCCATACATACAACAAATAATTTATATATATGTATATATATTAATCTATTTATCTATTTATTTATAAGCAACAAGGACTGCAAAATAATTTCTTATATGATGTAAATTTTAGACATTTGTTCAGAAGTTGTATGATTGTGTTCATATTTAAATTACAATTACGGTGAGCAACAATTGTGATGGTTCTATATAAATGAATTATTATTATCAATTATGTTACAGTGTTCATAACGTATCGATCAAATTATGACACACATATGATAATTATGCAGAATCTGATTTCTATGTAACATTTATTATACTTTATGATATATGTTATGAAAGCAACATGCTGCAACTTGTAACATTAACATAAATACCTTTTGTAAACTCACTTAGATTTCAAATGTCTCTATCATAACGATAGTAAAGGTAGCCGTTCTCATTTAAAAATCAGACAGTTGTACGCCAGTGCGGTTATTAATCCTTTAACGCTATTTTTGAAAGCTATTTGATCTTATATAGCATTCTTCACCTATGCCGCTTCCTAAAATGCACACAACTGTACTGCATACCTTAGATGGACAGTAATGCGATTTTTAAGGTAAACAAAGAGATCTCTTGAAAACGAAAAAGATTGCTACCAACTGCCAGATCATGTCTTAAAATCACAAGAAGATCTCAAACGAAGGTAACATGTTCGTTAAGCCACGAGAGTCAATGCCATGATCTTAAGGTATTAAAAGATGTTCACACTAATAGAGCCGCCTGCAGTTTCTTTTTGGTCCTTTTTACTTTATTCTACGACTACTGATAATGAGGTTGAATAATGAATTGTATGAATTTATGAAAATAATGCATTCGGTATAAACATATATTTATTGGAGAAAATTGATGAAATAAATTTCAAAAATAAAAATCCACTACCCCTTTAAAATCCTACATAATTTTTGCTTAAATTTGAAACTCAAATCCATTGATATTTATACGTCTATTCTCAAGACATGGTCGTCCTAGCTGCATTAATAATTTATATAAGTGTTGCATTTACTTTAATATAAATGTGTCAGGTGTAATAGAACAGATAGGATTTTAAGTTCACTGTTGTTTTCTTTTGTGTCAGGATTTCAAGTCCGCGTGCTACAAGAAATGTGTCAATTGGTGTGCTGTTTTGTTTTGTTCTGTGTGAATAGTGGATGATGTGTGTTTCTTTACTCCAAGTGGCGGATCCCCCCCGCCCCACTTATGAAAATCAATTATAGTTCATTATATAGTCAATAAAAATAATTTGAAAATGTGAAGGGTAAATCATATATAACGTAAAATTAGCCAAACTTTATGTGGAAAATATCAAAAATTGCTTTTGCGCAAAGACACATCAAATTTTGTCATCTTCATATTTTCAAATACACTGAATAAATTTCAAAGAAATGAATCAAAATAAGCCTACATTTATTATTGTTGACATAAACCAATGTCAAATCTAGTCCTCTGATGTTTTTTAGATTTGCAACAAATAATCTCATTCACCTAGTACAACAACCATCTAGTGTCAATCTTCATCAAAAGCAAGCTAAAAGGAGAATGCCGTTTCCTCTTGAGGCAATTCTAAAGCGTCACAAAGTTCGTCTTGATGAACTCTTTTTACCATGAACTTTCAACAACACAGAAACCGCTGTTTAGCATATGGCGAGATTTCACAGCCAATTCAATATGCTTGGTTTACAAAGCCTATCATAAAGGGGGAACGCAATCGTGAGTATGAATTAGGAACAATGATGAGGCGAGGTACCGTGAGCAAATATTTCATCATAAATCGACGTTAGTCAATAATTCTACACTACGGTTACATTTGCAAACCTTAGTGGTTTAACGATCGGTTGACTAATTTATCTTGTATTAATTTATTGGTTGCTCGTTACAATGGCATTAATTTTCCTTTAACAAATAATGACTTTTGCGTTTGAAACAGTTGAATAGAGTATTGATTTTCTTTTAAAATAATTGACCACGAACAAATAAGACGTCGAATAGCTAATATTGTTGATATTGCTTGAATAAAAAATTTCATGTTTAAGAACAATCGAATATAGTGAATGATTGTTGTTTAATGAATGTCTACTTGGTGGTCGAGAGTAACAACAATGTTGCAACGAGTGTTGTTATTACCTGATGAAAATATACTTATTACAGTAAGTAAATTATATATTTTTTAAAGTCCTTTATCTGTATACTTCATCTTATACTTACTCTTTATACTTTGTCTGTGTATGTATCTGTCTACTTTATCTGTATAACTTATCTGTATACTTTATCTGTCTACTTTATCTGTATAACTTATCTGTATACTTTATCTGTATACTTTATCTTATACTTTGTCTGTGTATGTATCTGTCTAACTTATCTGTATACTTTATCTGTATATTTTATCTGTATATTTTATCTGTGTATTTTATCTGTATATTTTATCTGTATATTTTATCTTATACTTTCTCTTTATACTTTATCTGTATACTTTATCTTATACTTTCTCTGTGTATGTATCTGTCTACTTTATCTGTATAACTTATCTATATTTTATCTGTGACATTGTGATTGATTTTATCCGTCTGTCCATAAAACACAGTATTCATGATTTTTCTTGATCTCTGATGATAGCATTGTGATGTCATCAGCATGATGGCGTCATGGCTTTTCTATTGCTTCTTTGTGACGTTATAGCATTGTACGTAAGCTTTGTTCTCACTGACGTCAAAGTCTGGGAGGTCATCTATTTAGAATATAATTAAACTATGTTACGTTTTATACAATAATATTTGATCTCATCGAAGCAACATCTACTACCAAAGCCAATATTTTAATTGCACGTTATAGTTATCAAAAGATGACATATCATATCATAAGATGAAAGTATTCTATGACACTTTATAACTTTAAGCTGACTAACACAATATCAACTGTGATTAATATATCAATAAATTCATAAGTCAAACATAATCATACCTCCCGAAGTTTCAGAGATCCCGAGATCTTATTTTTAATTTTCCTATAGCATATGATTATGTTCACTCTACTTGATGATTATATGATTATGTTCACTCTACTGGGTGATCCTATCTTTATCCCCATTAGTAACAATACTATTTAACATGTCTCTTCAAAATTCAGTATTTCCATCCATTTGGAAAGAAGCATCCGTCTTACCCCTTCATAAAAAGAATAGTGTAAATGAATGTTCAAACTACAGACCAGTTGCCCTAACGAGCTGTTTGTCTAAAGTATTTGAAAAATGCGTCTTCAAATATGTATTCAATTTCCTTAGAGATAATAATATCCTTACAAACTTGCAATCGGGATTCATGCCAGGCGATTCTACAACTAACCAGTTGACGTTTATGTACGATTTCATTGCAGAAGGTCTTGATGATTAAAGCGTTTGATAGAGTTTGGCACCGAGGCATAATATCAAAACTTAAAAATTATGGCATCGATGGATCTCTTTTGAGCTGGTTTGAAAGTTATTTAGAAAATAGAATACAGAAGGTTGTCGTAGATGGTCTTTGCTCTGACCGTAAAACTATACTTGCTGGCGTGCCACAAGGCTCCGTGTTGGGACCACTACTTTTTATAGTTTATATCAACGATATAGTAGATGATATAGAAAGTCATATTCGTCTATTTGCAGATGACACATCAATATATGTTATTGTTGACGATCGCGATATTGCCGCGTCTTGTCTTAATGACGATCTGAACCGGATTTCGAGCTGGGCCGAAAAATGGCAAGTCAACTTTAACCCTAGCAAAACAGAAACTGTAAATTTCTCTCATAAACTTAAAGGTGACATAATTCCGAATTTGTATATGGATCAAACCCCGATACAAGAAGTTAAAAACCATAAACACCTTGGTGTTATTCTTCAGAGTAATTGTTCATGGAATAGTCATATTGAAGATATTGTAAATAAAGTAAGCCCAATGATAAACTGCCTCCGAAGTTTTAAATATCGCCTCTCAAGAAAAACGCTCGAAATTATGTACAAATCTTTTGTGACGCCGATCTTTGATTACTGTTGTCACATCTGGGATAATTGTACGCAAGAACAATCTTATCTTCTCGAACAGTTACATTTAGATGCACTTCGAACTATAAGTGGCGCAGTTCGTGGTACTAGCCATGAAAAATTATACCGAGAAACTCTGTTTAAACCATTATCTGAAAGAAGGCATAATATCAAATTGACTTATTTCTATAAAATGTATAACAATCGCCCCGGATTACTTATGCGACCTCGTGCCTAAACCTGTCTCTGACAATAGTCAATATCTTCTAAGGAACAGTTCTAAGTTACAAACTATACCCTGTAGAACCAAAATATATGAAAAATCGTTCCTTCCAGATACCATTAAATTGTGGAATTCGTTACCCGACGAAATAACCAATGCTGAAACAATTAGCAAATTCAAATCTCTTTTAACAAAGTCTGAATCAAAAAATTACCTCGATCTTAATTACGGCAGTCGATTTTGTCAAATTGTACACAGTCGTCTCAAGCTCGGATGCAGTGATCTTAACGCTGATAAGGTCAATAGGCATATTTCAAGTAATGCCGAATGCGCTTGTGGATATCCCAATGAAAATGTTACCCATTATCTATTTATATGCAAGCTCTATACGGATTCAAGAAATGATGCCTACTTCTATATAAATGGCCACAGCCTCCAAACTGTGTTATATGGAACACCACTTATGAACAAAAATGAAAATTTATATATAATAGAATCCTTACACCAATTTATATGTAAGAGTAAGCGTTTTGAAAAAACAATGTAAATTATAAAAGAAACATTACCTGTGAAAATAACTGCATGTGTTATGCTACTTAGTCTGAATTTGTAGATACTCAATTGATGTAATGATATGTTACGGTGTTCTGATTTTTGTTTCTTGTCTAGTTCGTGTGTACTATATTTATCATCTTTGTACTGGTGCGGTATTAATATAAGCAAAGCTTTGCTTGTTTACCAAACCAGATTCGTTTTTTGAATAAAAATATGTTTAAACCATCTTATCTTCGCATGTCCATAGCATGTCTTTTCTCATCAAGAGCTGTTTCATGCAGCATTAGGTCCACGAGGGACCGTCTATACGACATGGCCTACTGTTTTATGTCAGATTAAATTGGCTTTGTGTTTCATATGTATGACGATGTACATAACTTATGAGTTAAAATCATTATGGCAGAGGTAGGCCTGTTTTTTGTGTTATGACAACCAGATTTATATTAACCCTCTCAGTTATTGTTCTTTCAACTCTACCTAGGTAATGAAATTGACATGCAACGTATTCTTGTGTCTATGTTTGTAAGTATATTGGATCACGGAAGCACTGTTGTTTGTTGTTGTGAGAAAGTGTGAAGTGTGATCAACATGCAATGGTATAAAAGGACAAAGATTTTGTGTAAATTTTGTGTATTTGTCACGAATTGTTGTGACAAGCGTCAAGACACAATGCAATTCATGAAACTTGTTTACGTGATTAAAGGTGCTAATTTACTTAAAGATAACTAAATGAATAAACTAATTTAATGAATAAATTTAATAGAAATGGGATAGCTGAATTCACACTTTAAAATTAATTTCCTAATAAACTCTTTTTGGGTAAATATTCAATTGAAGGTTGACATTGTTTGTTTTCAAAACTCACTGTCTTCAAACAAAATATATATTTAAAAGTGAACGTTCAAGAAACCTTATATGCTGACAATGTTTGATTGTAACTGATGTTCTAAAGTACGCTTACGATACGACCGGTAAGCATTTTACCTTTAAGAAAATAGCGTTTAAATTTAGCCAACGAAAAACGTTTGAATTTATCACTGTAGACATTCACCTTAAACATGTCAACAACATATATTTGTAAGACTAAAATTTATCAACTATTTATCAATTAATTTATTTATTGTTTTAAAAAATACATGCCGGTGTTTCGTTTTTGTACATCTATGCCTCTAATTCAATATATTTTCAAAAAATAAAAGTTTGTTCTTTAACCGATATGATACTAATTTTTTTGCAGCAAGCAAACATCTTAACATACACATAACTATCAAAGGTGTGCTAATTTGGTCTTTCCTATGAAGTAAAATAAACGTTACGAAAAAAACTTTAATCACCCTTTTTTGTCAGAAATGGCTCTGTTAAGCTCAAAGGGTTAAGTAAAGAATGTACAGTAAATTAGCAAATAAGGTTGATATTGAAACCTTTAGTTTAACATCTACTTGAAACAAGGTATCGTTTCACTAGTCATGCTTTTATTTTAACTTTTAAATATTATGGACACAAGATAATGATTTCTTGAAAGACCTACATAATATACTTCAAAATTTACATCCAAGTCTATCATTCACAATGGAAGATAGTACCGAAAAGTTAGCATTCTTAGATGTAATGGTAACTTTAAAATCAGGAAATATAGAAACTGATATCTATTACAAACCTACAGATTCCAAACAGTATTTAGACTATAGGTCCTGCCATCCGCGCCATATTAAAAATAGCATTCCATATTCCCTAGCCCGTAGAATATGTACCATAGTATCAGACCCGAATAATCTAAACTTGAGGTTGAAAGAATTAGAGAGATTATTAAAAGCCAGAGGGTACCCTGATAACATCATTTTGGATGCTATAACAAAGGCCCGTTCCTTTAACCGGGAAGATCTTCTAAAACAAAGACAACAGGAAAACAATTCGGCAGCCCTACCTATTGTTACTACATTTAACCCCTGCAATCCAAATATCTATCCAAATGTGAAAAACTGTGTACAGGCGCTAGACGCATGTCCAAAACTAAAGCACGCTCTAAAAGATACTAAAATGATAAACAGTAAACGGCAGAGCAAAAACCTGAACTGAAACAACTGTTATCTAAAGCGTGCTTTAAAGATCAAAAACCTGAATTAGGTGGAAGTATCACACAATGTAATAGGCCGAATTGCGGCACTTGTACACACATTTTAGAGTTAAATTCATTCACCTTTAGGAATAATTCAAAATAATGGAAAACATGTCTTGCGCCCCCAGAAATCTAATATATATAATAACATGCGCTGGTTGTTGCGAAGAGTATATTGGTCAAACGGGGGATACATTAAGGGCGAGAGTCCGAGTGCATAAACAACAGATAAATATACCAAATTATAGATGTATTCCCCTGAGCGCACATATAGATGGATGCGCAAAGAATTGCAATCCCCAGTTCACAATCTGTCCTATTTACAAAATGCGCACAGATAATGAAGAGCTGAGGATAATTAAAGAACGATTCTTTATTGATGGATATACCCCGAAATTGAATTGTAACTAATATCAAATCGTGTTGACGTCGCATTTACTATATATATTTTAGTGGTATGCATATGACGTCATGAATTACGTCCCTTGCCATTGTTAACGCTATACTATTAGCAACACAATGTATAAGTTACCCTGATGATCACTATGTTGTGAAACCGGTTGGTAATGAACTTATATGAAGACCAATCTTCAGTTTGTTATTTTTAAAGAATATATATATATATATATATATATATATATATATATATATATATATACAAAGCAGGTGTATCAAATATACATAGGTGATGGCTTGTAATTACGACGAACCTTGTTACTCGTACACAAATCAGTACAACATTCCATGTACTCGTACCATCAGTGGAAGCGGTTTTAGGAAAGAGCGTACATCTCCTTATATGGAATTGTTCAACTAACAGTTTTGACATTTGATGATGAAAATTAACAGCTGGTTTTGTATCATTATTGTTGATTCTCCGGTTGGCGGAGCCGAAGGGGAAATTGTCGTGGTAGTTCGTCCGACCCGCAAAGGTGTACCTGTCTTGCGATGTTTAATTTTACTCCTCCCACACTTTTCCCCCAATCTTTCCTGAATCTTGAAATAAGTTTTGGGATATACATCGTATTGGGCATCACGGTAGAGATGTTCATATCGAATTTGTTTTGGTTTCAAGAGTTAGACTCTTGACGGGAAGCAAATAAACCAAGGTTTCTTGGAACTCTTTTACTTCATGATGGAAATAGTAAATCTATAACTTTTGGTCACATGTACTCCCTCATGGTTACAGGTCAAGGTCAAAGTCACATACAAAACCATTGAAAGGTCAATGTCACATTTAAGACAATACCTCTTACACTACCCAATCTTCCTACTCGCTCAGATGGGCCTTGCGCATTTCGCGTACTCTTCTGTGGTTGTCGCCAAGACTGCTGCGATGTATAGCGATTGTACAATGAGAAATCATTTCAGAATTGCAACTTTCGACTGGTAGGCAGCAAGGTTTAAATAAGCTAGTGGTAGAGACTGTTCAATTTAAAGCTACACGGGGGGAGACGACATGCTTCTTTACAATGGCAGTAATTAAAGATGCACTTTTTTGGACAGGCGAAATTCGAACCTGCATCCCTTGGAATGGATAGCTCTTTATCATTTCTCTGAGGTTGCTTTAAAAACAAGCAGGTCAAATGTCACTGTTTGCATAAATAGGAAGAGCGCCGTTGAAAATATTGTCATAATATTGAAAAGCACAAAAATGGCAATGTCATGGATCAGCTTTTTGTTTACTATGAGAAATGTTTTTTTAAATGGATAGCAACATTCAAGGGCAGAGAACTGTTAATCTAATACACTACATGACGTTTCCTTTGCCTGATTGATTCGCGTTTCTTTTGTTGAACAGTATATATGCTGGCAATAACAAAGTTTCAAAGGGATTGGGGTTGAAATTAAGAAAGCAAAAATCGAGAGAATCCCGATCTAATATTGATGATGCTCACGAAGATTGTTGATAGAGCCCTACTTATACCAGTCCCACAAGCCATTCCCATGTCCATACAATTTATAAAACTACAAGAGACGAATATATGGATGACAACTTCTTTATTCTTGTGTCGTTGTCAAGCAATGACACACGAAGCTGTGTCGAAACGTTGCATTCTAAGAATAAAGAAGTTGTCATCCATATATTCGTCTCTTATCTGATTTCCAACTTCTAAATGCAACTCAACGAAATTTATAAGACTGATTAAATCCAAAAAATATGCCATGATAAGAAAACATTATGCTTCACGTTGATGAGAGATTATGTTTGATGTATGTATGTTTCATAATTGACCTCTTGATTTTGAAAAGACGTAATAAGATTACACAGAATGATATCAAAACGCTTTAACTTAACTCTGCGAATACAATTACTCAGATGCAGCTGGATGAAATCAAGGAAAATGTCATCATGCTCATGCAGTTCGAGGAATTACAGTGGTTTAATGTTTAAAAATTAACTTTAATCATAAATATAAAAAATATCACATGGCAGCATTCCTCTATCTTTATAGCATTATTATTAATTAACATTGGCATTATTTTTAAGCCAGGTCCTTTATTAGTTTAAAATGTTGTCAAACTCACTTAAATATTATCATTATTTTCTAGTAGTATTTTTGTAGTATATTGCAACACAATTTAAATCTTGGCTCTTTTGAAACTGACAATGTCGTGTAAATAATTGACAACAAGTATTTGTCAGAGTATCCAAATGTCTAAAAGAAACTTTTACCAGTGTACACTATTATAACATGTGTTTGACAGAGTTTCACGTGATAGAATTTCTATTTCTTGGTTTCTTGTTTAAAAGAGCAGCGTGTGTATATGCCCCTTTGAAAAACAGTTTCTCTTGTTTTTGATGACTAATAAATCTTATTCCCATGTTTTATTCCCATGTAAGACGTGTTTTATCACTACTTCCATAACAAACATGTGTTTTAGATATTTTTAATGTTTCAAAATGTTAATTTCCATGCGGCACATTTCATCATTAAACTACTTTATTTCCACCAGAAGATGTCAAGAATATGTTTGAATAAACTTTGTGTCTCAAAATTTCTTTTTCTTTTAAACATTAATTACAAGAAGAACATACGTACATATGTCCATGGCTCTCATATTTTAATGTCTCAGATTTTTATTGTCAAGTGGTATAAAATGTGACACTCACAGGACACATTACTTATGCTCGTGAGTCAGAGTTTTGGAGTGTCGATGTCCGGACAACTTAAGTATAGTACGTATTGTGAAGGTGACTCGGCGATACAACCGGTCAGTGTAAGGATCACTTACCTTAAGTGGGGGGGAGGGGGGTTAGGCTATTGGTAGTGTAGGAATAGTAAAGTAAGAGAAGTGGATGATAGCGTTGATTGGTGTTGGAAAGATGAAAGCCTTAAAAGGAATTTAAAGGGCCATATCTGTGATTTTCATAACTTTTACCTTTTTCATATTTACCTTTGATATGAACCTAAATGGCATATGTAGTGATATAAAATCAAAACATCTTAACTTTTCATGTCCAAAAGACATATATATGACAAATACTGGTTTTCCATGAAAATCTAAAAACATCTTTATAGTCCAGAGGCAGGACAAATGACCTTGTTGTGATTATCAACAAGTGTTTTTATGCTTTTTTATATAGCACCAAGTGTCTTGATGATATTTAGGCCGCTCGCCACCCAGACGGCTTTTTCAAAATCCAAGATGGCCGCCAAGATGGTTGCCATGAACGTATAAATCTATAATTCTTCACAACGTTTGTTCTAGATTGAGTAGAAGAGCATAATTGGTGATGAATATTATATTTTGATTATCAAACAATGTTAATTTAGTGTTTGGGGATCATTGTTTGCGAAAAAAAATCCAAGATGGCCGCTAAATACACTAGAAAACGCAAGAAAACGAAATCATTTTGAATCGCCATTGCTGATATTACAATGATTACCTCTTCCAATAACTATAATATATATATTTTACAGTCATGTTTAAAACATCACAAGACTTAATGTCCATTTCTAATGAAAGCAACATGCAGGTGTGATTACTTTGGTTAAGTTATATATATCTATGATGAGTCATGTTTTCCTAATATTTACTCGATCTCAACCGTGGTTGCAATTATTAAGATTAATTAATTTTAGACTTAACTATTACGTCTAATACACATATTCCTTATTTATTCATATTCACGATTAGTCTGAAATTTATATATGAATGACATATGTTTTTAAAGTCTATGGACAGGCCCTTGCACGGCGCTGGTTTTCCAGCCCTATCCCACAGAGCACTTATCAGCAATATCAGTGTTCTACCTCATAGTGCTCACGCTTCAATGCCGATCTGTCACCACTGCAGCACAGGGGAGTGGAGGGGGCAATTTTGGACTTTCAGTGACCAGTGATAGTATCATATTACGTGCCAGCTGCTCCTTGCACCACTGAAAAGTAGCCTTTCTCTTGATGTCGAAGGCTTAAAATCTTAGTATCAAACCATGTTTCTTATCACCCCTTACAGCAAACTTAGCAAGTCTAGGAAATCTAAAGATAGCTTCAAGTCTGGAAGGATTCTAGCTTGGTGATCAAGGAGTCCCTTCAGTTTACTTTTGCCAAATCAGAGAAGGATTGAAACAATTTGCTGGTATGGTCATGTAGGTGACACAATGTTTGTACCACAATGAATAATAGAAAAGCCAGGTTTTCCATAACAGAATATACCTGAATATTTGTCTTGAATTTGTTGATTTATTTGCCAGATATAACACTGTAAAATATTGTTTCGAATCTCGTAGATAGAAGAAATGGTAGCAGTTTTGTTCAAAACCAAAATGAAATTGACATTACTAAAATTTTAATTGAAGCAATATAAACAGGATCGAAATATAAACAATTGGAAACCTAAACAGTCAATAGGTTCTCATTATGTACTTTTCCTCTTGTTGTGAAACGCAGTGCTAGATTTCATGATATGCATAAAAGAAAGAAATTGATGAGCTAGATAAGACTATCATATTTCCCCCACAAATTTATCACTTTGTTCCACCATTCAACATAACAAGCAGAAAGAGTTGTTTAAAATGAGTACCAGGGATAAACCTGTTGAAATAATAGAAATATATCAAATGAAGCCAAATACTTCAATCATTCTTATGTCATTCATGAAATTGCTTTTACTTTTACAAATCAATGAATGAACAGATGGTTTAGTTTCATATCATAAGTTTCATTGGCCATTTGAATACAATGCCAATAAATATCTTTATACATTCCAAGAAGTTGAAGACCTCAAAAGGCACAATGAGTGATCAACATACTAACTTTCATTGAGATAGGTCTTTAGTTCTGCTCTTGAAACAAAATCAGACAGTCGGATGTTTGCACTTTGATATCTACTGACAACTACATCGGGCAAGGGGTAAAAACAATTGGAACAACCATTTCTTGGTTCTCCCTGTTAAATTTCATTTAAATTTGATTAAACGATGCCATTTTTGTCGATTTGCGTTCAATCCTTTGGTCCTTATTTCAATGTCATGGTCTCAGTAACCAAATATGTAAAGTTCTGTCTAATATGTATGAAATTGTAAACGTAATGTATTAAAAATAATCATGAATCCTTTCAAAAACGTTCAAATTACAATTTGGTGTAAGACAGGGGTATATCATATGTTCTCTCTTGTTTTCATTTTTCATTAAGAAGCTTGCCACTCAAATTGAATCTAACTGTTTGAGCGGTATTCAACTACATCCTGAAATAGTGCAAATTCTTCTTCTCTTTTTTCGCGGATGACGTTGTCATGTTTTCGAGCACCGTCAGTGGTCTCCAAAATCAATTATATGAACTTAAACACTACTGTGACGCATGGAAATTGACAATAAATAGATAAAACAAAACAATTTAGTCTTCGATGGGGGATGTAAATTATCTAAAAGAGAAAAAATTGTTATCTAAGGGTGATAATTTAGATAACGTTAGTTATTACAAATATTTTGGCTTGTATTTTACAAATGGATTGCATTTGAACAAACATGTCATATATGCTTGGCGCAAAAAACACTCATTGGAATCTTAAAGTCCAATTAGATGTAATAATTACAAAATCTCCCCAAATTCCCCCCAACACCCAAGTACAGTACAATTCATGAAGACAACAAAAAGATAATGATCCTGACGGCATAAATTTTTCAGTCAAAAATGTTCGTTCCAAAGTTTTATTAAATCTATACACAACACTCCCGCGTGAAAATAAGAACCTTCTACAAAAACTAATTTAAACAAATCAGAAGTTTTGATTGATAATCTTGATGTTATGATCTGGTCTGATCTAATTCACACCCTGACCCTGGCAAGGTATCATATTTGTAATAGTTTGTGAATTAGATAGGAGCCTTTCATACAGTCTAGGTCTTCAGTCAGCAAGTCTAGATTTGAAAGCATTCACATATGAATTCAAGAGCCCGAAGGAAAGAATATAATGGATCAAGGAATAGTGAATTATTAAAATATTTAATGGACTTAATTTTCGTCCAGTTGATGTTAACTTAAAATGTTATAAGCTTCACAGGATCTGTTTCAGTTCAATTCAAATTCATCACTTGGTGTTAGAAAATTGAAACTAGTTTCGCTATATGAAATTTTTTTTTATCATGAAGCACTTATGATATATGCCAAAAGGTTAGCATGGCTCATTAACACCCATAAATAAAAGCCACAGATCACATTGCCCAAGCAACAATGTCAATCGGATGCTTGATGAATATTATTAAATGAATTCTTATTTTGTGAAAACAGATAAAAAATGTGACTTTACACCTTCAACTTAAAAATTCTTTTTTCTATTAATGTCAAACATCCATACAGTCTTCTCCTTGCTTTTCCACTCAGGGTCATAACATTTGGGTGTCTGCAGTTCCTCTCTAATTTAGTACTCTGTAATATGATACTACTGGTCATTGGTCCTGATACTGCTATAGGTCACCCATGCTAGGCTGATCTGTTTATATGTGTGTTAAAACGACACTCTAGTTGATCTTGTGCTTATCGTTTGAATGTTTGAATTCCTTCTAGGGTGTAGTTTGTATAAATGTAACTTTTCGTTCAAACAACAATACGTGTTGATAATGTTCATAAACTATCTTAAGATGGAAATTACCCAAATAACACTATGTATTTTCAATTATTTATCGTTCACTTCATTTTGAAATTCAATTATTGATATTGATTGTTTATGTATTTTTTCTAGCTGTATATGATTACATTCTTCGTCACAATCATATTAAATGTTCGTGATTGTCACGGTGTAACGATATCTAAACTCAGGTGAGACCCGTTATCTGACAGAAAGATAAGAAAAGAAAAATAATCAAGCCAATAAATAACTAGAGAGAAGCCAATCCGTGAATCAAGTGATTTATTTGCAGGCAACACAAGACGATAACCGGGTACAGCGACACGCTACCCGTAATCCACTCAACAGGAGTCAACAACTAATTAAGGAAGTCAACAACCCATGAATAAACACATAGACAAACTGTAGGGAATCACTCTAGCATACCCCCAGACGTTGTAATAACAATATAAGCTAATGGCCGTCTTAACGAGATAGCATACATAAGACAACTCAACACTTTGGCGAATATACAAGACTTAGTGTAAGGGACCGGGGCACGGGTGGACTAACAATAGGGATGAATAAAAACAACAAGCACACAGTACTTTAGATTATCCCTAATCACTACTTGAGTGAGTAAATGAATAAGAACACTAGCTGAGGTATAGTAGAACTTATCAAATAATGGGAGGGAAGGTAAGGTTAAAACTGTAAGTTCTTAAAGGAAGTGATCACATACTCCAGAAAGGTACAGAGAAAATAAGGAATATTAACCTCACCAAAATACTTCCAGCGTCCCAGGTCCACCCGTGACCTCTCCCAGCAAGGGTCAAGTCAAGACTACTGGTACCGGAGCTTAGCTCGGTATTTATATGGCCCGTGCGGACGTCGAAGTAACCATGGCTTTACTCGAAGAACAGAATGGTAGCCTAGCGTAAGGATATCTTAATCGGTGTTTCTTTGTGAAACTAAATTATCCCTAGCTCCATTAATATTTAAGGTATGGAGCCCTACAATGGCTTATTGTAAAGGGCGCAAACTCTTCTACAAGAAGATATAAATATCTATATCATGAGTATTGGCATATAAATACTACATGTAATAAGGCTGATAAATGGAGAATGGAAATGACATTTGAACATATGAAAATAGCCACAGTCGGCGAATAAAGACATGAATGATAAAAATAGATACATGAATGTAAAGTACCTAACATGTACTTTCGATATATACAATAATTTATGATATATCTCGGAGAGGCGAGAAATAGGTCGCACGCTCGAACTGCATGACAGTGATTAAGACCGTAACTCTATATATCACTCAATCTTCAAAATTGCCTTGTTAGCTTTATATAAACGGATATCCTATTTCTCGCTTACCATTACAAATTTGAATGATAATGTTATCATAAAATCTGGAAATAAAGTTTGTTTTATCTTGAAATAAACCTATGATGATCTTCATAAACGACACGTCTTTTACATCAGTTTAAGCAACCAACAAGCCATGACGTGACATGTTAATGTCTCACCATTAGAGCTGTCACTCAAACTGACAGTAGTGCATCAACTTAAATCCCAACATACTGCCACATTTCACATAAACTTCACCTGCTACCCCGTCAGTTTTCATAATAGCCGTTATGACAATGCCGTGAGTTATTTATCATCCTGGAGAAGTCGTCACTCAAGCATGACGAGCTGCAAAACAAAGGGTGAAGCCTAAGGTTAAAATGACAAAGAGGCGATTTTTACTCGATTTGATTTTGTTTGTAAAGCTTAAGAAGATAATGTGAAAAAGTATATAACTGATTGTTATCCTAAGAGTCTCTATTATATTTGTAAATATGGTAGTAGTTTAATCTTTCACAATTTGTTATCCATATCACATTTCACACCAAAAAATTACGTTTAACCATTTTTTTTAACTGAATCGAGTCATTAATGTAATTTTGTACGACACATGATAAATGCACTTAACTGTAATGTATTTAGGCCGTTTGAAATACATATATTATAAAATAAATAATTCCTAATTTCCCTTATTTTTTAAGGTTTTTGCCCCAAAAATACATGTTGCCCATGGTTGATTTTGGTTGGGTTTTTCATGGTTCATCAGCACTGCTAAAGGGACCATTTAAAAACAAAATTTGTCTGTTATCGAAAATGTCCGGGTTTTTCATGATTTCTACTGGCCTATATTTAAAAAAAGTAGATATCTGCATTTTTTAATTTGTAAAAAGAAATTAATGATTTTATTTGCTTTAACATCAAGCAGTTACTATCACGTTTTCTTAGCGATTGACAAAGCGCTCGTAACATATATGAAATAGGCATTCTTTTGATCATTTAAATATCTTGTGAGCTAGAAAATAAATAACGTAAGATCAATTCAACATAAATCAATCGACGAGTGATAGTTCTTCAGCAACGATATCTAAGAATAGTGTTATCTAAAAGAATTTGTATGACAGAAAAAATGTTTACAAATTTCTGTCTGTCCATACGAGACAAAGAGGCAGAAAATTCAAGAAATTTATTCTGATATCTATTTCAAGTTAATAGCGTTTTATCCAGTTAATGACATTGTTTTTCGTTGCACCTACCTTTAAAAGAAAGAGAACTTGTTTCGGTTAGTGTACATTATTTTCAAATCACACTTTTCTTAGATTAAATTGTCCTCAATACTTATACTATTTTCTCCCTGTTTTCTTATTAATAATTTTGACAGGTATTTATTTTTTGAAAATTGAATTCATGAGACCAAAAACAAAATTTTGATATTTCAATAAAAATGGATAGTTGAAAGTCACCGGACATACCCTACCCAGAAATAAAAATATTTAGATTTTTATGAAACTTAGCTTGTTTGTAGACCTGAGTGTGCTGAATTCAAAAATCAAATAAATAATGGGGGTCACCATGCTCGTTTTCAAGTAAAATCGTGTCGAAAAATGACGTTTTTTGTGAAAAAGCCCATAAATATGAATTACCTTTTTTCCCTCATAATTTCTTAAATAAGTGAAATTTATGCAAAACTTAAACCTTTTAAGTCAGTAATAGCAGTACTGTTAATCTTAGTCCCAAAATTTTTTTAAAATTAACATTAAAATTATTATTTTCGAGTATTTTTAGTCAATCAAAATTTCCTTTTTAGCATGAAATTTTTATGCGTTTTCAAGAAAAATAAATTTCCCAAATTTAGAATTTTTTAAAACTTTTATGATATGAACCTGACATTTTAAGAAACTGAAATTCGAAGAAAAAAATGGGGGTCACCAGGGAAAAATCGCGAACTTTTTGTCGTTGAAAATGCATATCGTCATTGAGAAAACGCCCACTGCAGCCGCAGCGAGTCTACAATGAGGGCGGTTTTGCTTGAGAGGCGACCTTGTTGATAGGTTGTGTAAGATTGTTCATGCAACTCGTTTACAAGTTTAAACACTTAATAGGCTATATCATCTATGATCTTCCACAAATTCTAAAACGATAAACACAACGTTTTTCTGCCATGACCCACGAGAATCAAGTGAAATCTCGCCCTACTAGTTCCATCACTGCATTAAAAAAAACTAACCCACTGCACGCTCGACTTTCAACAGTGTTTCAGTGTTTATCATAAAATCATTTGACAATATCACATACGCTACTTAGTTTAAATAAATGTTTCAAATGTAAAGAGTTTAACTGCAGAAAAATCTGAGGGCCAATGCCTGTCCAGATATGAAGAAACCACATCAAAACATTGATTACGGTACACCCGCCTAGACTTCCTTCGAAATCGTCTTGACTGATATTTTGTTACTTCAACTTTAAAGACATTTATGCAATATTTTCAGTTTATTTTCGCTAAAAATCGTCAATAAACTGTTTTTGTCCGTTGAAAATATTATGTTTATAAACTTGCGCTAAAATATGCGGTTTTCATCTCGGAACGAGGCCGGAGCAAGTCTTTCCTTCGAGACAGTGCAAGTGAATTTCATCGGAGCCGGTCGCTTAATTTGCACCAAAATCAAACTCATTCCTTTGCACACTCTATCACAGTCAATGCGACAGGTGGCAACATTAATTAACATGCAACCACAGTCGGTTTATCAAAGGAGTGCTTGTTTTGCGAACCAAGAAAATGCAGAAGATATTAAAAATAATCAGCATCTAAAATCATACAAATTACAGATAATAAAATCCCCTCCCCAACATTAAAAGATATTGGAATTATTAAAGTATTCACAAATACTAAATGACTTCTATTTACTGTGGGGAAAATGAATACAATATTAAATTATAAGATAAAAAAGATAAACCATATCATATTGATTCAAATGTTTTGTATCTTTTTTTCTTTGGCCCTACCAAAATAATCAAATCAATCTATGGTTTGAAATTAATTTATTGAGCAATATTTAACAGCTTTTTTTGGGCAGATTTTCTTTTTATCTGATCTCAGTCTCACATGCTATAACACATAAAAAATAAATAAATTCAAATGTTTTTGTTTTTTTATGTTTTCATGATCTTTGGTTTGCTTTAACTAAGCCAGGTTTGCTCCACATCTACATGAAGGGATACTTTTTCAAAATTATTGACACATTTTGTATTATTACAAATAAACAATTCATATCTGCCGCAGCCAGGTAGCCTTGACAGTGATTAACTTGCTATATTAGTGATACACAAAGTGTTCAAAATTCCAGTTGACATTAATACAGCTGCACCATGATCTGCAAAATTAAAGGATTGTGATCATACTGTAAGAGTTATTTGTTATTTTGTTTGCTACAATGCAAGGATTGCTAGTAAACAGATACCACATTACTTGAAATATTTGATTATGACTGCCTTTTGAGTAAAGTTTACAGATAAATGGAAGCAAAAACATAGTCTGATAATCTGATACCAAACAAACTCTAACATGTGATATGAAAATTCAGTGCAATCACTTTTAACAATTATCTACAAATATATTAGCCAATGTATATGCAACCAAAATCACATAGATTCAAAAGGAGGTATTTGAACAGATCAGATGCACTTTATTCATTACCAAAACTTCTTTTGAAAGTGACATATGAAACCATATTATTGATATATTCATGCATTAAAGAAATTTAAATTATTAGGACGCTTGTTAACAAAAATAAAAACTTGCATCTCAAGTTTTAAAGGAAATTTGTTGTGTTTGGGGCCAACCTTATATTTTTTCTGCTAACATTTTCATGTTTATAAAACAAGTCGTTGTGGCTTTGAATTACTAAGATAAACAATTGCATTAAAGTTGTATAAAAACATACTGAAAATATATGCAATCAGTATACATCAAATATTCAACATTAAAAAAGATGCACTGTTAAAGATGCTGTTATAATTATGTGAGGATTTTGAAATAGGGCCTTAATTTCCCCATAGATATTTTTTAAACAGTGTCACCTGATGAGATCTTTTGCCATGATGTTTTCCACATAGGTTTTTCCCATCAGAAATTTCACTTGCTAATCATATAGCAAAAGTTTCAAATACATTTTCAGAGACAAATCCTTCACATATTGGTGCCTCACAACTGATCTCCAAAAAAATAATTTATAAAAATCTACTTCAAAAGAAGAAATATTAGCGTAACTGTATCTACATAAATTGACATAGGTATATAGAGAGAGATAACAGATTTTTAAAAATCCATCGGCTTTAAACTAATCAATTTATTTTATTTATTCATAATTTGTAAAATGAAAAAATTTGTTGAAATGATTAATTGATAGTTGAAGATCACGATCACGTCTCGCTTTCGCAAAATAAGTTATAGCAGCAATTTGATCTTGACTGACGATTCGACGGCTGCCTACCTCGAATGAAAGGGTTGCGCTGTCGGGTCGTCATGTTTTCGTTGGCCGCATATACGTGAAATAATTTCCATCAATTCAAAGTGACGTCGCCAGATTTCCGTATAGGGACATATCCTCGAGAAAGAAATTTCATGACGATGGTCATGAGTAGGGAATCGGAATTTCATGTAGAGAATTAATGCAGTAACATTGGGTCAAAACAAGATCAGCTGTTTGTCGCGCCGATATGGCTTGCGTATATTTTGTTGTAAAATCACTAATTCTTCAATCAAACTGAGAATTTATGCTAAATTTTCGCTTCCAGTAATTCAATTTCAGCAAGCTTTTGTAAATAAAAAGCTAGTTTCAGTGACAGTGTTCTCATTTTAACTGCCGATTTTCTGAAGTCCGTCGATCAGCTGATGACGGCATGGCTTGTTTATCAATACTGCCGTAGATAGTTTCCATGTCGTAAATGTCCCGCTTTCATTCATTTAGGAGCGCTCAAATGGGCTTACACAGCGTAACTATGCTATTATTATGATGACTGATGATTTCAAGTATTAAGACATACGATCTTGTAAATTAGATGATTGTCGCAAATTTATTATCGTAACGAACTGCGATGCTCATATCAAATGTAAACTTCTAACGGTAAATAGGCCTATATCTTACTTCGCTTTAGCATGACAGTTGAAACTGCAAGATTGTTTATTATAACAGGATTTTATTTAGACTAACAAAAAGATTAAGTGAAGCGCACGTAAAATGGGAAACATTTGCCGAGTATCTAAAGCATTGATAAACAAATAGTCGATAAAGTCTAAAAATCTTGGTAAAATAATTTTTGCATTTAGGGATGATGCAAGTTAAGCGAGATGACCTGTATTAAAAAAAATATTATGTTTTAGTTAGGAGATAAATCCCTTCTGTTTTTTATTTTGGGGTTGTATGTCGTGCATTTTTCACCCCGAAATTTAATTTCAAACCGAACTTGCTGCAGAACTGTAGCTATATATAACCTCTTAATTCCCCCAGTATCATCGAGTTTAAAGGCGACGTCAGGGTATCAAAGAGCCTATATCCAGTAGAAATCATGAAAAACCCGGACATTTTCGATAACAGACAAATTTTGTGTTTAAATGGTCCCTTTAGCAGTGCTGATGAACCATGAAAAACCCAACCAAAATCAACCATGGGCAACATGTATTTTTGGGGCGAAAACCTTAAAAAATACGGGAAATTGGGAATTATTTATTTAAAAATATATGTATTGCAGGAAAAACTTTTGAATTGGCTAGAATGATAGATGGTGCAACATTACATGATTCCCAAGTTCATTTCTGTTGGAGATTTAACGCCATGTCTGTTTTGGGGTGAAAAAGCATAAAAAATGAAAGAAAATTGGAATATTTTATGAGAAGTATTTATGTTGAAAAATAAAATGTTGTAGTGATTAGAATGATAGATCATGCAATAATACATACTTTTCAAGGTCATATATGCTCATGGTTTAACATCATGTCTGTTTTTTGGTAAAAAACATGAAACATCAAAGAAAATTGGAACATTTATAAAACGTTTATTTATTGAATAAAACACTTATGTGGCAATTACAATTTAAGATCATGCAACAGGACATACTTCTAAAGGCTATTATTACTATTGATTGAATAACATGTCTTTTTTAGAGGGGTTAATATAAGAAATACGAATCCTTTTACAAAAAATATATTTGTTGAAAAATATACTCTGTATTGACATTTCTAGATTACTTTGCATCAGAAATAAGCATTCTTGAATTCACTGCCCCTGATTGATCTTTAAAAATGTCTGAATTTCAGATTTATACGAGTCAATTTTCACAATCTCTAGGTATCTCTTATCAAATATTTTTTTAATTTTCAAAATGGAATTAAAGCTCTTCACATGCACATTTTATATTGAAGCACTGATAAATGTGATTATCCTTCTAAAACCACCAGCATGACAGTTTTCCGGTTCAGATTTCTAAGGCTTTTCCTGAACTTGAATCTGTAAACTATTTTTAGATGTTCTAAATAACTGATGATAACTATATAGCAATATAGATATACTTGTTATCTACCCCATGCTACAAATAGAGAATCTCACCCAAGTGTCTTCTGATATCAAATATATCAACACTATTCTATGAAATGTGCCTCGGATATTTTTACTTTTATAGACTCGTATTGATATATTTGATATCAGAAGACACGAGGGTGAGATTATGTTTATCATCCAAAATCATTTTTCATTTCCATTCCTTGTAAAATGTATTTTCTGAACACTGCACTCCTCCTAGACTCTCAGTGCGGTGAAGTCATATCACTGATGTTGTCATGCTTATGACGTCATAGCATTCTGATGTCATTACTTGATGTAAAACAATTGTGATGTCATGAATTTGACTGTAACAGGGCTTTGTTCAAAATCTACTGTCAAAACAATATCTACTAGGAGATATCCCTTGATCTTCAATGAGCGATATCTCCTGTAGAACACAGTTTTGGATGATAAAATACAGTTTTTGACAGAGGGTACATTATCACTTGTCTTTCCCAAAGCATACAAAATAGTTTCATCAGATACAGATTATTCATTTTTCTAACAGGGTTAATAACATTGTACTTAAGATAATGTTTTAAGAAGAATGACATATTCTAACTTATTTTCCTGGATCCATTAAAATTTCATATAATGGTAAAGACATTGACGATTGTCCAGAATCTGCAGAGAATCCTGTGCTTAAAGGTACTATAGCACGCTTTTTCGCTCCAAATTGGCTCTTTTAAGGCATATGATTATATAGGCACTTACTTATGCTTTCAATCGAAGCAGGAAAATACTTATTATTCTTTACAACTGACCTGTAATCAACAATGAAAACATTTAAGACAGCTGAAGTCGGCTTAGAAATATTTAGTTCTATGGTCAGCTGTGCACTAAAAAATATGAACAGTTGAACAGCTGAAAACGGCTCAACTAGTAATGTGTGTAGCTTTGGAAATTACCTAAACTCTGAACTGAGAATAAGGGATGAAATATTGTATATTAAAGCAATCTTATAACATAATCACTTTAAAAAATGTAGTATAAGCATTGTAAATGGATTATGATCGTTAGTAATCGAGAGATATTCATTATCTGTGCATTTGTTGTTTAAACGAAATATTGGTGTGCACTTATACCTTTAATACTCCATTAGATGCAAAGCACTGAGCACACCGGAGGGAATATCTCCCTGTTTGTTAGATTGACAAATGATGCTGATAGACATATGCCTTTCACAGGATTAACAAATTATCAGTTTCTCTAAACTATCATACCTTTTCAAATTATTTGAGTAATACTCAGTCAACTCATGCATGCTTTGATTTAAAAAAATTTGAGTTCAGCTGTAAGGTCTCATTTAATGACAAATGTGGTTGAATGACGCTTTTGAGATTCATGGTTATGTAAAAAGCAATTAAAATTTGAAAACATTTGATATGGGGAAAATTATTGACATTTTTGTAGTTTTTTTAATCTAAGTAATATGTTCAACAATTTTAATTGTAAATTCTTAGTGTTAGATAAATACTGATAGCATTCTTATTATATGTCAGAACTGATTTGTGCATTTATTAGCAGATCCTAATTAACTTTTGAGATGACGAAGTCCCTGGGCCCATGAGTTATGAATTAGTGGGACAATGTAGGTTGGTCATTAGAAAATACAAGCCTAGGGAGATAAATTTACAGTTGAAATCATTAAATTTCTGTTAATATATTTATATACATATTTTTTGTAACTTTGCATGAATAACCCAAATTGGTATTGTCTAAAGCCGAAATTGACTGATAGTAATATCTATAGTTTTAACCTAAAAAATTATTTATTCTCTAGTAACTATTTTAGCATTGGAAAGATTAATAAATTTAATATAATATGTAAATTTGAGGTGATGTGAACTTCAAATGATTGTAAAAAAAAAGTATCAATCAACAGACGATTTTTCATAAGAGATAAGTCAGCGTGAAAGTAGTATCAGTAGGATGGCATGCTTAGCCTTTTTAGAGGTGTGTGAACTTTCCCCAAATTTATCTATTCAATGTTTCAAAGGGAATTGAATAGATAAATCATATGCTTTAACTTTTTTGTTATCATTACATTAGTAGTTCATAATAATTTCTCGTAGAAAAGGCTTTTATGAAGATGAAGTTGTCAATTTACAAAGTTAAAATATCTATATATAGATAATTCAAGCACGAAAAATATGATTATTTGATGGTATCTGCATAGACTAAAGCATTCATCTTATTGTCAAAATACTTTTCCATAAAAAAATATTCACAATTTTCATTTTAAAAGTCATAAAATACCGCTTCCAAACTTTTGTTGTCAACAACAATGTAAGCCATTTTCAACCTCCAAGTCAGGGCGCCTTCCCTTCGAGTACCTCTACGGTAGTTGCCCTGCCTTCACTTGCGGGGACATTGTTGTCAGGATTCTTGACAACAATGGGAATTGACGTCATTGATAATCTCGAACCAAATTGTTATTTTACATACAAATAATTTGGTTCGAGAGTATGTTTTAAACGTTAGGCGTATGAAATTCTATGAATATTACAAAAGTTTGTGGAATTTGCTTCAAATATAATTTCCTATTTGATGAGTATATGGTGTACAATTTGTTACATTTCAAAAATTCAAAGACAACTTAATAAAATAACAAAAAGTTTCGTTTGCCGTACTCATTTCTTGAGTTGTTGTTCGGAGTTGCATTGTGAATCCTATGAGTTAGGAGCTTCACTTTTAGAGCGTGACATCAATCGTCGGTTGCACGCGCTGTGTTAGAGCTTTTTCACCTTGAAGCCTTCTGATGGCAGCGAGTATATTAGTGACGTCACGGAGCGGATACTCGCTGTCTGGAGCTAGAGCCATTTTGGCAGTTGCCATGAAGGGAGATAACTCAGGCGATAATAGTCACACAACTAATCTTATATGGAGAGGCTTCTGCACAACTTTTAGGTACATTTTCAAGTGGCCATAACTATTTTTGCCCATGGTTGATTTTGGTTGGGTTTTTTTCAGAGGGTAAGGGACATGTAATCTTTCATTTTTTCAAGTCATTTGTCTGTTATCGAAAATGTCCGGGTTCACTTAAATTTTGGGAAATTTCGACTGGCCTAATATTGGCGAAGCAACTGTAGCTAGTACCAGCAAGGGTATCTGACATGAGAAAGCCACTAATAGGACATATTTTGCCTATTCTCCTGTGGAACAATGGAACAAAGTGTGATATATGTTGATGTCAAAGTCTTAGCTTAATACAGTTATGAATGTTTGAATGACATTTCATGTTTGCTTTTCATTAGAGGAACTTCAGAGTAACCCCGAATTTGAAATATTTAATTATCCAACCATTTGCACCTGTTCTCATTAATGAGCTCGCTCAAACTGCGACTACAGCGTTGCCGGCCAGTTGATTTTGTTTATATTCAATTACCACTTCAAATTCAACATTTTACAAAGCTTTAAAAAAGTCTTGGCCTTTTTCATTTGCAGCCTTGCCTCACGATATTAACCCCCGCTATATATATAGTTTTCCGCGTCGCTAATTGCACAAATTAATTTGATTGCATCCAAACAGGCTCTTACATTTCAAGATGGAGAAACGCTCGTTTGTATTATGACAGACGTTGTAAAGGAATTTGTAACAGAGTGACCTCTGTTGGAAGAGAGTGTCTCAATCCTACACAGATGACACTCCAAATCCGAGATTCCTAGCATTCATGGTTTCTTAATTTTAAAAAAAGACACAAAATTTGAGGGTACACAGCCTGCTCCGCCCATATTTGAGAGTTGATCAAAATCCAAACTACAAAGTTTAGTCTCCACAAAAAAAAGATGCTAGTCTGAAAATTTTAGCTTCCTTGATTTTGGTTTATCACCCTAAATATGCACCCTTGCCACGCACATATCTAAGAACTCAGAAATTAACACACAAAATTAAGTATCCATCCTACAATGACAAAAGCTTGAAGAAGATGATACGCCAAGTTTCAATGGTTTCTTGAGAAATAGACGAAGGAAGAATTGAGGGTGGACCCTGCCTGACCCATATTTCATCACCAAATTTACAATTGATCTCCATGTCACAAAGCATCCTGTCTCAGGGTAAGACGTGTAGCTGACGCTCCACTCTTTACTAAGAGGACTGGAGCGTCAGCTAGCTACACGTCTTACCCTGAGACAGGATGGTCACTAAGATGTTACTCTTAAAAGTTCATGCAGCCTCCTGTGGCAATTTTTTATGGACAAAATTTAAGATTTTAGGGAAAATGCCTGCCACGCCCATATTTGAGGTGTGGGGTCAGTCCCAAAGTTACAAATTCAGATCATCTAGGCGCAAGGTACATCACCCAAAATTCCAGAGTTGCAGAACGTTCTGGAGGAGAAGCTAAAACAATTATATGTTTAAAGAGCGGACAAAACCTAACACCTAAGGGAGCCTATCAAAGGGCCATTACATAAGCACTTCCTGTCTTAATAATATTTAAGTTAAAAAAATGGCTTAAATTTTCTCAGGACGAAAGATTACACCTCAATTATTTTTTGATCACTCCTTGCAGTTTAAAGAGCCACTCCGCGATTTTCATAACATATTATTTACCTTTGATACGACCCTAAATGTCATATGTGGTGGTATAAAGTCAAAACACCCTAACTTTTCATGTCCAAAAGACTTATGTCAAATACTGGTTTTCAATGAAAATCTAAAAAAGCCTTTTAAATGCACAGAGGTGTAGATGTTGCGTCCAATATACATGGATACTAGTTATATAACAAACAAACACTATCAACTCCTAAATGCCTTCCTGGCTGGATTAGATAAGTCACCAAAAAAATGTTTGAGTATTTGACACGCGCCACAGTCCGGTTTTCGATCATAATTACGACCTTCTACCTTCATATTGTTACTATAAAAAAACAATAACCTTTAAAATGTGTCTTTTTGGTAACAGTCGATACTTTGCAATCAATGACACCATTGAATATTTTTGGCATATATGACTCCAGCAACTCACAGAGTGGCTCTTTAAACCTGCAATTCCACCTCCCCATTCCGTACTATCGGAATCCCATGAGATGTGCGCATGCGCAATTGCTTCAGTGCGATTGTTCCTTTGTATCAGTGAAGTCGTTTTTTCAACCCTGCGTTGTTTTGGAAATTTTGGCGATTTTACCTTTATACAGAACGTTTCGATTTTGCACCTACGAGTTTTCGGGCCAGAGAAACAGAAAGTCGAACTTTTTTACTTGGACACGTTGTGTCAAGAGAGTTTTATGAACTGAGACCGATAAGGCCCCAGGCCTTGGTCAACCCTGTCATGGCGACTCCCCAGGGGTCAGGCAAGGGAGTGATAAGCATAACTGGCAGTGACAATCTTTCTTCGCGCAGAAGTGTTTTCGAGATTGTGGACAGTTTCGGAAGTGACCCAAACATGAGTGTTTCGGGTATTGTCACAAACTTGGGTAGGCCTACTGCCAAGGATAAGGTGTGTGGAAGTGACACTGGTGAGTCTCGAGCTACTGCGGGTAACGAGGACCCCGCACTGTGAGACCATTCCCCGACCGTCCGTGGAACGGAGGTACATAAAGTTGGCACGGAAAGTGCACCGTTCTCTTGGGAGCAATGCATGAAAATGATGATAGAAAGCCAAAAGACACAGAGTGTGAATATGGAAAGAATTATTGGATCGGCATTTGATCACTTTGGCAAAGTTGTTGCAGAAAAGTGTAGTGCCAGCCAGGCAAACCCGAGTACCTCCGGAGCTTCACCAGCGGCTTCACAGGACGCCCCTCTGCAATTACCAACGGAAAATGCCGAACATTCCCGATCGATTGCGACCGCTACATCCGGGAGAAACCAAGATGGCTGCGCCCATGATACATGATAGCGATATGGATGACAATGCTAGTAACGAGGAAGGCGCTCTTGATGAAGAATCAGAGGATGATCTCTTCGATAAACTACAATCAGACATCTCTCGACAAGAGGAAAGTACAGATTGTCCCAACGTGGCTGATCTATTAAGTGAATTCCGAGAATTTTTTGGTGAGGAGGACGACACTTCTGAGGATTTACAAGACCAACTGGCAAAGTCGGTCAATGAAGGTCTAGTGAAAAATCCAAATGTTAAGAATTAAGGAAGCATTGGATCGATACAAGCGACCAGGGAACTGTGAGAAATTGGTTGTTCCACGAGTGAATGACAGTATTTGGTCGAAAATGAAACCCCACACCAAATCAAAAGACATTCGAAGCAAACGTACCCAAGGTATGGTGATGAAGGCTTTGATCCCAATGTTGCAAGTGACAGACTCTCTCATGGGTGCCACTGTCGGTAAACAGCCTTTTGATGTGAAAGTTGCCTTGAATAAGGCAACTGATGCGGTAAGAATTATGATGGGGGTACACATGGACATAAATAATCAAAGACTTGAGACCATCAAGCCTGATTTGACAGGTGACTACAAAAAATTGTGCAACTCCATCCCTCATGACAGCTCAGGCCACTTTCTATTTGGAGACGACCTCGGGAAACGAGTGAGAGACATTTCAGAATCCAACCAGGTTAGTGCCAAGCTATCACCTGGCTCACATAACCGTCCACATTTTTTCAAGGTACAGCATAGATTCGACCCTCTCAGTTTTTCCAAACAACCACAACAATTTCCCCGGTCTGGGAAGAACTTTTCAGGGAGAGGAAAATAGCATACTAGGGGCCGTGGTCGTGTACAAAACACTCAACAGAGTGGTGATTTTTTAGACAGACCAAGGGAGAGGAACTACAACCACAACCGGTACTTGCAGATACCACATGTCTTAGGTCTTTTGACACTGTACAGGTGAGCAAGTTATTGGAATCTCTACAAAATTCCCCTATTAATTTCACTGCTGGGAAGACAAAAAATTGTCTTCACCATTGGTACGAGCTTACGTCTGACCCCTGGATTCTGTCTAGTGTTGTAGGAATGCACATTGATTTTCTGGAGATACCAGTTCAACGTTATGTGCCAAAACCTATTTTGTTTGATGAAACAGAGAAGTATCTAGTTAACCTTGAGATACAAAATATGTTGGCTAAGGAAGTTATTGTGCCATGTGAACATGAGCCTGATGAATATATTTCTAACATTTTTACCAGACCGAAAAAAGACAATTCTTTAAAAATAATTCTGAATCTCAGATCACTAAATTCTATGGTTGACACACATCATTTTAAGATGGACACTTTCAAAAATGCTCTTTATCTTGTGAGAAAAGATTGTTATTTTGCATCTGTTGATCTCAAAGATGCTTATTTCTCTGTTCCGGTAAGGAAATGTGATCAGAAATACTTGAGATTCTTTTGGAAAGGGCAGTTATATCAGTTTACTTGTATGCCAAATGGATTATCTTCAGCTCCTCGTACATTTACCAAGATATTGAAACCTGTTTTCTCTACTCTCAGGAAAGAAGGGTTTGCAAATTGTGCTTATATAGATGACTCTATTCTAGTTGGGGAGGATAAAGAGCAATGTGAGGAAAATGTGAGACAAACTGTTCAAATTCTTGACAGACTGGGCTTTACCATTCATCCAGAAAAATCTGTGCTTACGCCCACTAAAAGAATAACTTACCTTGGGTTTGTCATAGACAGTGATAGCATGACAGTTGATTTAACGCCAGAAAAGGGGGCAAAAATTGTAAAAGGTTGTCAAGAAATTCAGCAAAAAGAATTTGTGTCTATAAGAGAACTTGCAGCATTAGTCGGGATGCTTAATGCTTGCAGTTATGGAATGAGGTTTGCACCTATATTTTTCAAAAGGATTGAAAATTTCAAAAACTCTTGTTTGTCGCAAGCGAGGGGAAATTTTGACGCTTTGGTGAAATTAGATAACTTGTGTGTTAGTGATTTGACTTGGTGGATAGCCCATGCAGGTTTTTCTCCACAGCCTATCAATATACCAGGATCAGATATCATTATCTACTCAGATGCTTCCAAAACAGGATGGGGGGGGAGTGAGAGATAGAGATAGGACTAGGACTGGTGGGTTGTGGTCGGAGGATGAATGTGACAAGCACATCAATTATCTAGAAATTCTAGCTGCTTGGTTGACTCTTCAGTCTCTCTGTAAGGACTGCACTAATGTGCACATCAGGCTTATGTTGGATAACACTACTGCAGTGGCTTATACAAACAAAATGGGTGGTAGCAAACAAGCTTGTAACAATATTACAAGGCAGATGTGGTTATGGAGTATTAAAAGGTGTATATGGTTAAGTCTGGCTCATGTGCCAGGTGTGGAAAATTCAGAGGCTAATTGTTATTCAAGAAACAAAAGTTCTGATACTGAGTGGAAGCTAGATACACATGTCTTTATGTGTCTAGTAGACCATTTTGGTATGCCCGAAAGAGATTTGTTTGCCTCTCGATTAAATCATCAGTTAAAGAGGTATGTGTCATGGGCACCAGACCCAGGGGCAGAGGCAATTGATGCATTTACCTTATCATGGAAACATTCTTTTGACTATGTTTTCTGCCCTTTCAGTGTGCTCGGACGAGTTGTGCAAAAAATCAAGATGGAGGAAGCAGACATCCTTCTCATAGCTCCCCTGTGGCCAACACAAAGTTGGTTCAGTTGGCTTCTAGAATTGTCGATCGATTGCCCAAGATTATTGCCAAAGTCTCAACATCTTCTCATACTAGCCCATCAACCTCAGACAGTACATCCACTGCTACTACAAGGCAAATTGAAGTTGGCAGCCTTCCGCTTATCAGGGAAGTCCTGCAAAGTCAAGGCATTCAGGGAGCAACTGCAGACATCATTTTGCAGTCATGGAAAGGTACCACCAAGAAGCAGTATAGGACATATCTCAAGAGATGGGTGTTGTTTTGTGGTGAAAAAGATATTTCTCCCATTTCACCATCTCTGACTGAAGGTTTGAGTTTTCTTGAACAGCTTTATCAACAAGGGTTAAGTTATTCTGCAATAAATTCAGCTAGATCAGCTTTGTCTGCTGTTGTAAAAATAGATAATATACCTTTTGGACAACATCACTATGTTTTAAGATTCATGAAAGGGATTTTCAATTTGAGACCCTCTTTTCCAAGATATAATGTGACATGTCAGTGGTACTCAACCATCTTAGAGACCTGACTGAAGATGGGCTGAAATCTGTCACTTCAAAATTGGCTATGTTATTGTTACTTTTATCAGGACAGCGTGTTCAATCCTTGCATATGATAGACTGTAGAAATGTAGATATAGTTGACAATACTGTAAAGATTAGATTTGGAGACTTACTAAAGCAGACTAGACGAGGTTATCAACAAGGAGAAATTACCATTCCAGGATATGAAGATACTAGATTGTGTGTAGTAAGGTTGCTCAAAAACTATCTGAGTATGACATCTACTTTGAGAGGTGATGAAACAGCTTTGTTTATTGCTGTACAAAAGCCACATAAGAGAGTTAGCAAAGATACCATTGGACGTTGGATAAGAACTGTACTTACAGCTGCTGGTATCAACATGTCTGTGTTTAAACCTCACAGTGTGCGGTCTGCTTCCACCAGTGCAGCAGCCTCAGGGAATGTTCCCCTTGCTACTATACTTAGGACTGCTGGCTGGAGTGGCGAGTGTGTGTTTCGACAGTTCTATGATAAGCCTGTCTCTGACACTGGTCAATTTGGCAGAACTTTATTAAACATGTCTTGATGAGTCATTAGGTGATACACTTCAGGCTCAACAGCCTAGATACTGTACATAATTAGCAACTAATGCTTATGATGTTGCATATGTAAAATTAGTTTAGTAAACATACTTTATTGAAACAGTTGCTTGTTGTTCATGTGTAGAAATATGATTTTCTCTAAAAATCTCATAGGATTCCGATAGTACGGAATGGGGAGGTGGAACTGAACAATTAAACGAAACTTACCTGTAAGGTGAAGTTTGATTATAATTCCACCGACCTATGAAGTACTGAGGGATCACATGCCCGCCCTACCCATCCCTGGGGTGGTGGGGCTAAAATCATATTTACTTTAAAAACTGAAGCAACTGCGCATGCGCACATCTCATGTGATCCCTCAGTACTTCATAGAATTATAATCAAACTTCACCTTACAGGTAAGTTTCGTTTAATTGTTCAAATATCCAGCTGAATTGTCTTCACAAAAGAACATGACAGTTTAAAAAAGGCATAAAAATCTTTATTACAACATGATGAACAAAAATGGCAAAGCAAGAACAGATGACAGTGAAACACCTCTTATAAGCTTGATAATTATACACCCGATGAAACTCAAAACCTTTCTTTTCAAACAGATCACTATTGTGTTTTGGATGTACAAATATTCACGAGATATTCTAGGCAAAGCAATGGAGTAATGGTATATCTTTAAATGAAAGCAAAAAGCAAGACTACAGAATAAACAGCTGAACATTGAAACAGATGAGTGGTTATTGTTCACAGGCTATGTGGTTCAAAGGTTTGGATATAAGTAACACTGAATCAGACACTCAGACATGAACGAGTCGAAGGAAAATGTAGAGTTGTCCCCCTTTAACCATTCAAATATTCTCATTTTAAAATGTATTTATCAGTTTCTTGAACAAGTTTTAGGAATGAGCAAGATAATTTGAAATATTTAAAATTCAACATGGTCAAAATATTGTTTTAAAAAACTACAAGTTATTGGTATTCAATATTGGAATGTAAACATGCTAAAATCTTCCTTAAAAAATAAAAAAAAAGCAATGTTTATAGAACAAAACAACTGGAATGCATCTTAAACTGCAACAATACATATAGTTAAGAACATGATAAAAAGATTTTGGAATGTACTAAAAGTGGTATTTGCTTTAAAAAAACACAAAATAAAAACCAATGAGCATTCATGCAGATGATTCGCATCCATTCTGAAGCCTCACAGTAACACATGGTATAAAGGGTATAAAGATGGTTACACTTATACATCAGTCATCAGAAACATCAGACTCCACACCAAGGGACTTGTATAGCACTTCTTGAAAGAAATACTTCAGGATTAAACCAACAAATTGGGAAAAGTCAGCCTTTGTGGTTTCCAATGTTTACAGTGGTTTTTTACTTTCTATTCAAATAAACTAACTTGAATTTACCGTAAAAAGTGAGTCCATAAGGATATATGACAATGGCTTTTGACTTTCACCGAAAACCATAAGGAATGGTGATGATTTGATTTGTTTTGTTCCCATTTATTGTGAGAGTATATCAACACGTGACTCAATTATGCGTGATGTTATGGCAATAAGTAGCTGAGGTTTGTAAAATTGAGCCCTGACAATAGTTATGAGTTTGAAAACATCTACATGCTAAGATAATAGACTTTCCTGACAACAAACTTGTTACCAGCTTCCATCAGACATTACAATAGGAATCCATTCTGATTCTGACTAAAAACAAGACCTTGGACTTGGTATGTGTGGCTGGAGCACAAGGCAGCCTAAACAGATCATCTTGAAAGGAAACAAACTTTACACACCAAACCATGTGGCACCTACCAAAAGAGGGGAAATTCATTGGCAAGGAGTGTACTCAGTCTCAGGAATGTTTTTTTTCAAGAGGAGCTCATTAAGGCTGCTGTCCGATTTTAGCAATTCTTAGTGCCAGAACCTAGATCTTGTTTTTAACCCATTCTGTTGGGAAGATGCAGTTGTCGTAACATTTCTATTATGACAACTTGCCATTGCCTTAGAAACAAATGCTTAGCACCACAATGGTATCGTCATGGTAACAAGACAATCATTACCATGGCAGCCACATAAGGGTCACCGCTAGTTACCTCATAATTCTACAACTTTTGCTGTACAAGATGCATCCAAATATACATATTATATTACATAAGTATATATATACTACCATAACGTGCTACTGTGCAATTATTCATTTACAAAGCATTATATATAAGTCAATAACTGCTAATCACATTAACAAATCTACAGACAAATGAGCACTTGTATTGTCTTGCCAATCATTACCAAAAAAACCACTAAATTTCTACAGCCTCAGTTGTACCATATTTGAATTGTTTTTCACAAATACACTTCTGAAATGTCAACATAATACAATTTAACATGTTTTGAACGATCACGGGCCAATGTTCGTTGACAAACATTTCAGACATATTCGACTGCTTCAACTTTACAACACAACACAGGAAAATTACTTTGACTTTGAACACCTTGACTTTGTACACTAATACTCAATGTTCCCTGAATGTTCATACTCAGTGTGGATTTCAATGTTGACTCACACATCACAAACAAGAATACAGGAACTATTTAGCGCTTGAAATAACAATGTCAAGTTATTGCTTATAAGTGGTTGTTGACATCACTAACGCAAAGTGAAGAGAAAAACTTTTATAGAAAAATAAGACAACAAATTTAAGGCTTTTCCTTGACTGGCAAGTTCACTTGGTGTTAATATGCAAATGAATATTGTGAAGGTATTCAAAAGCCTACATATTCTTTTACAAGCCTCTGCCTTCTATGTAACTTGACTTCTCATTTTTCCAACAATTATTTAATATCAGTTATCCGGTCCATGATATTATCAGTGTCCACTAATAAGAATTTTGAAAAACAAATCCCTCAAAAATTACAAGACAGTGTTGACCAGCTCAGCAGGCGTCAAGATTGGCAGAGGTCAAAGGTGAAGGTCAAATCTCAGTTGTGAATCATGGTATCCATGACAAAGGTTAAGCTGACTTCAAGCACTTTTCTGGTGGCACAACACAATTCTTCAGAGTTTCTTCCAGTCTGGCCAATTCAATTGTTCAAAATTTGTTAGGTATTCTAGGATGATTCAAGAAGGGTCATCATTGCTAAAACACTGCAGGCTAGAACAAACAGTGATGCTGCCAAGCTTGTTGCTCCGGAGGTGTTCTCTGAAAGAATAAGTCCATTCATCAAAATATTGTTTCCACAGTAACTATTTTTGGATATAAATGGTTATATATATTTTGTTAGTATAAAAACCAAGGAAAAAAATTAACGAAAAATGTAAGCAGGGATTGAAAATTATTATGAAGTAGAAAAAAACGTTAGGATATGAAAAACATGGTTTGAATTTTTGGGTTCTGTGCAGCATAACTGTTTCACTGTTTCAGATATAAATAAATTCAATATTTGAGAACTAACTATAAAGGAACAGTTTGTAAATGGCATGTTTTGGCGGCTTTCATTTTTGCAATTACACTTTGGAAACATACTTTAGTTCATTTTGATATATAGTACATATGCTGTCAAGACACATATCTGACTCATTTTTTAATTTCGCTCCGACAAAAATAAAACTGTTCCTTTAGCTAGTATTAATTTACATCTAGACAAGTAAACTGTTGAGAATTGTCAACTTATCAGATTAAACAGACTAGGTTTTTGCTCTTGAATGGTCATGGAAAGCAAAAGCTTTAATCATTAACTAATTACTATGATATTCTTTACATAATAATCTATGTAAAAAGCTTGACATTTAATGTCATTCACTTGCTACAGATATTTCTTTCGAAAATCTACAATGGCACTGTCGATTAAAAAACTAAAATTAAAAAGGTACATGATGTAATCAGTTGTTAATCACATTTCAAATCATAATGACATTTTCATCTCAAAAACATAAAAACAAATAATCATAATAACTTTACGTGAAAGAAAAACAGAATATGACTTCTTGGTTGATGTTACGTGATATTTCAACACTGATACCTGTGTCCTTATAAAGAAAATCAAAATGAAACTCGAAGATGGATTCAATTTTCACTACAGTTTTTCTATCATTTTTTTCAAAGTAACTTTCAAAGACTTAAAAATCCTGTCAATAAAATTACTGCTAAATTAACTCTAATGCAATCTGGTAAGCGGGCAACTCAAGGGAGAGAAAGAGGAAAGAGAAACAATTTTTTAACCTGCACTTGTTGGATCTAGAATAAACAAAGTTAAAATACCAACTGTTATTAGTTGACATTTGTAATCAATGTTCATTAATAAATTTCATAAAAAACATTCATGATTCCATAAAACAATTAATGCAAATCAGTAATCATAGTTTGCAAGAGGCTATACATCTGCAAGCAAGACAGCAAACGCCTTGTTTTGCAGCTTTTCAGAAACAAAGCAATAAATATGCAAGAATTCACACAGGTAAATGATTATGCTTTAGAAAATAAAGCAACTTATGATGGAATTATGAAGGATTGGATGATTATGAAAGGGAAAAGGGAATACTAATGGACATCAATATACAAAGGTGAGTTATTGAATTTTTGAAGGGATAGATATCTATTTGATTTTTCTTGGGGTCTTAAGGTGGAAGGAATATAAAAATTTGGGTAGTTGGAGTGTGATATTTATGATATATACTTCGGTTTATAAAGTTGAAGGGATGAAATGGAGTGTGGAAGCTATTATATACATCTACAAAAATCTGCTTTGGGGAGAGTATGGCTGGTGGAATATTCTTTGTGTGGAATGCATCGATAATATATCTCCTTAAAAGAGTTTGTGAGGTGACGAAAAACCTGCTGGTTTAATTGATCAAATTAAACAATAATCATCTACATAGGGTAGTTTATAAGAAGTCTGATATCCTACATATCCTGAAATCACCTATATATGGTAGTTTATAAGAAGTCTGATATGAAGGTGTCATATCATTTCATCTTATAATGGGGATATATCTTGAATACTTAGTAATAGAAGATCTTTACTTATATAGTTTTGGGTTCTATATGGACCATTCATTTATCTATAAAAGCTTTAAAAAAATTTCTGCAGACCTTGGACATTGTTGTTTTCGTGTTAAAAAGTTTAACTTATCAATTGTAAGTATCATTTTTTATATCAAATGGTGTTAAAATTAGTGTGTACCCATTTCCATTTTGATTAATTTCTGTGAAATAAATAACTGCATGCACAAACATATAATTAGAAGAAAACAGAAGTGAAGAAATTTCTATCTCTCCATACTTTTAATTTCACCCTGGAATGAAATCCTTTTTTGTAACATGATTTTTGCAATAAAAAGTTGATTAAAAATTATTGTTATAATTAATAGTGAGCAAATTTTTAAATGTTTCTGAAGTGGGCAAAAACCTTCTCAAAATATTATTTGTATCAAAACTAGAAATAATGTTAAATATTCATAAATAGTATTTTACATTTTCAACACATTAGATACAACCTACATAAACCTAACTTGATGACTGAATGGAAATCCTTTTCTTCCCAAGTCACAACAATGAGTTATGAGGGGTGGTGAAAGTGTGGGACATACTATTGTTAGTGTGAACATTTTAGACGTGGGTTAGTATGAACATGTACATGAAATTAGCAGAAACGTTGGAATTATTTGTAACCATAGTAACCACTGGCCCCAAACTGTAGATACTTACTGTTATCGTCTCCTGTTAACAGTTTAAGTTAGATAATCAGAAACCATCTATTTTTTCAAGGATAATATTTCAAACTACATTCTTTTCTAAATTTCATTCATTCAAACGAGTCTTAGAAATTTTTCGGGGATAAATCTGTAACCAAAACAACTTTCAAGCACATATGTCTTGGTGAAATACTCAAACAACTTAAGAATGAAATTATTGCATTTAACTATACAATAGTTAAATATGTATCAGAAAGTTCAGGTTTGTTAGAGAAAGATTAAAAATATTTTGTTCAACCTTAAAAGCAAAAAGGCATATTGTCATAATCAAAAAGCAAGTTGGTCATGCAGTATATTTGGTAACATTTCATAATTTTCTTGTGTTAATCAAGCATTATTGTTTGAATTTTCATGAGCAATTTCAGGATTCTTCTTTATACATCACAAAATCCTCGAAGAATTATTCTCAAACTAAATGTTTCAAGAATAAATCTCTGCTTTCTTTAAGGCTTGGAAGAAATGTTTATTGATATTCAAATATTCAAAGTTAACAAACCTCTATATGAAACTAAGTCAACATAGTTATTCAAGCCATTCTAAGCAATAGATTTCCAGTCTAGAATTACGTGAGACCCATCCTTAGCTACATGAAGGTTATATCCATCAATAAAAGGTACCAAACCGAAAGGACCTATCAGTTAAAAGCACTAAGCTGTACGAACCTTTTATTAAGTAGACTGGGTATTTGTACTCAGTCCCATCATAGCCCAAAACCTCGAGGTAAATATTGGCGGTGAAATGCCATTGCTCCATTTCATAGAATTGGAGAACTATCTCATTGTTGTCTGTGTCAAAGTCCTGGAAAGAATCAACTAAATGGTTAACATAAATATGGAACATTTAATAGGTCTGATTATTGACCCACAATGTAATATCGCAATAGCTTTTGCTCTTTGAATACCAAACCTCTAACCCATTTTAGAAATTTTTTATCAACAGGATAGCATTATTTACTATATTAAAAAATCCAACCAGCAGGGTAATCATCCACATAAAATATTCTACAACTTCTATCAACAAAAGTAAAATTGTTGGTATTCCAACATATCCTCAAAACTACATACACAATTTCAGACCTACATTTATTTTGCACTCCATCAGGTCTTCAGTCTTGTTGCCTGGGTAGATCATACGCTGATTGCCGACATTGAAGAAGATCCTCTTCACCATGGGAACCTTGGAGACCGTGCACTTGAGAGTGATTCTCCTGTCTCCCATCGAGGCTGTGTTGTTGGTGCACTTGACAGTTGGTTCGTCTGGAATAAAACCACATGTCCTCATTTCTATTGCTCCTAGAAGGAGTCATTGGGGAATTTGCCAAGCCTTTTGGCTTCATGTCCTGTAACTTTTCAGAGTGGGCATTCAACTACCATTGTAAAAGATTTCATCTATCTAGAACTGGTCAAAAGAACAACCAGGATGTCTTTCCACAAGGGCTACAATCCATTGTATCCAGTTCTTTGCATGATATTGTAACGAACATAAATATCACAATGTTTATACCATCACAAATCATTTGAAATATCTTCCGGTGGAAAAAAGAACAGTATTTGTAAAAGCAACGAAGCGTTACCATCAACATTTTCTCAACTAATACTTAATACTGTGTTTTAATGAGTCTACAATCACAGCATCAAGGAAATTGGAAAAGGGTAGGCATAAACTTTTTGTAATTGTTTTCGCCAAAATAATCAAAATACTTGACTTACTATACTCAACAACAAAAGAGAAACATCTTATTTTTTTAAATTGGGGCGGCCCTTTATCCCCTTGTTGACCATATAAGCAACCAAGGTGTTAATATTTTCATTATGTTGACAAGTTTAAGAAATTCAACTTACCAACGATTCCTTCCAGAATAACAGAGTTTGAGGAAACTTCTGGAAAACTGGCCGTAACTCCATCAGGCACAGCGACTCCAGCTTTGCAAACTAACTTCTTGCCAAACATCTGATGATTAAAATTTAACATGGCTGTAACGGCCCCCTTGTAGGATCTGCGTGGGTGAGCACTGCCTTCGTCCAAGATGGCATTCATATCACCATTGATAACGTCATTTCCCATCATCAGCGTAACAACAGGTTCTGGGTTACTGCCAAATGCTTCACACCCTACTGATACACTTCCAGCTTTGAACTCAAGCTTATCGCCGTCGTTTTCAACGACACTATCTTTAACTTTCATTTCAACTCGGTCGACACCACCTGGAACCAGAATGTGCATATTGAGTTCATGTTCATATCAAGTTCATTTTCATATCAAGTTCATTTTCATATCAAGTTCATGATCATATCAAGTTCATGACCATATCAAGTTCATGACCATATCAATTTAATGTTCATAACAAGTTCATATTCAAAGTCAAAATAAAGCTGAGCAAGTACATTTCCTGATCTTAACCCAACACAGTATATCCCATACTAAATCCAATTTGTCCTTTCATCCATTTCAAAATCTTGACTTTATTCTGAGCATCACTTATATAAAATTAGTGGCCTGCAAACAGGGAAATCTTTTGTGAAAAATGTATTTGTGTAAGTAATTAGAATGCACCAGGATACATATTTCATCGCTTCCCACCTATCAAGTAACACATGATATCAGAGTACCATTGCCTCTAAGTATCGGTTACCTTTTCTTATGATTTTGATTCTGTCAAGGTAGCCGACTGCCTTAAAAAGCGGCTAATTTGGAAAACTCACATCTCACGATATGAAAAACATTTAAAAGCAAATTTGGCTGTAACATTATCTGCTTAAAACTATATTCTTTTGGGATAAGTAGACATAAATGGTAAACAATTCAAGGAAACAGTCGTGAGAGATTCCTTGATTCAATTCACTTCTTTTGCATGGAAGGTTAACAATCCATGTACATTGGAGCTTCGATAACAATGGAATTGTAGCACACTTCATGCTAAGAATATTTCGAAAATTAACCTTTATGAAAAAAATAATTAACTAAACTAAAGTAATAAAGAGACAACTAAAGTTCCTTTCAACTGATTCACATTTCCTGTAACTCATGAATGATTTGGCATCAAAGTTGCTTTAATCATTAACTCCTTATTGGTATTAAACTAAAGGTTGTTTAGTATCTTGCGTGTTTGATGACAACTTACCCAAAACCATCACTGGGGCTGTAACTTTCTCATCTGTAGCAACACCAGTGGATGTTTTCACTTGGCAAATAAATTCCCCATCAATGTCAGCAGTGACTGCAAACAAAACCTTTTCATGACAAAAACTTTTGGAAGAACTTATCTGCAATTAAGTTTATCTTGCTGATGGCAATAAGCACATATTATTATCCAATAAATTTAAAACATGTATATGTTAATGTGGTTACGAGCAGTCACTGTTATATTCTCCTAATATTCCAACTATCATCATCAAGGTACAAGAAGCATATAACTTTAAGTAACAGAAGGTTTTGAATTTAATGTGTCTTTGATGCTTATAAAAACACTATCGCAAATCATTGCATTAAACTTGCATATTCATCCCGAAATGCAAAAACATGCACAAAACCAGGAATGTATGATGTTTGCAACTTTTCCCTGAAGAGGGTGCTGCATTTAAGGCAGGAAAATTTAATCCGGGGAGCACGGCATGAATTGGACTACAATAGACTGGCACAAATTATATCTTAAGTTGAAAATAACCCGGTTACAGTGGTACTAAGGGCTTACCTGAAGAGATGGTTATTGTGACCGAGCAAACTGGGTTAAAATCGAATTCCAAATTGTATCCATTTTCTTTATACTTTGGCACCAAGCTGCCTTGTTCAGAGACGGTGTCTTCTTGTCCTGACTTGGCATTCTTGTGGATAATATGAAGAATATAGCCAGCCATAAAAAGTGGTCCCTTATTGACAGCACATTTGAAAGTGATTGAATCACCCTCTTTCACGTAAGCTTTTGGGGCGACCTCGAAATGTGGTTCATAAGGTTGAGATTTAACACCTTCAAAGAATAAGAAAAGAAACATTAATTTATGTTGATATAGTTCCATTTGCATACTTCAGAAAAATCAATACAAGCAATGATCACTCACAGAGTTGGTAGACTTTGTTTTATTTACCAGCTACAATGTCTGAAAGGTAAATGGAGGAAAAGTACAATTGCTTTAGTGAACACTGTACATTAGTGATTTTACTCACTTTTTCATCAAATCAATCTAATCAGGCAGACTATAAAAAAGAGTTATGTCTTCAGTTGTCATGTCAAACTGGCAAATGTCAATGTACAGATTAGGTTATTCCAAACACCAAATGGTTGACGTATGTTAGTCCATGCTGGTTTCGAATACACCAAAAAGAACGGCTACAAGGATACGATTTATTGGCAATGCAAGAAGCACACACAAGGTTGCTACAAGGTTGCCAAGCAACCTTAAATACCAAGAATGATCTCCCGGTCAAGTTTGGAAGAGCACATAATCATGAATCCGATACTCAATATATTAAGTCTTTTCTTCAAAGAGTGAGGAAACGTTGCAGAGAAGAAGTGACACTCATGTCCCACCTTGTACATTTAGATTAAGAATTGTGCATAGAAGTTGTAATAAAGTGTGCAATAGTGGTCATGATTGTGCTATACTTCCTGTTTTATGCGACAGTGCTATTCTATCTTTCTATTCTATATAATTGAAATATTTAGAAATTTTTAGAAAACTATATTGATTAAAATAGTGTGCAGAATTAGTGCTATGTTTATGTGCTATATATTGTTGAATTCTTTCCATTGAAAATGTAATATATATCAGTACAACCAATATATTGAAATTTGAATTGAATGTATGGTTTATTAAAAAAAATGTTGAATAAAATATCATGAAGTGATTTACATCTCGTTTTGCTGCTGACCTGACTAGCGAATGTACTATATAACTGTATGTAATGACCAGTATAGTCTTGAAACAGACTATAGCTAATCCCTCTATAGAAATTCCAATTAACACTTTGGTTACGCTTGCATGCATATTTCACTTTTGACTAAACCGATTTAGGCCAGTTGTAAAAAATTAACATTGATCTATTGTGTGTTTAGACAAAAGAAAAAACAGCCTCATCTAATAAACCCAATTAGTTTTTCTATTTAAATGAATGTAATAGTTATATAATAATTCAACCATTTTAAAGCTGAAGAGCTAACTAGCCATCTTAATGAAATATTTTAAGTGTCTCATAGGAAATTCCTGGACAGATACTATGCGACATACATATCTTTTTGAGGAAGACAAGGAATTTTAAAGGTTTTTTTACTTCTTTATCAGACTGATAGCAATGTTTTTATTCAGAATTTCTTCTAAGCATGTACATTGTAGCACTTAGATTGTTTTCACATTTTCTTTCTTTATTTTTTCATGGAGAGTCAACTAGCACTGAAGAAGTAAGAACTGCACCAATGACAATTTCCCATGTTATGACAGTTTTTTCTCCATTAAAAGGAAATAAATAAGGAGGATAAAAATTCCACACATATCTTGCCACAGCTGGCAATGACAGCAGCGTGATTTACTGCTTAAAATGAAGGACGTTAACTTTGATGATTACAAACATGACCCTGAAAGTATATTTTAATGAGTAGCTTAAATAAGCATGACAAGAGTTTGCAAATGTTAAGTTACTTTACATAAAATGAAAAGTATGTGCAAGCTAAGGACTTCTACATGTTAGGTGGAGCGGAACGTTGGTTTAGACCGTTATGAGTGGGTGTGTTCATTAAAGCGTGACTAGTGACCTTTGAGCTATCAACATCATGAAATTGATGCATTTATCATCCCCGTTTGCTTTTGAATTCTGCAAATGCTTACTTCCTCAAATTGCTACTGGACAATAAATTATATCATGTTTTTTTACTTCTGTCTTACCTATAGGTGTTATGCCCCTAAAAGATTGTTATAATAATGATTACACTGTATTAGTATCAAAAATATTTTCTTATATTTTCGTCTTTATCAGATTTGTAGTAATTTCTGTGTTTGAAAAATTATAAACTAAATTGATTTTGTAAATATTAAGTAAAAAACAGGAAAACATCAAATTTTACAATATATATCTGAAAAATTTGGTAAATTTCCAAGGAAATGCTACATTAAATGCATGGATATTCCCATTTCTTTTGTTTATCCCTATTTCAGTGTTAGAAATTAACAGGAAATAGTGTATGGTCACCAATTTCAACTTGAGTAAGATGATATTCTGACAATCCTACATAATCAGTATCGCTTTCACAAGCATTTCAGACAGGAAATGATAAATTGTTGTACCTTAATAAGAGTCTTACTTTCAGCATATTGAAAAATATAATATAACATATATATAACTAATAAACAATGATACCATTACTACAAAATAAATTTAAGGACTTTATCACACTCAATGTAGCCTAAAAGGGATAGGATATTTTCTAAATGTGGTTAGATTATTTTAATGATATAGATAAAGATGTGTGAATTTATAGTTGAAACTAACATGCATTTTGAATGTAAAAAATATTGAATCCAGTCATGTTGCCCACAGATGTATGACTAATCAAAATGAGTAATTTGATATTGAGAAATCATAGAGAACGTTCATGAAATTTGGAAATGAGCTATGTTTATTTGCTCCAAAGATGAATGAACAATTCATTACATTACCTGGAAGTAAGACTTATTCATAGTTTAAACTCGCTTAAAATAACTTTTTTTGAAGCGTTTGTCAAACTAATTCATTGCAGACAGTTTAATTCAATCAATTCCATAACTGACCTATTCGTCTTTCAGGAAGCCATGGGCCATGATTGTGGATAAGGCTTACTGGAGATTACTGCTTGCGTAAGAGGATAGCTTATAAATGTTGAAACAACATCGGGGTCACGCGAAGTTTGTACATGTAAGATGTTATAAACTAATCACTGAACTGTTCTAGAACGGCGTTTTGCACTTTTGCAACACATGTTGTAAAACAAGCCTCACAAACCACTCCTTGTTCAGGTGACCCGCAAATAGCTAATATTGATCAGCGACATTGTTTTATTTAACGAGATTCTTCGATCACGTGTCCTACAACTTGCAGTTTAAATTACAGGTATAAGTACAAAGTTTCAACAATGTTATAAAAGTTATACTGTCATCAAAACAATGTTAAACTTCGTTCAACGCTATTTCAACTCCGGAAAACAATGTAATACACTGTCCTACAAAGTATCCCACAAGCGAAACCGGTACGCTACCCATGATGGCGCGCGTTTAAACCGGCAGGTAAGCGCAGCCGCTTTTGAAACGCCGTAGAAAGATAAGTACAAAATGGCAACGGTAAATGATCATGAAATAGTTGACTATGTAAGTACTTACCTGCTAAAACGCAAAACACGATAGTTATTCCAAACGAATTCATTATTCCGGGTTGCAGCAACTTTACACTACAGACAACTGTCCCGCTTCTACCTGGATGACGACTGTGACGTCACAAAAGTAGTCCTCGAACTATTTTCTGTCCTTTGCCTTTATATATCCTTGTATGACAGACGAGTAATTTTCACTATGCGACTGGACTGGAGTATTGCTCGCTTGGAAATGAGGATAGTCGGGGCTTTTCTATTAACGAATGGATACAATATCTTAATCGGATTATCCCTGCCCAGAGATTATCGGCAATTAACCGACTGGTGATTGAGAATGTGCGATGACTGACGGACACTTTTATTGTTTTAAGTAGATATAGCAATGCTCGGGCAATAGATGACGTTTTCTTTGAATAGATTTTCTCGCCCAAGGGCAATTTCTTAAAATGCATGTGATTATATTACTCAGCGACGACCTTGTCACGTGATCGTTATAAAACCTGTTGAATTTTCTGTTCATACGATGGTTTTATTCTTCACTAAGATATTTGTATAGTTGTTTTGAACGATTTATTTGTTTTTAAACGAATGGCAGGAGACAAATAAATATTAAATTTCATTTTCGTTTTATGATTTACTTTGACGTTCGATATAGGCTACCTATATCATAGCAATTCAAATTGACAATGCCCATTCAACGGACAAATATTCGTGAGATGAACTCCAAGCACTCGTTCAAAAGTCATCGGGACGAATGCTACACGGTCAAATATCGCCTAAAACAAAATCAATAGTTCTTATGTATTACAGCGATGACAAATTTCGCCTGGACGCAAATTATTAATATTCCCTCATGATAATCGATTGTTGTATAAACACGTGTTATGAGAAGATCAATGACTTTGACAAACACTTCTTTGAATCAGCTATCTGACGATTTCCTGATTGTATAAATCTAGTCTACATTCAAATTCCTGCATGCATGAGCGTTATCGCGTGATAATTGTACTGGTGTTTACATTCACACACATACATACATAAAATGTACTTTATGATTTTATTGTATTGGGTGATGAAATAATAAATGATATCTCTTATAATGTAAACATATACAGTCCATATCATGGCTATTTTTATCATGTCATTATGTGTAACATATGTAATTCAAGTTGAACTAAGTCAAAAAGTGCTTTATTTGGCCCGGACTAAATCACAATATTATATTACATCAAGTCTCCTAATCTCGAAACGTTTGGATACCAAAACATTTTACTACTGATCATAAAGGCTTTGCATGAATTGAAATAAAAAGAGAATATTTATAGAAAAGGGTTGATTTCGTTATAATTATTAACTATTGTATATCGAAATAATCAACTTAAAACACAGCTAAATCGACACATACTTTCAATAATAGATACGCGTGTAGAGACATATCCAAGAATATGATTAAGCTATGATGAAGATAAATCGATTTTTTTCGTTTTGTATGACTTATCGCAAAATACAGTTCAACGTTTTGATAATATCTTTTTTTAATTATTTCAGGGAATAGCAATTTCACAAATTAAGCCCCTGCCGAAATCCCTAAAACTAACTATTACTTTCAGCTTAGGTAATAAGCTTTAGCATAAACCAACATTTTCAACGAGATTATCCCGAACATAAACACATAGCAATTGATGAAGTAGCTGCCGCCAAAATGTAAGTCACGTGACCAAAAGTCTTCACGCGGTCAGTGAACCGTGACACGAAACCTGTCACACCGGATAACGTCACGGTCGAATGATTTGTATTTCAAACGTTTGAATCTGCGAAGGAGTCAGTTATAACTGCCCTGAAGCAGGATTTTAAAAGGGAACAGTAGCAAGTCTATAAATTAAAAGAACTTTCAAGTGCCTCGGGTAAAGGAAACGATGACAGGCTGATTTATGACATGTTGCATTCAATATTTACTTATACTTGATTGCAGCTAATGCTGTAGTCAAAGAAAATCTGGAGCATGCGCATCATCATCACAACCACCACCATCATCATCATCATCATCATCATCATCATCCTTTTGAAAGATGTGACGTTTGGTTGTCCGATATCAGCATCTATGTCTCCATTGTACTCCATATGGCTGTTTCATAAACACGATTTTGTTTCGGTAACTCTGTATAATATATAATAGAGATTTATAATATTTATCAAAGTAAAAAAAATCGTTACCCTTTTGACGATTAACAAACAATTTAATTAAATAAGGAAATTGTAAAATTGTAAATCAGTAGAAAGTGTTCTCTATTCATCTCACCAATTTCTAAATTCCCTTCAAGGAAGCAATATAACAGAGAATGGGGGTAGCCCCACTCCCCCCTTAGACCTGCCACTGACCTATATGCTATGGGTGAGAATGGTATTTCTTTCTTTCTGCATCATTCAGATGCATTTTACATATTAACCTTACCAGCTTCTTCTTGATGTTGAACATGTATGCAAAGTCTCGTCTGTAAACCACGAACATGAGTCAGAAATGACAATCATCTGTATCTGACTCATTGTATAATTAGGTGAAGATGATATCACGAGTAATGTAAACATTGTCTTTATAAGGCCTTCAAACCTCACCAAAGGAGACCCGTCAGAAAATATCACCTTATTCCACATCACGAAATCATTTGTGTTTCTAGTTTTCCATGGCGTTATACATGACAAACTCTATCTTCATCTCTCACTTGTATTCTGTTGTTTATTTCCAAGATCCTTTCATGAAAAGGAAACTTATTTTATTTCGAACACTCTGTTTGGTAATATGAAATTGTTTTATTTATATCCCTTTCCCTTTTAGGGACGACAAGAAACGTATTAAATCATACAAATTTCGTAAATATTGGATAATTACATCTCCTGCATAATTAATGTAAATAATACCAATAAACTGTTTGATTGGCATTTGATAAGGAAGACAATTGTATGTTATGGATGACAAACTTCTTTGTATGCAAGTGTGACGAAAATGGTTACCTCCCATGTCTAAACATCCCAAAATTCAGACGCGTTAAAACAATATAAAATCTGGTTGGGTGCAATTTGGTTCAGTGTACTGGTACCTTTCTGTACTAATGGACTTGTCCAAGAGAATTGACACAAACATATATAGATAAAATAAATTGATTGTCAATTAACTATCATCATCTTCCTCTGTAAAATTACAGTTCATGTACCTCCAACCTCATTTCAAGGACATTCGCTTACTTAAAAAATACTAAGATTGTTTATCTTTTGAATAATGTTGCCAAAAAAGGTAATTTATATCACCATTTATAAAAGAAATAAAGTACGGAGGCCATAAGGTCGCATCACCAGGAAGATTTAATTACGTGACAAATCATGAGATAAAAGGTCGTTGATTGAAATACAGAAGTGTATCCTTATTTGACGTATTGGAAACAGTCTAGCAGAAGCGAAGTGTCTTATTCTCTCGTGAATCGCCTGATAACGATAAAGGCTTTCAGGCGACAAGAGCACTTAACTTGAGAGGGCATCTATTTAAGCCGATCCACTTGGGATGAAAGCGAGGCGTATCAATTGTATTGGGTTGTGGCATAGATCCATTCACTGGAGATTGTAGACTGTCACATAGTCTCGTGTTACTATATTTGTCTCTCAATTGTTCCTGCAAAATTGCATATAATTATGCAGAGTCTTTAATAATAAGAATGTTGTCAACTTCAATCGAAGAAGAATAATCCTTGGAAAGATATCTGGCTCTGTCATGAATTTCCGATCGTATCAGAAATGAATGGATAGAAATAACCACAATGGTAATATAATGGTGTTATGTTATGTTTCACTTCGAAATTCTTATTTATGTAAAGAAATTGAAACTTATCGTTTGTTATCGTTTGTAATATAGTGAATGAGGAAAAAAACAACATATACATATCCTTACTTAAAGGCACCTCTGTATTTTGCGCAAACGTCACGTCTGCTCAAATTATATTTGCCCTTTAAAGTCTTCCTGAGAGAAACTATTCTTAATTAGCGACACATGAATGTGGGTTTGCCTTGTTGCTAAATTTGGCACACACGTTACACCCCCTCTCACTACAGAAGTCCTGGGAAGTTTCTATGATTCGTCTCTCTTTTGTTTCTGGTATGTATACTTTATCAACTTTATGAAAGCAAACTCATATTACCCACCTTGCATTCATTTAGACGTTGTTTGCGATGTGTAAGGCTCGTGAAACATTAAAGGTTCAAAGGCGCTCGCGAACATCCCTTGAAATTCTCTATTACTGAACGCAGAGCTCGGCTAAGATTTTCGAAGCCATCTTAGATATTGGCAACCTCATATTAATATGTTAGTTGCGACGTTCTAAGCTTAGATAAGTCCCAACATCGAGTGCTTTAGAACCAGGAGAGCACCTGGATATACATGGACATTTATGATTCCATGATGTTCGAATTTTAATCAAATCTTCCAGCTATACATCACATCATCCTGAAATGTTATTTGAATTGATGACCATTGCCACATTTGCCATAGTACTTACCACGTGACTTGATGGTAGCATGCACGTGAAAGGAATATTTGACCTTATATGCGCATTTTACACACGTTCAAAGAATTCTTTCGTGAATACGAATAAATTGACGGATGGATGCATCGTATAAATAATTCATATTCACGGACAATGTACCGACGGTATTTTGATTATCCGGATAAAGACATATCACCAAGCTAATAAGAATGATCACCAATGTCAAATGTGAATAGCATTCTAATCGAGGTCTTTTTTCATATTCATGCAAAATTCTTTCTTCTCTTATCCATAGGGGTGTAGATATTGTTTATTTGAAATTTGTTTTTCGTTAACCTAACAAACAACATTTTAAAGGATAAAGATGAGGTATTTTCGCTCCTTCATAAATTCATATACTAACCTCTATCCATTTTTCGGTTCAGAAATGTAGAAGCCTGATTGGATGCCGTCAAAGTTAGTTGTACAATAACCGACGCCGTTTGAAAAGTTTTTATTCGAAAAACCCAGTTATTTCATTATGCTTCGGGAAATTCTATCTTCAATCGAATGTACACATTGCATATTTTTTTTACAGAAAACAAACGTCTTATTGATTGGCTTCGCTATTGCATAGGTCTCAATGACAACAAATATGCTGTCAATGTCAGTGTTGCCATTAGCTCAAATTTTACAGATAGTTTGTTTTGCAATATTTTTATATAGCCGGAAGCATGAGAAGGGCTCGTGTTATGGCAGAGGAATATATAGGCATTATTGACGGAGTTAACTCTGTGGTGAGAGAATCTAGGAGATTATATACTCTTTATTTGAAGGTGAATACATTTTTAATACTAATATTTAAAAAAAATATATAAAGGCTTTATCATGAAGAAAGGGAAACACTTATTCAATTTTTTTTAAAAACAACGAAACAAAAATCATATTTACTTAACTTCGTGCCGTGTTGATCAATGAGGGTAACTAACGTCATGTCAGTTAATCTAAATTTGGATGGAATCTGGAAAATGAATATATGCGACCCAAAGTTTTTTATAAAAAGAGTTGAGATCTGGGAGACAATACAATGATGAACAACCCTCTCAAAATTACTTTTTTATACAACATTTTCACTTGCTGGTACGTATCGACTTTTATTGAAGGGAAGAAACAATTTCACATTCATGCCCTTAATTCTCATATGCTGATATCCGTTTACCATTGTAGTGTCACGGGCAGGAAGATAAATCAGATATAATATTTCACTTAATATATTTAAATATATAAAGAGCATGTATTGAGAACCCGGGAATAATCATATCAAATGCCATTTGAAACCAGTCACCCAAGACGAATTAATCCTTTACCATAAGGGGTGTTCCAGTTTCCATGGCAACAGAATAGAATCAAGAGGCGAGTATCATTTCGCTCCAAACAAACGTATGTCATATATAATGGATTCCTGTTGGTCTGGCAACTCCTAACAGGTGTCGGGGTTGTACAAGAGCTGTCAGGAGTAGGTGGCAATTGTTCCTATTTCAAGACCTTTGTTTTCATTGCAGAAAGCCGCGGACGTGCTAATCATGTTAAATAAACGAAAAAATGCTTATGGATAACTGTAAACCCCGTTACTGACACAATGAGAAGGGAATTTGTAACTTTGTCCTTGATGAAACTATCAAAAACAGTAGTTGTATGTAGAATACAATCAAAAGTAATTCATTAACTTAAGTTTGATTTAAAAAAACCTTGGAAGCTTTGTCTACTCACCTATTGTCCTCAATGAAGAACACAGATGATCAACATAAAGATGTTTTTCATTAGCGACAATTTTGGTAAAATTCATCAAGCATATTTAAGTGAGTGTTCTTACGGCATTCATTTCTGAAAGGGATTTTTCTCAATAATACTTTCAAATGAATGCACGCTATTTTTGTGAAATTGTCAAATCCAAAGCAATCACAGTATCTTTTTTGAGACAGAGAGAACGAGAGAGAGAGAGAGAGAGAGAGAGAGAGAGAGAGAGAGAGAGAGAGAGAGAGAGAGAGAGAGAGAGAGAGAGAGAGAGAGAGAGAAACAGACACAGACACAGACACAGACAGACAGACCGACGGTAGAGACAGATAAGGACAGACGCAGAGACGGACAGACAGACACTTATAGTGACAGTAAGAGACAAAGACGCATAGAGACACAGGCACCGACACGGAGGCAGAGCAAGACACGATTAGACACAGTAAGACACAGAGACAGGGACACAGAGAAGAATAGCGACAAAAAAATAGAGACAAAAAAAACCAACAAAACAATCTAGACAGAGATAAATGGAGAATGAAGGACAACTACTTATTTACTAACACCTAACTTTCATCTACAAATATAAGTTTATGATCAAAGAATTTAACTCTAACCCTTAAAGAAAATTTCACTATGATGTTGAAATATTTATATACGGTAAAGACAATGAGGAGTTTTGGAATAAATGAAATCGCTGCTTCTAAACATTATCCTCTCTATTTCCTCCTCTTTCTATTTTCCCGCATGTTTTTTAAGTAACCTAGGCCTACATAAAGTCAATTTCCACATGATGTACCATACTACAAACATTTTATCATTGATATAAAGTAACACGATTCTTCACCACGTATTGTCGAAGTGACTGTAACGTCGTGGTTGCTTCTGTGTATAAAGGAAAACAATGAAAAGAAGAAGAAAAGAGAGCGTATGATGAAACAAGACAGAGACATGATCATAAAGAGAAGAAGAAGAACAACAACAAGAACAACAACAACAACAACAAGAGAGAAGAGATTGGATATGCATTCAATCTAGTAAAGTTAGCCAGCAGACACTGTACAGGTGATGTTTCAATTAATCCAGTGTACCTGCCATCCAGGTGCTAATTGCTATTCACTACAGGTAGCTCCTTTATCACCTGGTCAGCTTCTGGTCAGGGCAGTTTGTGGGGACGTCACCATGGTAACTAGACTGCATCCAGTCTTAAAATTGTGGTGCTCTCAACCGTTCTGAGAGTATTGAGATATTATTGTCGTTCAAAACTCACTGAACTCATTGGTGTGATCAAAGACCTGTATAGAATAAAATATAATAAAAGTCCTTGGTGGGATATTTGGTATGTTGAGCTTATGATGAACACATTGAAAATAGCGTAGTCGGTTTTGATTTTGATTGAGATTGTTGAGTTTTAGATTGAGGTAGTTTGTTTGTTACATATATTATTAGAATAATTTCATTTCAGATACGAATCATTTGTCTCTTAAAGATATATGTAATCGTAATTGAATAGACTTTCGTTGAGACCCTTGAAAATGTTCAATTCCACACAAAATCAACCAAACTTGAACAAGTAATAAACACATTATTACGACAACGGAATCATATGAGAAACTATTTTTCTTTCATAACATCATTTTCATTTTTTTTGTGATTTTTAGAGATTGAACGCTACTAAAGGAACCATATTAGCGAGATTGAACGGCAGTTAAGCGTACCATTAAGATGAAATATGTAAAGGCTACTTGAATAATTAATGTCCAAACTGTGGTCAGTATTTGACCAGGGAGTCCAACCAACAATTAACGCTCACTATCAGTTTTGGTATTTGTTTTACAGTTTACACAACGTCTTACATTCCTTCTGTGTCCTAGTCCTCCGTCGTGACCTTCCTGACCTCTCTGACCTTTGACACTAGGTTACTGGACATGGTGACTCTGTCCCATAACCATAGACTTTGAACCTTAACAAATAAGGCCGCTCAAGGAAATTATGTACAAATGAAATCCGAAACTATAAAACACAATAAAATTCAAAGTAGAATTATTATCCAGGTCATGGCATTAACTATTTTCTCAGGGTATTTTTAATTTCTATTTTGTTTTATTATAAGTTATTCTTAGCAATTTATTTTTGATAACAACATTTTGTAAATTTTGTAAAATATTTTGGTCACTGCAACGCTGAATTCGATTTCAACAACTTCACTATAGTTTTCTTACTGCAATTAATACTAGCCCCTGAGTTAAAAAAGCAGCAAAATCTATCATTTGGTTATACGTACTAATAATCTACCAATAACCAACTTATAATCCACCCGACATATTGTCTCATATGTATAACCCGACATATTGTCTCACAATGTATACCATGTACTTTGAAATGTATAATGGGCCGGTGGCCTCTTTACATAATAAACACATACTCTATATTGTCTCATATCATGTCCAATTCGAAGCTTTATTCAGTCTTTTAATACGAACACTTATACATAGCTGATACATACATTTTGAAAAAAAACGGCTAAGGGGAAACCTATCCATGTTGGATATATACTGTAATGGACTTTACGTGTTCTAGATTCTCGTATTTCCCAGCAATAATTCGACTAGTAGCTTCGGTACACGATATGGAGAATCTAGGTCTATGAAATTTTATTGTTGTGTTATGTGCATTTCGTATTTCTCAACATAGTTGAATAATTATTTACATTCCAAATTTTCTTTTTAAACCTCTTAAGTTCTTAAAGGACACCAGTCAGCCTTACTGTGTATAAAGCTGTTTATGGACACTTCATGCACTGTTTATTGTTTCCTTTTAACTAGAAAATAGGATTGCGGAAATGGTAACAGCTTGCTTTCGAGGGCTTCAATTTTGTAAATGAAGCAATCGAAGAGGCTTCTTATTGCCTAATTGAGATGCATTTTTAAAACCAAGTTAAGAAAAAACCCGGAATATTAAAAAAAAAAATCCATCTCAAATTCAAAACGAAAGTCTGCATATTCATAAGAAAATGCATTAAGAGAGTTGTCGTAAATGGAATGGGCGGGATGTGATATTTTTATATGAAAGTAATTTTACAGTGACTCAGCGGGCGAATGCAACAGCTCTTTGCTACATGTATATAAACAATAACCGCCTGTGTGTTCCGACCTCGGTGTTAATCATGTTACAATACGTTACAACCTGTTACACTCTGCTGTAATCTGTTACATATGCATAAAATCGTGATTCACTCCATGGACAACAAAAGCTAGGGGAAGATCCTGTAGACATAATCGTGTCATCAACATGAGAATCAACAAGCAATGGAAGAAATGCATTGTAACATGTTTCTCGTTAAATTGCTATTTATACACTGCAACCAATTTTCATGGACTTGCATACCATTCTGAAATTAATTTGCCGTGTGATGTCAATATATGGTACCAAATACATCGCTATCAATATTACACAATGTATTGATTTTGTCCTTGTTCGCGTACATGATCAGTTTCACTCAAGGTTCTATATGATCTATATATGTCAATGTCCGAAACTTACATTACGTTCATTTACTTTTCCAAACTAAACGGAAAAAATAAATCGATTTGGTGGTGTGGTGGTTTAGAGATGTGGCGGTTCGGATGTGGGAGGTACGGCAAGGTGGTTGTGTGTTGTCCGATTGTAACAGTGTCGTGGCGGTGTACCTTGTGATATTCAGATGTAGTGATATGGGTGTGTTGTTGTGGTGTAATGGTGTGTTGTGTACGTTATATGGTGTGGTTTTCTTTCCATGTGTTGTGGTGTGGAGATGGTGTATTGATGTGGTGTGATTTGGGGGATGTTTGGCTAAGGTGCAGAGATGAAGTGGTGTGGTCACATGTGGGTTGTGTGGTGTGGCCACATGTGCTGTGGTGTTTGAGAAATGTGCATGGTGTCGTGGACCGGTGGAGTGTCGATGTTGCGATTTTGGAACTATGATCGTTTGGATTGTTGATGTGTTTTTGTCTGGCCGTGTGATAATGTGTTTGTCTTGTGTGATGTGGCGGTGTGGTATGTAGAATCAATCGTTTTCACTCTTTATAATATCCAATCATTTTTAAAGAATTGAATAGATTGAAATAGATTCTAATGCATATTTGACAAACAACAGAATCACCAAAAAATGGTTAATATCGCAAGTAGGCTGCATAGGGCTGACAATTTGTATTTTATGTTTGAAGTATTCTTTGCAGTTTTTTTTATAGGGATGACAAACACTTTTTGGGGTTGTCTTTCTTGCACTGAGTAATGTAATGTGTTGTACGTGTCCTTTTATCAACATGTTCACTATGTCAAAGATAATATAATTTCAGCTGCATAACAACCTCACAATTGAGTTCCATTTGCTCCCTCGCTTTATTCAAACAGTACATGAAAAAAATATAAACACTCACTGAACACAAACACCCATGTCTCATACATAATTCAAGAAAGACAAGGATCGCTTTATAAAAGAGTTGTAACAGCTATCATCTATTTTTTCCATTCTCTCTGATATGCAGTAACACACTATACCACACACATACGGATAACGGACACGCGTTGCTCACACATAAAATACATACGTAATGGCGAGGGTCAAGGTCAAGTGGTTTGTACCAGTTAGATGACTTCAGACCCATGTTTGAGCATACACAATCACATACTGTAAACAAAGTAAAAAGGTAACATGCTTGACTTCAATTTCTTTGTTTTCAAGAAAAAAACAACCGACATCATAAACCAGATTTGATTTTTTATTTATTTCAAATTCAACGAAATTAGCGCAAACCACGGATAGTTTTATAACTCGGAATATTTCAAACCAAAGATGGACAATACTAGCTGCTGCATTCATCATTTTTTGTCCATGTGATGAATCGTATTTGAACACTTAACATCTGTGACACCGCACACTTTCGAGTGTAATAATGGAATAATATATGTAATGCGAAAGTGTGCCGTACCACACATGTTAGGTGTTCAAATACGATTCAGCACATAGTTGGCATGACTTTAACGAAACAATTCAGACTCGTTTCGTAAAATCATATGACACACTTTCTGGGGTAATAATCTCTCTATATGGAACATATTCCAATTGATTATAAGTGTTCATTGCTTAATATATGGTCCAAAATTGTAAACCATGTGGGATGGTAAAAGGAACTGCCATCTGCAGTTGTGATGAATGCAATGACACATCTTCTGACACCAACTAGGGTCAAACGAGGTCAATGAGCAGGTGCAGCGAGTCCCCTTATACCTTGTACCCGCACACATGTCACAATGATCCGTCAATCAAAAAAACTCAAACCTTTTCAATTTCAGTTCCTTTCACTTTGGAACATTTGCCTAAAATTCGAAACATTCACTGAACCTTGAGTGTGAATAGTAAGCACGTTGTATAAAAGTAGCTTACGATATCTTTACGATATCTTCAGTCTGCTTTCAAGCCGTTATCAACATGCCATACAAAAATGAACTATTTGCAAATGTAGAGATGCCGATGCTTGTATTAATATTATTTGCATTTTCAAAATGGACATTACCCTCTGGAATTTCAATCGCTCGCTCAAGTAATGAACGGAATTCATTCCCAGGGTTTCCCATTTTACCGTCGACGTTATCTTAACACTTCCAAAAACAAGGGGTCCCCCCTTCCACTTGGACATATTTGAACAGTCTAGAAAAGATCTCTAGCAAGTCCAATATCTTGATTTTTCTCTGACGTAAATAACCGATATCATAAAGGCTTCGAATGAAAAATAGAAAACTAAAGACATTTAGGGGTGTCCAATACTATATAAAACTCTAGAATTGAATTTTTTTCAATCGTTAAATTCTCATAGACATATGCTTGTATTTGAGACAAGGGTCTCGATGTACTATATCAAGGATGTGTGGATGAATGTTCACTTTCAGTTTTGGACAGGTTGATAAATGCGTCCCAATATAAATTGTGATACGACTCATATCGTAAATACTAGATCATGGTATGTGAGATATCTCCTTGACCTAGAACAATAACAGTATCTACGGAGCACTGTAGGCAATCATTGTTGTTCATTTTCATTGTTCTACAAAAGAATGACCTTAAAATACTTTAGGCCCATGATAAGAAATGTGAGTTATATGACATGATTTATTATGTGTTGCCCAAATGACAAAGGAATGACATCTATGACATCAAGATTAACGTGAATATATTGAAAGTGCATAATCTTCTATAATTTCACGTTTATAACGAAACTACTTATAGAAATATGATAATCATTTAAAAATGATTATATTTGTCAATATATGTTTTCCTCTTTATAAATCATCAAAGGTACAGAAACGCCTTTTCTGAGGAAAGTAATATGATATCATGAACACGAAAACAAATAAGAGCAGTTGGAAGAAAACAATACAAAGAATCCTAAACGAATTTTCGTAATGCTTTGAAAATCTATTTCGCTACTTCAAAGATTTATAGGTGATGTCAATGAAATGACTGCATTTACTTTTAGAATGATTTGTAATAATTTCTCATATGCATATTATAATAATTATTTTGGGGAATTTTGAAGAAACAAAATTTTCAAAAAACGTCGTAAGCTGCATTTAAAGGATTGTCTTTATTGAAAGCCTTGACCTCATCACGAGTTTACTTGATTTCCTCGTGTCTATTATCAAAAGGCACTACTAAAAATTAGAAAACGAAAGTTGTTGATGTACTTTCCGATTCATTTAAATGCAAACACGTTTTTTCACTGGATACATGGAAGTCTATTGTGACTCAAACAAAGGCATTGCTAATTGCAATCGTTTTCAAGCGAGAAGCACGTTTTGTCCGTGCAGCATGATGTCATAGGTCATAGGTCAAGTCTGTCACGTCTAGCTTCAGTAATGAACGATAACGATAAGACTCGATTGCCAGTGTAACTGTCTACAAAGGCTTATGACGTCATCGTTCGCTGTAACGACCTTCCTAGCCGGTCATAGCCATAAATAATCTAGGGTTGTTTTGCATTAATGACTGAAGGTATTACTTTTATATGACCAGGGCCTCCTTTCACAAAACAACCTTAACTAAGGTTAACCTTAACTCCCATACTTTTACATTGCACTAAGGTTACCTTAAGGACTTACGATCACCTTAGGGCTTTGTGAAAGGAGGCCCTGGGAATGAAATATGATCGTTATCTATGCTTACAGTGTATGGACGTAACTTATTTGGTAGGAGCGACTTACATTTACTATTTTCAATGTTGATGGATTCTTTAATCCAAAATCAATGATCTAAGATTAGCACGTGAATTAAAATTCGTAATTATGTCGTTTATTTCATTCTGTGATACCTATTCAACAATTATAATTAGATTGAAGTATAAATTAATATCTATAGGTTCTTTTTACATATAATATCCTTTATTTATCAATTCTTACAAACAAATTAATCCGTATTCAAAGAGAGAAATGTTTGAAATTAAAACAAAATTCGTTATTTCATGGCATATGAAAGGGATTCCCACCAAATATAATCTAACCACACCAAGAGACACTCTCTAGGGTTATGTCTATGGTGGGGGGGGGGGGGGGGGGGGGTAGAATATTCTATCCCAAGATCAGCCTCTTAAAGGTACTACGCCACCTTAAAATGATTTACACATCAAAACGAATGACAGAACGAGAAAAGTAGCCACAAAATCATTTTTGATTCGTCCAAAGGTGGGACACCTTTCCCTAATGCGTCCGAAGGTGGGAGACCTTCCATCATTGGACATCCATCCATCGCCATCTCCACGCTTTCATCCAGCCCAAGGGGTACTCGTCTGTCGACATGTTAGGTGCTGACACATTAAGCAATCCACAAAAGAAGACGGGGTTTTAAGGCAACATGTGCAAAACTTAAAAGATTGTGTTATTCTCTAGAAAAGTACTTACTTGAAAGAGGAAAGGACGCATTTCAGTTGATTGGTTAATCAAAGAGACACGTTAGTGTTTGGGATATATACGAATTTTCTAATAAATTACTAAATGGATTGAACTGTACAAGGTACGGTAAATCATTTCGTAGCTGTTAAAAGAAGCTGAATTCTTATATTTGAAGCATCAAAGTTTCTGTTTGTTTCAGTTTAGAAATCTCCTCTCTTTGTCTATAAACTTGATTTTTTTGTATGTAATCCACGTCAAATGCCTTACAAGGCCCCTAATTTTTCAAAAAGTACGTATCATAAAAGCACTCAATCTAATCAAAGATGTCAATCGAGATAATCGAGATATTTTCAGTTCATGTGAACTAAATTGAACGCGAAAGCTATCCTGTGGCTTTTATCACAAGGGAGATAACTCATTCTATATCCGGTTGCTAATTCTATCGGATACTTGGACATAAAAGGACGCAAACCTCTCGAATCTATTTATTCATAACAAATATGAAGTAGATTGTTACATGCTTCGGTAAACTAAACGATAAATCTCGCGAGAGTTGACGATACTGTACTGACGCCAAAGGGGGATAACTACTCTCGTTGGCTGCCATGCAGGCAAATAATCTGTCATCCATGATTATTGGAAATCCAATACTAAATGATATATCCGATTCTATAACGGTGACCAAGTGACAATAACTAGGCAAACTTAACGATTTTGTTAGGTCATTGACTGACCTCGACAGTCCGGCTTTATGAGACAAAATGTGTTATAAGATAAAAAAAAAATCCCGCCAGGGGGCTCGGCAACTTTGGTTTGCAGTAGAGAACTCTTCTACACGCAGTCAGCATTGGGTGCAATGCTACACTGAATTTCAGTGCAGTACCACCCGTCGTTTGCTAGTTCCAGCCGATGCTCGTAGGTTTCACCGCAATGCATAGCCACAATGGTGTTGCGGGCTTTCTCCCTGCAATAATACAAGCAACCGCGATATAAGTGAAATACTCTTTAAAGCGGCGTAAAAGTCCATATCAACTCAACTCAAATAAGATGAAAAAATTTGAGAATGTCAATCGGATATTAAGTTGATTTGATCATGTAATAATCATACAATTATGTCCAATATGCAAGCGGAGATTTTAAATCAACTTCCATCCGTGCTAACACTCAGCTCCAAATACAGAATTTGTAATGAGGAAATTTTTTTATCATAAGGTATACATCTTGTGTAAATTATGAACTAATGATCATTTTCTATCTTGATTTATTGATTACCTCTTTATCGCTATCACTCATTATCAACTGGAAACAGAAGTCTCTAAGCTTTATACAACGGTTTTGTAGAATTTAGACACATAAATTGAGTTAAAGAGCCACTAAATCACATTTCTTATAAAATATGCCATATATCCTATTGACGTAATAGTCACTCTCTGTGTAACGTGACCTTTCCATGGTTTTGACACAGAAGAATGCCACTGGTAGTATTATGACCGTATAAGTATGATTAACTCGGAACTTCAAAAGATTTGACAATCGCCATCAATCTACCAGCATGCAACGCTTGTCATACTTCCTCTATATTTCAAGGTGAAGGTCATTAGTCAGGCGCAGTGAGCACTTTCACTGGACGAACGTTATGTCCAGTCTGGGTGAAGACAAAGGTGACATACAAATGTCTACTTCGGCTAACAATAACTCAAATATAATATCAGAGCAAAATACCGAGTAATCTTTAAGAAAGCGAAACAATTGGAAGTTTCTGAAATACCTATTCCTCGTATGTAGAAAAGCCGTCTGTATGTCCTTATGCGTAGGTCTTACTAATACAGTTAAATGGTCACTTGCGGATTTAAGTACTTTCAAATAGAGGTCAATAGCTTTAAAGGGCCTACACAATACCTTCGCCAACGTAAGTTGTAGAACTTTTAACACAGTGGGAGGCTCTCACAGAGAGTTGACAGTCGGTTTATTTAAGCCTCAACTCACATAAATTAGAATTAGATATACAATATTCCGAGAATTAAGCTGACGGTGTTTGTTGATGAAGCTATGCAAATTTGAATTTATGGTACCACGTAAAAAGACTTGCTTTCCAATAGGTTTCATTTATAAATATATATTCCCTATGACCTTTACAAAGTTAATTTGAAATTAAGGATGTGAATGTGATTCGGTCATATATCGGGATACAGAAGAGCGTATTGAAATATGTATTGCGATATATTGGCAGTTTTCATATTTGAGATTTTTCATGATCTCTTGACTCAATAATAACGATTAGAACATCGATCAGAGCTCGACTGTACGCTGTTTTGGACGGAGAGATAATTCAGTGGCTTGTTGTTAGCATAAACACGTTATAGTTTGTTCTTTTTTCACTTTAAGCCTGTATTTTCAGTAAAATCACGTTTAATTGGATTGTTTTTCTCCAAATTAGATGAAAATTGTTGATTTTAAGAGGTCTGATATATTTGATACTTTGTGTTTATCGACTCGTATCATGTTTTTTCTGTATTGAAATATACCGTTATATCAATATTACCTCTTACCCTTATCTGAAATGATTATTTAGTCAAAAGTGTATTTCTATTGAACAAAGTTCATTAAAGTTCAGCGATAATTATGAGTTGACATGAGAATGATAATTTTTAAAATGATAGGTTTTTTTAAAAATCTTTAAAAAATCTTTACAATTTCATTAAATAAATTTCGGATTTCTTTACCATCATTTAGTTTCCGTTTTTGGTTTCAACAAGAAACTCAAGCAATTAAAGTTATATCATGTATTCTTATGCTGGATCTAAGTTCAACTACCAGTCTTATCACGTCCAGAAACAGGAAATGTTTTAGATGAAAACAAGATAAGTATTTGCATTTTCCGTTCAAGTTAGATTATACCAGACACGGAATAAGTCGCCGATATCATGATGAAATGACGGTATCCAATTCCTCTTGTGATCTGCAGTGAATTTTATTTAGAATATTGTCATAGTCATACCATCCTTTGGGCGTAAATATTTCCGTATTTTTAAAATTTAACTGGAGGTGACACGTGTTTCTCGTTGATGGCTGTCTTTACAATACTCATGCCGGAGATAAATGTCGTTTATTATAATCCAATTTGAAGAAACGCTCTTTTATGATAATTTACATGCATATTTATTCCGCTAATATCAAAGCTTTACATCATGGAAGGGACTATCCATTAATATCTTCGTGTACAGACAAAATCCATTGCGACCGTAACTCCTTGGGGAGTATACAGCTGTGGAACAATTGAGTCCATATTCCTTATCAGTGGGTTGACGTCATGACATCGATGCCATTATGACTATCAGTTTATGTTCACATTGAATACACTTGAGTACCATGTACCAAGTTTTAATGCTGACAGATGCATACAGTTGTAATCGAATTTGATACAGCAAGGCTTAAATCGAGTATCTTACTGAAAATACTCATTCAAAGTTTCAGATAATCCAGCAATGAAGATGGAATCTCATTAAAGTAAGATCATGATTTTTTTCTGTGCCTAACTACGTAGATCGGCGTAAAGTAGTGTTGCAGAATTTTGATCTTATTTTAATGAGTTCGATGAAGATGTTTACCTCTCCTATGAAAGGGCGCGCCCATTGATGCTGAACTATTAATGGGGACCGAACGTCATCAAGTTCAACAGGATCCGCGTGTCTGTTTTTAACTTCCTATGATTTAGATTTTCAATTATCAAACATATCATCTTTGTAGATATCAGGGTATGTTAAGATCTACGTTGATACTTATACCACCAACACAGAGACTATAAATAGCATTTCTCAACGGACCAATCACATCGCTAGGGAGAACGCGAATGCAGAGCAATGTTTACCCCAGAGCATTTTTAGTCAAATGGCGAGTTTGAAGCATTAGTAAAATTACCTAGACCAAAATTAAGTCTATGAAAAAAATTCAATAATTAAATGTTCCTTCATACATAATATTTTTTTCTTTGGGCTCCTAATTTAATATCATTTATATAATTTCCTGTGTATTCAGTCAATCTAGACTTGCTGAATGTGTACCTAGACTGTATTAATGGCTCTTTTATATACACAGTCATGAAGCAGGACTAACAATTATCCTCAGGGTGACATATCCTATATATCATATATTGAAACTATCCTGATTTTGTGGGGAAAGGTATATTCGAGAGGTACGGGTGCTTCATTTTGAATGTCACCGAATTCTTAGCGAAAATCTCGACCTAAACTCGAAACTAGTCGAGTTCGGCAATATGACTACGCTTCCTCCTTTGCTCTACTGTATAGAGGGTGAAGGTTTTTCATCTGCTTTTTACTTACGTTTTACTTACGATATCCTTACGAGTTCCTGTGACTTACACGCTGATATAAAAGAATGTCTGTTTGCTATTTTCAGTTTTTAAATGGGTCTCACAGAGCAGAGTTTAATCGTGTGGGCAACACTTTTAATTTATAATATAAAATTATGCCCTTGTATATTCTTTGAATTGTAAAGAAAATAAGGTTAAAAATGAGTTGAAGTTGATTAGACGATAAGAGTTTTAAAGGATTCTCATTCATTGTAAATAAGGCCTATTGTAAATATGATAATCTGTGGGAGTTAAAACAGGCTAGTCAAGGGTTATGGGAAACGGCGTAGGGGTACAAATGGGATGAGCTGGGTGGTTTATTCTATTTATGGTTTGATAACCTTTAGGATACAAGAGGTTACTATCAAAGGGTCAAGGGGGACTATTTATGGATCATTAATCATGGGAATGTTTATATAAAGCCGGACTAATACCGTCATGTCAGCATATGTCCTTATCATTTGTAGGGCAAGTCATCACAAAAACGGGACGGTTGAATGTTAATGGTTAGTTATGCGAACTGACTCGTGATTGTTTATGTTTCGATATGGGGGCATTTGTTGTGAGAAATGGGAATAAATAAAGCTAAATATCATCACTCTTGAAACATAACCACAGGATACTTGTAAAAGGCCCAAGGTAGATAGATTATCTGAAAGGGTCTCTACCGTGTCGAGGTGTAAGCATTATTTACACGTTTACAATGGTTGGTTTGACCTTATCACGTTTTTAGAAATATTGAGTATCTTGATAAGAATAACAATTGCAGCAAATCTCCTATCAATCCTTGTAAGAGGAGTTATCGCACTTATGAGTATATAGGGACCTTTTTTTACCGAGAAACATGTTTATGATAGGCTTAATTTTTAAGCTTCTCGCACACTCACATAAAGATGGCGATACAAAGAATGAATTATTTTACTAACTTTCTACTACCACTGTTTAATAAGAACTTCTTTATTTTCATATAATGTATGATTTGCAGACGCTTTTTTAAAAACTCTTAGTCTCGTTGCCTCCGAAAATTCTAGGGGTGGGTAACCTTGGAAATAAATTGCTTTGGCTCATTTCTGATATGTTAGTGTTTAGTTGTTAGGGGAGATAAGGGCAAAACGCATCGCACATATTTGTGTCAAGTTTGGGCATCTAAACAATGATAAAGAATATTTCACTGTTCATTTCCACTGAATGTCTGTTTGATTTTTGTTGCTGTTTTTCCTTTAGACTAACATATAGTCCCTGAAAAAAGGTTTCATTCAAAAATATTTTGGTATGAAAAATATAAAAAAGGAGTCCTGTACGATTCTTAATTTCAGGCTGAGACAACTAGACTTGCCAACATTTTCTAGACTTAAGAAGGCTCCTTTAATATTTTGCCTCAGGGTCTGGATGACAGACTATTTTTCCTTTGACTCCTACATTCTTCTTGAAAGGCAGCTATGTCAGCTAATGGGAGGTAAACGCTCACCTTGGCTCCCTGAGCATTAAAGCGCATATGTACATATTTCATAATTACCGAGGGAAGTTAAAATGCTTTTCCTAACTCAATAAATGCACCTAATACGTGCACCAAAGTTCAATGATATGTTGCAAATTTCAGTAGGCCTACATAAGTGGTATTCTTTTCATTCCTAATGGTGAAATGCTATTTTTAAATATTTGCAACTGTGGCTATCACACTCCTAACAATAGTGGGGCATGAAGGTCACTCCTATTGGTTGAAAATTAAAATTCACACAATCTATCGGTATTTAGGAAAAATAACGCTTGGTCGTTTTGCCCTGGTCTCCCTTAGATGTCAAAAGAGTTTGCAAATAAATGTTACGCAATGTATTTCCATGGTTAACTCTAGGTATGGAATGTGGCATTCCAAAATACAGCTTTTGAAATATACGAAATTTGTGAATATCTATAAAAACTATAAATGAATATAATAATGTTTCTGATTCGAGTTCTAAACATGTCCTCCTGTCACGAAACAACCAACAAAAATGCCAAACTATGCATTGGTGTCAAATGTCCAGCAATCGACACCCTCACATAACACATTTTATTTCAGAGTCTATCGACCATAGCAACGAATTCGAAAGAGTAAAAAGATTTACCATCAGTTTGCGCGTGCAGTCCGCGTTCCACGCGACTTTACTTCCGCCTGTTTTCATTATCTCGATTGAAAAATCAACGGACATGCGCAAAAAGATTTATGACTTTAGGTCACGTGTTCTTGGTGCAAAAGCCCTTTTCAAACCAATTGGGCATTGTCTGATTGTATCGTTCTTAGGTTCAATTGTGTGTTTGCTAGAAAGAATTTGTTCGACATACGTATGGGTTCATTTCTGTGAAAATGTACGCACTGACATTTCGAAGAATGCTGATGTCACGCGTAGCTATTATGTATGGTCAACTACCGTAGATAAATTGGAACTTCGACCTATAACACATATATGTAATTAAATCTATCTTGTTTGAATAACAGTGAGTGCTATAGGGTTGTGCTGTACTTTGATCCGAATTTAGAAGTTTTACTTGAAAAAAGTCAATATATTTACTTTCTGCTTTTGTTGATCTAAAACGTTGCTTCGTACATATATTTGAATATTCGGCTTTGAAACGTACTTAGTTGTTATAAATACCTTGTCTTTTTCAGTAAAATTATCTTAATGTTATATTATTTATAAATTTCTAAATGAATTTAATGAAGATATAATTGTAAATACTTTTCAATCACTATGGATATCAGTTGAAAACAAGTTTGAAATATTAATCTTATTATGGCATAGACTTGCTTAGTTCTCTTCGTAGAGAGTCTAGAAAGTCATTTTGCAAGTCTCCTTTTCTTTCAAAATTCCATGAACAGAGTTGGGTAAGCATTGAGTGTATATAACTGTATTTGACTGTATAGGTGCAAATTTCAGGACTGCAGCCTCGTTGATAGAAATAACGAATTCTTGCAGTTATATGGGCAGTTGTATTACTTTGTTTAATCGTATAACTTCTAATTTGCAATGGAGATTATAATGTATTTATGAAACGAATACACTATGGAAAGGCCGTTTACTTACAATTTCTGAAGAACGTATATTATACCTGTTTCTACAGTCTACGCATTTGATAGTTTTTGCCAGATGTTTAAATTAATAGAGGAATCTAATGTGGCCATAAAATAACACATATGGTCGTAAAGTTTTATACGTGACACAAATGCTTACACTAATAATACGCCGCTTGTTAATATCGTTGTACATTACAGCCCTATCATACTGTCATGTAAAGGATTACAGTTGTATATATCATACACGTGACATAAATGTGAAGCATTCATTGCGCCTTGACCTAACCTCTCTGAAGTCCCCTAAATTATTATCGCCCTCCCTTCACTTTCACGCTGTTAAAATCAGTTTAAATCGTTTTGCTTTTACTTTAAACTATCCCTAAGCCTGTGAGAAATAATTCTTAAAAAATATGATTTTATTAAATTTAGGAAATTTAGCCCCAGAGACGTTAAACGTTTTTAATAACCGTAATATTATTGAAAACACGTTAAACCCCAACTTATTCACTCATACACTCAATCGATCCAAATATCCAAAATAATTGCTTTTATTTGGATATTGTTTATAGTTTATAGAACTTAGAGTTAAAAATCACTAGCCACGTTATGTAGGTAAGGTTACTTATACATATGCTTATCTGTGGAAAGGTCTTTGATGCCAATGACGTATAAAGACTAACACATTCGATTAAATAATTGAAGTAAACGATGAGCAAATTCATTTGATTTGGACTCCGGATAGAAACAGGCATGCGTTTTGGGACAATTTCGATGAATGTTAATACTGATTTATAGTATTCTTTACAGGTTAATTGGAGATAAGTTATGTTATAAGTTAACCTTGATCCTAAAATTGACCATTTATGTATGTTTGACAACAAACTGAAAATGACAGAATTCTAATGTAATCTATTGCTTAGCTTGAGCCGGATTGAAAAATCCGTTTGTGTTCAAACTAGTAGCTTCAAGCTCCTTAATTAACGACATTTCATTGGCTGAAAAAAATAACAGGTGAGCCTGGCCACGAATATCAAGCCGCCAGCCATACGAGGGATTTAGTCCGAAAGAGATGAGGGTTTTAGGAAGGAGTGAGACTGGATTCATATACGCCGATATAGCAGGATGCTCGATATGAAGAAGAAGAAGAAGAAGAAGAAGAAAAAGAAAAATAATTTATTAAAGTGTCGCACAACATACAATATTAGGTGATGACATTTTAAATATATTGCTTAAAAGATTGCATGTTGCTTGGCCAAACATGGCCTACGGGACACTATTCAAAAGTTAAAAACATATATAATTATATTAAAACATATTCAGACATATAAAATAATTTCCAGGGAAATAAATAAATTAAAGAAATTGAATTAATTAAAATTAAGATAAAAATTTAAAACATTTTTTTTTTAAATAATTAAAAAAAAACAACAACCCAAACGCCCACCGACCACATTATGAAGTTTTTATTCAATACGGTTAATATGTCAGTGACAGTCGAAGATACGTAGTCTCGATCTATCGTGCAACCTTTCTAAAGCTGATTCCAAACTATTCAGACGGTAGAGACTGTAAGACAGTCAAGCTCTATTCTTATTTGAACAGCTTTGCGATTCTCATGTTCATTCATGCTGTGTCTGTATGAGTTTGCATTTAGAGCTATGTGTATATAGTTACGATCCATATTATCACCCTTCTGAATCTTGTTACCTCCACTATTGTCAATATTATATCTTAAACATAGCAGACAGGCATTTTATTTAGATCTGGGTCTCCATCGCATACATACAAATTTTTATGGTAATGAGACAAGATAAGGCCAGATTCTTTATCGTCCAATTGGAAAATTTGTAATAAACTCCGATGTTAATTTCATTCGATGTAATGTCAGTATTATGATTAGTTCAAACAAAATTTGAGTAGACATTTCACTTTGATAGGATACTTGATTTAATTTATGTAAGAATTTGACCTTGGAATTAACAGTGAACGTTAGCTTTTTCACCGGATATACTATACTTTATGGACAACGACAACTCCACGCCAAGCTGTTTCCTTGAAAAGGAAACCCAATACTTCGTCACCAAGCAGCCTTTTCTTTAATAATATCACCACATGTCGACAAAAATATTTTAAACGTTTTGAAAAGGTGTGAAGAAATTGATTTTTCTAAAGGCATGAAGGCAAAAAATATCATCTGTATCGACTGCTTTATGATATTAAACGAAACGCGTTTTCATGTTTGCACGTGGTTTTCTTGAAATTTCAACAAGACATGCAAATGTCAACTTATGATTGGCGTGTCGTTGTACATTTCTTCCTTTGTTTGAAAAAAAGCATGTGCCAGGCATGCAATATCGTTTGTTACAAATCCAGGTCACAATTTCAACATGGTTTGCCGGTAAATATGATATCACGACCAAGGTCACATTCACTCAAGGTCACGCAAACAGACATCGCTGACTCGGTCGTTTCAACACGCACTGTATGAAGTCACTCAAGCGGAACGACGCTATAGTTGGACAGGTATTTGCTGACAGCCTTTCACGTCGTGTAAGCGCAGGTGGAATAACGAACCCAGCACGAGTTTATAACCTCTCTTTGTGACATGGTATATTGAAATACACGTATCAGAGGCCGTGTTTTAGTATCAACATATATGTATTATAAAGTCTACGTCATTGTATATTTGAAGCAAATTTCAAAATTTCAAAAACGTATTATAGTCTGTAAGTGACAAGGTAGAGAAATATACACATATACAAAGTTTCTGTATTACAAAAATACGAACATATTTTTTAAATTTATATAGTCAACTAGCTCTGATTCAGATACACGTCTGTGTTTATTTGACATTGAAGCAATTATTTACGCTGAACAATTGTTGGTTTTATTATGACCCTACTCTCTTTGTAGCATGGCTTTTCAAAAAATAAATATTATAGTTATTGCAATGTAAAGTATCTGAACATGAAACTTGAATAAGTATAAAAGTCTCTGTACATATGGATAAACTAATGGGGCAGTCGGTGTTGGTGATAGGTACCTTGCCCTGAGGGTGTGGGTTCGAATCTTGCACTTGACTCGATTACAAGCAAAATAGTACTTGTACTATTGCAGATAGTGTCGTCCCCAAATATAACTATGTTAGAATTGTTCAGTATCTAAAGGACATGAATTCCTTATGCATTTAGACTTTTAAGTTTTTCGACTTTTTATTCCACATTTGTACTGAGAGGGATAATAGCTACCATTTGTTAGATCCGTTTTTGTTGTCTCGCTGGCTGAGCTGATAATCCGTTCAGACAGTCAGTGTTGGCGATTTATGCTGAATACATGTTAACATGGCACATCGCGTGCCTTGTCGAAAACATCTGCTCAAAAGCAAGGTCAATGCGACCTTCATACTTATACTCGATATGCTCCTGAGCATACAGCAAATTTCAAAGTCCAAATAGTGTAGAGATTTAGGTATGAGATTTCAGTTTTTAAGTGACAGATTAGCAAATATATTATATGAACACGCTACGGGCGCATTGAGACCTCCAAATATAATTCATTGAAGTTCAATGTCTGATTAATCTGTCGTTCGTGGTCCACTTGCAAAAAGCTGAATGAGGCTAGGTTGATCGTTACGCAATGGTTTACTGTAGCGTAAGGGTAACTTAGCACTAAGATGTCCATCTAAAATAAGAGTTAACAATGGCTTACGACTTAATTAGCACTAAAATGGATTCGAAAATCTTGGCCTTTATAATCCCAATAAGTCGAACAAATTCTAACAATTTTATCTGAAATTTCAGTTTGATGAGTTTCAGGAGACGGTAAATCTATGATTTTTTAAATTAATTGTCGATTTGACACGTGACAAATTTCATAAATGCTGAATCGAGGATATGAATTGAAAAATTTCATGTACTTAGAATAACATTTGAGTAAATGACACGCGCAGCGTCGGTACATAATGTGTAATTTTCGATCAAATCGCGAATTTAACTGCCACTATTATCCTAAAATAAGTACTCTTCTATTACAATAAGTACGTTTAGACTAAATGACAGCATTAATGTTCAAGATATGAGATTTAATAACGTATTGAGTGTCCCTTTAATGAATGGTGTATGTCGGTGAAGCGACTTGATGACGCAATAATGATTTGACCTACTTTCTATCAAGTCCAAACTTGCTGGGTCCTGTGAGTTATTATAAAAGATTTGTGTAAGAATATATGCTAACAACACCTATGTACGAAGATTTATATGTTTATACATGCAAATAACCTACACTGCACGGGGCCAAACATTAAATTAAAGAAGTCATCCCATTTATGATTTTTAAAAATTTCAATCGCGTTGCTGAAGAGACAGGAAAAGTATGTGAAATGTATTTAGTTGAATATTATCTTTTTGATGTGTTTTATCAGTTGTAGGTTGAATAGTATAATAATAGATATCATGTGTTATTTTGGGGTATGCCTATATGTATTTTATAGTGTACATTTCAGAAGAGTCTTGTAGTGTTTACAAAAACAGCACAGATGCACTGCGCTTTAAAACTTCACTAATAGCATTTTCTACGTACCGTTATATTGTTTTCATGAATCGATATATTTCATATTGACATTTTATGACGGCATCTCTTCAAAAGTTGGGAACGTATGAAGTATATATTTATTTTGATCTATGTAAAAAGGGAGCGAAAGAGATCTGTAAAGAGATAACGGTTTTCGTTAATCTGAAAATTCAAGAATTTAACAGACCTTTAATAAGGGTTAAAAAACGTTAAAACTTCAAACGATTTATCTTTTATTTTCTTATGTAGGGCTTTTATTTCGCCTTATAAGGGGCTCGTTCACACGCTATTGTTCATTGTTTCAAAGATGTGCATAACAATTTGTTTATTTTTAACGTTTTTAAACGAAGAAACATTTTTATACACCCATATCTCATGTTTATACAGTGATATACGTTTATTAGTTCTCACGGATTAATTGGAGGCACGTTTTGCTTAAATCAAAAACTATTGTAGGTAACGTTACTCTAGAAAGTTTCAAAAGACATTCAAAAACATAGAAAAAAGCATTTATATTGACACCAAATATATATATCGTTTGCATTTTTTACAACGAGTCTTTTTTCCAAATTTCTATGAGTTAATGATAGTTACATAAAAAATATCGAAAATGAAATCGCATTCTCAAAATAACAAACGTGAAATATCGGAGTTGAAAAAACAATACACATTCTTTACCGAGGTAATTTGTCCACCTGTCCCCAGTAATGACACAGGTAACAATTTCACCTTGAGCCGACAGCAAGTCATGTGAAATTCGATAGACAAAAGCGGGTATATGCTTCATTTCAAGGTCGACTCGCCGGTATTATAATATTTATTTACAATGCGATTAATACGCAAATCATTTGATACAAAATAAAATTTTACATAATGTGTCTATTAGACAAAACAAGAATTGTGACTACATAGCAATAGTGATTTGATTCTCATATAACTTAATTTTATTGCTTATTGCCCTTTTAAGGCATTGTCATGAAAAGCGAAATCCGATCCAGGCAACTTTATAATTATGTTAATTTCTGAAGGCACTATAAGTAAAGAAAATTGAAATATGATTCTCTGTGTATGTTATAAACTCGCTCCTAACAATCTGATCCAGCGATTCGGTGGTCGTACACTGACATGTGGGAACATTGGAAATTAATTTGAAGGTATTTGACTTCAGTCAATCTTTAAATAAACCCAAACCACATTGACATAAAATATAATTTAATGTTTACGGCACAAAATAAGGCATTTTTACATTATGTTATTGCTCAACACATGCAATGATATGCAAATGAGTGCGTGTAGGATCTACCATTGGGAGGAAATACCATTTTTATTCTTATCCATTTCCTGAATGAATAAAATATGTTTCAATAAAAAAAACTCTCACAAGGTGAGTTATAGGATAAATTCTGCTTCATGTAGACATCAATCATTCGTACATACATTCATAAAACTACATTAACCTTTGAAAAAAAACCCCAACCTTATTGTCCTTTTGCTTCCATCGTTATCGGGTTCTTATATTCGTGTTCGGACAATTCATATAAAGTAACGTCAAAACTTCAATCGTGACGTCAGCAGTAATCTATAGAAGCCAAAATCGTAAACTTCAATCTTTGAGTAGTGATAACACGCTTCTTCACCGCATTTTTGCGATAAACTTGTAAACTGATAACATTGATCGAAACGCTACTTGACGCTACTTCACTGCCAACTAAAGGCAAATTTTGCGTGAATACAGTTTTCATAGGATTTGTCACTAAAATGTATCCCAGTCCTATGATGTTTAGTTTCTCTTCATTTCATATAAGATCTTAAGATCACTTAAGATAAGACAAAATTAAGAATCGGGTGTTCTTACAAATTTCTAGAAACATGTGCTACGATTGGAGTTAAGATTGCTCAAGTTTAATTACTAAATATTTCGTATGTATGTATTTATTCCAGGAAGAGTTTGATAAACAAAAAGATCTATTTCCAAAGACCGAAGGAGAAACCGGAAGTGTTATCTCTTTATAAACATGTTATCGAAAACCACGTGTGATTTTCGAGTGGTTGGCAGAAACAATAGGTGACAGTAACAAAGCATGTTTACGTTTACATATTTCATCTTTATTTATACGCCACGATAATAGAAAAATATCAAAATAAGTAATCGAAAGCCAACACGTTTTCCAATTTGTAACACATCAGAGTAACTACCAAAACTATGATGGAAAAAAAAACAAAAAAAACGAATGGAACCAATCACATTAAAGTGACACGGAGTATGTTTTATGATTTTTCATGTGGCTTGAATAAGAATAAAACTGCCTTAAGTCCTGAGTTAAGTTCAAATCACCCCTCTTAACTTGCATCTTTATCTCTTAAATATCAAATTTACGATATTTTCATGTTTTCAATGATAAATCAAAAACAGCCATATGAATGTTCGGAAGTCGAAATTGTGCGTCCAATTAACATGAATATTAGTTAAAAGACCTACTTAACACTATAAATCAATATTTGCCTTTGAGTCTGCTGCAAATTCACATTTGACTCCAGCAAGATACCCTGTGGCCCTTTAATGTAAATAAATTTGAACTGATTTAAATGCTATATGCCAATTTCTTGTGTTGCCAACTAAGAAACCACGCGGGTACACTCAGTTTTGGTTATGTAAAATGACTATGTAAACTAAAATCATGAAAAGATGGCGTAATAGGGCTGCATAAAAAGTATTATATGAAAATATGTTAGCATATGTTTACCCCAAATACCTGCAAATTCAGGTTTCATTTTAGAGAACTCCGATATATATTGATGTGATGAATTAAAATATATATTTTTTTATCAATTTTTTATTTCAGAAACCCTATTATAAGTAGGGACTTAAACCAAGGGTAGTATAAACTCCATGAGATATTTGTATGGAGCTTTTGAGATTTCTGATTTTTCGCACATCAGACAAGGACAACACAATCATTCACCAATTCACGCTCTTATCTCTTTTGTATATAATAAAATTTAAACGGTCAAGGTCAAACATTTAATTCATATTGGCTATAGTAATGTTAATTTGTCAACATGATGTAGTAAAACTGTGTGGTTGTGTGGTTTAAGAATATATAATGATTGAATTATTGACACAAAAAGCAACAATTTAAGAAAAATCAATAAAAAAAATCATTTTTTTTCAGGGGAAAAGGAAAATCACATTTTGTTCTAATGAATTAGGTGTAGGCAGTGTTTTTATGTTGATTCAGACAATATTGACGACTTGATTACTTTTAATACAGTTAGTTAGTTCATAAGAATAATTTTCACACGTGTTTCAAAGTAATTTTGATGGGAACTTATTTATTGAACTAAAAGTTTATCTCTTATATCAGCTGAATTCCTAATTCCTGCATCTATTTATTTTGATGAAATACGCACATTGGAAATATTTTGTGAAACAATTATATCATATTGCACGAACGAAAGCTGAATAATTCATATAGTTGATTGCTATCTGATATAATTAGATCACAAAACTTATCATAAATATATGATACCATTTAATTTCCTTATATGTTTTTAAATTTAATAATGTTACATCATCAAGATTGGTGATTCAAACATATGTGGATTTGGATCCAACTCAACACTGTAAAACCAAACAAATTTGCGATAAAACATTCGTTTCACATTCATTTCGGTAAACATTATGACATTACCTCTTTGAAGATACATCTTCAGTTTATCAATTGCGAATCCTAATTACTCTGTTTAATGTCATTTTCAGGAAATAATAGACTCCAACAGTCATACTAAATGCCCGCTTTTACATTCCTACCAGTGTAACAGATGGTTATGTTGACTCATTCGAAGTTAGACTTGATAAAGGTATCGAGGCAATATTAATAGTCAGATACTGCTGCTAGACTTTTGTATCTCAGAAACTATCCGATAATATCATCTATTGAATTGTGAAGAACATCGGAATATTCAATCTCATTGAAATAAGACTAGCCACTTGCTCAAATTAAATGTTTTCTACACAACTGAAGACGTACCATTTTTTCTTATAAAGGGTGGATAGCGAAAGGTATATTAAACGAAACCAACAGAGTGGCGTGTCCCACGTTAAAGTTGCGTAGTTTATGTTACAATTTTTGCCGCTAGGGGAACTTGCCGGAAGCTCAATTAGGGTTTTTTTAATTAGAAAAGATGTTGAACAGGAACTAATGACGGAACTACATATGTAGGGAGAGAACGTATTTGTTTATGCATTGTTTTACTTTGGAGTTGTTCCATAGCTTGGAAACCTAGAGTGTAATTATTATAGAATATACGGTAGACAAGATTAAACGTAATATTATCGCAGGTTGATCTTTACAATGTTAAGGGAAACCTAGTATTATTGATCCTTGACCTTTATCGGAGATAAAACAAGGTCATTTCCATTCAGATGTCAAGGCATACGCTAGTATCACAGATCGCTCATTGCTATTGTTTATATTGATATGAACGCGTCATTGAGAAATGACTGGGAATGTTGGTGAGGTTTTAACACAAGTGACATTCAGTGATTATCAAACTAATTAGCGATATGAAAAGATGAAATTAGACTTTATTATTACATATAACTGAAATAATGTGCAATCACAACATATCACATATCATATGATCATTAGCAAATAAAGACGTAGGTCACTTAAAGATGGAGAGAGTAAGATGTGACTTTTTTCCCCTTTTTTGGTGGTGACTTTGATGTGACTTTTGAAAATTATGCTATACAACATTTAATGAATGTAAGACGTTAAATCAGTATGAACATGACTGAAACTAAAATATAAAAAAACCCAGATAGATTTATACTTCATTTTATTTTTACTTTCCCCGACATGCATGCCTAGTCAGAGACCTAGGAACTATTTAAGTCAATTCTAATATTAGGACTACGAGTCCACCTAACTAATGTCAGAGTTACATCATGTCGTCAAGATTACATCCTCGATCATCCAGGACTTATTGTTGAAACTGCGATGTGTTTCAGATCACTTTGGTCTTGCGTTGACAATTTTTCTCTTTGCTCACACTCTCGTGTTGACGACTAATCAAGTGGCATGATTTTCAAATTTAGGTTCCTGAGCATTCGCTATAAAGGTAACTTTTGTTTACCAACTCTTTTTTCCATCTCCTCATGTCTGGCAGTTTCATTTGGGAATTGTTTCAAGAACGGATAAATAAGCAAAATTTCCTGATGAAGTGTCCAAGGGATGTTTTGTGGAGAGTATCGGATCATTAATCACCTGGTTCACCGAAATTACCTGAAAGCTTTGGCAAATCTATGATTTGATTGTTTTTTTCTGAAAAGGTGGAGAACATAGTTGGTCAGTTTAGATGTAACTTCAGGAAAAAAATTGCAGAGGTTTCGGGGAAAATTTGCAGAGGTTTCGGGGAAAATTTCAATATTCAGTAGACATTTTCTTGTTATTTGAAATGTAAAGCTTTAAAGAAAACTCAAAATAATTTAAAATTTAAAATTATTTTTTCAACTGTTACATTGATGAAATCTTTTTTTATTCCGAAATATAGTTAGTTAATCTATCAGAAAATGATTATCTAGCCTGCATGAAATACTCTTACATATAATTTTGACCATCCTGTACAAAGACCATGAACAAGAAGTTGTGGGTGAAATCATATTTCATCAATTAAAATATTCCTCTATAACAGCGTTAGTACGCCTCGTTACTAAGGTTTCAATGTCAACAATATGTTGTAGACAATGGCTTCTTCTTTGTCAGTACAACTTTTTCATTTATGACAGGAAATTAAAATTCCGCCATATCGATTGCTTATCTTTATTAGTAGCGCTTTGTACGAGGTACTGACCTTGAACCTATGAATGAAATTATATGAATCATCTGAAACAGAATCATCAGTCATTGATAACTACTCATAGTGAGTGCACTGGAAAATTTATCCATTACACAGTTGTATAATTCGTACAACGCTGTTATATAGTTATGAATGACGCGCTCAGTCAGCAACTATTTTGTTCTTACTTTTTTCATCGATCCATATGTTCGAGTAATCCACTCAATCCATATGTTCGAGTGATCCACTCAATCCATATGTTCGAGTGATCCCCTCAATCCATATGTACGAGTGATCCGCTCAATCCATATGTTCGAGTGATCCGCTCAATCCATATGTTCGAGTCATCCCCTCAATCCATATGTTCGAGTGATCCGCTCAATCCATATGTTCGAGTGATCCGCTCAATCCATATGTTCGAGTGATCCAATCAATCCATATGTTCGAGTCATTCCCTCAATCCTTATGTTCGAGTCATCCACTCAATCCATATGTTCGAGTCATCCACTCAATCCATATGTTCGAGTCATCCACCGACGTATAACTATCACAGATTAGCATATTTCAATACAAAAAGCAAACATAAATATCAATAAACAATATTTCGACATACATGCATTAATGGTTTAGTCATTCAACATGCTAACAGGTAAATAAACTGTCAACATTATTGTATCCATTATCATAAAATCATGCATTCCCGAATTCATTCGCTGTCTATCTCTTCATCATTACATGTTTCATATACTCAAGTAATAAATAAGGATTATGATAATTAGAGTGTTATGAGTTAGAGTTTATCATATTACACATATCATAAGACCGAACGCATGCGCAAAGCGCCATCCATATTCATGCATTCATCAGTTTGTCAATGTATAACCTCATCCGATGAATCATATATCAATTCATCAATTCATATATGTATTGCTTAATAATTTAATCATCATACATACATGTAAATATATATCCATTAAAGGGTTCGTCCACGCTACATATTTTACTAATCTTTTCCCTATATTTTTTGTATCCATCAAGCCATGTATAAATAATATCTATCGATATAGTCATTATCCTGTTAAACATCCAAAATAAAGTTCTGCAATAGAGTCTTAATGTATACAACGAGTAGTTGTACTTAGAACGTTTGTTCTCCGATATGTCTTTGACTTTGAAGAGGAAAATGGTTTCATATGATAATTTGTTGACATTTCAATCGTTTGGGATCTGTTTGTTGACCTTTGTGTGTTTAATATCAAAGTTAAACCTTTCCCAAAAGGAATGTTAATGGCTTAATGGTTACAACTCATTTGTAAAATGACACTGTTTAAATATTTTCTAGTGTTGTGTTTCAAATAGAATTAAAATTCAGTTGCCCATTTTATGGTTGTGGAAGCTCTTAAAATTTCTGCGTGTGGCTTAACACTTTAACGATGTTTAGATATCACAGTTTCGAGTATTAGGCACATTGACAACATCTCTATAAATAAATATAATATCGCTTTTTAGTGATGACGATAATGGCAGTCGTGTTTATGACAGCTAAGATGACGATGATGACGAAACCGATGATAATGATGATGATGATGACGACGATAATGACGACGACAATGATGCCGCCGCCGACGGCGACGATGCTCACGACGACGGCTAAGATGATGATGATGATAATGATGATGATAATAACTGGCGTCAGGACCAAATGAAAATGGTATTTGAATAAATCTGAGGTGTCGTTCTTATTAAAAATATTCAATAGACTATTTTATATATATTATGATGTATCACATGTTATTATATAATATACTCTTTGACATGATGTAAAGAAGACAATAACACCAACCTTTCTGTAACTTTAGTATCACAATGTTAATATTTTTTACAAATATATCGCGAGTATCATTTTTGTTTGTCACAGCTGATGTCTCTCTGCAGCGCGTATAATCAACCTCATTATCCCGCTTAACATTTGAAAAAGATATGATCGGACCTTCGAATCTTGTTAACATCATTAGTTATATTCCTCATCATAATCACGTTGACTTTAGAGACCCAATTTTTAGCACAAATACGATATAAAAGTGTCAATTCTAATACTGCCGAAATGAATAAATCATAAATATTAGTTATACTGTCATATGAACTTCTTAGTTTGGCGACTGTAAGGTTTATTCGCATCCCTACCTCACTGGGTATGTTACGCTGCGCTACACAGAAGCGCAGTGTAGCATACCCGTGAAACCAGGCGAGGTTAACTCTTTCCACACTGGAGGCGACACCGGCGGTCACTTTCAACGCTTCAAAGATATGTATGAAAGGTTAAATGTTAGCTGATTGTATTCCAACGCTATCATTTTACGGTCAAAGCTATCGGAATAGAAAATAGTGATCATTATATAGTATGGCCTCTGATTAAGTGAAATCTGAGTGAACTTCAGGATGTTTAAGGTTTCACTGAAACCAGACACGTAAATCAGTCAAACAAAAGTGAAATCCTGACAGGACTTCTTTTATTATTCACCTATTTATTTTGAGAGGACATTTGTTTAGAAACACTGATTATACAACGATGCTTGCATGAAAAAAGAAATAATTGTTTATTTTAAAATTAACATATATCTGATTTTCATCCTTTCATTTTTCGTATTTTCAATTTATAGGCATATACGAATAACTAGACTAAGTTCATGCATGATCAAGTTAAACAACACCATAACCAAGTCTAAAATTCGCCGGTATTATAAAACGATTGACAAAATCTTTTTGAAGTATTCAAATTTTCCCCATAAGCTTAAAATATACATGCATTTTAAAAGAAGTGCAGATTTCATTCACAGTTTCTATTTCTATAACTAATTATATTTATTATCAAATTATCCTTTTATTTTATCAATGTAAACCTACAGATTATCAGCGACAGATTGACGTTGTAGTGAGTAAATCAAGGCCAGAGAGACACCAACTCAAAGCTCCCATGCAATAAGTACCTTTAGCTCAAAGTAAGACTATCGTGGTCATTATAATGAGTTAAGGTCACATAAAGCCTAAAGTTACTCTGATAAGTCGGTCAATGCGTCTAACGAATCGAATGTAGTATATTATGTGAGGAGGATATTTGTTCTTTAAAACAAGGTAAAATATGGGTATTCCACTGATCCATATGTGTATGACTTGAGGTCCCATATATTACACTTCTTTAGAAATAAGATGACACACCGTTTCATGTTTGCCATTTTCTAAAATAAGAACTACTAAATCGCGTGTCATGCTTTCTCAGGAAACAAAGCTTTTCCTTTTTTCTGCGCAAGGTTCGTCTTGCGCGAAAAGATGCGGACATGTATAATACTTAATAAGTATTTGCACAGTATAAAGAAAGTTTATGTTTTGTTGGAAGAATCGTTACACCTTATGTTCATTAGAGGCCTAATAAAGAATGAAAAGGTTGAGCATAACGACATGTATATTTCGTTCCCAGAGGGCGCTATTATGTACACAGGTCAAACATGGGTTATGGATAAATTGCTTTTGATGGTATCGCGTGTCAATGAATCTATCATAGATGTTCTTGATCAATCAAAATAATACACCAAGGCATAATTCATCGTCCTTTAATGTACCACTTGCAATGCAGGCCATTTTCCTATCTCTTACAAAGACAAAGCTGTAAGGGGCCATTTGCTAACCAAATATTAGTCGCTTGCGATATAAATAAACTTCCGGTCAATGAAGGCTCGGACAAAGAGCATCGCTTGACCTCTGCAGGCTGAGATGAATTGATCAGAGCTGTATAATTATTAGCTGACCACACCATTCCACGAACAATCTGGCCTGTTTATTAATTTCATTATTCTAAATATTGATGTAAGCGACATATTGATTTTGGACGGCTGATGCCGTTTATCTTTAAACAGTGTCGCACCTGCCTTTATTGGTTTAGTTTTGTGTAGAAAATTTTGAGTAAGACTTAATCTTCGTCTTTGAAATAATGGAATAATTTTTCATGTATTATGTATCACAGCTCTGTGATTAAATACATCTAAAAGCTAAACTTGAAGTCCAAAAAAAATCCAATTATCTGATTGATGTATATTCGACTTTCAATTTAACCTTCTTAGTTTTCCTAATCTACCATCATTTCACAATTCATGATCTCTCATCATAAGGAAAATGGTAATATATGTTTTATTTTTTATGTAGAACAGAACTGAATGTAAGTAAGTGAGACTTGATTTCAATAACCGTCTGTTTCTCTGCTCAGATTGAAGTGCATTGTATTGATAATAACTGAAAGAGTCATATTTCTCATTTATCTAGTCCTAAAATTTGAGTCAACTGCAAAACCTAATTGGAAAGATCTGTACTTCTATAGAAACACCATGATTCTTATGGTTATATAGGCCTACAATCATTAAAATAAAAAAATATATGTATGATAGCAAAAAAGGACTCTTTTCAAATGAATTACCACGACTAGTTTGATTAGTTACATAACCAATAAAAATCAAATTAAAAATCAGGCAAATTTTTTATATTATTGAATATTGAATGTCAATATGATGGTGAAACTTAGTGATTCTGATAAACTTTACCAAGGCCATTGAACATTGCCACCAATCTTAGTTTATATTTTAAATACATAAAACTACATGCTACAAACCTCTAACAATGATCTCCATTTTGAATGGAAATACAGGATCGCACTATTCCGAAATAACCTCGTGACCTCGTGTAAATTACAGATGCATAAGTGCACAGTGATCACTTATGTCAATCCCGGCTTAGAGTGATTGATTTGTAAGCAGTACTCGAATGTTGTTGTGTGAATATAATTTACTCATAGCTGGTGCCAAATCTATTTGCTCGCTTCACCTAACATATGGTGATGATCTCCCCTTGGGGCAATAACTCATGAATTGAAGTTCAAGTGATTACCGCTATTAATCTTACATCATTGGGGCATGTCACTGAAATGATCGCAGGGATGTTTGCAAATCCCGAAGGTTCCTCTATACAGAATTATCTCCCAAACTACTCGAATTTCATAATTCAATTTATTAGCATGTTTCCCAAAGGGAATTTTGCATGCATTGGCCTTTTGTACCAATATGAAGTCGAGGCATGACGATTGACTCAAACATTTCAGATATTCTGCATTATCCTCAATCTCAGTGAAATCTGATAGAACATATCATCCGTAACTCGCTACGTTTTTTTTTATCTGAGTACATGTTCAACTGGGTCGCGTCAGGTGAATTTTGCACACCAGCCAATCAGAGACCAGAACGCCATCGGAACGATTTGATATTGTAGGGGGCTGCTGATTGATGAAATAAGTAAGAGTGAAAGGTCACAAACAAGGCAACCTGAATTGACTCCCACGAATCAGTACCCAGATAAGAAACACAGCGAGGCAAGAGTCATAGGTTCTCATTGATTTTAATGAGATTGCAATATCATTGGTACGACAATACCACAGTAACGTCGTCTACCTGATATCATAGACTTTGTTTTTTTTGGAAGTGATTAAACATTTGAATACACAACTGGTCAAATGATTAAAGTAACTTTTATAATATGAAGCGAATAATTATTTTTCAAAATAACAAAATTAAGTTTTAGCAACATTCTTAATGAAGGAAGCACCTAGATTCAGTAAGGGGACACAGGATCAGTTTACATCAAATAATTATTTTGATAATTTTCACTGTACATTCATATACCTACGATGTCCCTGAATACTTAGAACATATGTACAACTAAATGCCCACAGTACATTAAATGTCCATGATATGCCTAAATACAAGGTATAATAAATAAGTACTAATTGTTGATCGGGCTAAGAAGAAAAGTTATTCAGGTAACAAAATCTTAGCGAAGCATAACACGCCTTGGGGGAAAGTTTACAGTTCAGAGGACATCTTTTTCAGTGAACTACCATCTTGACTCTTGACAAGGGGCACGGAATAAAACGTTCAGTAGACCGTATGACATCAGGTATCTAGAGTCGGGTATCATCTCTGTAGGCAAGAAAACTTACATAAAGACTTTCATTTACAGAACCATGTCCTCAGTTTCAAGAAACGGGAGCCAAAAGGAGTTATTAGACCAAGAAACCCGACCAATGTTTGGTCCTGATTTCACTTTCTAACCTTGTCTTCCTGGAGGAATTTGGTTTCCCGAAAGCATAAACTTGAAAATATATTTTGTTGTGTTCAGTTGAACTGAGACGACCTCGACAATTAAGTCAAAACGTTTGCCACCCCCTACAACCCATTGAACCCCTTTGTAATAGAAACCATTGGCATCGGTGTCAGTGTTGGATAATATTCCTGGAGTCGTTAATCAAAGGTGAAATGTAATCCTAGGTCCCTATGTTTATCAGAATTACTGACGACCATTGTACAACAATCTCTCAGTCTATTGAAAAAGTCCCAAATTGGAAATATGCCCAGGATAATTATGAGAATATGACCCATGTCACTGATTCAACGAGTACCGCTTATCAATATTACACAGGACCTTACAACACCTCTCCTCCCGCTGAGACTATGAGTTAGGGTGCCAGAGGGGGTGCAGTAGGGGGTGGGGTCGTGTGAGCCGGGGTGGGGGGGGGGGGGAGGGGAGGAGAGATGATGGTGTTGAAGGTAGCGATTGACACGGTAATCCAGATTACGTGACTAAACGTTCCCCGAGGGTATCCCCCGTGACCTTTCATTGTCGAGGTCATTGCGCAATGTTGTGCATCTATCAATGGCTACGTTAATGAGGGGAAAAAGCCCCGGGGTGGGGGCTTTAGTGTGCTGGGACGTGTTAAATCAATTATCACGCTGTTGTCACTATGTACAGTTATTCGTGAAAAATTAACAGCAAATTGATTTATGAGGTTATTGTGACCTGACTGTTTTTGTCACTTCCGGTTCCGATGTCTACAGCTCTAGACGCTTTGACAAGTCTGCAATTACGAAAATGACACGGTGCTAATGTTGATGTATATATATATATATTTTTTTTTTTTTTCCCCCGTTCATTTATAAGATTTAAGTATCAAAGATTTTTACACTTTCATCTCAGTAGCTAAAGTTCTCGGCTGAACCTTTTATGCTAATCTTAACAATTCGAAGTCATGCACTCGATAGTAATATTCCTTTGAGATATCTATACATACGTTTATGTAGTTTCCTCTCCAGTAGGCCTATTTTCATTGATTTTCAATTTGGAATCAAGAACATTGAATAGGGGTAAATGAGTAGTTTATGAAGCGGTTCATTGATTCCCGGGACAAAGAATAACATGAATGCAGAGGGAAAAGAAAAAAGAAAAGGAAAAGTGAAAGTACTAGGTCGGACAAATGAAGTGGAAAGTGGAGTAGTATGATTTTTCTATCGGTCTTTTCTGATAAAAAGAAATCTCCTCAATACCAGCCCTGTATGGATTCATTTGGACATGATTTTCTAAATGCCCACAAAAAATCATCACCAGATTAAGACAAATTTATTAAATCTTAACCCACATCAGGGTCGCTCATCCAAACGAACCTACAATGCACAATTGAAGAACCAGGGGCGATACTGAAAATGTTTTTGTATATTTAGAATCATATGTTTTGTTTCGAAATATCAGATCGAAAGAATAATCCTATAAGTTTGTTAAGATAAAGGGTCATCAGGCTTAACTACATTACAGTTAAGTACATTTATCATTTGTCGTTCAAAATTACATTAATGACTCAATTCAATTCAAAAAATGGTTAAACGTAACTTTTTTTATCTTTCTCTGAAATGTAATACGGATAACATATTGTGAAAGATTAAACTACTACCATATTTACAAATATAATAGGGTAAATCATAACCTCGGAGACTCTTAAGATAGCAATCAGTTATATATTTATTAACATTATCAGCTTAAGGTTTACAAACAAAATCAAATCGAGTAAAAATCGCCTCTTTGTCATTTTAACCTTAGGGTTCACCCTTTGTTTTGCAGCTCGTCATGCTTGAGTGACGACTACTCTAGGATGATAAATAACTCACGGCGTTGTCATAACGGCTATTATGAAAACTGACGAGGCAGCGAGTGAAGTTTATGTGAAATGTGGCAGTATCTTGGGACTTAAGTTGATGCGCTACTGTCAGTTCGAATGACAGCTCTAATGGTGTGACATTAGCATGTCACGTCACGGCTTGTTGGTTGCTTAAACTGATGTAAAAGAAAGATCTTTTATGAAGATCATCATAGGTTTATTTCAAGATAAAACAAACTTTATTTCCAGATTTTATGATTACATTATCATTCAAATTTGTGATGGTAAGAGAGAAATGGGATATCCGTTTATATAAAGCCAACAAGGCATTTTTGAAGATTAAGTGATATATAGAGTTACGGTCTTAATCACGAACATTTATATTGATTGCGATGCCGAATGTAATCATATGCAGCTAAAAATTAAATAAACAATCAATATCAATTAATTGAATTTCAAAATGAAGTGAACGATAAATAATGAAATATACATCGTGTTATTTGGGTAATTTCCATCTTAGGTGTAGGTTCACCGAGGAGTGAAGTGGTTGGCGATTTCCGGGAGTTTCTATAATGTTTCTATATAAAATGAAAGCGATATTGTACTGGGGAATTACGTTAACGACGTGTGTAATATTTCTAGTATTTTCCTTAATATGTCCAGTGAAAACAATATTATTGACAATTAATGAAAAATATATTTTCTTTTCTCCCTCCGAATGAATCTATATTTTTGTATAACGTGCAAGAGTTCTTATGAAAAAAGAAATATCAAATATTTATGTGACTATATTTATATATATATTTGAAGTGTAATGCTTTTATTAACAAAGTTCAAGTTTCGTCGAAAATGGAATCTGATAGGACGTTTATATAGATATTTTTTCCATTTCCTGTTTCCTTGTAACTAAACAATGCCCGTATGTTTTAGCGTATACAATATGCATTGACATTCACGTCACGACTGTAGATAAAAATTGATAAAAGATAGAAGTCGCTATGTCTTTGTTTTGTTTCGTATTTACATTGGCCTAATGTTAAAAACAAAATCTAAATAATGGCGGGGTATTAAGTTGATAGATACACTCAAATTAAGCAGATAAATTGTGGTTAGATTAACAATTACATAGTAATCATATGTCAATAACATGTATAAATATCTATGCCCCATCGAATTGCGTTTCCGTAACAGAACAGTCCCTTTAAAGACACTGACACTCATTGAAACAGCAAAATATTTGTTTTTTATAGGGTTAAATTTGATACTGTGAGTTAGGAAATCAGTTTATTGTTAAGGTATGATTGTCCTGCATTTCAATCTGTTTCCGAGAGATCACATTATTCCCCAATGAGAGTGAGCTTCGGTGTCTTTAAAGAGCCACTCCGTGAGTTGTTGGAATCATATATGCCAAACTTAATCAATGGTGTCATTTGATGGCGAAGTATCGACTGTTACCAAAAAGACACATTTTAAAGCTTTTTTTTTTTTACAGTTACAATATGAAGGTACCTGACAGTGGCGCGTCAAATAGTCAAACGTAATTTTGGAGACTTAACTAAAACAGCTAGGAAGGCAGTTAGGGGTTGATAGTGTATGTGAGGTTATATAACTAGTATCCATGTATATTGGACGTGATATCTACACCTCTGTGCATTTAGAAGGCTGTTTTTTTATATTTTCATGGAAAACTGTATTTGTCATATATATGTCTTTTGGACAAGAAAAGTTAAGATTTTTTTATTTATATCACTACATATGAAATTTAGGTTCATATCAAAGGTAAATAATAAGTTATGAAAATCACGGAGTGGCCCTTTAAATTCCTTTCAAGGCTATTAATGCAAAGTCATCTTTTCAACACAAATCAAAGCTATCATCCACTTCTCGTACTTTACTATTCCTACACTAGCTACCCAAAGCTTAAACCCCCCCCCCCCCCCTAAGGTAAGTGACCCTTACACTGACCGGTTGTATCGCCGAGTCACCTTCACAATACGTACTATACTTAAGTTGTCCGGACATCGTCACTCCAAAACTCTGACTCACGAGCATAAGTAATGTGTCCTGTAAGTGTCACATTTTATACCACTTGACAATAAAAACTCTGAGACATTAAAATACGAGAGCCATGGACATATGTACCTATGTTCTTCTTGTAATTAATGTTTAAACATGTCACATGAAAAAAGAAATTTTGAGACACAAAGTTTATTCAAACATATTCTTAACATTAGTAATGGTGTCAGGTATGAAAATAAGAACACGGACATATGATTTAAGGAAAATTAAACTATGACATATTGGCCATGTGTACATTTGCTCTTCTGGTGGAAATAAAGTAGTTTAATGATGATATGTGCCGCATAGAAATTAACATTTTGAAACATTAAAAATATCTAAAACACATGTTTGTAATGAAAGTAGTGGTAAAACGCGTCTTATATGGGAATAAAACATGGGAATAAGACTTATTAGTCATAAAAAACAAGAGACATTGTTTTTAAAAGGGGCATTTACACACGCTGTTCTTTTAAACAAGTAACCAGGAAATAGAAATTCTATTACATGAAACATTGTCAAACACATGTTTTCATAGTGTACAATAATAAAAGTTTCTCTTAGACATTTGAATACTCTGGCAAGTACTTGTTGTCAATTATTTACACGACATTGTCAGTTTCAAAAGAATCAAGATCTAAATTGTGTTGCAATATACTACAAAAAACTACTTCTAGAAAATAATGAAAATATATTTAAATGAGTTTGACGACATTTTAAACTAACAAAGGAGCTGGCTTGAAAATAATGCTAATGTTATTGAATAATTATGCTATAAAGAGAGAGGAATAATGTCATGTGATATTTTTTATATTTATGATTTAAGTTAATTTGTAAACATTATACCACTGTAACATCAATAATCAGTTGGAATTCCTCCAACTGCATTTGCATGATGACTTTTTCCTTGATTTCATCCAGCTACATCTGAGTATTTGTATTGGGAGAGTTAAATTAAGCGTTTTGATATCCTTCTGTGTAATCTTATTACGTCTTTTCAAAATCAAGAGGCCAATTAAGAAACATACATACATCAAACATAATCTCTCATCAACGTGAAGCATAATGTTTTCTTATTATGGCATAGTTTTTGGATTTTATCAGTCTTATGAATTCTTTGAGTGGCATTTAGAAGTTGGAAATCAGATTATTCGTTGTCAAGCAATGACACACGAAGCTGTGTCGAAACGTCGCATTTTAAGAATAAAGAAGTTGTCATCCATATATTCGTCTCTTATAGTTTTGTAAATTGTATGGACATAGGAATGGCTGGTGGGACTGGTATAAGAGTAGGGCTCTATCAACAATCTTCGTGAGCATCATCAATATTAGATCGGGATTCTCTCGATTTTTGCTTTCTGAGTTTCAACACCAATCCCTTTGAAACTTTGTTATTGTCAGCATATATACTGTACACCAAAAGAAACGCGAATCAATCAGGCAAAGGAAACGCCATGTAGTGTTTTAAATTAACAGTTCTCTGTCCTTGAATGTTGCTATCCATTTAAAAAAACATTTCTCATAGTAAACAAAAAGCTGATCCATGACATTGCCGTGTTTGTGCTCTTCAATATAATGATAATATGTTCAACAAGGCTCTTGCTATTTCTGCAAACAATGACATTTGACCTGCTTGTTTTTAAAGCAACCTCAGAGAAATCGCCATCCATTTACAGTCCATTGACTTCATAACAGCTACCACTCTGACCAACGACCTATGCAATGTCGATACACTATTCTAATGTGTAAATTGTTTTCATGAGTATAAAGCCCTGCTGCCCATTAAAGGAACACTACAAAGTGACTCAGCCAGTAAAATATGGTCAGGGCTCGAGGTAAAACCTTTTATATCTTGCATGAATTATTGAAACCCTTCTTCTGGCGTAGCCAGTAGCCAATTTCAGAGACGAGCATAAGAGTTTATGTCTACGGTATAAGATCAGAGAAAACTGCTCTACGTGGCTGCAGTTGATTTATGTTATAGACAATTTGCTCCCCTTCAGCAAAGAGGTCAGTCATGCGTAAAACGTTTCAGTCTGGATGAAATTATTCAACCACGACGAGGTTAAAACGCCTCTCTGGCAACCCGCTGTTTAATACTATGATAGCAATAATGCTGACCTAAATGAGGTGTAGAACGACACATCGTACAGCGTGTGTTGGTTTAACATATGCCTGAAATGATTAATGTAATTCAAAGACGTCTAAATAGGTCAATGTATGTCCAAAACCGTGGGTTCGTATCTCAGTATATCTTTATTTGAATGTTATGTGTTTTATTTACAAATAATTTTCAAATGTATTTTCATGCATGTTTCTAGGTTTGATAATTCGAAATTAGTTGAAATACAGAGACTATGATAAAGAGCTATCCAATCCAAGGGATGCAGGTTCGAATTTCGCCTGTCAAACAAAAGTGCATCTTTAATTACTGCCATTGTAAAGAAGCATGTCGTCTCCCCCGCATGGCTTTAAATTGAAACAGTCTCTACCACTGGCTTATTTAAACATTGCTGCCTTGCTGCCTACCAGCCGAAAGTTCTGAAATGATTTCTCATTGTACTATCGCTATACATCGCAGCAGCCTTGTCGACAACCTCAGAAGAGTACGCGAAATGCGCAAGGCCCATCTGAGCAACTAGGAAGATTGGGTAGTGTAAGAGGTATAATCTTAAATGTGACATTGACCTTTCAATGGCTTTGTATGTGACTTTGACCTTGACCTGTAACCTTGAGGGAGTACATGTGATCAAAAGTTATAGATTTACTATTTCCATCATGAAGTAAAAGAGTTCCAAGAAACCTTTGTTCATTTGCTTGCTTGCCGTCAAGAGTCTAAGTTTTGAAACAAAATAAAATTCGATATGCACATCTCTACTGTGATACCCAATACGATGTATATCCCAAAACTCATTTCAAGATTCAGGAAAGATTTGGGGAAAAGTGTGGGAGGAGTAAAATTAAACATCGCAAGACAGGTAGACCTTTGCGGGTCGGACGAACGACTACGACAATTTCCCCTTCTGCTCCGCCAACCGGAGAATCAACACTAATGATACAAAATCAGCTGTTAATTTTCATCATCAAATGTCAAAACTGTCAGTTGAACAATTCCATATAAGGCACTTCATTACCGCGATCCACGTGAAGTAAGACAAATAACTCCATATAAGGAGATGTACGCTCTTTCATAAAACCGCTTCCACTGATGGTACGAGTACATGCAGTGGTGTATTGATTTGTGTACGAGTAACACGGTTCATTGTAAGTACAAGCAATCACCTATGTATATTTGATACATCTGCTGTGTATTTATGTATTCTTGAAGAGCTGAACCGCTTGACTCACGGTGCATAACTACAGTTATTTCATCCTTGATATTTTTCAAATGTTGCAAAAGTAAACGATTTTTCGACAATAGGACTAAAGAAATCGATTTTAAAAAGGTAAAATGCAGGTGTTTGCAATTCATGTTTGTTATATATACAGTAGGAAGTTCCGATTTAAAGCGTTTATTTGAAAAGCATGTTTTTAATGTCCTATGGTATGTATTTATTTAGTTTAGTAAGTATTTAGCTTTTATGTTTTCCTGGTCGTCAATATCTCTTATCAGAATATTAGATGGGTTAAGTGTGTTGTAACGCCTTATCAAAGAGTATTGAAAAGACGAAATTACAGTTGTAGCAAGTAGTATTTCACAGATTCAGGACAATCAGTGAAACGGGAAACAAAATTTCGACGTTTTCGAATGGGCGACAAGCGAAACATGAAAAACGTTATTTATGTTGCACTGAAATTAACATAAGTGAAGAATTTCAACAAACCCCTTTTGAAATATAACGGTTTTCTGTCGGAGGAAAAACTGCAAAAGTCCTGCATCAGAGTTTCTAAGAGTCCTCATAAGCTCCATGAAAATTTCAAAAAAAGAACATTGGAACATACAGATCATTGGCGAACTAACCAGCTTGGCCTTTGCTACTTCATCGTCTTAAGAAGCTTTTGAATATTAAATCATATATACGTTATATATATACCAATTGAGGGATGTGAATAATTTCAAACGAAAGATAATAAGAAAATACATATCTTTTTTTCAATGGAATCAAATCACTACACAAAAAGCAAGTTACTAAAAAAGCAAGTTGACTAAATGAACAATATGTGATGAAGAAGACACTGACGTTTTCCAACTAATTCTTTCAAAGAACTGTTTGCGATGATGGTTAGAATGTCTAATGAAATTCAGAAATCTCATTTGGATTTTTTTCATTTTAGCCGCACAGAGGTAGCTCAAGTGATAACTCCTACCCTAACCCTTGTTCTAATACGAGCACTTATTGGGCTTCCATCGGATTCACTTTGCGATTAAGATATGTACTCAAACCCTTTCCAACATTTCAGCAAATAAATTTTTTAATTTTATTCATTTTAATTAATATCTAATTGAGTCACCACTGTTGCGAGAAAATGGAGATCGTGATGCTAGTGTATTTGTGAAGAGATGAACGATATCAATTCATTATTCGCCTAAATGACAATATCTTCTTAAGAATACTCCACTTCCTTGTAAACAACTCGTACCAGGTGAAAACTGTCATAACCCTTTCTCCTATGTTAATTAGTATGATTTCCTCCTAGCACCTGGCCTGGACTTACCTTTATGATTTATAATAAAATGTTAGATAAAGTGATCTAAAGAAGTCGAAATAAATGTTTCCTTTTGAAAAACAAATTCTTTAAAATAAAAACAAGTAGCTTTCGAACAAAACGTACCACATCGATCCAGCTGTGCCTACATTTCTCTTCAGCCTCAAATGATTCACACAACGTTTTTTTTTACGCCAGTGGTTTTTCTTTATATTTGATTAATTCTTTACGACATCGAGTTATAAGATGTTTTGACCATCTGGTATTAACAAATTCGGCATGAACATTTATTAGAAAAAAAATGAAGAAATTAATATCTGTAAAAACATGTTATTGCCCCTTTCAGGGAGACCATACCACAACACCTTTGATGCCGAGAAAATAAGGTATGTAGACCTCTAAATGATAGGAAGGACATGTGTATCAAACCATGCTAACACATGTTAACAGTTCCTGTTTTCATTCGAAATATTTTGATTTTGTGTCCCATTTTCTTGGATACGTTTTAGTTATTTTGCGGAATCTTGCTGTTCAATTGAGTTCACGTTAATGCTTTTGACAATAGACTAACAATAACGATTGGTTTGCACGCCGAGTAAGGGTCTGTTTTAGAAACACTAATTGGCACTTTATCGATTCATTCGCAGGCACAGAAATACCTTCGGTTTTCTAAAACAACGGAAAACATCATTATGAGCCAACAGGTTTAATAAACGTGATTTCCTTTTCTTCTCACATTACGTATTAATCGACGCTGTTGCCAAATGGAAATGCTGCAAGACGTCCTAACACATATCAAACTATGTAATGCTATATCTAAACAACCTTCAAATAAAACTCATCTCAACAAAGCTATAAAACTCGCAAACAATCTTTTATATTTGAGATGGCTGTAGGAGAAAACATTTATTAACTTCTATACACGATGACCCGTATCCCAATGACAAAGAAATAAGTCATTTCATGTAAAAACTTTTATTTTCGGATCACATACAAATAGTAAGTGACTATGTTATCAAAACTATTATCAACATTTTCCTATTTCGTATTGCTTGTTACCTAAACTGCTTCGATTCCTAAAAAATGAGCTATGCAAGATGATTTAAAAAATGAATAAGATAATTAGCTCCGTTGAAAAGAAAACATTCGAATGTTCTTGGCATCAGCGGAAGTTATACCCTATCTGACCTCTGGTTCTGATCAATAAGCGTGCAGCACGTGCCGAATTGACCTCATATGTCCTGATCATTGGAGTGTGACGGCAGATCAATATTATGTAGGGTAATTGCTGCTATACTAGTACAACGGTGTTTGTTGAAAACAAGCCTGCACTAAGCAGCTTACCTTGTCGACATCCGCCACACAGAGTACAATGACGTTGAACACAATAGCAACTTGTAAATAAGTTATGTCATTAGGAATACAAGAGTGGAAAAAAATATAACGTAAATGGGTTTGTGAAACAACATAGCTAAAGATCTTTACGCCATGATTTCGAATTTGGCTTTCTATTCTTCATATAGATACATAAGATATTTTTAAAACTAGGACTGAACGTTTTTGTAGGTTGTAATATATTTATCATTTACATCAACCAGCTCAAAGACTGTTTTCTATATTCATAAAGTAGCAATACTAACGTATATTTTGGAAATGTAAGACAGATGAAATATTAAATGATGCTGAAGTAACAGAATTTAAAAGAAGAATTTTTTATAGATGAAAAACGTTGACGAAAATCCATTTGTGTATCTTAATCTGGACTGTGTTGATTGATAAGTGTAAGTTGCTTTCTCATTGTTATGGATAAATACGTTTTACGTTTTCATCGGTTTTTAAAAAAATATTACGTACAAAGATTACTGGTTCAATGGCACGTGTTCCGGCGGTCACATTAGCTTCGTCCTGGAGGTCGGTGTTCGATTCCTGCAAAAAGGGAATTCTACGTAATTAACTACAATGGGGAAATCAATAGCAAAGTAACATTGGCTAATAGAATTCACCCATTAAATGTCACCATATAATGGCAAATATTTAAAAATGTGACACACTTATCAATCTTGTCATTCAAATGTAATCAGTTTCAGATCATTGTGAGAAGCTGAACAAATATGCCAAATTCAAGGACTACCAAAAATGTATTATCAGCACAAACTGATTTTAAGAAAATGAAAAAATCTTATGTATATTTGAACTACAATTTTCATTATAACATCATGTAATATTAATACCATTCATCATTTCAGGAGCTGAATTATTAAAAGTCAGATAATTCTCTCCAACAGGTATCGATCTAACGGACACATAAGAAGGGGCGTGTAGGGCCAAAATCAATTAGAACTGAAAATGAACTCCTGAGTATTGATCACTTGAGTTAGCATTTATAGTAAGCACAGAATATAAATAACATTAGGTGTTATATCATTGCATTAACAGGACGTACAGAGACAGAATATTCCTATTAGAAGTCAAGTCATTGTACCAAGAGGATACAAAGAATATAGATGATACTCTTGAAAGGCACAAAGAACAAAGATAAGAACGATCTAGACGGGAAACTGCAGACAAGATATAGAGATCAATATGTAAGATCAATATTTATACATAAGATAGGTATACTGATTGGCCTTTATCGATGTGAAGCAAGCACATAAAACATATCTTTTTGAAGACTTTCTTCATAATTCGATCGTGAAGCAGGAGGCTGATAAAGAAGAAGAACTAGGACAAAAAACAGAAGGAAAATTGGAATAAAGGAAGATTGAAATGGAAGATTGTGCAATCAAATGTAAATTATTTTAAACAAAGATGAAATCCCCGATGGAACTCTTCGTATCCCTGTCAAGTAAATAATTTACAATAGATTTTATCAGGCTATTGGAGCCGATAGTTCTATCAACCACATCATTTGAACGATAAATGCTTACATTGTAGGGGTTACTATTTTGCAATTATCATTATATTTTGATGAATTTTTTAAAAGTTCAGTCCAGCATATTTTGAGCTTTTTTTGTCCAAACGAAAATCATTGATTTATTCATTTAGAAGTTTAATGCCAACTTTAAAACGAAACCGTTAATTAATTTTAAAGAAAACCACCCCCAAAATCGTCGTCTAAATAATGGAAACGTTTAACCTTTGAACCTAATTCACATTTGAAACATACAGCTGCATACCGAAAGTTTGTTCACTTACCACTGAATCGTAGTGCAAATATCATGTAATTTGGGTTTCTTTTCAACGTCAATAGAATAACTTTAGCAAAACTGACAATAGATCACCCACTGTCCATGTGTGAAATAGCCATTCTTGAACTCATTTTGGGATCGTCTGGTCTCTCGCGCAAAAATTCGAATTTTGGCATATTGATATAGACAGAAGGGGTCATATTTTCGAAATTTCGATTTTGTTAAATGTCAAATGAAATGTTCCATATCGACTCTCTGAGATTAAAACCAACCTAATCACATTGACGTTGTGCATCTTCAATGGCCTGCCAAAACTGTTACGGGTTATTGTGGGGGTACGATAAACATTTGCCTTAAAGAAGAATGGAAAATTCAATAATATACGTTTCTTTCTCTACCTCAAAGGCATCTCAAATTATATGATATTTGCACTAGTATATTCAGGTATGTGAACAAACTTTTGGCATTCAGCTGTATAACCACCTTAAATAAAATATTTCATATCATAATACGTTAAAATTTGGTTTAAATTTTCTTTTACTAGGTAGGTTTAAAATGAATTCGGAACACCATATGAAAAATATGAGATCAATACGATATGTATTTGCTGACCTATTGCTTAAAAATGACCTAAAAACCAAACTCCAATTTCAATCAAACAGTCTTCTCGTGCTGTGCAAATTAGCTTATTTCTGCCAGTTTGTTCCTGAACGTATAATACCGTGTCAATCACGGCGTACATAATCCTCCTGCGACCTGTTAAGGACACTGCTTAGTGGACAATGGGAACCTAATTCGGACACTGGTCACTTCACACAAAAACAAGGTCAAGCTCTGAGAGGACTTCATTACCTGATCAGATCCTGTGTCCAGTTCATTGACCATTGTCTGTTCGGACAAATGACCGCAGTGTCAATAACACAGGTGTTGTGTGTCGAGTTGTTATCTATTGCTGTGGTCAGATAAATGACCGTTGTGTCAATAGTGCAGGTCTTGTAGGTAAATGTTACAGTACATTGTTATGGTCAGAGAAATGACCATGGTAAACACAAATTGGATACAAGAGGTAGAGATTGTTGACTACTCTGGCCGAACAAAAGACGATTATTTTGATCAGAAAAGCTATGTAAAAGCTTGTTGAATCGGTGCAATTATGTTTGTGCTGGTACAATTAACAATGCTGTATTTAGCATAGTTAAAATCAAAGCATGACTAGTGTAACCATACCTCGTTTCAAGTAGATGTTAAACTAAAGGTTTCAATATCAACCTTATTTGCTAATTAACTGTACATTCTTTACCATACCCCTTTGAGCTCAACAGAGCCATTTCTAATAAAAAAGGTGATTCAAATTTTTTTGTAACGTTTATTTTACTTCATAGGAAAGACCAAATTAGCGCACCTTTGATAGTTATGTGTATGTTTAGATGTTTGCTTGCTGCAAAAAAATTAATTTCATATCGGTTAAGGCACAAACTTTCATTTTTTGAAAAAATTAATTAGAGGAATAGATGTTCAAAAACGAAACACCGGCATGTATTTTTTAAAACAATAAATAAATTAATTGATAAATAGTTAGTCTAGTTTAGTTTAGTTTAAACATATTTTATTCAGCAGAAAAGGATGAGGAACAAGTTATCCAACTTAGAGTACCTTCTCCTTAGTATGTACATAAATTATTTACATTTTTACAAAGAAAGATGACAGATGATTGACAAGACAGCAGTAAAAAAGTAAAGAGCTAACAAATAGTTGATATGTTGATATGCTATACGAATCTCTTTGTCTCACGTATGAACATTTGCACTGATTTAAATACATCGATATTTTGACATGGTGATAGGTCTGCACTTCCTTCTAACAAAACTTTAAGATTAACTGTAATACCTGCTAATGTAAAAATGCGCTCTACAGATGACAGTATGTTTAATCTTTGTTGTTTATACAGAGGACATTGAAACAAATAGTGATAAGTATTCTCAACAGGATTTCCACATAAACAATTCGAATCATTCTTTATTCCAACTTTATATAAATCAAAGTTTAAACAACTGACCGAATAACGTATCTTGGTATGGATAATATTTAGGTTTCTCTTACCAGACGAATAGTACTTGGGCGCGCGGACGTTGTTGTTAGTTATGCGTGATTTAAACAATTTGATACTTTCTAAATTACGAACTAAGGTTGGCAAATTGTTCCAAGAATTTATCGTTGACGGAAAAAAGGATTCTTTTGAATGTTTAAGTCTTGTAATAGTAATTGATGTATTTTGTGAGCTTCGTAAATCATAACTTGATTTTGAACCAACATTTTTAGGAAGCAATTCTTTCAGATATAGAGGGGCATTATTGTTCTGAATTTTGTACATCAAACATAATTTTCGTTTTCTCCTACGATCTTGTAACGTTTCCCAACCAGTTTCATAATAAAGAAATCTGTGAGGTGTATCTTTTGGTAAACCTGTGACTATTCTTGCCGCTTGTAACTGGATCTGCTCAAGCTTACTAGTTTGTTCAATAGTACACCCGTCCCAAACTTCACTTGCATATTCAAGATGCGGCCGAATAAACATAATATATATATCATTAAGTGTATCTCTACCCAACAAATATTTCAAACGTCGCATTGAGGCAACCATTTTAGAAACTTTTTGTATCATAGTTTGAATGTGGTCCGCCCACTTTCCATTACTTGAAAGGGTTATTCCAAGATGCTTATGTTTGTCAACAATTTTAACTTCAATACCATCAAAATAGAGTTTTGGCATATCAATTTCGTTTTTAATCGAGAATAAGACAGCTTCAGTCTTATCAGGGTTGAACTTTACTAGCCATTTATTACCCCATATATTAAGCTTGCTTAAATTAGCATTTAGATTTATTTCTATCAGTCGAGTGACTGGTGAAGAGTAACCCAGTGAGGAGTCGTCAGCAAACAAGCGAGCTAAACAATCTAAATCGTCTGCTATGTCATTAATGTATACAATGAATAAAAAAGGACCAAGCACTGAACCCTGTGGCACGCCAGCGCTTAAAGTCCTTGACTTTGAAAATGATTCATTAACAAATACGCTTTGATTCCGATTAGTTATGTAACTTCTTAGCCATCCCAATAACTGTCCGCTTATCCCATACCCCTCAAGTTTTAATAATAAACCTCGATGCCAAACACGATCAAACGCCTTTGAAACGTCGCAAAAAATCATACAAAAATTTTCTTTTTTATCTAAAGACTCACAAACTTTGTGAAAAATTTCAATCAACTGGTGCACAGTGGAGTGGCCGGGCTGAAAACCTGACTGATATTTATACAAAAGTTTGTTTGAATGAAAATAATTAAACAAATGCTTAAAAACAACTCTTTCAAATACTTTACCTACGCAGCTTATAAGAGATATGGGTCTATAATTTGAAGCTAAAGTTGGATCTCCCTTCTTGAAAAGAGGCATGACATTTGCAACTTTCCACTCCGATGGATATGCACATGTTTGTAGAGACATATTATACAACAGACATAAAACATTGCTTATGGAACTAACAATATGAAGTATAGTTAGTCTTAAAATATATATTGTTAACATGTTTTAGGTGAATATCTACGGTGATAAATTCAAATGTTTTTGTTGGCTAAATTCAAACGCTGTTTTCGTGAAGGTAAAATGCTTACCGGTACTATCGAAAGCGTACTTTAGAACATCAGTTAAAATCGAAAATTGTAAACAAACAATGTCCACCTTCAATTGAATATTTACCGAAAAAATGTGCATTAGGATATTAATTAAAAAGTGTGAATTCAGCTAACACATCTCTATTAAATTTATTCATTAAATTAGTTTATTAATTTATTTACCTTTAAGTAAATTAGCACCTTTAGTCACGTACACAAGTTTCATTAATTGCATTGTGTCGTGACGAAATATACATTTTATGCTCAAAATACAACGCTTGTCAAAACAGTTCATGACAAATAAACAAAAGTTACACAGAACCGTTGTCCTTTCATACCATTACATATTGATCACAGTTCAAACTTTCTCATAACAACAAACAACAGTGCTTCCGTGATCCAATATACTTACAAACATAGACACAAGAATATGTTGCATGTCAATTTCATTACTTGGGTAGAGTTGAAAGAACAATAACTGAGAGGGTTGATATATAACCGGTTTTAATAACAGAAAAAACAGGCCTTGCTCTGCCATAATGATATTAACTCATAAGTTATGTACATCGTCATACATATGAAACATAAAGCCAATTTAATCCGACATAAAACAGTAGGCCATGTCGTATAGACGGTCCCTCGTGGCCCTAATGCTGCATGAAACAGCTCTTGATGAGAAAAGACATGATATGTACATGCGAAGATAGGATCATCCAGTAGAGTGAACATAATCATATGATCATCAATTAGAGTGAACATTATCATATGCTATATGAAAATTAAAGATAAGATCTCGGGATCTCTGAAACTTCGGGAGTTATGTTTGACTTATGAATTTATTGATATATTAATCACAGTTGATATTGTGTTAGTCAGCTTTAAGTTATAAAGTGTCATAGAATACTTTCATCTGATGATTTGACATGCCATCTTTTGATAAATATAATAAGCAATTAGAACTATTGGCTTTGACAGTAGATGTTGCTTCGATGAGATCAAATATTAGTGTATACATGTACAATGTAACATCTAGATTGGTATAGTTCAATTACATTCTTAATTGATGACCTCCCAGACTTTGACGTCAGTGAGAACAAAGCTTACGTACAATGCTATGACGTCACAAAGAAGCAATAGAAATGCCATGACGCCATCATGCTGATGACATCACAATGCTATCGTCAGAGATCAAGAAAAATCATGAATACTGTGTTTTATGGACAGACAGATAAAATCAATTACAATGTCACAGATAAAGTATACAGATAAAGTATACAGAAAAAGTATACAGAAAAAGTATACAGATAAAGTATACAGAAAAAGTATACACAAAAAGTAAACAGATAAAGTATACACTTAAAGTATACACTTAAAGTTTACAGATAAAGTATACATTTTAAGTATACAGATAAAGTAAGATAACGTTTACAAATAAAGTATACAGCTAAAGTATACAGATAAAGTATTTAGATAAAGTATACACTTAAATTATACAGATAAGGTATACAGATAAAGTATACAGATAAAGGACATGTTTGAAATATATAAAATTTACTTACTGTAATGATGTAAAATTTTCATCAGGTAATAACAACACTCGTTGCAACATTGTTGTTACTCTTGACCACCAAGTAGACATTCATTGCACAACAATCATTCACTATATTCGATTGTTCTTAAACCTCAAAGATTTTATTCAAGCTAAATCAACAATATTAGCTAATCGACGTCTTATTTGTTCGTGGTCAATTATTTTAAAAGAAAATCAATGCTCCATTCAATCTTTCAAACGCAAAAGCTATTATTTGGTAAAGGAAAATTAATGCCATTGTAACGAGCAATCAATGAATTAATACAAGATAAATTAGTACAAGGCTTACAATTCTTTTGTTACCAAGCAACCGATCGTTAAACCATTAATGTTCGCAAATGTACCCGTAGTGTAAAATTATTGACTAACGTCGATTCATGATGAAATATTTGCTCACGGTTCCACGCCTGAGGCTTCCATCATTGTTGCCTAATTCACACTCACGATTGCGTTCACCCTTTATGATATGCTTTGCAAACCAAGCATATTGAATTGGCCGTGAAATCTCGCCATATGCTAAACAGCGGTTTCTGTGTTGTTGATAGTTCATGGTATAAAGGGACTTTATCAAGACGAACTTAGTGACGCTTTAGAATTGCCTCAAGAGGAAATGTCTTTCTCCTTTTTTCATGCTTTTGATAAAAATTTACACTAGGTGGTTGTTGTACTAGGTGAATGAGATTATTTGTTGCAAAAATAAGAAACATCAGAGGACTAGATTTGACATTGGCTTATGTAAACAATATTTAATGTAGGCTTATTATAACTTTTGATTCATTTCTTTGAGGTTTATTGCAGTGTATTTGAAAACATGAAGATGAAAAGATTTGATGTGTCTTTGTGCAAAAAGCAATTTTGATATTTCCACATAATGTTATATTGCGTAAAGCAATAGCTGTTGTATTCTTTTATCTTTTGTTTGTGGTGAGACATAAGAAGTGAGATATTTTTCATAAGTGCAAATATGAACATGTAACTTTTATCTAGCACAGATTGTTTTAACGCGAATTCCGGTATCTATCATCAGAAAACATTGTTCGTGACGTCACTGTATTCACCATCAATTGAAACGCTTAATATTCTGAAATATGTAACGATAATTCCACTATGTTCAACATTTAGCAGAGATTGACAACAACATGGATGAAAAGAACGAAACAGCAACAATATCTGCAACAACATCAAAACGACAACAACTACATAACTATCAGCAAGTATTCCTTCGTAGCAATGCCACCATGGCGGGAGAGCAATCCAAACAACTCAAAATTTCAATTCTGCACACACATACCAATTGCTTGAATAAGAATGGTGACATGTAAGTAATAGAACAAGCAAAAGTACAATAACAAAGTGAAGTTAGAGACACAAATGATAGGAGTAAACAGTGGCGGATCCAGGATTTTTTAATCCGCCACTGGGAGTAAAGATATACACATCATCCTCTATTCACACAGAAAACAAAACAGCACACCGATTGACACATTCCTTGTAACACGCGGACTTGAAATCCCGATACAAAAGAAAAAAACAGTGAACTTAAAATCCTATCTGTTCTACATACATGCTCAAATAAGAAAACGAAAACCCATCCATTGTGCTGTTTAGCACAACGTTGATGTATTATACAAATTTTGCCCTTTACACCTTGGAATCTGGTAACTGTGTCCATTTAGATATTCTATCTTATGAACAAAGCGCTCTGTCAGGACTAGAATAGAAACATGAAAAGTTACTTAGCCGACAAGCCTAAAGGGAACCGTGCAGGTGTTAAAAATATAATTTGCAGGACATTTACACTTATAGTGCATATACACCTGACATATTTATATTTAAGTAAATGCAACACTTACATTAAATTATCAATGCAGCTAGGACGACCATGTCTTGAGAATAGACGTATAAATATCAATGGATTCGAGTTTCAAATTTAAGCAAAATTTATGTAGGATTTTATAGGGGTAGTGGATTTTTATTTTTGAAATTTATTTCATCAATTTTCTCCAATAAATATATGTTAATGCCGAATGCATTATTTTCAGAAGTTCATACAATTCATTATTCAACCCGATTATCAGTGGTCGTAGAAGAAAGTATAAATAACCAAACGAAACTGCAGGCGGCTATTTTAGTGTGAACATCTTTAAATACCTTAAGATCATGGCATTGACTCTCGTGGCTTAACGAACATGTTACCTTCGTTTGAGATCTTCCTTTGATTTAAAGACATGGTCTTGAAATTGTTAAAATTCATTCATGTTTTCGTGAGATCACTTTCTTAACCTTTAACACGCCGCTAATGGCTGAAATATTGCCCAAGCGGCGTTAAACAATAACTCACTCACTCACTCACTTAACCTTTAAAAACGTGTTATTGCCCCTTTAAGGTTTTTCATTACAGTTGGGTGGAAGCGGCATAGGTAAAGAATGCTATGTTAGATCAAATAGCTTTCATAGATAGCGTTAAAGGATTAATAACCGCACTGGCGTACAACTGTTTGATTTTTAAAGGAGAACGGCTACCTTTTTACTATCGTTATGATAGAGGCATTTGAAAGCTAAGTGAGTTTACAAAGGGTATTTATGTTAATGTTACAAGTTGCATGTTGCTTTCATATCAAATATCATAAAGTATAATAAATGTTACATAGAAATCAGATTCTGCATAATTATCATATGTGTGTCATAATTTGATCGACACGTTATGAACACTGTAACATAAATGATATATGAAATTAAAAAAACCTTTTAAGTCTACATTGCACAAATATAAATTCTGCAATGATCTCTTGCATGAAATTTAAATCAAATTAATTTGAAAATTAAAAGCAAAACGAAATAGACCAAATCAATAAAATCTAATCATTAGGAATTGCGATACTTTGGTAACATCACATTATCTAAGTGATGTCACAATAACTACGTGACATTACATTTCTTTGGTGACCAAATATATAGAAAGTATAAAAATAGCAACATGACATCACGATACTTTGATGTCATCACAATATTTAATTGATATTACAATAGTTAATTGACATCACAATACTTCAGTGATATATCATTATTAAAGAGACAGCACAAGCTTGGGTACCACCACGATAATTGGGTGATATCACAATAATTTGGTGACATCACTATTTTTAGTTATCTCGAAACAATTTATGTTTTGCAACACAAACAATTACACTTGTAAAACTGCTGTGTTGACATTTTTTCAACAGAGACATCACGTTTTCTAGTAAATGGGTAAATGGAGTTATTGATTTCACGTTCAATGATGATAAATACTGCATAATGTTTCGGGGACAGGCTGCTGTTGAGTAATTAATCAATTAACAAGAATCTGGAAAGTGCTGAGTCGGACAAAATCGACTTGACATCCTTATATTCTAGTTTGTCGCTTTGTTAGATGTGCTCGAAACTATGTTTTTATGCAATAATTCCCGTTCCTAAGCAATAATTTGAATCGATAGTTGTAATGTCATCTTCTAAGACTAGTAATGACACAAAAACCATCTCAGATCAAAATCAATGTTTAATTTTTTATTAGATGCAATGATGAAAAGTTGAACATTTTTGCCTTTCGATTCCAATCACGTAAATATGAACACAATCATACAACTTCTGAACAAATGTCTAAAATCTACATAATATAAGAAATTATTTTGCTCGCCTAGTTGGTTATAAATAGATGAATAGATAAATATATATATATAATCATTTTCAAGCAGCCACTTAGTCCGATTCTATACAGTAAAGATGATAAAATTTATAGTGTGATGATAAGCAAAAAGCGTAAGTCTTACGATAAATTAACTGAACACCAAATAAATGTAACACTTCTTTAAATATCAATTGTCCCAATCCATGAAAATATGGCGATTACGATATTATCAGTAAATTCTCAAGTCACTTATTTTAGCACGAAAGACTAAACTTGTGATATGTTTAAACACAATGACCAAGTTTCTCTGTACACATAACTTTTCATAATATTTAGATTAAAATAGGTGTAATATTTCTTTTAGTGTTCAGTTTATTTTCATTGTTACTCAGACAAATCAATCTAATGCAAAATTGAGGAGGCCAAATTAATCCTTTACATTTTTTACTCACGATAGATAACGTCTACATAAAAAATTCAATCTTCCAAACCCCGAAAGAAAAGTAATGCTACCGCCCTTTTGACATTTGCACTTCAGGACACTGAAAATATATAGAAACATATTTTTAATTAAATTTCAGATCTTTCATAACTTTTCCTCGACTCAGCTAAATAACAAGACCAAACATAAGCCCGTTGGGAGCTGTCAAAGTATTCTACATGAAGACTACATACAAACGTGATATAAAGAGTTATATGCACTTGCAAACTGAAAGCATTCAATCAAAACGCCATCATACCGCATGGCCTTTGGGGCGTTACAGAGACGTTAACCCTTAGCCCTTGGCAGACGGTGCATGTAAAACACATAGAGTGTTTAAATTGCGAATAGTTATTCAAATCACATAATCTGTGAACTTTCTGTATATGTTTTTAAATCGTTATGAATATGTTAACTTTAGGAGTTTATAAAGTCTTTTTAAAGGGGCAGAAGCATGTTATACAATTAATTTCTTGAAATTTTGCCAGATTAACATTAGATTATGCTAAATGTATTATCTTTAGATGGTCAAAAAAACTCATTAATAATCCCGATAATCCTTTGACATAGATGAAATAATCAAGTTTCAAACAAAAAGCACTAGCTGCCAATTTTAACAATTTAAACATATTTTCGCTCAGCTTATACGATTTTTTAAAAATCTGCTTTTTTTCTTCTAAATGTTGTTTTTCATTTGGAAATATTTATTTGTTTTCGTAAAATCACTTAATGTATCTAAACACGCTACATACAAAGTTGAAAATGGAAAGTTTTCTGGATAAAAACTTCATTATTTATTAAATGCATGACGTAGTTGAGAATATGTTTACTCCTTCATCGACTGTAAGTTAGGGAATAAAAAATGGGATGCATTTCTTTTGTAATAGTTATACATTCATTTCTGGTTTATTTTGTTTTATGAAATACTCCGAATGGGCACACGTGAAGGATTACATTACTTTACTGACTTTACCTGAACTAATGATCGAATAAATGTTATCATTGATAAGAATATATACGCGTCTGTTCTTATGTAACCTCGAAATCCATATTGAAAGAATATAGAATCAAATCCTTGCTTGCTCCCACAGCAATAATGAAGACTGAGATCGTTGATTACCAAGTTGACTGATGTTGTGTGATCCACATGAGGCATTTATCTTAGTCATTTTCAGCTCATGTTTAGGTTAATATCTATGGGAAGCTGAAAGAGTTTTCTTTATTACCAAAAATTGATAATCGTACCCTCTGTATGCTTAATATACTTATCTGTTGATTTTATGATATTATCAGGTCTGTTTAATGTGCACCATCCGTCAATCCGGCATTAGGCTTATCACTTATGGAAAAATTACACAATAATTGCATTTTTTATTGACACAGCAAGAAAAAAAATAATATTTTGATTAAAATTTGAAAAAAAATTGCTGAGAATATGACTGAAAAAAAGACAAGATTTCGCCTGCACAAAGCAACCCTGGTCTGCAAAGGGTTAAGCCGGCATACGGGTCGACCTTTGTCAATATTGCAATCGCGATGATTGACAGATGAGTCACCCGTATGACAGGTGATCACGGTCCACTGCCCACAGCGAGAACGCGCTGACATCAGGTATAATAATCATCGGCAGGTAACGTACTTTATCAATCACATGATTGGGTCGATCTCGTCTACTGGCGTCGGTTCAGGCGATAGCACAGGCTCAAAGTGTACATCATACACGGTATTGGATGGACATGAGTAGTTTTGGTTTGAGATAGTCACCTTTTATCATTCTAGTAGTAATACAATATTTAATTTATTTCCGGTCATTTTGATATGATACCACATGTTAGACACAAATCGTTTGATTATTTATCACAAAAAGGTAAAGTGTTTTATTAATCAATGATCGGGTCACTGAAAAACTGCTTAACAAAAGTATGTTTTCGTTATCATTTGGAATGCTATATCTGTTATAAATGACTCAAATAGAAGTCGTATCGTTACCGAAATGAGGTTAGATTGAGATTTAACACCGCTCTTAAGAGTATATAACTTATATCACGGCTGCTAGTATTATTGCAAGGAGTAGGCCTGCATCACTATTTGGATAAAATAAGATCCCAAATACCATGTGGCCTGAGTTAGTTTCAAATCGCCTTTCTAAAAAATGTATCTTTATCACCCAAATCTCAGGATTATGATATTTTCTTGTTTTCAAAAGTAGTTCAAAACTGTCCATGTAGGTGTTAAAAGACGAAATTCTGCTCCCCATTTACATATATATATATAGTTATATTATTTACATTTGTCGTAATGTCTGCTGTAAATACGTTTCCTAAATTACGGTTGAGTCATTTTTCCAGTTTTCAGTCACGTATCGCGACTTCGACTTGTTCATTTTCTCTTTACTAAGCTGATCAGCATTAATATGGTTATTTTGAGAATAAATACTTCTCGATCAAGTGACGCAATTATCAAACTGGATATATATTTGATCCTGACAACATACAATGTGTCCATTTGGTCGTAAAAAAATTATCCCGACGACGTTTTAAAACTTAATGCATTTTAGTAACATTTTAGATATTAACTTGGATCTTTTCGGTCAGACACGCTTATATATGGTAGGGAAACATACCGAAAGAAATGGCAATAACATGTTATTTGATAGTGGTTGCAAAGTAATAGAAACGTCTTACAAACAAACAAGCATATGGTATACATTTCCACAGTCATTAAGTAATTAAAACATCTGATAGTGTTACAATGCGAAACAAATACGATTTTGCTGTTATCACGAAAGCTGACAAACATATCTTCATTTCTAAAAACTTAAAAAGTCAGATAACAATCATTTGTCCGACAGGTGTTTCTCGTGTCATTTTAGATAACATCTTTAGCACGTCCCATGGTTGTAAACGTCATAGATTTCACTGATATTTGACAGTCGACATACTGAGAATTCCGTGTCTCATCTCGAGTGTTAAATATCACGTGCAAATCGTGGTGATACATTTCACCACTTTCGGCGACCAGTTACATGCCAGCTCTTATGTCAACATGTCAACATAGCACGATCAAAGCACGAGTAGTTCATAAAAAGTGTTTTACATCTGGTGATAAATAATGTATGTGTCTGTTATGTCTGAGTGGATTATGTCTATGATAGACGAAAAATATAATGTTTGCCTCTATTCAATTAAAGCAAAAATAAGATTATTGATTTCAAACATGTCTTTTATACGTCAGCCTGTTAAAGAAGCGTAAGTTTATCCACATATCTCATACAAAATCTTGATATCTATAAGGCCAAATGCCTCGCATTTCCATCTATAAAACCAGCCAATGATATGACTCCCAATTAGCAATAGCTGCACTACCCGGATGGCAGGGCCATATGCTTCTCGGACTTCGCTTTAAACTCCTTGCATAACGACATTGGTTACTAAAATTCCATAAGTGACAAACTTTAGCCATAACTAACCAGCTGTCACGATACATACGCGCTTATGTGAAGATATATACCCAATTTTGTCTTATATTGATTTTGGTCATATAATTTGCAATATAATTTCAGATATGACTACTAGCTGATTAGAAATGTTTAAGTATGACATGATTGTACCGAGTGTGTAATTAACAATTGTTGCTACTAAAGTACCTATAATGAATACAGAATGCTGTTATACAGAATGAAAGTAAAGTCATATAACCCAAGTGTTTCAAATCTTGCTGTCTTGCGTGGCTTGCTACTTAAATAATAAGTAAAAGTGCAACCTATTTTACCAGAAATATTGTGGGCTAGATAACGGTGTTAGTATCTACAGCGAAACGTCGCAATCCTACGATAAAGAAGTTGTAAATCCATATAAATTGTTCTCTATTCATCTCTCCAACTTCTAAATGCCCCTCAAAGAAGTCAATTTAAAATAACGAACATTATTTAAAAAATCTATTTATCTTGTTACTGTACACGTGTCACCAAAGAAAATTCTGTTAACAAAAGTCACGATGTTTATTTATGAATACACATAAAAACGTTTCTTATACAGAGAAAAAATATTATGAGTTTCTACCCACATGAGTTGTTTTATAAAAAAATTCAAAGACGAAAGAAAAGATGTTTATTTAGTCATTAATCTATAACTATAATCATACTGTAGCACAGTGCATGTAAGTGAGATAGGATGTATGTTTGAGAAATACCATATAAAGACAGACCTAAGGAGATAAAGCTTTTGAACTAGAGTAGACTATCGGGAAGTCAATGAAACAACCATATCATTGTATTAGCCTATCCCACAAGTATGCCAACAACGTTTAGAGGGTTAGCCCTATATCTCCTCTCTGTGCAAATACATGTTTATCATGAATTGGCAAAAGTCGGACATAGATTGTTTCCCCCATTTCACAGTTAGGACACGTCCCAAGGGGATGTATTATTGTCGGACACGAACGCTCGGTAGGGGGAGGGGGATAAACGTGTTATGTACGATGTTGCTCGTTAAATCGTTGTCACTGGAGAATCCCATTGAGACTGAGAGTAAAGGAATGTCAATGACTAAATCAAGTGGAAAGGCTTTATTGAATAATAGAACGTCATTAAGAGGCTTAGTCGATATCAATTTCAGATTATGTGGTCAAATATTGCAGAAATGTGACCTATATTTTTATTTATTAGATAAGGTCATTATTTGTCTCTTTTGGAAATGATACATTGATTGATTTTCGTTATAAACACTGTATTCTGTTATTTAAGATTAGTTTCACCTGATATATGATTTTCATGAAAACGCGAATATTTTGTAGTATAACATGTAGAAAATTCGGTTGAATATACTTTGTCGCAACATTTCCTATTTAGTGATGAAGTGGATGCATATTTGAGAAAAAGGTATTGCATAATGTTTGTAATAACAGACACAACTCATGTGGCTTTAGTCTCAGGACAAATGATTGATTTATCACAACTATAGAAAAAGTTTCAGGGCACCAAATCTCTAAAAATATTTGTCATGCAATTTGTATTCCTTTGAAATAATAACATGAATAAAGCATACACACCCACACTTACGACCTATTTTGAACTCTACTCGAATTACCTATTTTAAGGTCATGTGAGCTTTACTTCAAAGTGTTTAAGGCCCGACCTTGTGAACAGGAATATAATTCTTCTTTTCAAATAAGACACCCACATACTTTCTATGACTATGGGTAATGTCAGTATACAAACATATATATATATATATATATATATATATATATATATATATATATATATATATATATATATATATATATATATATATATATATATTTTGGAATAATAGCTGAGAATATAATGACTTGTCTAAGAGATAAATCCGCTTAGTCATGTGACGACAATCATGTGAATCTACTTTAGAGAACAATAGCTAAAATTGGTACGTAAATAAACATTTAATGACAAGATACACTCAGGATATCCATGTGACTACAAATGTGACTTCACCATTTAAAGGGACAGTACCACGTTTTTTTTAGATAAATAAAGTTATCCTATGAAAAGAAAATAAATGTTTCCTATTAAAAGACAATGTGTTGTTTTATATAAAAGCAGAAGAAATAATGATTTTATGGATTCACAACTTCTTTATTGTAAAGAGACTCGGCGTTTCGGTGTTGATACTAAAGAGATTATTAGCCTTTATTAAGTAAGTGATACTGAACGTTACAACATTGTGAATATATGCATTTTTGGGTCACAAAACCACAGTCACAAATAAGGACTCAAAATCAGCCATCTATGATCATTTCCATGCAGGCCCATCCTAAAAATAACATCCTTCGGAACAACATGGACACCAGTCACTCAGATTGCAAGATTGTAAATCAATAATTTTTCAATTTCTTCATCACATCAACTTCTAAAATGACACTTAAAGAAAAAAGCAGTTTAAAACGAATGTACATTTCCCTACCTCAAATGATACAGATTATCACACAAAATTTTATGAATGACCTGCCATTAATTATATTTTGGATACACTGTTACTAAAAAGTAACTCAGTACTCATTGAGCAATAAAAATTATTTGCAGTAAAAAACCCGAGAGGTGCTTTTGTTCGTGTATAGCAAACAGCTGTGTCATGCAGGCTTCTATCGAAATGTACATTATTTCAGACGGCCATGTATAAATACGAACAAATAGTTATTGAATTTGTATTAAAAAGGAATTACATGAACATTATTACATATTAGGTTCAATTATTAAGTGAACGTAGAATCACGAGGTTAATGCATTTCACAGCGTGTATCTTTATTCAAACAAATGCAATAATTGTTTTGTTACCACTTTGTGACAGTGTTTTTTCTTATAAAAAGAAATTGACCATTGAACGATTTCGTAAGAGAAGTTCGTTGCCAAATGTCATGTAATACTACAGAAATAATCGACTTATGAAATGGTTAAAGATGCACACTATAACAACCAAGACCGACTTTTATCACATGTTGGACATTAAATTTTTCAAGCATACATGTGTTCCGTTTGTGTCAGTTGAATAAGTGATTATCAATGACACCGAAAATGTTGATATCATTTAATATACGATCGAATCTAGAAATGCGACTATAGAGACATGTTACGATACGGTACGTATCACGATTTGTTACCCGTATGGTTAATCATACGTGGTGACATATTTTCAAGTTCAAGTTCAAGTTCTTTATTCACTAAAACCACTCACAGTGGTACACAGTACATTTTTACACAATCATTAATGCATTTTTCTCAACGAGGCAACATCATATTTTTGAAAGTTGTTCAGAGATACATCTAATGAATTTACTGAGTTTATTTTAAGTATAGTTAGACATATTTCCAATATGAGCACATGTGCACACATCACTTTTGCCACATATGCCGCCACCGCGAGGTACCGTTTCTCGTCGTCTGTGACGTTTATCGTGACGTCATATAGGAAAGCAGGCCATTTTCGGAATATTTCAGTGCATTTTTTATTGAATAGAATCGGTAATAAAGAAATTATTGTCTTCGGAAGTGTATCATATTGCATTTACGAAAGTCCTGCGAATTTGTGTATAACTGGCTATCGCTCGGGTAATACAAAAATTCACGCTCGTTTCTTTAAAGCCATATAGCACACTTCCTCAGGTAATAATCTCTATGTATAAAAACAAAACGATTTGATACGATACACGTCACAATACCTTGTTTTTAGGGATTTTTTAATTTTAAAAATATCATTTCAACTTGGTTTCTAGCGTAAATTACCAATTTGCTACATGTAGGTTAGCAGTACAGAACATGATACAGGCGATGTATCACAGGATTAGTTTAGCAAATTAATAATTGATAATATGATATATCGTTACAAGTCTCAATCAAAACCCATATTGATCGTATACAATCATTTACGCATTCATTAATCTGATATATACTCATTTATACATTCTTTTGGCATGTTTACATTAAAATAGAAAGATAATAAAAGTTGAGATTACAACAGTTAGATTTCAAAACAGCATGGTGTCAATCTTAACAAATTGAAACACAAAACTTACGATAGAATAATTTAAAAATATATACTAAGTATCAACGCACATTATGAATGAATAAAACAAACGCAACACATGTGCTGTTTTGTACCACGTTTAAAACCATCCCCAATTTCATAGCTTTTAACGAATATTCATGTCCGTTTGATGTGTTATGACAAGCATTTAAAATTAATAGCAAATTTATGATGTTTCATCACTAAAAGCGAACATAACAAGATCAAAGATGACAGGATCCATTTCACTAGATTTGATGGGACGTATTTCTAAAAATAACACTTATTCATAAAGTTATTATAATCAATATGTACATAAGATTCACCTTAGTCAAATGTGTGTTGTTACTATAATGGCAATTCGAAACATTTAACGTCATGTCTTCTCATCATTCTAAAATTATAATTTTATTTAAAAACTCCAGTCCATGTTAGTGTGACAATTTTTTTTTTCAAATTTGGCTACTGCAACATGTTTGGTTTCGTTAAAATTAGAAAGCAATATTACAGATACATACACGTGTATGAAAGTAAAACAACAACGTTAAAAATCAAACAATAAAATCATTTGATCTCATCTTTAATTGTGTTAGTCGAGTATCCTTTGTCATATTTAAAAAGCAAATTCGGATTTTATTAATAATATATCCGCGTCTCTCCATGTTTGTAATAGGCTTTGCTCGCAGAAACAAAACATATCGATTGGTTAAACAATGTTACTAATCATCTATGTAATGTTGATCGTATCGTCATCATAAATCATAAACAGGCCTCTTCATAATATCATTGCCCGTAAAACCTTACAGCGTGACGCTACGTCATCGTCTATTTAATGTACATTCACCGCATGCAAACAGACAGCAAGAGGGAATGCCCGTCTTCATCTTGCCTACATTTCATATCGCCTACACTATAGTAAAACAAATAATGGATTAGTGTACATCATACTTGTATCCTTAACCCCCTTAAGTAATATGAACTCTTCCAAAGGAAGTGGTTAGACTCATTTCAGGTTATGTTTTCCCCCCAATTTTTAATTAAGGTAAATCCCTTTTAAAATGCTCTCTTTGTCTTACAATTGTATTTGCAAATAGAGATATCTTGAGTTATTCAGAACGTGATCTAAAGCGTATTGAAAGCTTAGCGGTATAGAGGATACTAAATGTCCTTCCATGTCATAATATTTTGTATCGAGAGACAATGGTTTCGTTTGAAGCGATCAAAAGCGAGTATGATACCAAATCATTCACAAGTTTACTTAAGAAATAGACTGAGAGCATTTGAAATAATGGATTGACAGTGTGTAAATCATAATATGAACACTGAATGCGTTCCATAGATTTAAGTTTTAAAGGGGCAGTAGCACGTTTTTCACAGATTAATGTCGTCAATTTGTCCCCAATAACAATATTTTATCGATATTAGAAAAGTGTTCTACATACATTAAAGGTGTTGGTGCAATGCTACACTGAAATTGAGAACATTACCACCCATAGTTCGCTAGTTCCAGCAAATGCTCGCAGGTTTCATGCGTACTCAGTATATTGTTGCGGGCTGTCTCCGTGAAAAAATTCTAGCAGCCGTGTTACAAATGAAACATACTCTCGAAAGAGACGTAAAACCGCAAATCACCTCACTTTGAAAATTTTATAACGTTTTTTATGAAGAGCAACTAAATTTATGAAACTAAAGATGTAATGCATTGACGATAGATTATATCGAATAAATCACATCGGATGCATTCGTTTATATGTTTCTGCATGAAAGCTACAAGTTACATCATACAAGTATGCCCTAAACCTACGGCAAAGGTTACAATTAAGTACATTTACTTTCCACAGAGTCATTTGGACTTATCATCTCATTTCAAATGAAATTTGATATAAGAAAAAAACTTTGACATCCTTTTTTTAAAAATCAAACGAATAGAACGTTAAACATGGTATTCATGAACCGTGAAATTTTGCAATGATTAATCCTTCACTGATAGCGCGGTATTGTCCGGGTTTGATTATTTAAGGGTGAGAGCAGGGTAAATGGGTACCCTATGATTTGCTCCCTGAAATCGTTTTGTGTTTTCAAATCCCCAAGCAATGACTAACGCGCAAAGATCGTCCCCCTTTCAGCGTGTTGAAACAGCGTGGGTCGTACATACTCGTAACAGCAATGTCTAGCAGCGGGTAGCCAGCGAACAGGTAAAGGGCGTAGTGATACACACGGACGGATAAATAGTGAGTAGTGCGGCGGAAGCTGTCACGCATGACAGGTGGCTAATTATCTAATGTGTTTGAAATCTACTTCTCTTAAAGCGGCAAATGTGCATCAAGGGATAGATGCAGTGTTCGGAGCAGACATACGGATCAAATATGAATTAATGTGATTGGGAGTTTCGTATGCGATATTGTATTAGATTTCATTTCTCGATTTGATGAAGAAAAGAAATAAACGAAGTCATGGTCACTGGACCGTTTTACATCAGTATACCGGGAACGCTGTAAATGCCGTTTTCTTAACCTTTAGAGTATGTTTTGTGATAAAATCTTGTATATGTGCCCATTGAAGCATGTTCCTTAAAATGTTTGTTTCTCACATCTATATCACCTCATATCAATTAAAATTGCTTCAATTACTAGGCAGTAAATAATATCAACTATCTTTTTGGCGAAATTAAATGCTCTTTTTCTAATTGTTGTTAAAAAGCATATCCCAATGTTTTAAGTTAAGTCTAGATGAAATGAAATGAAAATTCGAACAGGACCTATCGGCTTTTGGCGTTCTCACATTTGTAGGCTATTCTTTTATTCAACATAAGCACACTATCATACATTTACTGGTCGGAAATGCATCTCCTGATAAAAAAATTGCTTTTGGACCTCGACAGATTGAAATATGAACGGTTTTGAAATGAAAAATAATAAGAAGCTTTCAAGATATCAATTTACAACCAGGGACAAAGGTCTATAGAATGTCTACCTGACGATGGCGATAGTGATTCGGTGGTTCGGGGGGTGGGGGGGGGGAGTGTTGATAGGGAACAGAATTCTATTTTTTAAATGGACACCCTCTTATGTAAGACGTAAGGGAAGTTAGTGTAAATAATTTGCACTTTTTTAGTGTAAAGTCTATATGCGAAAATTCGACACCCTTTAATGTAAGATGGGGGAGGGACCTGCATGGGGTGAGGGGTCATTGTAACAAATTTGGCTCTCTGTTACAGTAGACTCGGGTGAAGCGGATATGTTGTGGATATGTTACAAATCGGTCACCCTTTAATGTAAGATGGGGAGAGGATCTAATGTAGAAAGTTTGGCACTCCTTTAGATGTTTTCTAAGATGACTAAAAAGGGGGTATGTAAACATTGGACAATCTTCTATGTAAGTTTGGTAGAGGGTTTAATGTAAATTATATTCACTTTTGGTGTAAAATCGGATGAAGAAGATTTGTAAAACTGGACACTAACTAACGTAAGATGAGGAGAGGAGTTTATGTAACAAATTTGGCTCTCTTTTTAGTGTATGCATATTGAAGTGGATATTTCAGGCTCGCAATTATATGAGATCGGTTAAGGAGGATGTCAAAAAGGGGATACCCATTTCATGTAAGACGAGGATCAGGAATAACAAATACTAAATACACTATTCAAATATTAGATCGAGCTAGAGAAAATATAAGGAGAAATAAATGAACCAGTTTTAGTGTAAGATATGAAAAGCATATAACCATCGATATAAATGTAGGTCACTATACCGATATAGTATATGACTTCTATCGATATCTCCTTTGCTTGTGAGACGGGGTGTATAACATTTGGGACACTCTACAAGTGCATGTCAGATGCATGGGGAGAGATACATATGTCAGCGTCTCACCTGGCCGACTATCAGGTATCCAGGTGTGTTTGCGTACAGAGTTGTCAGTTACCGCCGATCTATACCCTAAATATAATCCGATTATCATAATGCTGTACAAATATCTGTACAAATATATCAGATGCTTGAAACGAGTCTTGGTGACAAACACTTGGGAAACGAGGACGATTTTCACTTACTCAGCAAAAATATATACACCGATTTTCTTGTAACCACGTTTACTTAGTATGTATTGTATGTTCATTTCAGCGAATATCAGATGACGTTGTTACTCTAATTGGGGCTGCTGTATAAAGTTGGTTGTAAATTTCAACCTCGAAATGTATTCAGTCGCTGACAATTGTCAATAAATGCCATGAAAAGCCTTAATATTTAAAGAGACACTAAGTGAGTATTTGGAGTAATTTCTGCCAAACTTTTTCAATGGTATCATTTAAGCGAGATGTAATGAGTGTTATGTGTAAAGAAAATAGGAACGTATTAAGTAGCGATTATGATGTAAAGCTTGATATTTTCGCGAGAATTTCTCAGCCAGTTTGTTAGGTTATATAACTCGAAGTCATTTAAATGGTAGCATGATTTAGCCTTTTGATAAAACATTTGACTTGTTTTGAGATTCCGTTTTAAAAGAGGTTTGTTTTATCACATATTTTTCTTTGGGGATTAATATTAGAGTTGTTTTGAATTTCTTTCATAAGAATGCAAAAAATCTCAAAACCTAAATTAATTTTGCATTCAGATTCGTATCAAAGTCAAACGAAATGTAAATTAAGATCACGGAGTTGTCTCTATAAGTAAATCTAGGAGACGTAATAGTAGAGAGATCAAGAGGTCCGGGGTTCTTATCCCGCCAGGGGCTCGGCAACTTTGTTTGGGTAGTGAACTGTTCTATATGTAGTAAGGTTTGGGTACAATGTGACACTGAATAACAGTGGAGTATCAAACATAGTTCGCCAATATCAGCCGACGCTCGCAGCTTTCACCGCAATGCATAGACACAATCGTTTTGCGGACGTTCTCTTGCAATATTACAAGAAGCCGTGAAATATTCTTGAAAACGGCGTTACTCCCCATCTCACCTCAAACTTAGAAATAAATTCATTAGTACGAATATATCCAAAGCTCTCGTTGTGTTTTTTCTCAATTCTTTTAGAAATGTATTTCCGAACATTCCATTTAAATACAGCATACATTGTACAAGCATTGTATGGTCACAAAATTCCTCAGACGGTGACAAGAAAAACGATGAAGGAAGAATTTAAATGTTTTCCATGTGTAGAATGACTTTTTTGATCAATTGGGTTTCCGTTTTAGGTATTCTGTATTATAGTATCCTTTTTTCGAAACATGCATGTTATTCTATCAAATCATGCAACATTTTATAAAAAAAACACCTGGAAATAGGTCAGTTTTGTTTTTTTATGCAGTTTTATTCTTGTGTAATCATTCAAGTAATTCCATTCAGAATATCATCGTACCAAACGGACGGTTCATACGTCGAACCCATGCGATTTTGAAAATAAACATTACAATCCATTATCACATACCTGATCAATTCATGAACGTTCTCTAATAATATTATTGTTCAAAACAGAGACCTTTTAAACTACACGTCGAACTATTTTATTTTTCAATATGGAAATTCTTAATAAATGATGAAGTGTCCCTCACGTATCAGAAATAACTCGAAACAAAGAATGTTGGATGCGCGTTGCCATAGCTACCAACCAATACTATAATTATGCACTTAAGTGATGTTACATTGATCGCGTTATTGCATGTGATCGTTTCCATTCTTATAACAAGATGGAAACCGAATAATGAAATCGACATAACTTTATTACGTTCCGAGATAACAGTCTTTTGATTAAACGCCCACGGTATATGTCTCAACTACTTCAGGGAAATAGCGACACTGATAGTGTTTATTTTTTCTGCCATTGCACATGGAAATCGTACGAAGCACTTGGTATTATTCAAAACTGCACGTGGAAGTCGTGCGAAATCAAAAGCAGTCTTTTTTCACCCAGCATGAAATGTACAAATGTTCATGTAAATGATTATCATGAGGGTCTACGAGGTTAAACTCACTGGAATGTGCTATGTGCTTTTCATTTCAGGATACGAGTAACATGATATCGGGGAAATATATCTCTCAGGCCACAAACAAATCATGCAGCCAATACCATACTTCATATTAAGAAAACGTATAAAGAACACATCACTGATATAAAGAGGTCTCGGTGATTATTGATAGGTTGTGGACTTCTGACAGAAAGATCAATATACTGATGTTACGCCTATTTATTGTCAATATACTACAATATATCGAAATATTTCATCAGGAATTGATTCAATAAAAAATACTATTAAGAAGACACCAAGTATACTTATAGATCCATATTATGATATAGATATATAATTGCATGTTATGTTTTTATACAAGAGACCCATTACAAAGAATTTATTACCTTCCTGAGGAGAGTAGAACGTGACTAATGTTCAGGGAATGCACACCTATTGACAAGAGTACTACAATGCACTTATACATTCCTACACGTTTTAGTGCTGGGTCGATGACATGTGTTGTGAATGATAGAAGGGAGGTAATCTGAATTATTTTATGGCGCTTCTGTGATAACTTGATAGTTTATTTCTGTCAAAGAGGCCACAGGCCCATAGGACATTACATACATAACATTTGCAAAATATATATGTTTTTGAAAAAAAATAATCATATGAACATTCGTCCCGAAGAATAATTAGATATGCATATCAACATTTCGTGCTATGTACAATTGAAATAAGTGATAACTACTTCTAATACAATTCATTTATGAAGCGTAGCATAAAGCTTAAATGCAAAATATATATATTTACCAAGATTTACAATAGTTGATTGACAATTGGAATTCATTATGTTTCGAAAAGTTTCCCTTGTCGGTTTTACAGTATAATTTCTTTTCATATATTGTTTACGTAAATCGTTAAAGGCGGTACATACCAATAGGAAATGAAATTCATTTTCAACATAATCTAATCCATAACGTGAACAATGAGTACATAATCTACATTCAATATCAACACCAGTTCTGCGTCCTACTTCCACCATTAAATTATGATTACCACATCTAAAATTAAGTAGGGCTTGTCGATATAATTTCTCTTGAATATTGATAAGATATGATTCCACATTTAATAGAGATTTAAAAATGTGGTAGGAACCAAGACGTGAGTTTTCAGCAATATTTGAGCGCCATTGTTGCATGTCGATATCCTTTATACGTTGTTTTACTTCAAACAAAAATTCTTCACGGCTTCCAAAATCTTGAGTAATCCAAACGATTCCAAATCCAAGTTTATATAAAATCTCCTTTAAAAATGTTACCCATGAAGTTCGTTTAGAAAGATCGATATTGTACAGCATGTGATAGGTCTGTTTTGGTAGTCTTCTGCTGTCCATAATAATTAACTTACTCCAATACGTTATACACTTCATTATTTGCGATGTATAAATAGAATGACGACCACAATCTCCAAGGACAGCGGCGTTACAAGCGGACTGGGGTAATCTTAGAATCCTTTTGAAGTACTTTGTTTGGACTGTTTCAATAGATTTATAAGTCTGATATCCCCAGATTTCAGAGGCATATGTCAAAATAGGTAAGACAATACTGTCGAAAAGTCGAGCTGCTGTAGTTATTGGGAGACCGCCACATAATGAGTTAAGATTATAAAGCGAAGAACATGCTTTTTCAGCCTGCTGCGCCAACGTTGAAGTGGCTTTTGTCCAGACTCCTTTTGGTGTGAAAATAATTCCTAAATATCTATATTGTGAAACCACTTTTATCTAGGATCCCTTAAAGTTCCAATTTTCATAATGCCTTAGATATCCCCCGTTCCTAAAAACAACTATTTGTGATTTATCGATATTCAAAGAAAGTCCCCATCTATCACAAAAGTCACTTAAGCGATCTATTTGTTGTTGAAGTCTACCTGCACTATCGGCTGAACTTGTGACGTCATCAGCATATAATAACAAGCAAATGTTTGGTGCCTCTTCTGATATAAAAATGCCTCTGCAGTTTGAATCTTCCATCTCTGTCACTAATTCGTTGATATAAAGTGAAAATAATAAGGGACTCAACATGCAGCCCTGACGCGTACCCGCGTGGCAAGTGAAAAAGTCACTGAGTCCATGTTCAGTTTTAACACAGGATCGTAGTTTCGAGTACATATCTCTTAAAATATTCAAAACTTTCCCATGGATTCCATAGTTCATAAGGCGATACCACAGATGGTCATGATTCACGCAGTCAAATGCTTTGGAAAAGTCAATGAAAAAACAGTAAAAGCGCCCTCCCGACTTTGATAAGTATTTTCTTATCATTCCATGAAGTGTAAACATATTGTCGACAGTAGTATATCCTTTTCTGAATCCGGCTTGATTTTCATAAATAATACCATTTATTTGAGACCAAGATTGTAGACGTTCATTTAGTATTTTTGTAAAAACCTTTCCAATCACCGATAACAATGAAATTCCTCGATAATTTTGCACATCACTTGTAGGTCCTTTCTTGTGAAGAGGATAAATGATTGCTTTTCCCCATTCTGCAGGAAACATTCCACTGTCCAATATTTTATTGAAAAGTTTAACAAATATTGGAGCAATGCCTGTCTTAGATTGGTGTAGTAATTCAGCTGTGATTCCGTCCGATCCTGGCGATTTCTTTAGTTTTGAATTTTCAATACTTTTTGTTACTTCTGACATTGTTATAGGTGCATTGAATATTTCATTACCTGTTTTCATGATACAGTCTTCACATTCATTGTCATGTGCACAAATATAATCCTTAACTGTATCTTCTAACGTTGTGGAATTTTCGGTTGAGTTTAAGAGCTGCTGAAAGTAATCAATCCACTCTGTTCCTGATATTGAGTTTGTACTTTTAGATCTTCGTAGTTTCTTTAGTTCCTTCCAAATTTTGTCTACATCATTCTTCATACAATTCCATTTAGTCTTCATGTCATTTTCATACTGTTTCTGTTTGATTGAACATGTTAATTTAAAAATTGATTTTAAATGTCTATATTTCTGTAAATCGTCATCTGTTTTACTCTGTCGAAACCCGTCGAGTGCATGGTATTTATCTCCCTTGGCAGTCTGGCAGTCACTGTCCCACCACACGGGCTGTGTGTCGTCTGCTCGAATGTATGGTCCTACACGTTTCTTCATGCACTCAGCGGCACGATGATATAGACTGTAGATCATATTTATCGATGTGTCAATATCTGTATCGATTTCACACAGTATATCTGATATCATTGTTCTCGAAACATCATCAGACATGAGTTGTGTAAATTTGCTTCGATATCGATCCTCCCACTGAAACTTGTAGTATGGTGTCACGCATGAGTCGTTCTCACACACACTTTCAATCATACAAAATATTAAACATAGCCAAAATAGGAAAATGGTCTGATTCATCAAGATTACAAACTTTAAAATCTGAAACAAAATCAAAAAGGTGTGAACTAACTAAAGTGTAATCAACAACACTACGACCATTGTTTGAAACACATGTAAAATGTCCATCTTCATCACCGTTAACTCTGCCATTAAGAATATGTAAACAATGAGTTCGGCAAATGTCAAGTAAACGGCGACCGAAGTTATTCACTTCGGTATCACAGTTCTTACGTGGATATTGGAAGTCATCGCTGTCATACCAGTCTCCTCCAGGCATATAATTTGAGTCATCGTTGACTATGAAGTCATCCAGTGTTCCAGTTCTACAGTTAAAGTCTCCAGTTAAGATAACTTCAGCATCATAACAGCTTTCTATATCATATAAGCAGTCTTCTAGCACTTCTAAACTGTCTTTCTGTTTATCATTGTAATATTGTGAGTTTTCTGGTGAAATATAAAGAACACAGACAACAATATCTTTATGAAAGTTAAATGCATTCTTATCAATCAATAGATAAACACTATCTGTTACATGTGAACAAATCCTCCTTGTTTGTGCAAATAATGAGTTCTCAATGTATACACATACACCACCATGCTTGTTCTTGTCTCTCAGTGAAGATAGAAGTGTGTGAGTAGAAGATAGATATGGCGCTTCTACCACAAACTAAAACATTTATTAAATTTCCTGTATTGTCGGTTGATAGAAAAACCTTCGAGATTACCGGAAAGAAACAATAGGTAGATGTTTGATATAAGTTGTAGGTGGTTAAAATCCGGGTTTGCTTTAATAAAACTTAGTCACTTACTCCAATCCAATAAAGCTAAGTCTACCTTCGTGAGTGATGGTCAGTGGAGTGATGTTTAGCTTCTTATCCAATCACAACGATAAAAGTTTTTATCTAGTCCTGTTTATAAATGTCACGCAGTTCGAGAGTGCGACCTTTTCCCCGCCTCTCCTCTAATGTACTTTCATAAAATATCATCAATTATTGTATATATCGAAAGTACATATTATGTACTTTACATTCATGTATCTATTCTTATCATTCATGTCTTTATTCGCCGACTGTGGCTATTTTTATATGTTCAAATGTCATTTTCATGCTCCCTTTATCAGCCTTTTTACATGTAGCATTAATATGCCAATGCTCATGTTACATATATTTATATCTTCTTGTAGAGGAGTTTGCGCCCTTTACAATAAGCCATTGTAGGGCTCCATACCTTAATACCATAATATTTATGGAGCTAGGGATAATTTAGTTTCGCTAAGAAACACAGATTCACGATATCCTTACGATAGGCTACCATTCGGTTCTTCGAGCTAGGCATGGTTACTCCGACGTCCGCACGGAGCCTATAAATAGCGAGCTAAGCTCTGGTACCAGGAGTCTTGACTTGACCATTGCTGGGAGAGGTCACGGGTGGACCTGGGACGCTGGAGGTGAATCGGTGAGGTTAATATTCCTTCATTTTTCTCTGTGCCTTTCTGGAGTATGTGATCACTTCCTTTAAGAACTTACAGTTTTAACCTTACCTTCCCTCCCATTATTTGATAAGTTCTACTATACCTAATCTAGTGTTCTTATTCATTTACTCACTCAAGTAGTGATTAGGGATAATCTAAAGTACTGTGTGCTTGTTGTTTTATTGACCCCTATTGTTAGTCCACCCGTGCCCCGTTTCCCTTCATTTGTATATTCGCCAAAGTGTTGATTTGTCTTATGTATGCTATCTCGTTAAGACGGCCATTAGCTTATCTTGTTGTTACAACGTCTGGGGGTATGCTAGAGTGATTCCCTACAGTTTGTCTATGTGTTTATTCATGGGTTGTTGACTTCCTTAATTAGTTGTTAACTCCTGTTGAGTGGATTACGGGTAGCTTGTTGCTGCACCCGGTTATCGTCTTGTTTAGACTGCAAATAAATCACTTGATTCACGGATTGGCTTCTCTCTAGTTATTTATTGGCTTGATTATTTTCTTTTCTTATCTTTCTGTCGGATAACGCGTCTCACCTGAGTTTAGATATCGTTACACCGTGATAATAAAGAGTATGAAATTTAGTGTTTTTCACCTAAACAGGTCTAAAACATTTTTATTTCATTCATTCATTGACTGACTGACTCGCTCACTCACTCACTCACTCTCTCACTCATGCAGGTCGTAAAGAATACATGTACACATTTGTAAAAGAATTTCAGAAATACCTGATAGTAGATGTGGATGATATTTACAGTTCAGTCTATTAATTGCGGATGATTGCGAGTGTTCAACATGAGATGATATTGGTCAATTTGAAAATTGTCTAAGACAATGTCTTTATTTGAATATTGTTTTGAAGATATATAAATGAACATGTTGGTTGAAGACAAAAATTGTTTGTAGACTAACAGTAAGGTCTACATATATTTCAAAGATAACCCGCGTTCGCCTATAACACGATAAAACACCCTTAAGAGGCTGTTATATCGTTGTTTGGATTTTGCTTCACGTGAAAAACTGCTGCACTTACAAATAAATATGTGATTTACGATTGATAAGCAATGCCTTGACATTGATGAAGTAATGTCTTTACACACAAAGCGCCGATGAATGGCTTAATTCATCTTCTAGGGTTTTCCTTTTTGAATAAACGTTCGCTGTATGTGAAATCTTTAGTAAGTTACAAACCTAAGAGTAAACCAGATTGTGTTTTCTTCATGTAGTAATAACATGCAGGTAAAACAAGAATTGTTGGGTACAGGACTAACTCTCCAGTGGTCTGAGAAACAGTTTAGTTGGGCACTAATAAATATGCAGACTCAAATACTTACAAAGGCACACTTCGATAGATAAAAAACCTTGTATAGCTACATTCACGACCATCATTTCCCTTTTCAGGAACGTTCTGCTTTTCTGTAAGGAAGTAAAGTACCTGTGTCAAAACATAGATGCAGAAATTCTGTCACTCAATCGAAATCTGGAGAAGCGGTCATAAAATACAAACATTTTCCAAAGTTGGCAGCCTTTGAAGTTACAAGTATTTGAAGCCATTTCAGTTTATATCAGTCACATGGAGGATCTTCCGTAAAATTTGATTAAACTTAAGAACATTGACATATTACTTATGTACCGAGTTTGATTGAACGGATCTCTTTCAACGTGTATATTCATCCCTGTATAAACAAAACTATACATTTTATTGTCTATGATACCAAGCATGCGTCTTATATTAGTACATAAGTGGATATTATGCGTACCTTAACATGTAAACTTGATATATAGCCTACAAATGATTTTTGAGAGACAGACAGACAGACAGAGAGAGAGAGAGAGACAGACAGACAGAGACAGAGACAGACACACAGACAGACAGACACACAGAGACAGAGACAGAGACAAAGAGAGACAGAGAGACAGAGATAGAGACAAAGAGAGACAGAGACAGAGAGAACGAAAGTAAGAACGAGTCATAAAACATATAATATCTTTTTTCCTATAATACAGGCCGGGCCTCGAATAGAATCCGACGTTTGGAATGTACTTAAAGTAACAGAGAGTATGTTTTGTGTTCTTTTTATGGGTCGTGAATAAATTTACTATATGCCCTCAGTTAAGTTCAAATTGCCTCTCTTAACTTGCATTTTTCTCTCTAAAATGTCCAAGTTATTATGTTTTTGTTTTTAATGATAATCAGAAACCAGCCATTTCAATGTTACAAAGTAGAAATTCTACGTCTCATTTACATATGTCTTAGTTAAAAGATCTACTGAATACTTGTTTGTATTTGTTTCTGCTGTAAAATAGTTTCCAAAACTACGTTTGAAGAATAGGCGCACGCCACTGTCCGGTTTTCGATCACTTATCACGACTTAAATCTGTTTATTGTTCTTATACTGAAATGGATCAAGATGCTGATTTTCTTCTTCTTGATGAAGTTACACCATTTATAAAGTTTGACAAATTTACCTCCACAACATACTCTGTGCTCCTTTAACGAAATAGAACTCTGGGATTATATACATGGATCAATAAACGCACCTGTTGTTGACATTGGGCATTTATCAAACAGACAGACAGAGTAACAGAGAGACAAACACAGAGAGACACTTGGACACAGCCACACAAAGAGACACATGGAGACACACACAGAGTGTGAGAGTGACATATCAAGATAAAAAGCAAATCGGAGAGAGTTGGGATAATATTGAGAAAATAGTTAATATCAACATGTTAAATTTAAAAGAAATGAGAGAGAGTAAGCAAATGACACGGTGTAAACTAAGAACATCTTACTGTTATAAAACCACGAGATACTAATTACATGTTTTCAATACACGAGGATCACGATTCCTGTATTATTATTATTATTATAACACAATGCTGAAAGATTATCCCTCACGCATCACATAAACCACGCTTTGCGTTAATCAAGGATTTTCTGACGTACAGCGGGTAGTATTATGCTTATCAAATATCTTGCGTTTCCTGCCTTCCCTTGCTAATGATCATCAATTCACTGGTTTCTATGGTAACCAATTCTAATAACTCACAATATCGAAATTACTTCTCAAAGGATCTATATGACGTAGACAGTTTCCTAAGCTTGATTGTCTCTATCTATAAGTAAATATTGATTAAAGAAATGCGTTATTTCCATGGCAATATGAATATGGTCGGTCACGTGATCATTTCAGAAAAAGATGGCGGCCAAGTGATACAATGCTATGGCGGATTATCGTTATTTAGGTCTTTTGGCAGTTTCATGTTGGCAGGTGAGAATATTATTGTGATTATTAATGACTAACATGAATATTACATATGTTAAACCATTTCTGATATAAAAATCGGATAAATGATTAAGAATGAAACATGAAACGTTGTCATCAATCACTGCTTACACATTTATCACTGAACTGCTATTCTGTACATGCAAGATATATTACATTGGAAATAAAAACAGAATTTGTATATCTAAAACCAATATTAGATATATTATATATATACCTGCCTAGCATGGTTTTTTCTTACTCAGATATGCTTTGTTATGCTAAAAATCTTAATTGATATCTTAATGCTCGCCCATCAATATTTTATATTAAAAGTGTTCATTTTTAAGTTTTAACATAAGACCAGCATAGAAATCTATTTTTAGATCATTATTGCCAGTTTTTTGAAAAACATGTCAAACCATAACAAACCTATTAAGATCCACCTTTTGCGAAATCGATAACTTTATCTCAAAGATTCTAATGTATCCCAAAACTGCTGAGCTATAGATTTCAAAACGCTTTTATAATTATATACTGAAGAAAACCGTTTCACAGCAAATGTGTACATTTCCCCAATTTGCGAATAAGAATTACCCATGTACGAGTCTATTAAGGTAAAATAATCCAGTAAATGTCGACTTGAGAAATTTATCTTAACTTCCTTTAAAAGCTGGTTAATATAGATCATGAACGTTAGGCTGGCGAAAATAACTAGTCCAATTTCATTTGTTTTTTAATTTTTCACTATTTTTGTTAGAGTCAAACAAAATGACTATATAAACATATACACAAATCCACAATTGGTTGTTACTATATTCCTTATGCTGACAAATTGAGTCTTTAAAAGTTTTGTAAAGAGTTAAAATGAAAATAATTTGACTGAGACAAAGAGGTGATGTTTCTGAAAAAATATGTCACCACATTTCCACAAACCCTCTTATAATCATTATTTATAGAAAGAATTATCCTAAAGTAGCAAATCATTCAACTTTAAATCTATGATAAAAATCACGTTTCTCTACTTCAATTGTATTAGACGATTTCATCACAACACAAAAGATAAAGTTAACTTGTATTTCAGTACATTAGCTAGAAACGACCAAAAGGCCCTTGAACTCTAGCTTTGTAGCTATCGCTGTCAACTTCGCTGTCAGTAAAACATCCCACAAAACTTGAGAAATTGTTTAAATTCATTTGCGATAAACACAGGCAGAGCTTATAAATAGACATTATGGAACCGTAAACAAAAGAAACATTAATCTGTCATTTCTGTAAAAGTTAACGAGAAAATAAAAATGAATATTCAAAGACAGTTGGCATTTGGCCTTCCTTCAGAGACTTCAGTCAGAGACTAACTGAAACGAAAAAAATAAGACACTTTCAGTGGCACCGATACGAGTTTTCTAGCTGTGCGTAGGTTATGTTTGTTGTTTGTATTAGAACTCGCGTTGATTTTACATCTGCGTCATAAATTCAATATAATTTATTTCACATGATATTCACCATGTTGCATTTCTAACTTTCATCGATGTCTTCAATCGGAAGTAAAAGTTTCCAAATGATATTAATTGGATAAGCGAAAGGACTTTGCTTGTTGGCGACCTTGCTTACTTTAAGAAAATGCGTGTCGTATGTAATGAAGAACTCGCATTAATCTAAAATGAATGTCTTCAATCCTAAGTGATTTATTTCAAATTTGTTTTCCCTTCTTTAGCGAAACGACTTGGGGCGACGGTGCTAACGTTTTAAAAAAGGTTGTCCTTACGCGTTATAGATCTAGTTTCTCTTATTGACTTAACATCTGCGTCTTAAATACGATGTGATTTATTTCACACGATATTCATTTGATTAGCGAAAAGAGACGTTATTTTCTGTCTTTTAAAACAAAATGTTTCGTATGTGATGAAAAACTCATATAGATCTTACATCGTTATTTTTCATATTATATATCATATTCATTTGAGCAGCGAAAGCAAATTTGTTATGGTTAATTACTATTTTAATATCTAATAAAATGTTTTTCGTATGCGTATGTCACATTAGACTTACATCGAATCTATCAGTTGCACATGATATTTTCACATAATTTACACTTGATTAGCGAAACGAATTTAGTTTGAGACATTATTTACTTACATTTCTTTTAATGTGTGTCTTTATAGAACACAGAAATCATTTTAACTAACTTCGTCAACAACTAAGTCATGTACTTTTATCACGCAACGTGCTCTTGATAAGCGAAACGGATTGGCTATGAGACGTTAGTTATTTTCATTTTGTCTATGTTTGATTTATCATCAGGATACATCAAACATAATAAAACGTTTATCATTTAGATACATCAAACATAAGACATTCATCATTTGAATACATCAAACATAAAACATTCATCATTTGGAAAAATCAAACATAAGACATTTATCATTTTGATACATCAAACTTAAGACATTTAACATTTGGAAATATCAAACTTAAGACATTTATTATCTGCTATAGATGTACGAAAGATTAAAAATTGTGAAAGAAGCAATAATGATATTGCTCCAAATTCATGCCTTTTGAATGATAATATTTTTCTAATGCTTCATCCTGTAAACACGTATTTGAATGTATATAGCAAAAAAGGTAAATCTATAACTTATCCTTGTAATCGTATTTGTCCCGTTGGTCTTTGGCCTTTCTACAAATAAAATATCTTGAATCTTGAATCTATAGATGTAAAATACATGCTAATTGACTTTTTTGTAGGCTTTGTTTATTGGAGTCACGGTAAACAAGCTGAAAACTTCATATGATATTGCATGCAGATTTCATTTTATATTTGTAAAAAATATCTTATAAACCTCAAATGAATTTTTCATGAGCTATGCATCTGTAGTACAGTTGTTTTCGCATCATCTAAAATAAATAAATAAACCAAATTCATAAAACAGGCTGAAATTTGAAAAATAAGTTAAGGCAGTTAATTTGTTAACAATTTAGACTCTTTATAAATGAAAAGGCAACACACACCCACGAAAACTGTTATCGAGAGTCATTTAGATATTATACAAATGTTACAAACTTGTAACCAATTTGCTGATATCATTTTCAAGCACATTTAAAGGCTTACAAACAGAGATGGAGTTGAATTTGTCAATAACTAGCTTCGGTGAGTTTGGTTTAACGCCGCCTTCAAGAATATTTGACTTACATTACGCCTGCTAGTATTATTACAGGGAGAAATCCCGCAACACTACTGTGGCTGTCCATTGCGGTGAAACCTGCGAGCATCGGTTTGAACTAACGAACCACCTGTGCTACTGCGCTGAAATTCAGTGTGGCATTGCACCCAAACCTTACTGCGTGTAGAATACTTCATTACTTATTTTACTTTGCGGGATTTGAACTCCGGACCTCATAGTCCTGTCATCGTGTATCATCATGTCATCATATCGATTAGAAATTCTTTCATAAATAACATTTTCTTGTGAACTGTACTCCATGTGTAAATTGCAAACGCCTGTTCATTCGACCGATATCGCCTTAGGCATCCTCAACAAGCCAACGGTCAGTGATTACGTCACCTTATATATTCGGCCTTTCAACCGCTCATAACATTCATTAAGCTGTTACCACAATCTGCTCCCTTTGTTCAACATCCAGCATGTGGCATGCAAAACCAGTTGCGTAGCAATATGTTGGGTGTTGTTATATAACATCTATGTGCTTAAATACGTAGAGAGGTTCTCTCTCTTCAGACTCCCTTTAGACTCGTTTTTAGACTTCCTTTAGACTCAACACAGGTCGCCAGACTTGCTGTCGGACCTGCCTTGTGCACCTTTCCCGTAAGCCAGTATGTAACTGTGCCCTTGTACACCCCAGCCTGGACACAGTTTGGAGTTGAGTCTCCACGACAGAGTTTGGGGAATAACTCTGTCGTGTACTCCAAATTGTGACTGTACCACCGGCTCGGGGATGACCTTTATAACATGAACCATCAACGTCAAATAAAAGAAATGGTCGACCAACAAACAACAGTCTCCAGTCTTCTTCTTGAATTCATCTTCCCTTGTCTCCGAGGTTCCACTTTCAAAGTCCGAAGCCAAACGCGCTAACCGGAAAACCGCGCTAAGAAAACTGGCAGGAGTCAATAACCTAAATAAATATTCAGATGTGCCATTTTGATAAATTTTGGCTGATTTGCTATACTGTAAACTTATACCCCCCACACAGTGTACAGATAAGTACATTTGCTCATAAATAGGTACAACAGTTACATTTTTGTTTATAAACCCACTTCCAAAATGGATATGTACTTCTTTCGATAAGGAATTAGATTCGAACCAAACTCCACCCAGGCGATGAGTGAACACTGTCACGCCGATCCTACCAAAGAATGAAATTCAATGATATTTTTTCTCAAGCCACTTGAACGAGTCATTTGGAAGAGATTGTGTAGAAAATGGAAGATTTTAGAAAATAAAGAAGCTAATCAAATAAAATCCTTCCGGAGTCATGTTCAATGATTTCTCGTTATAGCTGATTGATGAAACTCACGTGGCGCATAACACAGATCTAGAGTGTAATGGTTAAATTCCAAAATTAGAAAAGTCATTTAAACAACGTCATCACCGGGTTTTATTTACATATTTTATCATTAAATACAATTCACTATGTTAATCTTTTATTTCCGAAGTTAGTCATCCAAGATTAAGATCTTCTGATCAAGAACGATTATAATGTAGACCGAGCTATAGAACGATAGTGTAGAAACTTCTATATGCTTAATTTACCTACATACATTAATATATCAGTGAAATGGATATCAACATAAACCCCTTACTTCAGACAATCTAAAAAACCCAAAATGACTTAAGTACAATCAATAACATTAATGGCTTAAACAATTACAAAGTAGAGCGTATGGACTGCTAAATTGTCAAAAGCTTTCATTAATCTTAATGTCAAATTTTGATTAGTCTACATACTTCCGTTGAAGCCTTGTAGACTGTTTCCAAAAGAGCACTGCCGATTTGTTCCAGCAGTTAAAGAAATGATCAGTGATAATTACCATTTTTTACAATTCGAGCTTATATTACGAGCTTTTCGTCAAAATTAGTTTGTCTGTTGTTAGTAACAATAATTTTGTTTGAGAAAGACAAATTAGATATGTACATAGTTGAATTTGATAAATTGAAATGGAGCACTATGACTGCACAACAAAACCCAAATAGATTATTGTTTTGTTTAATGTTTTAGTTAAAGTTATGCGAAGTCATTAATATTCCTCCTCCTCCTCATCATCATCATCATCATCATCATCATTATTATCAAAATCATTAAAATCATTATAATAATAATAATAATGATAATAATAATAATAATAATAATAATAATAATAATAATAATAATAATAATAATAATAATAATAATTATTATTATTATTATTATTATTATTATTATTATTATTATTATTATTATTATTATTATTATTATTATTATTATTTGTCCTCAGATTGCTCTGTCTGCTGGCAGTAAGGCCTGTACACACAACACCTACAGCCTGGGACAACATCGGGTAATTCACTACAGGTCAGTAGACGTTAGAACAAGTTAGAAATATAATCATGACAATAATAACATATTCAATACTCGCCCGTCACTAGTGTAATATCGTTAAACGTATGACATCAAAACAATCTGTAGTTGAGACGTAACACTATTAGAACCGTCGTCGCTAAGTAAGCCAAATCGTGGGAATACAAATTTCTGTATACCATCTGCAATAATGCTTGATTGGTGTCGGGTAGAAATTAGCGGAAAAACTTCTTGCCATTTCATATCATGATTAATTTCTTTTTATCAAATTTTATAACAATTTGGTGTCAAACTCGCTTTCGCTCATTTTATACTAAATCATAAACCTGTTTGATTAAACTCTATCGATTGTTTCAAATGGAAGGTCATTTCATATCCTTTATGTAAGTAATGATTTATTGATGTATGTATAACGGAAGGATGGATGGATTGACGTAATTGTAATAAAATCGTTTAGGTCTATATACTTGATAGCTCACGATTACGGACATCGGTCTATAAAATTTTAATCAAGATAACATAAGTCGGTCAGAATCGAAGATAGGTTAGATGGAAGTATTTACCTATGTTTTAGTATAAATGCTCACTTTCAGTTTGTAAGATGTTTATTTCAATATTTTAAAACGATGTATCATTTTTTCACATAATCCCAAACGTTGCACTCTCAACCTCCCAAATATTATTACTTTCCGCCATACAGTGCATACTGTACATTTATGTTGTATATATTTCACCTGGCAACCATAAAGCAGCGCCAGTTATAAAACGTAATGTTCTCGTGATTCTCAGTGTACAGAAGATTGGGTCATCCTGTATGCTCACTCTTTCTAGAGTTAAACGGATCCTCTAACATCTGAGCTAATATACCTTTCATTTCCACCCTTCCCCCAATTCCCTCTTTATCCGTCGTATTACTCCGCCTACCCTCCAATAAGTCTTCACATCATTGTATATCCTTTCATCTTCTAATGTAACCTTCCATTTTACTTTTCGTATACGCCATTTGAAGTTTATACACCTCTTTACCCTTATATTTTACTCCTAATGACAATGTCTCTTTCTTCACCTCACTGAACTCCTTTATCTCCCATGTTGTCTCTTTTTTGTCGTCTTGAAAACATTTTCAATCCTAAACACCTTTTCACTCCTCGTACGCATTCTTGTACGCTCGTTTAATCTTTTATCCCTAATTTCTTACATTTTACTCCTACGATTGAATTTGGTCTGGAATCCTCCATTTACAGATTGGACTCTTTTCACTATGCAATTTTTAAGGGACAGTGATCACGGTTTTTGGCCGTGAAGTTATCTCACGATCACGAAATTGAATGTTAGCAATTGCAAGACGATGTTATTTAACCAAAAACGAACTTACATGGTTCAGTTAAGCAGTAGGGGTCCATTTCCCAACCTCACATGAAGGTGTTCACACAAAAATGGCCGCTATTGGTTTTTACTTGATACTTGATATTTTTCACTTTAATGGATAAGCGGTGGATGTTATGAGATGTTTGACATTCTGAATATAATAGAAATTTCTTATATAAATGTTAATTGTGAAAACTTAAAAGAAACATAAGTAACCTCCCTTGCTAGTGCCAATTTAACTCCTATTATTTACCCTTGTACTAAGGTTAGCGTAATAACTTACGACCAAATTGGGGCCGGCTTTGTGAAAGAAGGCTCTGTTATCTTGCATATCACTCCTCATATCCTCTTCACATACAATTTATCCTTCTTATCCCATTTAGTACCCTTTTGCGATACAATTTACCCCTCTTATTCTTCAATTTACCCCTCTTATTCTTCCATTTACTCCTCTTATCCTAAATTGTTCCTCTTATCCTGCAGTTGCCACAATTGGGAATATTGCTGTTCAGGAGTGTGCTGTGATTATCCGGTTCTTATCCATCGGCTCTGGTACTTCTGGTAAGAGCTCTTGTGTCAGCTTCTGACAATGCTTCAGATTCTCGTTTTTAGAGTTTTGATAGTGAATTAAGCAGGCAATGAATGATGATTTTTGTATATTCTCGAGAAAAAGTAACCAAAGGCCATACGAAAGTTTTCAGCAATCTGCGTTCATCAAACGTTACCGTTGTTATTTGATAAGAGATGCTACTGTACGTGTTACGTGATTATCTAGTAATTGTTGTACACCATGAATACCTTTGATACGTAAACGATGTCATGGAGAATGCATATTTTTAACGAATTCGCCGCTCCGCATGCACTCTCCATCTAATGCAATTCATGACTTCACGAGAAAGTGTTGGTGTTTATGATTTATATTTTATTGATAATTCGCCCTTTTTACTAAAATATTTGAAGACATGACCGGAATGCAAGGGTTTTTAAAAAGAATCCACTGTTATGAAATAGCAGTGATTCCAAAACCATTTTTTACAAAAAGGTATTATATAACGTGATGTTTGAGAGACAATATTCTGATCATTCTCATTTGATGTTGACATATTTGTTAAATGTCAAAAGGAACACTATTAAATCATATTTTAATTGTAATGTAATCAATACTTTATATGATTCCAAAAGGATGTTTTAAACAATTTATAAGGACCTCTTAAATGTTAAATTTCAGGGTTGGTATTCTATCCCTTGCCTTTTTCCTTCTATTCGCCTCGGTCACGTGGTACAAGAAGCGATACTATGGCCGAATCCTGAGAGTGCATCCAGCCGGGATTGGACCAGGGACAATGCAGTTGCACACAGGTCTACTATCGCTTGATTATCATTCTAATCCATCAGAGTCTCTGCAGTGCTCTTACATTTCCCTGATTGCCATCACTGCTTTCCCTTGTATGGCCTGTAAACAACCATAATCATCAGCATTGGCATGAGAGGGCTGATTAGCGCCCTAATGCTGCAGGCTCCCACAATTCCCTGATTGCTTTCACTGCTTTTCTTCCCAAGGCCTATAGATAACAAAACAAGAAAATCAATTAAGCATTTGAGGCAATATTTGAGGAACCTGAATGAGAAATATGTTTGCTGTTGTATTGTTAACTATATAAATAAATTTCATATTTGCGAAGCCTTGGAGCCGTGTAGATTTGGTTATTTTGAAAAAAAATCCCAACTAATTTCATTATGTGACATAGATATGAAAAAAATAATTGAAGCATGAATTTGAAATACCACATCAAGGTTGGTTTCCTTATAATCTACATGCCATCAGAACTGGTTTGCAGCGTTGTCAAATAAAATCCTTGTATCAACTACTTTAATTTAATTTTAGTAAGTTCATTATACTTTTAGAGTCATCGTTCCGTTCAAGAAAAAAATGTGAAAACCATACATACCAATAGTTGTTTCCTGTTTCGTTTAAAGTTACCAAGCACAATCATAACATTTGTGTATACATCATAGTTTCCCTGTTTTTCAGTAACAACAGAGCAGTTTGTCCACACTCCAACCTACCCCGGCCCCTTCATCGCCGTACCCACTGGAACCCCCGGACCCCCTGGACCCCCACCCCCATACTCAACGGCCCAGGATTACTCAGAGGATAAAAATCCGCCACCTGCAGGGCCCATGCAGCCAGGATACATGCCTGTAGGGTACCAAACCTGCACTTTTCAGGCAGACTTTGATAGCACACATCTCTTCTAGAGCGATATGTGTCTGTCTGAACTTATAAAATACTTACAAACTTACAAAAATCTTGCAAACCTACAAAAAACTGACAAACTTAAAAATTAACAGATGTAAGATTGTAGTTTTAATTTCGGTAAATTTTTAAAAAATTTATTTTGGAATTTTTGAAATTGAGCGCTATCTATATTGACATGTACTTCTTTTAAGTGAATTCAAAACTAAATGAAAACAACGAAGAGTAAATGATAAGTTGTGATACTATCGTCTTACTAACAAGTTTTCACCTTGCTTAACCATCAGGTTTGAATCACCCATAGAAAAACCTGGTGTTTGTGATAAATTATATTTGTTAGCAATTGATACTCAATCTATTTAAAGTCAATTTTGATTTTGTTAATTTTGCATAGGCGATTTGATTTTTTTGTCGAACAATTGTTTTAGTCTTTGTTATAAATTTAATATGTTTAAAATATTTTTTTGGATAATGTTTGTGTGTGGAAACTATATGATTAAATTTGTAAAATATATTCATATTACTTTTTGAAACCAGATGCATATATGGACAAGATGTACTGAATATTTTTAAATTTGTAGGCGAGGTTTAAAATCTTTTGACATGATGTTTTATAACTTGCCTTTGCAATTCCTTAGGAAATTTGACGGATATATGATACGTTACCATTAAACTGAAAAAAAAAACCCATTTCATTTATTTATTAGCTAGATCTTCTCTAACCAATTCAAGTGAAAACCAAGAAGCATTGCGTCCAAGCCAACAACGAAGTTCTTATGTATATTTTATAAGTAATAGAAACGTCAAGGCGTATCCACTATCATCAGCAATTCCATATCATGACTTAACCTAAATATAACTATATACTGTTATAGAATCAAGATATTTACTTAATTATACACCAATACCCTTTATATCGTATAGTATAATCGCTACACCATCATCAGCGTATTCCATCCGCAGAGCTCATTCAATACCTTGTGATGTATCAAATCAAATGTTTCTTGAATTGACAATTCTCAATGACGTATCGTATGAATATGAACTAAAAAAACGCGTTTTACAAATAATTCCTTTCGAATTAATAGGTTGACATAAGAAATCATTGCATAAAACCATTTAGTTTTACGTTGTTAAAAAGGCAGGGAAATGAAATTGAGTACAATACCAATTCGCTTACCAACGCCAAAACCTTGTCATATCGTTTTAGTTTATTTCTGTGTGAAATGTAAGAATTATTTGTTGTGTTTGAGACATGTTCAATGTTTTACTTTCATTGCATAAAACCATTTAGTTTTACGTTGTTAAAAAGGCAGGGAAATGAAATTGAGTAAAATACCAATTTGCTTACCAACGCCAAAACCTTGTTATATCGTGTTAGTGTATTCTGTGTGAAATCTAAGAATTATTTGTTGTGTTTGCGACATGTTCATGTTTTACTTTTGAAATTTCGATGCTCACAAAAATATCAATCAGGACATCATTGAAAATAGTGTATCCATTCATCTACCATATTCAACTTTTTCTGTCCATGAACATTGAAGTGCCTAAACTGAATATCACGTTATACGAAGGAGTTAAAGTGTTGGACTTTAATTCTGATCATTGTTATGATTTTCATTTGGAAAATTATCCCTATAAAACAAAGGGTTACATTATTATTATTATGTTTATTGTTTTTGATTAAAAGGGTACTGATTATACTTGATTTAAAAATTATCTAGATTATTTGAAATATATTGTATAAGAATTGATGTTTTTTTTCTCGAAATCGAAACCACAAAATTAAGTGTTATATTATCATTAACGTTGATACTTGGATATAAGGTTACTGCTGACATGTTATTTCAAACTTATCAAGATTATTACAAATATTTGGCACAATGTATTGAATCCAGAGAGTTTTGTTCCAAAATTATTATTGAATTCCATCATTGGTTGTCCGTTGTGTTGACATTCGTGAAACTTTTATCTCATGAGTTTTCTCTCTTGAGTTGAGTTATTCACTTGGTGCCTAATTTTCATTTGTTAGTTGCAAATATTTCTTATATATAAACCCTTTTAGACATTCTTTTGCAACCATTCATTGTTTAAACGATCCTTTGTGTCATTAAAAGTATAAATATTCCAATGGATTTCCCAATTCATGTCACATGATTTCTTTTCAAATAATTGTTTGAAAAAGAAATTGGATTTTAAGATATATTCATGTACTGCATTTTTCATGCAGATGTTTGACATTTTCTTATCGTTTTTTTATGCTGAGGGGCGAAAGAAATGTTACTCTTCTTATAATACAAATAAAAGGTAATTAAAATGTATTCAAAAACTCTAAATAATATATATTTTTTTAAATTCCAACTATCCAAGATAGGAGACAATTCAGACAAACACTTAATTATTTTCCTAAAATCTTCAACACAAAATATTGATTTTCCTGAATTCGAAGTCCCAGTTTAATTTGAACAAATATTAAAAGCAGTAGCAAATTTTTAGAAAGATTTATTTTTTTCAAATATTCCGTTATAGAAAATTAATTTGTGCCAAATGAATAATCTTCAAAGGGTCAAAACATTTCATTTTACAACCAAATCAGCCGTAGTCTTAGAGGAAATAATCAAATACAAAGCAAAAACCACTGGCGGCCATTTTTGTGTGCACACCTTTTACTTTTGTGTAATAGGGACAGTGATTAGCATAGCTAAACCGATCATAGTACATTCGTTTAAAAACGGCTTCTGTTGTTAAAAAACAGTGTCTGGTAATAAAAAACTTTTGTTTCGGTTTTCGTGACATCGCTTAATTTATATTTTGATAGTTAGATATTCAGTGACATTGCAGCGAATTAAAAATACTGGCTACTTTAGTAATGATGCATTACCTTGTAATGTGCGATTGCTTCAGCACCATGAGTCAAAATATCTAAAAGCCAAAAGGTTTATCACATTTCACCTTTAAGTGGTCAACCATAATACGAACAGTTTCCTATATTGTCAGATTCATATCTTGAAATAGTTTTTAAAAAACCCCAGATTTTTAAAAAAGAAAATGCATAAAAGATTATGCTAAAATATAAGTTGTCATCGACAGATAAAAGTTGGAAAATAATGATTTTGATTTCATTTCTTACATATTTTTGAGACAAACAGTTACGACTACTCTAGATGAGGTGAAACTTCTTTCTAAATTTGTTCGAATCCCGCCAGAGGTTCTGCAACTTTGTCTGCAGTAGAGAACTTTTCTACAGGCAGTAAGGTTTGGTTGCAATGCTACATTGAATTTAAGTGCACAGCCACTCATGGTCCGCTAGTTCGAGCCTATGCTACCTGGTTTCACTGCAATGTATTAACAAAAGTGTTGCGTGCTTTCTTCCTACAATAATACTAGCAGCCATTATGTAAGTGAAATACTCTTCAAAGCGGCGTTAAACCAAAATCCACCTCATCTTCCCAATTTCTGGGTTTTGCATTATTCATAAAGGATGCTTGCCCTTGGGTTATCTCCCTTGTATGACTTATTTGCCTTTCTGGTGAGTCTTCTGATATTTGTTAGCCAACAGTTGATAAAATTACATGTGTCCGAGGCTTGCCGAATATAATTAAACTTCCTGTTTGTGAAACCAGGGCATTGCAATGTCATCATGTTCAAGACATCATTGTATGTACATGTAGATGTCATAACTTGATGAAGTAACAGCAATGTGATGTCATAACTTGATAAAGTAAATGCATGGTGATGAAATTAGTTTACTGTAGAAGGTATTGTGCAAAATCTACTGCCTAAACGATGTTTTAAATAAAAAAAGTCTTGATCTCAAACAGTTTTGGGTGATAAATAATAATTTGAATTTCAGTTTCTTCGTACAGGCATTGAATCTGTTCAAGGCTTAAAGGCACTATAGCACGTTTTATCAGTTCAAATTTGCCTTTGCAAGGCATATGAGAAGATAGGCCCCAAATTTAGCTTTCTATCGATGCAATGAAACACTTATTATTCTTTTCATTTGTCCTGTAACAAACAATTTAATGGTAAAGACTGCCGAAAAAACAAATATGAACAGTTGAAAACGGCTGAACTAGTAATGTTAGCAGCTTTTGAACTTAGCTAAACTCTGAACTGAGAATGAAGGATGAAATATTGTTAGATAAAGCATTGTTTTAACTTAACCGATTTACAAATGTGGTATATGCATTGTTATTAGGTAAGATAGTGACTGCCGTTTTTTCTCTTCTGACTGTAAGCCAAAATTGAATGTGCACGATATCGTAGTCCATACGGATTTATTGCAACCTTATAATCTGAATAAGTATACATTTCCTAAATAATCTACCTATACATTACCTGTGCATTTGTTTTTTATTTGAAATAAGGTGTGAACTAGTGCCTTTAAATGCCTTCTACCTCAAAACATCCACGCTTTTTTTAAAGAAAATAACTACGGAATCATTTACCGATGTAAAAAGGCATTCTTTCATTCCGGACTTTTCTACACCTCATTATTGGTATTCTAACTCATTCGGTGCAATAGATCAGTATTTTGCGTAAGCGTGTTATATGTTCATCCGTACTTAAACAGCCATTTAGAACATTCAGCACAACGGTGAGTAACGTTTCTTTTGTCCTGCAGCATATCAGTTGTTTTGCATTGTTGTTTGTGTAAACAATTGTTAAATACAAATACGTCTTTGTGATTTTTTGAGGATGTGTGAAATAAGATTAAATGTGTTTCATAGGGATGTCAACAAGTTTTGATAACAACGTTAGAGGACGAATTCCGCATGCTTACCACAAAAGTTAATGATTTCATTTTAGTACATTTTCAAACTACGAAACAATTCAATCGGCATGAGGCTCCACATCCTGCTACATCAGTGGTTTTTAATCCGTCATCTCCTCAAAATACCCTGATCTCTTTCGTGCCAAATTCCTCGAATTGCAATCTAAGAATGAGACGACTCGCACCCAGTACAGCGGCACAACCCGGATGGAAAAATCCGTTGAGTATTTGAAGCAAATAGCTTCAAGCTACTTGGATAACGAAATTTCATTGGCTGAAAAAATAACAGGTGAAAAAAGAAACGAATATCAAGCCGCCGGCCATACGAGGGATTTGGACCGATAGAGATCAGGAGCTGAGCGGATTCCAAAACGCTGATGTAGCAGGATAAATGCTCCACGGACTAAATCATGTATGTCGAATTTTTAATTGTTAGATTAAAAGGATTAACGGTAATTATATGAACATTGAAATCATTGTCGAAGGGATAAAAGGTAATTTTAATATTTCAAGAGTGTTTAAGATAATTTCCGTAATTGTCAACACCTCTTGTGGATTTGCGCAGGAGCTGATGTTTTCTCATAATGAATAAAATGTCCAATGGCTGTTTCTATTTCATATTTTCTAATAGCTTGACCAACTAAAATACCAGGAAATAGGTTATCAAATGTTTGCCCTACAATCACATTACTTGTAACCATAGCAACACAAACAACACAAGAACATTTGTGTAAAATGAACTTTATTTACGTCTGTGTAAATCTGTAACAAAAATCTATTTACAAGTCTCTATAGAATTCAAATGTAAAACATAAAAAGATTTTCTAAATATTACAACTTACGTATATATATACACAGGCTTTGATATCGATGACAAAACAAGCAATTAATTAGCGTAGCATTGTACAAGTATTTTAAGCCTCGTGTGTTGTGGCTGGTATATTATGGTCCTTACAGCAAGGAATGATAATTCAAACATGACTATAAACATATGATTTTATGGATCTAGATTTAAAAAAAAAGATTATTAACAAATAGAATATGGTCAGAAAAAGCAGATAAAAATGATATGGGTAAGAAATTTAGATAGACAAAATTAGATTATGGTCACATTTGATTACAAGTACTTCAATGTTTCTATCGTTATTAATAACATAATAATGCAGTTTCTACGGACATTAATTATAGTTAATACTGTTTACCACGTATCTAATGCCTACTGATATTTTATTATGTTTTTTGTGAGAACATTTTTCAGAAACAATTAAAAGTGCTGGTCACATTTGACGCTTCCTCTGTTTCACAGCTTTTTCACTCGTTATTAAATAAACAGGTGTTCTGCTTCACATTCAGAAGGATGAGGCACTATCATTACAAGAACACAGATTTGAATATAATGTATTTGTCATTTTTTAATCTTTTTATTTACAAGCCACCGGGCGACTCTGTGCCAAATTAAAAATCTGGTTAATTCGTATGGATCAAAACGATAACTGCGAAATTCATATCTGTTGACCATCCGATATCACATTAAAGTCCTTACTCACAGGTAACAAAAAAAGTATTTTTTTGAAAAATATTACAAAATGAATGATTATATTATCATTGAAAAAATCTTATCTGGTTACCGTCTTGCATCTAAATCAAAGGTTACAACAATCGCATCGTTAAAACGGATCTTCACATAAAGGAATAGTTGTTACAGCTTCACTTCTTAGTTTCGGAAAGGCGAAAGTTACATTGTAGCATTAACTAAAATTGTATAGTAAAAAGGTTCCATGTCAAAGTAGAAATTATACGGCATCCTGATTCATACAAAGGTCAAACCTCTCATGTTGGTAGTGGTTCTGTTAATTAGTTTCTGGTAGTTGAATACTCAAAGGTGAACAAAAATCGCAAGATGAAAAAAAATCTTCATGTTGAGGTAATTTGACACTGTGGCCAGCTTCCATCATTGATAGTGGTAATTTTGGTCAGTGTCTTTTCTAAAACCAAAGTTGAATACTCAAAGGTAAAGAAAAAAATCTCACGAGGAAAATAAATCTTCATGTTAAGGTAATTTGACATTGTGGCCGGATTCTGTCATCGATAGTGGTAGTTTTGGTTATTGTTTGGTCTAAACCCTAAATTTAATACTCAAAGATGAACAACGTCGCACAGTGAAAACGGATCTTCACGCTTAGGTACTGTTGACACATTGATAAGCTTCTTTCGTTGGTAGAACTAGTTTTCATCAGCGTTTAGTCTCAAACCAAAGTTGAATTCTCAAAGACTATCAAAAGTCGCATGATTACGGATCTAAAAGCTAAGGTACCGTACACATTGGCTACAAAAACTCTGATAGTGAAAATGGAATTCTTCGTTAATGTACCGTTTACAATGTGACAAGCTTCTATCGTTGGTAGTAGTAGTTCTGGTCGGTGTCTGGTCTCAGTCCAAAGCTGTTCTCGAGGTTGTCCACGATGTTCCTGAAGACTGGTCTACTGGCAGGGGCGTCAGACCAGCAGTCAGTCATGATCCTGTAGTGCCTGTAGGACGAACACGCAGGATGAACGAATAGGCCGTCTTATATGGTTTCGTGACAGACAGAATTATGTTTTTAAAGAAAAATAAGTTTCGAAACACACGGAGTTATCAGCTAGAATGACAGAATGTTGACGTAAAATGCTTCGAGATTTTCATGTCCTCTGCATTAGGTAACATAGACATATTTTTATATGTTCCAATTAAAGGAACAGAAGCACAATATTGGTAAATTGTATATTTTCAAATTTTCCCAAATAAGTATATGTTCATGGAAAATGATATTTTTCACTAGGCCAAAGACCATGTTACTCAAACGGATTATCTGTAGTCGTAGAAAAAAGTATAAAGTATCGAGCAAAAACTACTGGCGGCCATTTTAAGTGTGAACACCTTTTAATGAGGGGAAATGGAGTCGTGTATCTTGAACATGTTACGTTCGTTTTAGAAATGTTCCTGATGTTTAAAAACCTTTTTTGCAATTGTTATTATTAATTTCTTTATATTTTAGAAATCCTTTTATTTCCCTAAAACGTGCTCCTGTCCCTTTAGCACAGGGTATAGCATATCACCAACTGATATTATTGGCTTATTAGATACTATCATAACACTATATATGCATATTGCTTTATTCTTAAAACGGTTGGTTAAGTTAAATTGGTTAAGTAAAGTTGGTTAAGTTAAATCGTGTAAGTTAGGTTGGTTAAGTTAAGTTAGTAAATTTAAGTTGGTTAAGTGGACTCTTACAGATCTTCAGCGTATTCGGGTCTTGGCAATCTGTATCCCCCTTTGACCTTACTAGGAAGATCCCGACCTCGGATGTCAGAGTACGGCGATCCACCTGTAAATGAAATAAAGATCGCTTAGACTTTTCGCGTAGGTCAGAGAATTCCAAACTAGGAATTCACACATCAATGTGATTAGATTATACGACAGTAGAATTAAATGATAAGAAGGAGAAACTGTCATCAAAACTTAGAGTCAGCCGCCGGAGTAGCATTATTTTGTAGTTACATCTAAGAGACCCCTTCACAAGATTTGTCAAGTTTACTGTTTAAGAGGCTTTTTGTACTGTTGTTAACTTTTTAAATTATTCTCAATGTGTTCTTAACCAAAATCTGGACGATAGACACATTCAGTCATTTAGCAGGGTTCTTTTGTCTTAGAGACATATCATAATGAAATTTCATTGTTTCGTTTCTTCTAATGTGGTCATGGTATAGCTATACTGTATAGCATAGTATATGTTAAAGACGACATAACTTCCTTGAAGTCACTGCGTTAGTTATGTTTTCACAACAAAATTCCATTATTGGTTTCACCCTCAAAAGTAAAAAAAATGGATAACATTTGATGTGTATCAAGTTTGGTGTCGATATCTTGTAAAGTTTGTGAGACATGATTCAAGAAAAATGTATTTGTTTTGGAGTCACTATTTCAGCTACGTGTCCGTTTGAAACTCAAAAGATAAAACTCAAATATAAATCTAACCCTTAAAAGGCACATCTTGGAAATTTGGATTATGGGAAATGTTTAAAGCATTTTGTAGCTCCCATGTACAGTAAAAGAGATATTTTTCCAGATAAGATGAGTTTCTTGAAGTCACTATTTTAGTCTTGTTTCCATGGGAACAGCAAAAAACAAAACTCATTTGTAGTCCCAACCCTTAAAAAGCACAACTTTGGGCAATGATTGGTATGGGTATCAATTTTCGTGAAGCTAACATGCATAATTAAGGAGATATTCTTTGGACTGCCTTAGAATTATGGTTTAGACTCCAAACGATTCAAGATAGTTCTAGCCCTCAAAGAGCAATAATGATTTATACGTTTATTAAGTTCGGTGAGCTTCAAGATTGTCATGGAAGTGAAATGTATCATGAATGGTCAATGATTGAATGGGAATTTCATGGTAATGAAGAGATTCATCAGCAAAGATAACAAATCAGGACTCACCCATACTGAAGATTTCCCACAGAGTAATTCCAAAAGACCACACATCGCTTTTCTCGTTGGCTTGTTTCAGTGACTTAAGACACTCGGGGGCCGTCCATTTAATTGGGATTCGATCCTGGAATAAAGATCAATTTTGAAAAATTCCCCGATGAAAACCCCAGGAATAAGATGCAAAGGGTATCGGAAAGTAAGGACATTATTGATAAAGGATAAGATAAAGCGCTCACTTACGTGAGACAAATAGTTGTTTATACGAAACATTTGATGATGTCATAAACAATAATCTTAATCGAATACACTTGGAAGATTGTTAACTTACTCCTTTTCCGTCATCCTGAGACTCGTCGTTGCGACACGGGCCAAACCCAGTGACCTTGACCTCCAACAGGAAGGTCAGCAAGCAGTTTCTTGCGGCGAGCTTCCGGTGGACAATCTGTCAAAACGGACAAGCTTTCCATATTTATTGTTCACCCTGTCTTTCCGAAGTTTCACTGACCCTTTTGCAAGGATATTTCAGGATTATGTCAAGACAGTTCAAAAGTACAGCTGTAGATCAAAAGTTTGTTCACATACCTGCGAATCGTAGTGCAAATATCATATAATTTGGCATGTCTTTGAAGCATCGTAGCATTGCGAAAAAGAAACGGATTATTTTGAATTTTCAATACAGAAGAGAAAATCCATTGCACCTTTACGCAATTGTATGCCATGCCCAACAGTTAATCGTAATAGTTTTTGGCAGGTCTATACAAACTCCTTATTAAGTGATTAACACCTTTAAATACAAGTCATACTTGTACGTTTGCATTGAGTCAATACGAGTTTTCTGATTTTGTTCTCCAAGAGTCAAAATGGAACATTTTAATCGAAATTTTGGGAAATCATAATTTTGAAAATGTGACCCCTTCTGTCCATTTAATCATGCCAAAATTCGAATTTTTGCTCGAGAGACGAGACCATCCTACAATGAATTAATAAATGTCTACTTTACATATTGACAATTGGATATCCTGTGTTAGTTCTGCTGAAGTTATTTTATTGACGTTCAAACCAAACCCAAATTACATGATATTTGCACTAAGATACAGTAGAAAGTGAACAAACTTTTGATATGCAGCTGTAAAACAATATATTATAGAAAATGAAAATATAAAACAATTTTTTTATTGACCTCAAGGAAATATGAGAAATAACTAATTCATAATTCATTTTCTGACAATAAAGCATTTACTCCCTCCCCCCCTCTTCTTACAACTATTTATGACTGTGATCACTACAACATGAGCTCACCCCTTTGTTTGCCAAGTATTCCATTGCACGCGCAATTTCCAGGGAGAAGTTCTGGATCCGATCAAAGACGTCCTCGCTGACATTTGACCTCTGTTTGACCAACCACTTGTCCAGTTGTCCAGTTTCACAATATTCCAGAACCATCACAGGACCAACTAAACGAATACAGCATCAGAGAATAAATGGTTCAATAATTTCCATTAAAAAAGGTTAATACCTAACAGGCCACGAGCAAACGTGTTTTGAGACGACTAACGAAAGGTGGCACGTGCGAGAGTGTGCTGACATGGCACATATTCCCGGCCGAGACCTCATTTTTGGATAAAGCCGATTGCTACATAAGTCAATAATATTTAGACCGTATTGACATTCATAACTCATGAAATACAAAACGTGATGGGAAGAAACAATATTTTGACTAAAGCCATATAAATCAGTCTTTATCCCTATGGAACATCCATGAATAACTGTGATATTTAACGGTATATAAGAAAGAGAAAGACCTCTCGGCTTCGCACGTAAACCCCTGCCTTCGGGACCGGTCGCGGGATAGGGCTGAGGCCTTCCCCTTGGCCGATCCCTCGCGCAGCAAACTTTCTTTTGACTGAGAGCACTCGTGGTCAATCTTTCTCATTTTTTAAATTTGTGTCCAGTGATCAGTGATCGTTTCAAAGATAAGCGTTGACTTAACACATACGTGCATCATTCTCCATAACTGCACCGATGAAAGCAACGAGGTTCCTGTGCTCTCCCACCTGGGTGGCGTGAAAGTTGATTTTGGCAAGCATCAACAAGATCGCATCTTCGCTGGAACGATCTGAAAAAAGGTATATGTTCGATTCTTATCGTGTTTATATGAAAAGCATCGCCTATTTTTCCACTGCTGTCGTTATGAATGGGCAATATGAATTTATTACGATAAATGTCCCTCAATGGAAACGTGAAGTTCCGGCAATGCCAGCAGTGTCGTACCTTGCAGAACCTTGGCAGCTACTTCCTTCACGTTCTTGGGGCTCTCCCTGTACTTTGCCTTGTAGATCTTGGCAAATCTTCCTGTCGCAATCTCTTCTATAAGGGTTATGTCGTCCGGCACGATGTACCACGGTTCGCCCAAGTCCATACTTCCATACATGTAGATATCGTCATCCTTCTGGTACGTAGTGTTCTAGAAACGTTGTGAAATGATTATTACTTCCTAAAATATTCCCTATTCTTAAAAACATGCGTTCCACAGGAGATATCGCTTATATAATTTTAAAAAAATAATAGGATATAATGATTGCGATATTGTAGATTTCCCTGCCATGGTAAAGTATTTGATATCACGTATTTGATTTCACATCATCATGTGAGGACATCGCAATGCAATGACGTCATAAACATGACCACGTCAAAATACCATCATCGCATTAGGACTCTTAGGGAAGTGCAAAGTTTATAGATGTACTTTTTTAAAGATGAAATAACGAGAAACTATTGTGAATTATAAATAGAATCTGAACCGCGTGTCTTCTGAAATCAAATATATCAACACTCATTGACAAAAGTAAAACTATCCTCCTAAAGCTTTATAAAAGGTAACTGTTATAAACCGGTGTAAAAATATTTGATATCAGAATTTTAAGACACTTTAAAGGTACCCCTCATCATAAGGGTCGTAAAATATTCATCTCCCTTTGAGTAGTTTCAAAGCGTTATCAAATATAAATACCCAAATTTTACTTCAACTTTTCGATTTGCTGTTATATAATTGTAAGATTTTCCGTAAAGACTCTTACTGGCCAGATTTAGGGCATTTGGCAATTTGTTTTTAATTTGTTTTGACGAGCCTAACTTAAACAAGATTTGTATAAAGGTATCATAAAAAGGAAAAGGCACAACGTATTAACATTAAAAGTTTTTAAATCACGTAAAATTGCAGTCTTTATTGGCACTTTTTGTAGCTTCTGATCCTTTATTAGATGAAATCAAATTCTCATTAATGACGATGCTAAGATGTTTGTATTCAGAGACATCTGCATTTGCTGGAATTGTCAATGAGTACTAGTTGAGTTTTTTTCACACAAAACGCATTAATTGTAATTTCCTTTCTTGGTCTGAAGAACAAGGCAGTTGTCTTGGCACTACTTGCAAAACCGTTTCTGATGGTTGTTTGAACCATCTATGTATATCATCAAACCAAACCAGTTCTTCGTCGTCGGCGACTTTGACAGTTTCTGATTGTGTTTTGGTTGTGATTCACATGCGACATAATGGCCAAATGAAGAATTTATTGTAGCGATATCTTGGTATGCGATCAGATAATTGCAAATTCAGTTCTGAACCTAGGAAGGTAACAATACACCAATTGGTTACGATTTCGTCTAAATGTAATACATCTAGAACAACTGAAAATATCTATCTGAATCAAACTATACCGTAAGTGAACAAGCCTTTTGGATGCAATTGTACTCACCTCAAATGCCCATCGGCTTTTTCTGTTGGTCTGCTTCGCGGCGGGGTGTACGATAGTGGCCTCGACGTTGTTTGGTTCGTGGTGATACTTCCTTTTCTGATTACCAATTATTCCAGCCAAATAGCCCAATTTGAAGAGTATAAAGCCGACGACAACCAGGATGAGAATCAAGAATAGGAGAACACCTGCAAACACAGGACAATATGAGGTTTGTGATATGATGACATTATCTATTGAAGTTATTGAAGATATTTATGAATATCCTCTTATGTGAGAAAAAGCTTAAGCAAGACAAAAAAAACAAAAAACAATAAAAGCCATGAAAAGAAAGCCACAGTGATGAATACTTGTCCATTTAGTCTTTCTCCAAAAAGGGTACCTACCAATCACTATTCCTGCAACTGCACCGGCCGTCAAACCGCCTTAAAAGGAACAAAAACTTAAAGTTAATCAATCAGTAAACCTTTGGAATGAACCTAAGATTATTGATGAAATGGAAATGTAGCGTAAAGTGCGTTATGAAGTTGAACAAGTACCATTGTTAAATCATAGATGTTTAATTATCATCATCATTTCTTACAAATGAAAAGTTTAAAAGAGCCTTTGTATCTAATGCCCATCAAGTTGTAAAATATATTATTGAAATTGAAAACAGCCTTTAAAATAGTTTGAAAAAGAGAGAAATAAAATAAAATCAGAACAAGGGTTTACATCCCTCGTTTGCGCTCGGGTAGTACCACAAAATTCCCCTCGTTTGATAAAAGTCATAAGATAAAAACCCTATGAAATGTGATATTGACCTTTGGTAGTGATAACAATGGGCACGGGGAGACTCTTGACCTCGTCATACTGAGAGATGAGCTCAATGATATACTCAGTATCGGGTTTGAGCCCAGCAAGGTTGTACGAGGTGGCTGAGTGGTGAAGTTTTTTCATTTTTGGCTGACCGTCCACTCTGTAGTTAATCCACATCTCGGTCCGTGTGTAACAGCTTGGCGAGTGGGTCCATGTCACAGTCGCAGTTGTCTCCCCTAATTCTGTCACTTTCAGATCTTTTGGTCCGATGTCTGCAATCATGATAGTAGCAATGCGCAGGGTTAGGGCAAGTAATTCCTGTCCGACTATTTTCAATCAGCTTAGAAGCTTATAGGTTAGCATTATGGTTTTGTACACAGATTTTAGGTTTATGCTTAATTAATTTACTATTTACTCTTGGAAATAAAGTTATAGATCATCAGAGTTTTTCCAATGACGAGTTATTTCTCCTAAACAACAGGTTTCCAAATGTATTGACTTTTAATATCAAATAACTCCGAAAAGGGGTCCGTGGTCATATTTTTTCGTTATAGTTGAATACTTTGGATATGAATTTGTCTATAAATGAATTTTAAGAAATAGTAAATCTTTGTTTTATCTAACAAAATCCGTTTGAAAATCTTATGCTACTTCACGCTCATTTACTTAAGTGTATTAGATTTTAGTAAAGCAAAAAGTTGCTTTTGAAAGAAAACAGAATGCTTGTGTTTGTGGTTTTGAAATACCTTGAAATGCTCTAGCAAATTTTTATGGCACTAACGTCACTTTTTCTTAGGTTTCACATTTCCGATTTCGGACAATACCTAAAACAATTTTATGATTTTGTCATTTACAAAAAACCTTGAGCATCGCTTGTGATAGTAGCGAGTTACTTGAAAATCATGATCTAAATTTAAATTGACTGAAACATCACCATTCTTATTAATAGTTTAGATGACATAAATATAACTTTTTGATAACCGCAAAAACAATAACAAATGTTGTGAAGAATTATTCTTTTTGCTTACACTGTATTTCCGGTAATTGTATACATGTTCTATGATCAATTCTAAATATTAAACTTTTCTAAATTCTAGAAATGACCATAATAACACTTAAGGTGCCATACAACGTTTTTTTTACAAAGAGTTACAAACCAAAACGCGTCCTAAGTAACGGTCTAGAAAATTACTTACATGATCTGGTGCCAGTTAGGTCAGCAACATTGTCAACCTGGTAACAAAAATCGCATATTAAGTTAAACTCATGAAGTAAAGTGATATCGTAAGGTAATAATTAATATCTGTGTTAACTATGGTGTTTTAAATATTTCTATTGGTATATGAAAATGTTGCTATAAAGATGATTCACAGAAATCGTTGAATGTTGTGCTTCTTGAAGTTTAAGATGACAAAGTCACTATCAGATCCGAAAATGCCTCAATGTCTACATCCTCATTGACATCTCCAACAAATGCCCCCAGTTTTCTCTACTTTTGGCATAGCACTTCATCCTGAATGACTCTAAGTTGTCTCAAAAAGGGCTATTGTAGGCACAGTTAGTTAAATGCAACTGAGAAAATGGGGGTAACCGGCCCTAAGAGGCCCGGCTTGGCACTTATTGTATGTCAAATTTAAATTTCGCTCATAAAATGTTTTGAATAAAGTACTTCAAATTTGATTAAAAGTATACATATCATATAGAGGATTACAGGATTGTCTGAAGGATAAGGCCTGATAATTGAACGGTTTAATTTGTGTGGGATTATAAAGAGTCCTCTTGGCCTCTAAGATCAACCTTGGTCGGATAAGAGTTAAGAAGGTTCAATAGAGAGTAGAGTTGTCACTTTCATGTTACGAAAAAATATAAGCATAGAAACTATGATGTCCACTGCAAAATAACCCTAATTTCGTAACAATATTGATGTACACAAACCCTTGCTTTAAGAAAATTGCAATTGACACCAGGAGTGGTGAAGATGATGATGATGATTATGATGGAGATGACGACGATGATGACAAATGTTAGATAGTAATAAGGATGATTATGATTATGAAAATGTCGGAGATGATGAAGATGAAGATGATGGCAATGACGATGAGGGTCATAGCTGTTGTTGAATGACCATTATGATTGATGATTGACGACGACAACGATAACGATGATGATGGTGATGATGATGATGTTTATTATGATGGTGATGATGTTTATGATGGTGTTGATGATGATAAATGATTATTGATGATGATGGTGGTGATAATGATGATATTGATTGATGATGATGATATTGATTGATAGTGATGATGTTGATGACAATGATGATGATGATATCACTTGCGTTAACACCAAAGATAACAATACAAATACCATTACCTGTAGGGTCTGTGTGACCGTGAGTCCAGCCATGTTTCTGAAATCCATTTTAAGGGTCACCGACTGGTCCTTTGTCAAATCAGTGGCAAAAAAGAGATGACAGTTGCTGACCGCTATGACCTGTTGCTTTTCAAAACAGCCAGAGGGCGTGCAGTAGCAAAGTTTTCCAAGGTTGCAGTTGGCCTGTGGACAAGGACATTACAAGACAGGTGCTTGAAAAAGAAGTTATTCAATACACATAAAAAGACATGTTTAAGAAAGACATGTTTAAGATTTATTAACGAAGGAGTTGGATTACATAGTGCCATATTGTTTAATTAATAATAGGGCTTCTTTGTTCTGTATTTTTTAAATGTCGATATCATATCTCAGTCGTCCTTATGTAAATTTATTCACAGATATTAAAGCTTAATGGTTAAAATTTCATTTATGACCTATGTTGATGTAAACTATGAAAAAATGATGTAATCATACTGCTGGTCTTGACGGGATAGGCATGGTAAAGTTGTTTAGTAAGTGGTCAGTGCCAGCCATGTAAACATACACATCAACATTCTTCATTCCGCTCTGCATGTCAAACAGCATCATAGATACACTGTATTGGAAAAAAAACATGCATTTTTATTAAGGACATTAAATGAATTGAAGCAAGTTTTACAAAACTTATTGCTTCAAATTTCAACCAATAGTTATTGGTTTATGCAGAATCTACTTTCATCATAGGGCCAAACACCTCAAATATCAACAGTCGTAGAAGAAATTATCGTAAAGAGCTAAAAATTCGACCATTTGATTGTGAACACCTTTTAATCATTGAGTAAAGGAGATGGATTTGCGTATTCAAGGACCCCTTTTATTGATTAAACATATTCTAGAAACAATTATTTTCCTTTCCGTAAGATACTTAGTAACCGTATTTCCCATACCTTTAAGGAACTACTTTGGAAACGAAACCATAATCATAAATCTCAGAATTTATAATAAGTATTAGTCTTGAAGAAGAAAAAGCTGTCCGCTTATTCCTTTCCTTTTGGAAATTTAAAAAAGTTACGATGACGTAAAAGCTTTGTTTCTAGACGTCGCCCTTGCGTCCAGCGGCGCTAAACAACCACCCACTACATTTTTCCCTCGTTGTAGATTAGTAAAGGAGTGGATTGTTTGTGTGGTACAGATTCAAACAAGCAATATCTATTAAACTTTAAACATTATTGTACCTTCTAATTGACGATATTCATATGTATACCTGTCAGATTAACAAATACAGAACTGTTAATACTTGAAGTGTTGATGGGGAAAAAGGCTAAATTGATTTCATATAATAATAAAATTGCGCAATGATTTGAGAGTAAGTATTTTGAACTATCTTTAGCATCAGTTTTATCTCTTTCTCTGATATGTCATTGTTAATCGTGGTTTACAAGTGTTGACAACAGTTATTTTTACAATTTGTTTTACATATCCTGTCCTTGGTACTATAAACATCTGGAGATATTGCAAAACCAATTTTATAAATTTTGTACTTTTTCATATATATTTTCTGCAACTAATGTAAACACATGATATAATGGGAGTTTTTTTTTCTGACATGTGGACCGACCAGTGCTATAAAGGATCGGACGATCAATCACTTCAACTCATTTCGGTTACATCAAATACAGACTTTCTTTCTTGTATAGTAATCAGTCGAATTTACTAAAACGTCGAAAGCCATCACTGCTTTTCGAACATTGCTATTATACTTAAATATTATCGACTATGAACTTTTGAATTTTCACACGATTTGCCTCGATGACTATTTCAAAATTATTAACAGGGTAATTACTGAAAAGTTTGTTGATTTTCATATATACAAACATTGTTAATTCTGAAAACAACCCTCTTCAAAATGAATTAAATCCTTTTCTATCTTGTATTATTAATCTTCAAAACAACAGTTATAGAAACACAGGGCTTGCTACATGTATATTATTTCAAGGTTTACTAGCCGGTACAATGGCCTGGGTTAGTGCTAGGTAAAACCTACCTAGAGCTGTAAGGAACACCATGAGCTTGTTGGTTCCTCTTGAAGGTGGCGATAGAGTGTTCTGGAGGGGTGTCATCAAAGTGCACCTGTGTCCTGTCTACCTTCACATTACCCATAGCGTCTGTGGCTCGAACCCAGAATGTTACGGTGTCTTTTGAGGTGAAGGTTTCGTCGTCTGCACAAATATGATATCATTGTACCCCCTCTTTATTGTGTTCAATATCTAAGTATTCAAATAAAGTTTTTATATTATGTAATATTTTGATAATGGTTTAATTGTACGTTTTAAATAGTTAATGGTCATTGATCAAATGTAATTTAGATATGCGAAAGATATACGAAAGTGGGGACAAAATACATTTAAACTTTCAAATTGATGTACGGGCTAACGAATTAATGTCTAATTTCCGATTAATTCTAATATATATAGACATGTAAATAATTTTTAAGCCATTTGTGAAAGCTAGAAAGGAGTACTGATAGTTATGAATTTTACGATTGTTACATGTTAAGAGGACGGAGGCTTATAAGTGTTTATATCTGATAGTTCATTCACAGAAATAGCAAATCATCAATGTTTTAAGGTATATAAGATATAGATGATGATCCCCATCCTACATCCATAGGGGAAGACTCTGATATTGGAGAGGGTTATCAATGTTTCTATTTCATATACTTCTAAGCATTGATTACTTTCCATTTTCCTATGATATCATTTGATTACCTCCGTTTATTGTAAAATTTTCATTCAAGCCGACATCTATCCAGGGCCCAGAGGGAATAACGGGTTGACTCCTGCCTTCATCACTGTCCTTCTCCTTCTGAATTTCAAACTTGACAATAGCACGTCTGTTGGGTATTTCCTCGATTGTTCTACTCCCTTCATGGTCGTCTTGATCTGATTGTTCAGGGATGTTCTTGATGAAGTCTTCAAGTTCAGGAGGGTACGCCAGGACCTTATTCAGCCATTTTCCTTTTTCGTGTAGCACATTTGCAAAGTGATTTACCCAGGTGAAAACTACATCTGCTGTCGGATCAAGTTGCCACGTGAAGTCTACATCAGGGTTTGCTGATGAAGCATACAGACGCCGTTCAGGATCCGCATCAATAGTGACCTCGGAGTCAGGGTCATACAAGGCGATTCTTCTGATGAAAACAGAGTTGTTGGCCTTGTCTGAAGCCTCGAGAATAACGGAGTAGACACCAGGTCGAGGTGGTCGGTACGTGGCGCTGAACGAGTTTGTGTTTGATGATGATTGGTTGACTTCCACTGGTCCTTTTAATGGCCCTAGGGGTTCTGGTTCCCTCAGGACGAGGTTTCCGTCCACTTTCAGTTCGAACACCTCCCAGGCATAACGGTACATCCCAGAATGAACATCAGCCCACCCAGACCAGCGCAGGGCCAGATCATTCTATTACATGGAAGAAGAACAGATTAACATTTGTAAGTAGGTATCACATCATCTGAAATAATTAAATCTTGTTCGTTTTCGAATCCTAACGTTTAGCGGCTCAAGTATCCACCTCGGACAGCATTTCAGCATTACAAATACCCGTTTTTTCGTTGAACTCAAATGAAATAATGTAGAAAGTTTGATCCGAAATATCAGATATAAGATTATATAGGTGAACAAAATTATAAAATATTTTCACAAATTAAATCACTGCACATCAAAATATACGAACTAGAAATAAATGACAAATCAATAAATGAATATTTCCATCCTCGACACATGTATTGGTGTATGGGACGTATAAGTCTCGTATTTTGATGATATTGATGATTTTCGATAAACATTGAACTTAAATGAAACGTAGACAATAATCGAAATTTACATTCTAAGCAAGTAAGGTCATATGTGTTAAAGTATTTCACCATAAAGTATTTACTCTAGAAAAATAATAAGTCATTAACTCCCACCTTAGTTACATCTTCATCCATTTTAAACATCCTACTGCAAGGATTAGATTGATTTAAACAAGGATGTGTTGGTTTCTCAAAGTCGAATTTGTAGTGCATAGCCGCTTCGTTCAGTTGTCCTAAATATTCCTGGACATCCTTGTTTACAAGGTTTGGTTTTATTTGCTGGAGTGCTCTGTATCCACCACTGGTCACTTTAAATGTGATCGTTAGTCTGGAAAAAGGAACTTATTTTTTCAATTACCTTAAAGGAAGAATTCGTTACCTGACTTCTCCAAATGATATCACGTGAAAAGTATTTGTTGTATGTAATGACTACTACTACTACTACTACTACTACTACTACTACTACTACTACTACTACTACTACTACTACTACTACTACTTATACTACTACTAATACTGCATCTTCTACTGCTGCTACTTATACTGTTGCTGCAATTACTGCTGCTGTTACTACTACTACTTCTACAATAACAACTACTACTACTACTACTACTACTACTACTACTACTTCTGCATCTTCTACTGCTGCTACTTATACTGTTGCTGCTATTACTGCTGCTATTACTACTACTACTTCTTCTACTACTAATACTACTACTACTACTACTACTACTACTACTACTACTTCTACAACTACTACTACTACTACTACTGCTACTACTACTACTACTAATACTACTACTACTACTACTACTACTACTTCTGCATCTTCTACTGCTGCTACTTATACTGTTGCTGCAATTACTGCTGCTATTACTACTACTACTTCTACAACTACTACTACTACTACTACTACTACTTCTGCATCTTCTACTGCTGCTACTTATACTGTTGCTGCAATTACTGCTGCTATTACTACTAATACTTCTACTACTACTACTACTACTACTACTACTTCTGCATTTTCTAGCAAGTAAGCAAGTAAGCAAGAAGTAGTAGTAGTAATAGCAGCAGTAATTGCAGCAACATTATAAGTAGCAGCAGTAGAAGATGCAGAAATAGTAGTAGTAGTAGTTGTAGTAGTAGTAGTAGTAGTAATAGCAGCAGTAATTGCAGCAACAGTATAAGTAGCAGCAGTATAAGTAGCAGCAGTAGAAGATGCAGAAGTAGTAGTAGTAGTAGTAGTAGTAGTAGTTGTAGAATTAGTAGTAGTAATTGCAGCAACAGTATAAGTAGCAACAGTAGAAAATGCAGAAGTAGTAGTAGTAGTAGTAGTTGTAGAAGTAGTAGTAGTAATAGCAGCAGTAATTGCAGCAACAGTATAAGTAGCAGCAGTAGAAGATGCAGAAGTAGTAGTAGTAGTAGTAGTAGTAGTAGTAGTAGTAGTTGTAGAAGTAGTAGTTGTAGAAGTAGTAGTAGTAATTGCAGCAACAGTATAAGTAGCAGCAGTAGAAGATGCAGAAGTAGTAGTAGAAGTAGTAGTAGTAGTAGTAGTAGTTGTAGAAGTAGTAGGAGTAATAGCAGCAGTAATTGCATCAACAGTATAAGTAGCAGCAGTAGAAGATGCAAAAGTAGTAGTAGTAGTAGTAGTAGTAGAAGTAGTAGTAGTAGTACTACTACTACTACTACTTCTGCATCTTCTACTGCTGCTACTTATACTGTTGCTGCTATTACTGCTGCTATTACTCCTACTACTTCTACAACTACTACTACTACTACTACTTATACTACTACTACTACTGCATCTTCTACTGCTGCTACTTATACTGCTGCTACTTATAATGTTGCTGCAATTACTGCTGCTATTACTACTACTACTTCTACAACTACTACTACTACTACTACTACTATTTCTGCATCTTCTACTGCTGCTACTTATAATGTTGCTGCAATTACTGCTGCTATTACTACTACTACTTCTTCTACTACTACTACTACTACTACTACTACTACTACTACTACTACTTCTGCATCTTCTACTGCTGCTACTTATACTGTTGCTGCAATTACTGCTGCTATTACTACTACTACTTCTTCTACTACTACTACTACTACTACTACTTCTGCATCTTCTACTGCTGCTACTTATACTGTTGCTGCAATTACTGCTGCTTTTACTACTACTACTTCTTCTACTACTACTACTACTACTACTACTTCTGCATCTTCTACTGCTGCATCTTCTACTGCTGCTACTTATAATGTTGCTGCATTTACTGCTGCTATTACTACTAATACTTCTACTACTACTACTACTACTACTTCTGCATTTTCTACTGCTGCTACTTATACTGTTGCTGCAATTACTGCTGCTATTACTACTACTACTTCTACAACTACTACTACTACTACTATTTCTGCATCTTCTACTGCTGCTACTTATAATGTTGCTGCAATTACTGCTGCTATTACTACTAATACTTCTTCTACTACTACTACTACTACTACTACTACTACTACTACTACTTCTGCATCTTCTACTGCTGCTACTTATACTGTTGCTGCAATTACTGCTGCTATTACTACTAATACTTCTTCTACTACTACTACTACTACTACTTCTGCATCTTCTACTGCTGCTACTTATACTGTTGCTGCATTTACTGCTGCTATTACTACTAATACTTCTACTACTACTACTACTACTACTACTACTACTTCTGCATTTTCTACTGCTGCTACTTATACTGTTGCTGCAATTACTGCTGCTATTACTACTACTACTTCTACTACTATTACTTCTGCTGCTGCTGCTACTGCATCTTCTACTGTTGCTACTTATACTGTTGCTGCGTCTACAACTTCTACTGCTGCTGCTATCACTACTACTACTGATAATTTCATTTTACCGAATGCTCGAAGAACTAAACACTCAATTTCAAAACTTTCCTGACTGTTTCTGACTCTTTCCGTTTCATGTCGTTGTTAGTACAGATAATTAGAATACACATTAGTGATTAACCAGTTATCATGATAATTACGCAATCTCTCTCTAACTTCGAAAACGGTCTTTATTAATTTTTGGCCTTACAAAAAAGGTATTGACCTCATCATGATCTATAAATACGAGTAAATATCTTTGCTTGTTGTAAAGCAATTTACGAAGCCATATCTGTTGATATTCTTTCATGACATAGTCTGATTAATGATATCGTGTTGGGATAAACGTTTTCAAAAATTGATTCCAGCGGCACCGGAACCAACCTTTCGTTCATAGCATGGCATCAATAAAAGGTAAAATGTAAATAGTTTATTAAAGCAAAACAGAATAAAAAAGTGATTATTACTCACCTATCACCGCTGGTAAAAGCTGTGTCGATTGTCTGGTTGTTGATAAGACAGAAGTAAGTGTCTGGCATGGGGTTCCGGCTACTCACTCCAGGACTACAAGGGCGGGTCACGTCCAGAACAGTATCCTCGCCAATACCTAACACGGGTGAGATCATTAGTCTTAACCATCTAAATCTGGGAGATTAAAGCATACACTATTTTATTTATAACAAAGGAGAGTAGTACAAGATGTGTAATGGAAACCAAGTTATATTACGAAACATGCGTTATGTGCTCTGATAATTTATCTCGTTTTAAACTATATCCATATAAAAGTCCTTTTTGATAAGCAAAGTAGTTAGAAAATAATGACTAAATGTGTTTGTTAACTGATTTATAAACGATTTGAAGGGTGCAACTTAAACTGGTTTCATTCCGGAGCTTATCAATGACATTTATGCTAAGGTTTGATTTGAAGTTTAAAACGTGTATAAGCCGTTTCAAAAGTTCAAGTTAATATTGTTTATCAAAGGCTTTTATGGTTTAGTTTTATCTGAACTTTCAAAGTTCAAATTGAACTGTTGTATAAAAACCTGAGCTTTTCGACCAGTTTAACTTGCAAGTTTCAAACGCTTTACAAGTCAGTGAAAATTCACGTTATGAAAATTATTTGGTAACAACGTCCGCGTAGAATTAAATGTATGTCACTGTGACATTATTTAATACAACCAGAGGAAGGCATATCGGTTGCATTTCGAAGTCTGAATTTATGCATATATTAATCGCCTTTTACATATGATCATTATCAACATATTAGATCATATTGTACTATATATTATTATATGAATGGATTATTTCAATCTTTCTGATTGGCCCACTTGGTCACATGACAGCTTTGACGTCAAGCGATGTCAACCTGTGTGAATCGCGAGAAGTTGATATAACAATCCAAACACCTCCGGTGCATAAAATAGCTTTCAGAAATCCCGGTCTTGAACTCAGTACTTCGCGTGTAATACCTTAGGTCAAGTGATAGGCATTGCTTTGTCTTTGTGACTGTTAGGTCCCGTCCGTATCAACTATGACCGACGACACAACAACATCAAAGAAAGAAATGGTCATTTAATACCTATTTCATATAATAATAACAATTATAAACTTCAGACTCGGTTGATCCAATGATTTATCGACCTTGGACATGTGATATCCAACTCGGCTTCGCCTCGGTGAATATCACATGTACAAAATCAATAAATCAGTTGAATATCACATTCCAAGGTGGTTAAATCATTGGATAAAACTCATTTGAAGTAAAACATTGTTTAATATAAAATTATATCATATCATATCATATCATATTAATGATGAATATCACATGTTCAAGGTCAATGAATCATTGAATCAACCTCACTTGAAGTAAAACATTGTTTAATATCATATTGTATTATATCATATCATATTATATTATATTATGTTTTAACATATCATATGATAACATTATATTATAAAATATTATGTTATAACACATTATATTATATTATGTTATATTATATTATATTACTATATCATATTATATTGTATTGTATTGTATTGTATTGTATTATCCAATTGCTTCTTGAGAAAAGTACCTGATAGAGATATTTTATTATGGAGAATATGCACGTCAGCCCCTGCAATGCCGATGGCGTATTCCCTCACGAAGCCGGGCACGGTGTAGTTGTCTGGAGGCATATAGTGACCGGAAGCGGTGACGTTTAGCCAGTTGTACATGGGTCTGTTCGTCCACAACTCTTCCACTTCATTTGACATCGTTGAATCGACATAGATTGAATACTTCTCCATTGCTGGCTTCCCTTCAATCCTCTGGTAGAACGATAAACGGGCGCTCACTTCGTAAATTTCAGGTGCCTGGTCAGGTTGCACTATAAGAATACGAAGAAAAAGATTTGTAATGTCGATATTTTCTATACTAATGCGGCTATTGTAAGTAAATTATTAGTGAGTATATTTGAGGAAAAGGTGATCAGTTTTAACTTTGTATGTACAGCTTATTAAAGAATGTTAATAAGTTGTAACTTGTATGGAAATGGTTGATCAGATGTAACCTGGTCAGAAAACAGATTTTTAACAACTTATGAGGAAAATTTTAATAAGTTGTAATGTTTCATGAAATGGTTGAACAATTGTAAATTGAAAAAAACTCGTGAGAATAATGTTAACAAGCTTATATTTGGAGGAGAAGGTTTGTCAATATGCTATCTTAAGAACGCTTTCTGTAACTGGTGAGGATAATGATGATAACCGTATGTGGTAAAGAATGGCCATTATATTTAATTTAAAGGCATATGGCTGATTTTATGTAGTTTGTAAAAATATAAAAAGTGGCAATCTATCATGATGAATTGGATTTTTCGTTCAATTATCATCAATTTTAATAAAACTCAGTTAAGTTAAACGTGAAAGTTATGGTGTCCTTGGCCCCTTAATATTTGAACTTCATGGATAACCTAATTGTGCACATTCATTCAAAAGCAAAGATTCGATGCCGAGAGATATCTTTTGGCATACAAAATGTTTCACGTAATGAACGAATCACAATGTTGGCACTACCGTCACAATGGCGGCCAAGTCGCTGAAATGTTTGTTCAGTACACTTTCGGCAATCATGCTTGATTACTGAAGTCAAGTAATCAACAGAATTCTAAACTTCCTTCAATTTGATACTATTTCTAATAAACTCGTTCTGATTTGGTATCAAACTCGCGTTAGCTCGTTTAATACTTAATCATTAACTCCTTTGATAAAAATAGTATTAAATTGAAGGTTGTTTAGTATCCTCCATTTCAGCTATCAGGAATGAAAATAGCAACAAAATGTGAATCCTTAGTAGCTGAAATACTTACATTGTCTACAAAGGTCAGCATCAGTATTAGTCGGGCTATAGAATCCGGTATCACATGTACAGACTGGATCAGCTCCGTTTTGACCATTCTCACACGTTCCAGGGAAACAAGGCCTCTGGTAATTACAGCTAACTGCAATACAGGCAAGCCTAATTTATAAATGTCGGAATAAACTATCAGAACTGGTGACATGACATCATCACTGTTATTGAACACACACGGTGTGTAGTTGCTCCGTCATCAGGTGAAGGAGGCAGCATATATGGTGATGTGTTAGCTTTTCTGGCAGGGAGCGCTGATTTTATATTCGATAGCAGAACTTGTTTTTGACAGTGTCAATTTTTATTTTAGTTACTATTAAACGATGTGTCCTCAACAAAGATTGTGATGAGAAAGTAAGTCTTAAGGATGTCCGTTCCTAAAATTTAAAGTATTAAACTTTTTTCTAACTTGTTTTTTTTCAAAAGTTTAGTGTATTTGCTTGAAATATCAATCCAAAAAGCGGTTTTTTTTTCGAGATATCTATGTCAGTCAGAGATTCAAAATGGGAGTCAATGGGGAAATGATGACCTTTTTGAGAAATCTTGAATTTAAATTAGTTCCTGTAATTTAACTTTTTATTATATAAAAACATGTTTGAGTTTACATAATTTTCTTCCAGAAAAAAATATAAAATATATATATGGTACTGTGGGTTTTTAACCGCTACGGCACAACATGTATTCAAACATTTCAATTAAATCATCAACATTTAAGCTATAAAATGAAAAATAATTTTTTTTAATTTTAATGAATATTTAAGCAGAAATCATCATAATTGAGAAATTGTTGCTTCATTTTGGTTCATTATATAATAAAAAATATGATTTAAGGTTATTTGTGTTTGTCACTGTGACTAAGGAGCGAACATCCTTAAGTTAAATGTAAAACAATACGCACGGGTGCTACAGTCGTTGCCTCTGGCACCATCATTGCATTTGCAGACATTTGGTGCGATACACGTGCCGTCCACACAACCTGGTCTGCAAATTGCTGTGGGATGAAATGAATTGGTATATAATAACATATAATTAAGTAATTGATTAATTAATTAAGTAATTGATTAATTAATTAAGTAATTGATTAATTAATTAAGTAATTGATTAATTAATTAAGTAATTGATTACGAGTAGAAATAAATAATAACATACAGATACATATAAGATCTAACATAAATACATCATTTGCATCTATTGCAGCGTTCTAGTGATAGCGATTCTGCAAAGCGGGAATTCCGCTGATAGTTCGGAAACATTTGATGAAAGTGTGTAAAAAATAAGCTGTATAGCAACGTTTAAGAAATTCTAAGAAAATTCAATTAGTGAGACTGATATTAAGCTGAATATACTCGTATAGCCCTTTGTTATAGTTTTACTTTATAATGTTGACAATGCATATTTTTGTTGGCATACTGTATGGTTTATTTGTTTAGGTCGACACAGGAGAATATTATTAGAAAGCGATTTCTATAACCACGAACCATATTTACATAACCATTAATACAATAACCAAACATTTAGACTTCAGAAACTTCAGTGAATAAATTTGAGTTGTATGAGATTATTCTGTATCAAAGTTTCGTAAATAGATTGAAATGAACTCGCAACTTTAATAATCTGCAGTCACCCAGTACGAAATCGGAAAATACTTCAAGTAGATGATCGAAGTCCTTGATTTAACAAAGTTGTTATCGTCAATATCGCTTACATTACAGGGTCTTTATTTATATATTCATACACACACACACACACACACACCCACACACACACACACACACACACACACACACACACGCAGCTACACACATAAAACACACACATATTAAAATATATATAAACACAAGGAATTCACAACTGAATCCTCGCTCACGTTCATTGCAGTTTTGATAAGAGCTTGTTCTCCATCCCGAACAACAGAAGTAGATCGTCCGATAATCGGGTGCCCAAATCCATTTCCAGGCACAGCACCTGTTGTATGTAAATAAATTGATTACGAGTAAAACGTTTTTTCATACCATCAAGTGTCATATATGAGCTTACATAATTCAGTAAATATTCTTCGATTTTATTATATTTCAATAATCATTACTTAACATGTGTTGATACAAAAACAGAGCATTTGATATATGTGAATACGAAAAAGAAATACCTTCTACATGATCTTAGTTGATCTATTTGATTTAGGTGCCTACGAGGTTACCGAAACAAGTTCGTACAAAAACATAATGTAACAATTCACTAAATTATTTATAAACCTGGAAAGCAATCTTTTCTTAAACAAGTGACAAAAAATCGCAACCCTCAGTATATGTCGCATCCCAAAGTGCAAAGTGGAAACAATGAATGATATAAAAAAGCGTGCAGTCATCAAGTATTTGTTTAGGAAGGGAACTTCTGCACAGGACATTCATGAAGACATGGTCGATCCATTGACAACTTAAGACAATGAAAGGGCTGGAACCTCGCTGGTCCAGATGTATTGATGTCAGTGGAGACTATGTTGCAAAATGAAATACAAAAGTGATACTTGTTTTTCTTTTCTATGTCATTCTACGAACTTTTTTTGGATTTATCCTCGTATGTAAGTATTTTGTTTACCAGTTGACTAGTGCAGTGGGCAAACTTTGCATTTCAATTAAAAATATATATGTATGTTACATGAAAGGCTATCTGAACAAATATCTGAACTGTCCCTGTTGTAATTATTTTATTTTGCACTGTATGTGACTAATGATTTATAATTTCAACTGCCATTGGAGGTAATTAAGAAATTCATTTCTCCATTCATATAGAGAAGAGAACATCTTCACTTTAAGCCTCGTCAAAAAGTGAAAAAGTGAGAACGTGCCTTCAATAAACGACCCTGTTGATAAGTTCACCTCCAGAAAATAAACCTTTCTGCCCCATGTTAATTTCAAAGGCGATAAACTCTTCAGTGGAAGCAAAAGGTATCAAAGTACTATCATATTCACATATATTGGACAGTTTTTATTTTAAATAATATCATTAATTACTTACCCGCGCCATGTTCTGTATCTGCATACCCGTATTTTTCTGTAGGAACAAATTGTTCTTGAGCAGACATTCCTGAATCCAAAACAAAGAGTAATTATGTACAAAAAATGCTTGAAAAGAATGCTTTTCTTGTAAAATGACACTTGTTTGGCTGAAGAGGATGAAAGGGGTCCTGAGGGGATGGGGTTAGTTCATCCTCGTCAATTATACAATGTTTATTCTTTAAAAGAAAATAAACAACCACAAATGCTACTGTAATGGGTACAAGAATATTATTTTCTTTAGATAAAACATGACCCACGGGCTTATTATGAAACAGGGTAATAGAAAAACCTCCCGACATCCTATTATTGCCCACGGGTCATGTTTTATCCATTTAACCATCAACTAGTTATAATTTGGTTGGTTTGACAGGTAACACGACTAATACGTACAGAAGCGACCGTAAAATTTCGAACAATCCAAAAGCAGAAATTGAACATCAAATTGAAAGGCCCTATAAATATACCTCATTTGGCTCAACCGCTGTGGTACAGTGGTGAAATTGTAGATATTGGCGTGAGGGAGTTCAAACTATGCGGGTTTAAGATAGCGAATCCTCAATACAGTTTGTAATGTATGTTTTCATTTGACTTATAAAAAGCTGATAGTAAGTAACCAATTTGTGACATTCGACAAACGGACATGGAGCTTTTTAAAAAGAAATGGCTACCGTACATTCAGTCTATCATCGGATATGGACGTCGTCATTTTAAGAACTCGGCTACCGTAAACTCAGACAGTCTATCAACGGACAAAGAGGTTCTTTAACAGAACAGATACCGTTAACTCAGTCGACCAACGGACATGGAGGTCCTTTTAATGGCACAGCTACCGTTCATTCCGACGATCAACAGACATGAGATTATTTGTAGAGCACAACTGCAGTACATCCAGTCTACCAACGGACGTGGAGGTTCCTTTTGTACACGTACCTGATATTTGGTGAAATAGCGACCTAAGCGTTAGGCGTTAGCTGTGATATCGCCTCACGCTTAAGTCGCTATTTACCATACACAACAAGGCCAAGTTTATATTCAATACCTTTCATTTTGGGAAGTGAATAATTTGGAATATGAATATCAATTGATATTTTGTTGACTCACGTTTATAAAGACATTAATAAAGTAATAACGGACAACTATAGAGGTTATATGAGTATACTTTGTATCCGATTACAGAGGGGAAAATTCTCCCCGAGGTACGATACTGATAGACATGCGAGGCTCTGCCGAGCATGTTTATCAGTATCGGACCGAGGTAAACAGTATTATAATCATTGGGATCCAATCCTAATGGTCACATGGCTGGAAATACACACTTATCAATGATCAAGGGGTTAAGCAAGCACACAGAGTAAAACAGACTGAAAATCTCGAAAAATAGGCAATACCTTTTTTTAGGCAATAAGACATCTTTCATCAAGGTGACGTTTGGGAGCACGGACGGTTCATGGAAGAATTTGAGGATGAAAGTAGTAAATTTAATCAAAGAATATCAAACCGGGTTTCCGAGTACGGCATGTCTGAACAACTTTTAAATCGAAGAAGGTGAGATAATGGTAATTGAATAATTTTCAGGGTTTCAGGTAGGAAGTCTGATCGTGTGTCATTTTCTGAAATTACTTTTGTAAATTCTTATAAAAAATCAAACTTAACAACATATTTAGATTGATATCCTTTATTTAACTAGGTTGAATGTAATCGGACGTATGTTTTTAGTTTTTTCGCTTCTGCATTTGCATGGTTATGCTTTTATTTTCCTTTTCATAAATATACAAGCCAAATGACATGTCTCGATAATACAAGAAAATGTCTTATTTTGGTACGTCCAATGAAAACCTGATTTGCGCATTTTGGTAATTTGATCATTCGATCAATTCATTGACAATAAATCGATTATTAATACCTAAAATATTTTAAAAACTGATGTTACTTGAGTCTTGTAACTTTGTGACAAAATATCAAGAAATCATTTTGATGCTGAAAAAGTATGATGTATCCCTTGAAGAAAGACATGACTGCTGCCTCTGTGTGTGTTTGTTTATCCCTGTTTATCTGGTCATCAATCGGTGAATATACTATTTGTATGTGTACTTAATCAACAAACCCACCGTAATCAAATATTAAACAAATTCATCGGGAAGTTACTTCAATTTGACACAAAGCAGGCCTATTGGTAGGGCTAACTGTCTGCATGTGAAAATATATACCTTAATCTGAGGGCATCACATATGCGAGTTTACTATCTTATATTTTTTTCGAATATCAACTGCTTTCCCCTGAATGAGCTAGAAAGTATTATTTCATTGCTGATCCTACAAGACTTTGACAATGTAGAACCAGATTGGTTAATTTAGATTTGATACCTGGTAAAATAAGAGCGCACACTGAGTGAAACTATAAAAATGAGAAGTTAGCCATTCATTAGCTGTCAGTGTTAAAAGCAATGCTACGGCTTTACAAAGCAATGTTGATCATTCTTATCATTAATCATTTATAGATGTGTTGATAGGATTTCCATAGATATAGTTTATTGTTATAATTCTTTTGAAATAGTAAAAGTACAGCGCATATTTTCATCTCATTCTTCGAAAAACAACATGGACGGACTCTTCAATGAGAACTTGTATCAAACTCCTGAGCGGATTATCGAAGAGAAACATACTTTGTATGTTAGGTGAACATGGCAGGATGATTTAATTTCAAAACAGCGAATATGATATTATGGCGCGTGTAAACGCCACATAGTATGTCAGTGACAACACCATATCGTTACCACGTGTCATGTATGGATGGATCAAAGAATTCCTTCTCGATATGATGATTGCATACACGTCTGTAAATATCATCCTCTCGAGTGTTTTGGAGGGCGGCAAAGCGCACTGGTAAGCGCATTCAGATCTAGACGTCCGTGTTCCGCCAATGCCTCGTCAACTTTGTCTGCAGTAGAGAACTGTTCTACGCGCAGTAAGGTTTGGGTGCTATGATGTACTGATTTTCACCACAGTACCACTTATTGTTCGTTCGTTCCAGCCCAGGTTCGCAGGTTTCACTGCAATGCATAGCCACAGTGGTGTAGCGGGCTTTTAAACCTAGCTGCCGTGATATAAATGAAATACTTGAAATCACCTTACCTAACCTTGAGTGTGTTATAACTAGATATATCATTTGTGTGTTACCTTATGGCCCTCTGTAATAAATGTATAACTTGAAATATGTTTACTTTTGTCTTGTATATAAAAACCGTCCCTTTACTTCACGTCCTGTCTACCTGTCCGTCAGTTTGTCTATCGATCTGTCCCCGTCTCTGTCTGTCTTCAAAACCTTAATTTTTTTTAAGAGCAACTATCAACAACCAATGTGTCCTAGTTCGTATTCAAAGTTGAAAATATTCTTCGCAAGACCGGGTAAATCTTTCAATACCACAGCTTTCATTTAACAAAAGTCTGACCGGGAAGTTAAATTCTGATTTCAAATAAGCATGTCAAAAGGACGAGCTAAATGTTTAATGTTGAATGCATATAAATGTATACACTTAATGTTTACAAAAAATTAATGTTACCTTCTAAGCTTCTTTTATACGAACATAAAATGTTTTCAATATGATATGATAATGTTTTCTGAACGAATTGGCTTTATAGCACAAGTATTTAGATTGAAATACAGTGAAATAAATGGTCATGTATTTCTATTCTAAAGCAAAGGCCTCATGTGTTCACAAAACTCATTTTTCTAAATGCATAATCGATCTTACTAAACCAGGTATAGACTAACGCAAGCGCTTTTCAAATCACTTAGAACCTATCACTCGTAAAAAAGCAATATTTGAATTGCGGGTTCAAACTCATTTTGTAAAGTTAGCGAAATGATCATGCTTCCACGAAGCGAAGACCCATGTCAGTTTCACCAGATGATCGTAACTCAATTTCATAAATATGGACTAAGAGTTATCTTAGCACTAAGAAAGCTTTTTGAAATTAGGGCCAATAATGCAAACCTTGAAGGCATTCATGTTGATTCATGGTTGATAATCGTCATCATCAATACTTTAATAAAGATTTACTCATCATATGATAAATTAGGTTGGCACATTTACTATTATAAACTGACGTTTTCATGTATAACAAACCATATAAAATCACCACTCATGTATGAGAAACTTTCCTTCAGAATGAAAATTTCGAATTTCGAATTCAAATCCAACGTTTGGAAATCTAAAATGAATAAAGATTTAAGAAAAATGTTCAATAAACTAAAGGATTCTTTATCTCGGATCTATTTTGAAACGATTGAATGACAAGATAAAATTTGACAAAAGTTTCCTATTCGACAGTGTAATAAAATCAATTTCCATAATCCGATAAACTAATCTCTGGTCTTATCATCTTATCATATAGCATTGTTACACTCTACTTAAATGATGACACCAAAATGTTTCCTTGTAAAATAAGTTTAGTTTCCTGTGAAACATTATCTATTATCGTGCTCTTTGCGTTGCTCCCATTGGTTGGAATTGACGATGTGGTCCGAGCTTAATACTCTGCTTCGGCAAATCACTGTGCAAAGTTATATTATTTTTGACTCATAGAGTAACTCATCATTTAATTAAAAGCGTATATTAAGCAATGAAAACAGTTGTACAACGCAAGACCACTCTCATTAAAATAGGATCGCACTTTTCTGCACTGCGAAATGTAAAATATTAAAAGATGAAACAAAATTGTTGACGTATTTTAATGAGATTGAACAAAGAATAGAGGAATATGATTCAAAATAATTTAAAACATTGAAATGTGCCAAAACATGAGAATCATCCTCTAATATTGATCTGTATACGTATTCAAACCTACCTTCATAGGACGTTTTGGAAATAAGTTAACGAAAGATGTTTCCAATTTCAAGGCAATTTTTATTTATCAAAAGAAACATTTTGAAAACGAATGTACCGTGACTTGAGTACTTTAAAGAGGTAATAGCACTTATTTTGTCGATAAAAATCAACTGAACTGAATGAAAGAAAACGAAATAAATGTTTCCAATAGCAAGAAAACTTTTTTTAATCAAAAACAATCAGACATTACTTACCACGGTCGGTAAGCAGTGCAAATCCATTTACCTACCACAAATGATTTGAGGGTGTTCACACAAAACAACCAGTGCTTTTTGCTTGATACCAATATAATTTCTCTTAGAATAGGGGTTAATTTGTGTGAGGATAATACTTTTGTTAGAAGAGATTTATTACTTCATATTTTCCATAAAAAACATCAGTTTGTGCCAAATATATCAACTTATGAATTGAAACATATTCAAAACCCATTCAACCGTAGTTGTAAAGGAAATATTCAAGAACCAAGCAAAAACCGATGCAAAAGACTATGAGACCATTGATGTAGGGAAGTTCATTCATAAAGCTTACCCAAACATGGTACCTTCGTTTAAACCTCTTATTTTGATTAATAGACACTGTCTTCCAATTCGAAACATTTCTTTATTTTCGTTTTAATAATTCTAAAAATTGTGATTATTTACCTTGAAGAAAATATTTGCTTTAGCACATTTATAACTATTGACACTAACTCTTAAGAAAGGCATTGAATTTAGAATGCAATTAAGTTATTTACTGTTCCGTTCAATGACATTTCTGTACAACACATCCGTTTGTTAGATACCGAATCATTCGTATGTCTCATAATTATCCTATAAAACGCGACGTTGCTTATATAATTAGTATTTTAAACTTATCAGGTTTCCACCTCTCACTGGTTGTTATTGCTCTCAATCAAGTCTGTCAATATAATGTCAGCTCCGCTTTCCATTTAACATTTAACAGTTAACAATCTTTAACATGGTTGCCTGTGACAGTGTCACCATATCATGACAAAAGTATACTGCATATAACTACAAATGCAAATGAATGCAATTTTTTAAAGTCACATACACTGTAAAGAAACGAGATCGGCGTCAAAGTGACACATTCTATAGAATACAAATGACGGTAGGCATACGTTTACATTGGCTGCATTTATGACTCTGACTTTTTGTAAGGTCAAATAGAGTGTGTGAAAAGATAAGAAATAAATAGAAGTGACCTATTTTGATTGATGTTCAGGAGTTATCCTTCATACTTTTTATCGGAGATGAAATAAAAACGTGTAAACCGACTGAAAATATATTTACTTTACCGAGCAAAGTATACTAAATTAGTTTCAAATACTCAGTCAAGCAAGGTGATAAATTTATTCCCTAAATGATGTTAAAAGTCTTAAAAAGTCTTACATGTTAAAGCTTTTTCGTAAATTAAATGATATCTTTTAAAATAATTATTTCTTCAACCAAACCCCTCCTTCTCCCGTAAAAAGAAGTACAAAACAAACACACAAAAAAACAAGTTAGTTTAACCCAAAGGGCAGGAAGTCACAGTCACGATTTCATATTAAGCGGGCCACTGAATCTTTTTTGGGAGGAAAATAAAAGGTCACAGGCAAGTTCCTAATTTTTATATGATCCCTATCGAACAGTACTCAACGAAGAGGGGAGGCACGATTATAGGTTTGATCTCACTATAAGGAGATTGCGCAATGGTCAATGTTATATTCACAATTCAAACTCGCTGGCCGATTGGCAAACGTGTTTGACAGCCATGGCAACGTAGATCATTGACAACCTCCAACCCTGCATCGATTCATCTTACAAACTCAAACCTCAATTTATCCAAAACTTTGACAAATAATTTCACTTTTAATAATTTCTATTTGCAAGCAACAGTGTTCTCTAACCAATTATGACAAAGCTGAAATTTGATATTACGGTATATTTCCAGCAAAAATGCATTGAAATTTGAAATTTGACACCATTGATGATATGATTTTCACAATAAGTGTACGTCTATAACTGAGAGAAATCATAACGTCAAACATCATGAGTACGTAGAAAATGACGTCTTTAAGAAATAAGGACTTTCACAGCAGTCCTAGTTTATACATGTAGGTATTATTATAATAACATTACAGGAGTTTGACATCTTGAACACAACCAAGAGTTCGTGAAAATGAAAACCCAAAACGTTTCAGGGGGTCAAGCGTGATGAGCTCAGCAGGTATTTAGGCATTCAGATTTTGAATTTGTCAGTGCTTTTAAACTGAATTTAGTACAATAATTTTTCCATTACTAGAAGACATGTTGTTACATATTCACTTCAGGCGACTCTTTCCTCGGATATTTTAATTTATTCTTGCATGTCATATACTTGCCTTTCAATATTTGTCATAATCAGAATTTGTTAACACTGTCAATTCAATTTTATCCAATTTAAAATTCAATACATATATTCAAATGACTATCAACTATCAGCTACGGCCGCGGTCTGTCCTCACAACCAGTTTATTTTGGCTGCTCAAAAGGTATGCCTATTCAATAAGTTTTTTCTATGCGACAATAAACTTCCTGAATCATGAAGTAAAGTATTTCTTTTCCAATGCTTGCACGCAATCATGACTCACAAACCGGTTCAACATGTTCGCAGTGTAAGATTGACAAGATTCGGGTTATCTTAAATCATACCGAGACATTTTAAATTATTCAAGCCTTTCGCGCTTTTATATCAGATCCCGGTACATCTTGGCATAACATTTTAAGGTGATGAAATTAAAAGATGAGTTTATGTATTAGAATTCAAATCTATACTTATTTAATTTGATTACAGCTTTACATAAAGAAATAACATTTGTTATTGATTTTCAAATCTAAATCTTTTATAATCATTCATAAAAATTTTGGTTATCCTATCGTTCAAAACTTTATCAAAATCATGTGACTAGATCTTTTAAAAATCAAAAGTCAATGGAAAAGATAAATGAGATAGCTGGTATGTCTATAACTTATTTTACCACGTAATTACTACACCATACACCAATGGTATAAATGTTAAGAAATAGAAACATAAGCTGTCATTAGAAGTATTTGATAAGTATTAGCTTTGCAAAGTGTTTGTGAGACCTTTTACACACAAACCTACGACATTAGAATATGCTGATATTTGTAAAAAAAAACGGCCTTTGTTTACATTGAGTGTGTGCGTATGTGTCAAAGAGGCTCTTTGCAAGAGGTTGCACGGCCCCATAGGTGTTCAAACCAGGAAGAAAAAACTATGTGTCTGAAAGACCTTCAATAACATCACCTGAGAAAAAAAACATCTCACAATTTGATTTAGAGTCTAGTAGAATAGAACAAGGAAGTATATTGGATTGATGAAAGAAACACTTAAGCACAGGTGTAATTTTGGCATGGGAAATGGGTTTATGAATTCAGTTATTCCTTTTCACAATTTATGAAAGAATAATCTTTAACGTGTATTACCCAAATTTGAATGACAGAAGCGATAGTTTGTTTTGAAAATGTAAAATTAGTTAACAGATAAGAAAAGTTGTTCATTAGGTGACTTTATAGTGGACACATTATGTGAATAATGATTTTAAAAAGAACAACATTCTAGGACAAAAGAGAAAATCGCAGTTTAAACGTTTATACATTGGATGTGATTGCAGTTTCAAAGAATGTAGAGAAATTCAGATCTGATTTATATCCTTTATTTGAATAACACTACGCCATCAAAGATATCTCAATTCATACTTCAAAGTTCAGTGATTCATCTATCATGAATATTGCGTTTTGTTATTCTGTATCGTTCTTTATCAAACGCACTACTTCACATCCTTCAACCCATGTATACCATCTCTCTGTCTCTGTCTCTCCCTCTCTTTGTCTCTCTCTATGTGTGTCTCTGTCTCTGTCTCTGTCTGTCTGTCTGTCTGTCTGTCTCTCTCTCTCTCTCTCTCTCTCTCTCTCTCTCTCTCTCTCTCTCTCTCTCTCTCTTTTTCTCTCTCTTTTTCTCTCTCTCTTTCTCACTCTCCCTCTCTCTTTCTTTTTCTTGTTAACCTTACACATTGTCTGTAGTTCATATAAGAAAATCTTGCTCCGTTCGCCATGACTAGAGTCGTAATAGGTGTAGAGACCATTTGCTTTGAATGGTCTCCAAGCAACCAGCTCAACTAACACAGCCAAGATACAGGTTGTGGTAAATGGAGACGTAAGGAACTAAGCAATAACACACTTTCCTATTTCATATTATCTACGAAAAGATAAACTAAAAATGCGCCGAAATGAAAAGCTTAACGAAAAGGTAAAACCCATTACAATATCTCATCAATGAGCTTGACATTGAATTAAAACACCATAAGAAATAATATCAAATATGAATATTTTACATTAAAGTTGCTACCAATGAATTAGAATTCTCAATCTAAAGCAAGGTTCAACCAATTATAACAATTTTAAAAGATTGTCTTACAATTAGTAACTTGTGTTTTCCTTTTCGTAAGATCAAGTTATTTCCCTTACGAAAGTAATTTAGTGCCTTTAATGATGAAAAAACAACTATGTTGGATATGAATATAAGAATATATTGCCAACTTGTACATAAAATATAAGTTGAATTAGCAAATAAAACGTTGCAATCATTTCATATGTGTAAAGAAAACAAACATTCAAGATTATACATATCAGATATTACTAAACAGATGTAGAGCATTAGAAAGTAACACTTTTATCATAAACAAAAAACAATAAATTTCAAACAATAAAACTGCTGATCCTAATTAACCTGGTTAAAAAATCAGAAATTAAAGCAATATTAACTCACCCTTTCCATTGAACGCTCAACTCAATGAACGTTGCCACAGTTAGTCCAAAAAGAATGTAAGAAACTTTCATTTTTGCCTTTTGAATCCTCGGTAGAATTCTTAGACTTGAGTTTATGAGAACCTGCCGAACATCAGCTCCAGATAGCCTATGGAACCACAAAGCACGCTCACCACTGAAATTGTCAACCAACAAGGAAGTATATTACACTACACGTGTAATACCTATAATTATAAACGTAGGCTCTCAGCCTTGGGAGATATTTGTAAGTATAAAGGTTCAGCATTTAGAACTGAGGTATGTATTGTAGACTGAATTTACATGTAGACGTGTCACAAACTGAAGTCAACATCATTTCTAAAATCGACCCTTATGATACAAGTATAATTGGTTCAATAACAGCGAATGTTCAACTCTATCCTACATGCCATACGACATATCGTGTTTGATGGAAGTGTAACTTGCAAACAGCGGAATCCCCATTCAAGGCATTCTCTCCCAAAAAAGGTAGCTCCGCCATAAATTCCTATACTATACAACTGATAACGGAGATACCTCTGTTGGGAAAGAATGCATTCAAGGTAGACTTGATGTTTTGAGGTGTAAGGTGAAGACGGTGAAGTTTCTATGAAAAACTGAAACTAAGGCGGCTACCTATAACGATAATGTGACCATCGAGCGTGAGCTAAAACGGAAGCGTGCATGTTTTCTGGGACATATTGCTTGCAACTACATGATCGATTCCTTGTGGTTTATTTAGGTTAATTTAATTGCCCTAATCTTATTTACCACACATCATATAACTTTTTAATCATCTTGATTGATTAATTGATTGATTGATGTCAAAGTAATCTTCTCGTAAGCAAATAGACAATTAAAACAAAACAGTTTATGAAAAATCTCCTAAAATTCGTATACATACTCATTGAATTCTCATTTTCAAAAATCTTCAAATATACTCCTTGTATAAAGTAACTAATTGTCAATGCATATACTAATCGAGGTGGTTACCACAACTTTGAGTGAGTTTGATAAGTGAATCCTAATTTATGTATAAAAATTTTGCTTCTTTTGGAATCTAGATTGATGTACCTGTCTTGAAATTTCCTCTTCTCAATATTATTTTTAAGAACATGGTCAAGGTGTTGCAATGTTTTTCTGCTATTTTAAATCTGTCACGGTGTAACGATATCTAAACTCAGACGAGACCCGTTTATCCGACAGAAAGATAAGAAAAGAAAATAATCAAGCCAATATCAACTAGAGAGAAGCAAATCAGTGAATCAAGTGATTTATTTGCAGTCTAAACAAGACGATAAACGGGTACAGCAACAAGCTACCCGTAATCCACTCAACAGGAGTTAACAACTTATTAAGGAAGTCAACAACCCATGAATAATCAAATAGACAAACTGTAGGGAATCACTCTAGCATACCACCAGACGTTGTAACAACAAGATTAGCTAATGGCCGTCTTAACGAGATAGCATCAATAAGACAAATCAACACTTAACGTGAATATACAATGGGAGTGACGGGACACTGGTGGACTAAAAATAGGGATGAGTAAACAACAAGCACACAGTACTTTAATAGATGATCCCCAATCACTAATTGAGTGAGTAAATGAATAAGAACACTAGTTTAGGTATAGTAGAACTTATAAAATAAAGGGAGGGAAGGTAAGGTTAAAACTGTAAGTTCTTAAAGAAAGTGATCACATACTCCAGAAAGGTACAGAGAAAAATTAAGGAATATCAACCTCACCAATTTACTTCCAACGTAACAGGTCCACCCGTGACCTCTCCCCGCAAGGATCAAGTCAAGACTCCTGGTACCATAGCTTAGCCCGCTATTCATTGGCTCCGTTTGGACGTCGGAGAAACCCAGGCCGTGCTCCAATAGAAGATGGTAGCTTATCTTGAGGATATCCCGAAGCTGTGTTTCTTTGCAAAACTAAATTATCCCTATAATAATAAGGCTTCAGGGGCCACAACCAAAAAAACTAATTTACATTATTATATCACTTTATTACATAGTAGAATGCTCTGATTATATTTTTTTTATCGGAATGAAGAGATGTCTATTTTCTTTTTAATACATAACCTTGATAATGATTTAAAGTTAAACTCTTTTCAATGAAAATATTAAAAATATCTTGTTGTCCAGCCAGATGGTACTTGGTAAATGTATAAATCAACACACGCAGATGTGCGCTTGAGGATTTTCTATTTCTTTGGATTTTTTTTGGTTCTATGGAAAAGTTAACATTGTAGGATTTTTCATTTTGACTGAACTTATGATGTTTATGGGTAATACATATTTTCAAAACTAGAAATGATTGAAAAGAAATATATCATTGTATTTTGAATTATTTGGATTGAGACAACTCTGTCTTTTTGTAATTCTTATGGTTGTTTTTGGAAGTTATTTTCAGTCATTGTCTTATTTTGATGACTTGTATGAATAAATAGCTGTTGATTGTTCTTTTTTGCTCTGTTGTAATTTCACTGATTTACATATTAAGACATCATTTAATGTAAATTGCGGCAGTGATAAATGCTGGCATTAAGTAAGGGTAAATTACCGAGTTTTATCTAATGATTAAACTTCAGTTTCATTGAAAAATATCTCTTATTTAAAATGAAACTTTTGCTGAAGTCCAGCGGAAATGTATAGGATTCATAGTTGGAAATGCAATGGAAACATTCAGAATAATTAGTTGGGGAAATGCAATGGAAACGTTCAGAATTTATATTTGCGGAAATGCAGTGGAAATCATGAGGATTTCATTGTTTGAATTTCCATTTGCGTAAACCATGCAGAAAGTGGGTAACGGAAACTGGACGGAAACTAAATGGAAAGTGTTTCATTATGCATATCCGCGCATGCGTAAATTAACATGAAATTTGCGGAAACATAACTGAAACGTATAGTAAAATAAAATTTCCGTTATGTTTCCGCAAAATTTCCCTACAATAGCTTATTGGATCCCTACAATAGCTTATTGTAAAGGGCGCAAACCCCTCTACAAGTAGATATAAATATATATAACATGATCATTGGCATATGAATGCTACATGTAAAAAGGCTGATAAAGGGAGCATGAAAATGACATTTGAACATATAAAAATAGCCACAGTCGGCGAATAAAGACATGAATGATAAAAATAGATACATGAATGTAAAGTACATAATATGTACTTTCGATATATACAATAATTGGTGACATTTTACAAAAGTGCATTAGAGGATAGGCGGGAAAATGGTCGCATGCTCGAACCGCGTAACAAAATGATAATAAGTAAAAACTGTCATCCGTCTCGTGCAAGTCAAAAACTTCCTGTTCTGGTTGGGCCATAACAAAATCTGGTGCGAGAGGAGATAGAGGAAGATAGACTGTTCCAAACTTCCTAGCAAATGTTGGCTATTGTTTGATCCAAAAACTGTAATCTCTAGCTGGTGCTAGCATCCTGGTTGACAGCACGCAGAGGAGCTTGTTATAAAAAGTGAATTGTAACACTTGCAGCAAATTGTAATAACTCTTGATGTAAATTGTAATAAAAACCTAAATTGTAATAAAACCTGACGTAAATTGTAATACGCAAATTGTAACAAAAATTGACGTAAATTGTAATAATCTCTACTTGCGGTAAAATGTAATAACTTTTTACGGAATTTGTAATAACCGATTGCATTTCTCAAAATTACGAATTTAAAAGGGGTTTTTGGTTTATAATTTTGAAAGACAAAATAAAACCGTGGGAATGTTCATTAGCGTTTTACTGCAACAAGTCAAGTAAAAATAGTTGTGACAAGTAAAGATAGACAAACTGATTCACTTGCAAATAGACAGAGGGACAGAAAAATAATGAAATGCTTTTCTTATGTTTATTTCTTTGTCTTGTTGTTTACCAATAAAATATTGACTTACTGAATGAGGGCTTTATGAATCATGATCACTGGTATACAAATTTTTAGCGTTTTAGATGGAAACAGGATCTTGTGAAAGACGGGATGGATTGTTACAGGTACCTACGTTTTTTCCATCCACTTTTACAAACAAAATTATTGCTTTGATATAAATGTTTTTTTTCCATCATTTGAATTTTTCCGACCAGGTGGAGTAATCGATTTTACTCTTGATTTAAAATCGTTTTGCATGAATTGTAATATCTATCACCCCCTAACTAATATGAATAAAAGGAGATCATATATATTATTACGTTCACGTTCAAATAGGTAGTCGCAGTGTGTTAACCCTCAAACCTACTTTGACTATATATTCCAGGACGAAATAAAGTTATGAAGTTTTTTTTAGGATAAAGAGTAATACATGTAAATATCCCTGTCCAACCTCCAAAACTAAGGACATAGACTGATTACATTTTAGGGTGGTGACCCAGTTAAACCCTGTTTTGCGCAATGACATAATGCTTATACATGAACAGTACAAAAATGGGGTAATAAACTTTCAAATCGAGTCCAATTTCATGTCTGTCGCACGAAACTAAAATGTTATAGGCATTTCTTTATAATCATCATAATACTCGGGCTTGAATTGCTTTTCATGCTTGAGGCTCACCTCATGTTACATGTGTATTGGTTAGCACCAATGTTTGGTTACGATTTGGATAGAAGATTTGGTTAGAGAAAGGGAGTTGTGTTTGGTACTTCGTGTTACAAACCGCTATCAATGCTATTTTGAGCTTTAGTCCTTCAGTGAGAGGGTGTTACTCGAGTTGAATAACACAAGAATTTTCTCTCTTAAAATGTAAAAGTTGAACGTATTGAAATTGTAGTTACCCTATTGACAAAGACCTACAAAACATTATCATAAAATTAAACGAAATAATGCAACGCATTATAGGTATGATCTTGGTGTGATTTTTAAAAAAAAGATGTAACGTACTTCATTTATACTAGTACTCTTCTCTGAGTATTTATGCGTGGGGTATAAACATTACACGATTCCAGTTTACAACCCTACTCGTACCAAATGATAAAACAGAATATATCTGTAGAGTGATGGCCATATTAACAATTATGAATTTGCAATTGTCCGATTGTAAATTTGTTGATTGTCTGAAATGGCAACTACATGAACAGTGCTATATTTTTTTAATTTTTGAAGCAATAGGTTTGAAACACAACCCAAGCTATACGGAGCCTTTGAGTCTTTGTTAGCCATTTAGAGGTCTTTCCGACTAAAGCACGTTTTCCTTGGGTACAACTCCTTTCATTTTGTTAATCATTTTGGTTTTCAATGTATTATAACGTTCACACATTATCTATATTGTAGTTAGACTGTAGTTAATGATAATTTGACCTCGAAATGACCTTACGAAGCAAGTCTAGGTATACGAAATATTAACAATACAATGCACATGCAATATACCACCCTCATAGACATGGTAATTGTTTCTAAGATTGGTTCTTGTACGTCTTGACAGTCTATCATATGCTCAAATTATGCTGAGGACGCTTATACGCAATTAATACGCGTGTCCACAAATGGTCTATATCTGACAGACCTACACAAATGCACTTGAACCAGATAGAATACGTTTGCTGACGGAACTTCCAAATTATGTCAAATACAAGAAAATGCATTGTCTTTTTGTGTATATTATTACAATCATACCCATCATGGCAGGTTAAGGGAGGTTTTGTATGAATATTATAGGTAATCTTTGGACATGCAGCCACAGTAGCACAGAAATCTGTTTATAGTAAATCTTTCTCTTTCAGATAGCAATATACTTCAACAGCTTTTAAGAGTATCGAGACTTGTGTGGTCGAAGGCGTGTGAAACATTAGCTATTCAAGCCCAAAATGCCTATTTTTCTATTTTTCAACTTATTAACAAGTATCTTCAAATTCCGCTGAATGTAATAACCAAAATATTTGATACAAAAAAAAGCGCCAATACTTGTATATGGTTCCGAAATTTGGGGTTATTCTGTAAGATATAAGATAGAAAAAGTGCAAAGTTCTTTTTTAAAGATATATTTGTGTCAGTAAATTTGTGTCAAACACAGCTATACTTGGTGAAGTTGGAAGGTCAAGACTTTGTATCAATTATTTTCAAAGATGTGTAAAATATTGGATCAGGTTACTTAACATGAAAACAAGTCGCCATCCAAAGACCTGCTATTTAATGCTCAAATCATATGACGATCATGGTGGTATTAGTTGGGTGTTCGGACTTTGTTAATGGAGACTGGCTTTTCATATGTATGGATCTCCCAAGATTGTGGCGACACCTCATCTTTTATGCAATGTTTTAAAAAACGATGTAAAGATATTCAGTATCAAATATGGCATAGTAAATCATGTTCATCATCATATTTGCATAACTATTGCTCTTACAAGAGTATTCTGGAACCAGAACTTTACATCTTACGGCTTATTTCAGATAGAGACTTACTTCGAACTCTGTGTAAATTTAGATGTATGAGTCATAAACTTAATATACAGCAATTTTGATACGATACAACTATAAATGTTGATTTATTGAAGTGTACAAAATGTAATTAATGGCGTTATCCAAGACGAATTCCCCTTTTTGCTAGTCTGTCCATATTATAATGAAAGTAGAAAAATCTTGTTACCAAGCTATTTTCATACCTATCCAACGCGAGAATGTTGAATGCTTAAAAAATCTTGCAATTTATATCAAACGTAATTTACCTATGTAAGCAATCATTTCAATGTCTATGCTCAGTGACCTTATGTATACATGATTATTGTACTTTAGGCCATATGGCCGTGATCACAAATAAACACTCATTCATTAAAAGTAAAAATTCCAAGCAACATACATCAATCCTTCTAAATAGATATCATTAATCAAGTATGTGTCCGTATCATTGATATCCAATATTAAGATGAAGATTTGTAATATTTGAGACTTTGGCTTACAACTCACATAAATGCACAAAAGGCGAGTACTGGCGAATTTGGGATTTGTTTCGTATGTAATTGGAATAATTGATAACGTATGTCATCGCTCGAAAAGAAGCTCAATTATTTGAATGTTGACAATTGCAAGACAATGTCTTTTAATGAAAGAAGGAGTTTTAAAACGAATGTAACATGATCGTTTAAACTATGCAAACTAATTTCTATACCTCAATTGATTAAAAGATGTTCACACAAAAATGGCCGCCAGTAGTATTTTGTTTATTTCTTATTGTTTCCTCAACGACTACGGATAATCAGGGTTCAGTAATGAGATGTTTTGAACCTCTGAAGAAAATACATCTCCCATAAACAAAAGATTAATTGGGAAAATTTGAATAAATATACATCTTTTAAATTCGTGCTTTTGCCCCTGTAAGGGTAAGGGTTACGTAAACAAATATAAATGACAACCATACGAACTTGATATACTTCTGTCATAATCATCTACTGTCTCCAAAACATCTACCAATGGCTGGAGATATTTAATAATAATAAATTATATAAAACAATGTATAATAATAGCTGGTCAAATATCCCTTACCCCAGCCCCCTCGCCATTATCTTAAATGTTCGCTAGAATTTGTACAACTCCATTTTTCTTCTTATCTATGAATTTCTATATAATATTATTAGGTTCAAGCTCTTATTTGGCGTCTACATTTGCTGTAAAATATATCCGATCAAAGCTTTCCCAGGGCATTTAGAAGCATACGGTTTACTGTACAAACCGTTTCCTTCTATGTAAAACGAGAAACGTATGTAACCCTAAATATGTATGTTTTCGCGTAAAATGAATCAAGCTAAAGCTTCTTGGAGAATATTTCTTGACATGTTGATGTGAAATCTAAGTTCAAAGTTTAAGGTCCCCTTGATAATTCGGTTATTACAATTTACGTAAATATTTATTACATTTTACCGTAAGAAGATATTATTACAATTTACAATGATATTTAAAATCCCCGGATTACTCTTACCTATTATCACATTAAGCCGAGGTTTCAATACTTTTGTTTATTGTCTTTAATGCCATTTTGGATAGTGTGCTTATCGCTTTTGATGTATGGATAACGAAATTTCATTGGCTGAAAAAATAACAGGTGAGGATAGAAACGAATATCAAGCCGCCGGCCATGCGAGGGATTTGGACAGATCAGGGTATTAGGACGGAGCTGAGCAGATTCCAAAACGCTGATGTAGCAGGAAAAATGCTCCACGGAAAAAATCATTTATGTCGAATTTTTAATTGTTAGATTAAAAGGATTATCGGTAATTATATGAACATTGAAGTCATTGTCGAAGGGATAAAAGGTAATTCTAATATTTCAAGAGTGTTTAAGATAATTTCCGTAATTATCGACACCTCTTATGGATTTGCACAGGAGCTGATGTTTCCTGATAATGAATAAAATTTCCAATGGCTGTTTCTATTTCATATTTTCTAATAGCTTGACCAACTAAAATACCAGGAAATAGGTTATCAAATGTTAGCCCGACAATCACATTACTTGTAACCATAGCAACACAAGAACATTTGTGTAAAATGAACTTTATTTACGTCTGTGTAAATTGTACAATTCTGTAACAAAAATCTATTTACAAGTCTATTTTCAAATGTAAAACACATAAAGATTTTCTAAATATTACAACTTTCATTATATACACAGGCTTTGATATCGATGACAAAACATTGCTTATTTGTTATTAGCAATTAATTAGCGTAGCATTGTACAAGTATTTTAACCGTCGTGTGGTTCTTCCAGCAAGGAATGATACTTCAAACATGACGATAAACATATGACTTATGAATTTAGATTTAAAAAAGAGATTTAAAAAAAAAAATACGGTCGGAAAAAGCAGATGAAAATGATATAGGCAAGAAATGTAGATAAACAATATAAAATTTTGGTTACATTTTATTACAAGTACTTCAATGGTTCTATCGTTATTAATAACACGATAATGCTGTTTCTATGGGCATTAAGTATTGTTAATGCTGTTTACCACGTATCTAATTCCTACTGATAATTTTTATGATATTTGTGAGAACTTTATTCAGAAACAATTAAAAGTGCTGGTCACACTTGACGCTTCCTCCGTTTCACAGCTTTTCACACGTTAATAAATGAACAGGTGTTCAACTTCCCATTCAGAAGGATGAGGCACTATCATTACCAGAACACAGATTTGAATATAATGTATTTGTCATTGTTTAATCTTTTTATTTACAAGCCACCGGGCGACTCTGTGCCAAATAAAAAATCTGGTTAATTCGAATTGATCAAAACGATGACTGCGAAATTCATATCTGTTGACCATCCGACATCACATTAAAGTCCTTACTCACAGGTAACAAAACAAGTATTTTTTGGGAAAAATATTACAAAATGAATGATTACATTGCATCTAACTCAAAGGTTACAACAAATCGCATCGTAATTACGGAATTTCACATAAAGGAACAGCTGTATCAGCATCACTTCCTTGTTTCGCAAAGGCAAAAGTTACATTGTAGCAAAAACTAAAATTGTATAGTAAAAAAGTTCCACGTCAAAGTAGAAATCATACGACATCCTGATCATACAAAGTTCAACCTTCTCATGTTGATAGTGGTTCTGTTAATTAGTTTCTGGTAGTTGGATACTCAAAGGTGAACAAAAATCGCAAGATGAAAAAACATCTTCATGTTAAGGTGGCCAGCTTCTATCATTGATAGTGGTAGTTTTGGTCAGTGTCTTTTCTGAAACCAAAGTTGAATACTCAAAGGTAAAGAAAAAAATCTCACGAGGAAAATAAATCTTCACGTTAAGGTTATTTGACTTTGCGGGCAGATTCTATCATTGATAGTGGTAGTTTTGATCAGTGTCTTATCTATAACCAAAGTTGAATACTGAAAGATGAAAAAAGTCCCACAGTGAAAACGGATCTTCACGCTCAGGTACTGTTGACACATTGATAAGCTTCTTTCGTTGGTAGAACTGGTTTTATCAGCGTCTAGTCTCAAACCAAAGATGAATTCAAATCAAAAGTCGCATGATTACGGATCTTAAAGATAAGGTACCGTTTACAGTGGCTACAAAAACTCCGATGGTGAAAATGGACTTCTTCGTTAATGTACCGTTTACAATGTGACAAGCTTCTATCGTTGGTAGTAGAATGTGACAAGCTTCTATCGTTGGTAGTAGTAGTTCTGGTCGGTGTCTGGTCTCAATCCAAAGCTGTTCTCGAGGTTGTCCACGATGTTCCTGAAGACTGGTCTATTGGCAGGGGCGTCAGACCAGCAGTCCGTCATGATCCTGTAGTGCCTGTAAGACGAACACGCAGGATGAAGGAATAGGCCTTTTCATATGGTTTCGTGGCAGACAGAATTATGTTTTATAGAAGGATAAGTTTCGAAGCACACGGAGTTATCAGCTAAATGCCAAAATGTTGACATAACATGTTTCGAGGTTTTAGATCCTCTGCATCAGATAACAGACATATATTTTGATATGTTCCAATTAAAGCAACAGTAGCACGATAATGGTAAATTGTTTTTCTTAACATTTTCCCAAATGAATATATGTTCATGGAAAATGAATTTTTTCAGGAGGCCAAAGACCATGTTACTCAAACGGATTATCTTTAGTCGTAGAAAACATTATAAAGTATCGAGCAAAATTGGTATAAGTAATTTTAGTTTTTTTGAGAAATCCCTTTGTTTACCTAAAACGTACTCCTGCCCCTTTAAAATATCATAAAAGTTTGATATCACAGGGTATAGCATATAACCCACTGATATCATTGGCTTATTTTAAACTATATTAAAGTACGATGAACTATGGTAGATACAATCGGTATGACTGTTTTAATAAATGAGAAAAATATTATAGTTTCTTCCTCTTATGTTATATCATATGACTATTTAACTATCGTCCTTACTTGATATAAACCTTTAATCATTATCTAATCGATTTAAAGTGTCTGGTTAATACTGTCTGCTTTACTCTTAACTTCAAACAGGCGACACAATGCCTATAATAACTTTAACAGGGAACGTTCAAATGATGATAAAACTGCACACTAAACCAGTTACAAGTTCTGGCTTATCTCACTACTAATTCAGATAATTTTGATCTAAGCAATAATCTTATTACATAGTTATTTCGGAACAAAAATTTATAAACCAAATTATAAACAATTTCATAAACAATACTCGTTTTCGTAATAGCTCCCAACATGCGTTATATCCTTACAAATCTACAACAAGTTATATAAAGTCGTAGAAATGGAAGAACAATTATATTTTCTTTCACATGATTTAGGGTTGTGGACGCATTTCTTAAGGGAATTTCATCATATTTTCGTTAAATTAATTCACATTTCCTAATGGGATCAGCCACTGAAGATAAAAAATGCAGCTATGGATTTTGAATTTATTGTTGATGAATCATTACCTACTATATATGCATATTGTTTTATTCTTAAAAGGTTGGTTAAGTTAAGTTGGTTAAGTTAAGTTGGTTAAGTTAAGTTGGTTAAGTTCAGTTGGTTAAGTTAAGTTGGTTAAGTGGACTCTCACAGATCTTCAGCGTATTCGGGTCTTGGTAATCTGTATCCACCTTTGACCTTGCTAGGAAGATCCCGGCCTCGGATGTCAGTATACGGCGACCCACCTGTAAATGAAATAAAGATCGCTTAGAAAAAGAATATATTGAAAAAAAATATACGATTATTTGATTATCAATATTTCTATTTCAACTTTGTTGATTGCTTACAATTAACTTTTTCTGTGTTTCACTTAAAAGCAAAAGCTAAGAAGTTAAGAATGTAAGGCGGGGGTACAAAATTGTTAGGTTTGTCATATATTATTGAAAAGGTCATAAGGGCCAATCATGGTATCAACTTTTAGGCTTATCATGGTGAAAGAATGAATGGGAATTCCATGGCAATAACAGTGAAGATAACTAGTCAAGACTCACCCATACTGAAGATTTCCCACAGAGTAATTCCAAAAGACCACACATCGCTTTTCTCGTTGGCTTGTTTCAGTGACTTTAGACACTCGGGAGCCGTCCATTTAATTGGGATTCGATCCTGGAAAAAAGTTCAATTTTGAAAATTTCCCAGATAAAAATCCCAGGGATATCGGAACGTAGCGACCTTATTGATAAGGGATGAAGATAAAGAGCTCACATATATTATGAGACGAATGGTTGAACATGTGATGATGTCTGACAATACTTTAATCGAATACACTTTGAAGATTGTTAACTTACTCCTTTTCCGTCATCCTGAGACTCGTCGCTGCGACATGGACCAAATCCGGTGACCTTGACCTCCAACAGGAAGGTCAACAAGCAGTTTCTGGCAGCAAGCTTCCGGTGGACAATCTGTAAAATAGGACAAGCTTTTTTATTTATTGTTGACCTTGTTGTTTCAGACAGAGTTTCAGTGACCCATTTGCAAGGATTGGTAGAGGAAACCAATATTGCAGGATTCTGTCAAGACAGTGAAAATGAAAATATAAAACAATGAAGCATTTAATCTTCCCCCCCCCCCCTCCACTTTCTGACAACCAACTATTTATGACTACAACTTGAGCTCACCCCTTTGTTTGCCAAGTATTCCATTGCACGCGCAATTTCCAAGGAGAAGTTCTGAATCCGATCAAAAACGTCCTCGCTGACATTTGACCTCTGTTTGACCAACCACTTGTCCAGTTGTCCAGTTTCACAATATTCCAGAACCATCACAGGACCAACTAAACGAATACAGCATCAGAGAATATGTGGTTCAATAATTTCCATTAAAAAAGGTTAACACCTAACAGGCCACGAGCAAACGTGCGAGAGTGTGCTGACATGGCACATATTCCCGGCCGAGACTTCATTTTTGGATAAAGCCGATTGCTACATAAGTCAATAATATTTAGACTGTATTGATATTCATAACTCATGAAATACAAAACGTGATGGGAAGAAACAATATTTTGACTAAAGCCATATAAATCAGTCTTTATCCCTATGGAACATCCATGAATAACTGTGATATTTAACGGTATATAAGAAAGAGAAAGACCTCTCGGCTTCGCACGTAAACCCCTGCCTTCGGGACCGGTCGCGGGATAGGGCTGAGGCCTTCCCCTTGGCCGATCCCTCGCGCAGCAAACTTTCTTTTGACGGAGAGCACTCGTGGTCAATCTTTCTCATTTTTTAAATTTATGTCCAGTGATCAGTGATCGTTTCAAAGATAAGCGTTGACTTAACACATACGTGCATCATTCTCCATAACTGCACCGATGAAAGCAACGAGATTCCTGTGCTCTCCCACCTGGGTGGCGTGAAAGTTGATTTTGGCAAGCATCAACAAGATCGCATCTTCGCTGGAACGATCTGGAAAAAGGTATATGTTCGATTCTTATCGTGTTTATATGAAAAGCATCGCCTATTTTTCCACTACTGTCGTTATGAATGGGCAATATGAATTTATTACGATAAATGTCCCTCAATGGAAACGTGAAGTTCCGGCAATGCTAGCAGTGTCGTACCTTGCAGAACCTTGGCAGCTACTTCCTTTACGTTCTTGGGGCTCTCCCTGTATTTTGCCTTGTAGATCTTGGCAAATCTTCCTGTCGCGATCTCTTCTATAAGGGTTATGTCGTCCGGCACGATGTACCACGGTTCGCCCAAGTCCATACTTCCATACATGTAGATATCGTCATCCTTCTGGTACGTCGTGTTCTAGAAACGTTGTGAAATTATTATTACTTCCTTATACATTCCCTATTCTTAAAAACATGCGTTCCACAGAAGATATCACTTATATGATTTGAAAAAATGACAGGATATAATGTTTGCGATATTGTAGATTTTCCCTGCAATTTCATAAACATGACCACGTCAAAATACAATGACATCATCGCATTAGGTGTCTTCGGGAAGTGCAATGTTCATGAATGTACTTTTTTCAAATGAAGTAATGCAAAATGGTTCTGAATGATTAGTAGAATATATACCTATGTGTTTACTTTGTAGTTCTCTCTCTCTCTTTTCAATTAGCTGCTTTAGATTTGTAAGATTTTCCAAAAAGATTCTAAAAAGTATCTTTCCGCCCACAGTAATGACTTTTGACAATTTGTTTTCATTCAATTTGTTTAAACGTATCTCAAACGTAAAAAGATTTGTATGAAAGAATTATGATAAAAGGAAAATGAACAACTTATTGACATTAAACGTTTCAAATTAACGTAAAAAAACGTATTTACCTTAAATTATCATTAATGACGATATTTTTATTTGGGTATGACTTCTTTGCTTGAAAAGTCAATTAGTTTTAGATGATGTTTTTCTCTCGAAAGTCAATACTGATTTCCTTATTTTATTAGTAGTCTTAAGAACCGGGCAGTTGTCTGGGCACTAATTGCAAAATCGTTCCTGATCGTTTTTGAAACAATTGATAACTCTTATCAAGTGACATGTCACATCCATAGTTAAAAGAAAATAAGGTAAACTGCGTTACAGGCAGCATACAACCCTGTTGAACTCCAATATTTAGGTTAAGAGTATCATGTATAGTTTGGGCTTTATTCGCACAGTTCGACAGAAAGTCCTCTATCCAAAGAGAGATGTGAGGCTAAACATGCAGTCTGTAGCATCAGATGGGAAAGCAGGTTTAAATTTTTTTCTAAAAATACGGGCATATGTCCTGTGCTAATCAAGTGTTTACTGATTGAATATCTAAGGGTCATTAACGAGTTTTCGCGACCCTTGTCGCCGCTTTTGCAATCTGTATATAACATCACGCCAGAAACGACGAAGCGTGCAAGGTTTTTCATTATGACAGATGTAGTCGATAATAATTTGGTCGAACAATTACCTTTTTTACTACTTTATCAATATAAATTAGGTGGTTCACATGCGGCATACGAGCGATAAGACGATTTGATTCTTACGATATCTTACGTCGAATCTAGTTTTGAATGTTAGGGAAATGCATTATTTAAGTGATTTCTTGTCATATTTAGCCAATCAATATATCTTTTACAAGTAAAGAAGTAATATTTATAACTGTCGATACCCAATTAGGTTCATGAGCTTCAAAACAATACGCCAGGTATGCAATCAGATAATAGCGAATTCAATTTTGAACCCAGGAAAGTAAAAAAAAAAATTATACAAAAACTTAAGGGTTAAGATTTCGTCTTGATGACCCCAAATTATCTATCAAATAATGTGAATAACAATATGCCGAAAGTGAACAAACCTATGGGATGCAGTTTTACTTACCTCAAATGCCCATCGGCTTTTTCTGTTGGTTTGCTTTGCGGCCGTGGTGTGTACGATAGTGGCCTCAACATTTCTTGGTTCTTGGCGGTATTTACTTTCTCTATTACCAATAATTCCAGCCAAAAAGCCCATTTTGAAGAGAATAAAGCCGATGACAAGCAGGATGAGAATTAAGAATAGGAGAACACCTGCAAACACAGGAATACGTGGGGTTTTGGATATGATGACATAAAGTTATTGAATATTCCTTGATGGTCCTGTTATTATGTTTGAAACAGCTTAAGCAAGACCAAAGCCAATACAAAAAAGCCACAATGATGAATACTTTGCTTAACGTATATTCGCCAATTTTTCATGGTGTTAAATACAATTCAAAATGACGGATTCAAGAGTTTGTTAACGGGGTTAAGAACTCAACCCTCCCCTCCCTCTCCCTTTTGGAATGAAATAATTATATAAAGTTAACTAACACTCCAAGGTGACCCCCAAAAAACATCTAGTCTTGTCACAGGTTTACTTGACGAAACATTTTGATATAAAGAACTAAACTGGGTTTTTTTTCACAAACTCTGACTCTGCCCACACAGAATTTTGCACTGGCTTGTCTCACACGATTTGACTTAACATTATTCTTTTTTATCAATTCACCTTTCCTCCAAATATGGTACTTACCAATTACTATTCCTGCTACTGCACCAGCCGCCAAACCACCTCCTTGAAAGAAACAATAACTTTAATTAATTAATCAGTAAATCTGAGAAATGAACACAAATACATTTTGATGATTTATTGTTGTTATGACTGAAATATTTTTGCGCAAACAACCTAATGAATTGAGCAGGTACCATTGTTGAATTATCAAATTTTCACCACATTATTATCATCATAGATGAAAAGTTTGTTTTTGATTTGTTTTCCTGTTATCTTACATCTTGATACATCTTTTTTAGGTATATAGCCTATGGTATTAGGGTTAGGTGTTTTCTAGAAAGTACATAAGAAAATACAAACAAAGAAAGAAAGTTAGAAATAAGAAATGTCATTCAATCACTGATCCATACTACTCATAACTACTTCATAACAAGTTTTAAATACATTGCCCATTTCCCCACAAATTCATCAAACTTAGACTTATTCAAATATCTGATTTTTTCTATATAGTAATAATATTTTAATTCTTTCTTGAAATGTGATAATTTTTGTTTTGTTCTTTTGTCTTGCGAAAAGTAAAATGAGATCAAAAGTATCATCTGTATAAAAAGTGGGAGAACACCCAAAATGAATCAACACTTTGTAAATTTATGATCCCTGTGTGAACACAGTTCATTTTAAGCTATTTTGAGGAATCTTGCCAAAAAGTATAAGTTTCTCTACAATTCCAGAAGAGATTAACTATAGATTCAGATACTGCTTCACAGAAAGTACAGAGATTATTTTCAACAATATTCATTTTAATCAAGTGGGTTTTTTACAGGCAAAATTCTGTGGAGCAGTCTGATTTGCAGTTTCGGATCTGAAGTAGTCTTGAAAGGCTTGATAAACACCTTAAACCAATTAATATTAATCAAAATGTCCTCTTCCCATTTTTCAATTAACTTTAGTTTTTCCTTATTCTCAGTCAAACGAAAATAGAAGCTTTTTTATCCTTTTTTACAAGATAGAAGATTTCTAATACATAAACGTTTACTATTTTCTAATACAGCTTCAGGTGTTTCTTGTATGTAAAGTATTTTTCTGTTGTTATTTACTGTTTTTAAAATTCCATGAAAATCAAGAAAATTTATCTTGAAAAAAGCATGAGAAAACTGTTCAAGGGACAATAAATTACCATTATCATTCAACAGGCAGGATATATTTAGAATTTCATGTTCATGGAACTTTTTATGTTTTAAAGATTTGCCATCAATAAGTATATTTCTGTTATACAGTAAAGGTTCCCTAAGGAAGTCTTCTTAAGTACATGGTTTAGTATTGTAGCTATATTTTGCTAACCCATTCATTGAGTCTCTCCAAAAACTGTTTTTTAATGATTCTGAAAGTTTCAGTGGAAACTCACTACCGGATTAATAAGTTTAAATATTGTGGACATTCTTCTTTAAAAAGATCTTTCCACTTCCTATTATAATCATTACAGAGTAACTTTCTTATCAATGTTATTTTCAGAGCATCAATATAAGCATATATATCAATCGTTCCAAGCCCTCCTTTTGCTACTGGTTTGCAAACCACTGAACGCTTAATTTTGTCAGGTTTGTTGTCCCAGGGAAAGCAAAATAAAATTTTATTTAACCTTTTTGAGGCAATCTGTTGGTGGATTTGGCAGAGTGCGAAACAGAAAATTTAGTTTGGAAATGAGCAATGTACTTATAATAGCAATTTTACCTAGAGCAGTTTTTAAAGCGCCATTGTCTCCGATGCCGACCAGGTTGTACCAAAAATATTATCACATTGAAAAACAGCCTTTTCAATAATATCACATGAATGAAATAGAATAAATTTGGTAACCGGTCTTTGCGTTCTGGTAATACTACATAATCCTTCTTCTTTCATAATAGTCATAGGAAAAACATTCTCGGATATCTGTTAAAATTACAATGTGCATAATCTACAATGTGCGTAATCGGTTTAAAAGAGATTATATATTTTACGACCGACACCTTTTTTTACTATAAACCTTGATTACGAAAAATTTCTGACAAATATCCATAGCTTCTCAATTCTGATACAAGTGATATTGACCTTTGGTGGTGATGAAAACGGGTACAGGGTCACTCTTGACGTCACCATACTGGGAGATGAGCTCGATGGTATAATCAGTTCCGGGTTTGAGCCCAGCAAGGTTGTACGAGGTGGCTGAGTGGTGAAGTTGTGTCATTTTTAGTTCTCCATCCTCTCTGTAGTTAATCCACATCTCAGTCCGTGTGTAACAGCTTTGCGAGTGGGTCCATGTAACAGTCGCAGTTGTCTCCCCTATATCTGTCGCTCTCAGTTCTTTTGGACCGATGTCTGCATTTGTGATCGAATTGAATTATTTTATATTCATGATCGAATTAAGAGTCCCAAATTGAAACTTTAACTTTTCTTTGGTTATCGGACGTACTACCACTACTTTTGATAAAAGGTCCGTTCATGTGAATACATTTATATATTTATTAATATATTTGGTTGAGTATGAGTATTTATGGCTGATTCACAAGAAGATTTGATATAACTGAAGCGATGACGTTTGCTACTGGTATCTTAATTTTTTCCTAATAATAGTAATTGATTGTTGGGGAATTTTAATAATTTTATATAAGATATTGTAGATCTCAAATAGTAAAGTCAAATCCCAAATCTAGAAATGATGTTATTTCATTACATTCATTCCTAAGCGTTATAGGGTTTATTTTACAAGGCGAAAACCATTGAAAAGATATAGTTATAAGATAATCGAAATAAAAACCTACATGTTCTCGTGCCATTCAGATCAGCAACATTGTCAATCTGGAAAAAAACGTATTTAGTTCAAATAACGTGGTAACCTGATGTGAAAAAGAAAAAAAACTTTTCCAAAATTATTTAAACATAAAAACCATAATTTTTGGAATTTAAGTTAGATATGGGTCCAACACTTCCAATGTTCAATAGTGACACCATGCTTTCAGTTTTAGATAGTCTTGAATATCTTTTCTTAAGCTTAAGGTACAAAACTCAACAAAATACATCTGCATATTGTCAAAAAATTTGAGGGTTTAGAATCTCCGACTCTAAGGTTGATTCCGACATTTTCTCGCCCGGTAAAGGTCTATAGATAATATCACGTCAAGAATATCAATGTATATAATATAATACCTTGTTTAAAAACTTTGGCTTAAATGATTAATGACGATGACGATGATGATGTAATGAGGGTGGTGATGATGATGATGATGATGATTATGATAAAATTATGATGATATGGTGATGTGTTGACGATGACTGATGCTGATGCGATAATGATGATATTGATATCAATATCAATAATATCAACAGTTACAATAAAGATATATCTGTATGATAATGTGTTTATGATAAATAGTGATTATGATGACTGGTGATGATGATAATGATTATGATATCAATATAAACAATACCATCAATTACAATAAAAATGAACCTTAATGATGATGATGCTATGATGATGAGGATAATGATTATTAGAATCATGGTTTTTGTTATGGTGATGATGATGATATCAATAACAATAATACAATACTACAATCAACAATAAGAAACATACTTGTATGGTCTGTGTGACCGTGAGTCCAGCCATGTTTCTGAAATCCATGTTGAGGGTCACCGACTGGTCACTTTTCAAATCCTTCGCCACCCAAAGAAGACAATTGCTGACCGCTAGCACCTGTTGCTTTTCAAAACAGCCAGTAGGCGTGCAGTAGCAAAGATCTCCAAGGTTGCAGTTGGCCTGTTGACATAGACATGACAAGACTGAAACTTGAAAATAAGTTATTCAAAATACCCATACAAATACAATACGTATTACACAATGAAGGAATTAAGTATAAATTGACACTCCTAGTGATAGAAATATACCAATTGTGTATAAATTTAAATTAAGATATTTTTATTTAAAAAAACATTTATCCAAGGAAATTGCGCTGTTTGTTTTATCATCAAATAACTTTTTTATGGTTTAGTCTCTGAATGAGTCAAAGAATAATACGAGTCTTTTTTGTAAGACACTTATTCATAACGTTATTCTGATAAATGATATTAACAAAAGTTTCCCATGTGTTCGATTATATATTGCTCGATAGGGTTGATGAATATCAGGGTTTCTTTATTCAACATTTATTAAATGAAAGTGTTTTTATTAAAAAATGTCTGTATCATATCACAGTGATCAGTAATTAAAGCCATTCGTAGGTATTAAACTATAAGCTTGAAGATTGAACACTATTACATTTTATGTAAAAGTTAAACATACAAAATACATGTAATATGCAAGTGTTTTATGTTTTATATTACTTTAAACTATAAAACAATTGATTTTAGACATACTGCTGGTGTTGTAGGGATAGGCATGGAAAAGTTGTTTACTAAGACGTCCGTCCCGGTCATGTAAACGTACACATCAACCCTCTTCATTCCGCTCTGCATGTCAAACACCATCGTATTTACACTGCAAAGGGAAAATATGCATTTTGATTAGGGACATTTAAAGGCACAGTAACACATTAAATAGAAATGATTTCTTCAAATGTCCCTTAATAGTAATTGGTTAATGCAGAATCTATTTCCGTCAGTGGGTCAAACATCTCAAATTTCAATCGTAAAAGTCGTAAAAGTAATTATCAGGTACCAAGGAAAACCTCATTTAGTGTGAAAACCTTTAAATAAATGAATAAGGATGGATTTGCGTGGCTTAATTTTACTTGGTAAATTTATCAAGAACTCCTTTTACTGATTACTCCATGTCAAATACCATCATAGCCACACTGAATAGAAAAGACAAAACTTGCATAATAAAAGACATTTACAGGCACTGTGGCATGTTGGTTGTAAATTCTTTTTTTGTGAATGTTCTCCAATAGATATTTGTAAATGTTCGAACATCTCATTACTAAATCTCATTATTCGTACTCGTAGATGAACCCTATTAATATGAACACCTTTTGATGATTAGTGTTTGGGAACTGGATTAGCATAGCTTATCCGAACTCTCAATTAGCATCATGAATTTTCCTTTTCGTAAGGTTACATTGTATCCCTAAGAAAACCTGCTATGGCGCCTTTAAAGGATGCAACATAGAAAAAAATCGTAACTTCAAGTCTAGAAAATATACTGAAAAGCATAATATATTACAAATGTCATTCTGGAAGAAAAAAATGCTTCCCTGTTATTCATTTTTCTTGGAGATTAATAAAGAAATAACGACTTAAGTTAATAATGTTTTCATAGAAGTGGTTCTTGACGTCGTGAAATTGTTCTCACTTTCTAGACTAATGAAACGGGAATGAAACGATTCGTTGTTGGCTTTTATGAACTATTGTGTTTTACTAACATACACTCAGAATAGTAACGACTTGTTGCAGTTGGAACACTGTTATATATTTAAGGGAAGACACGAAAAATAGCCATTTGAAAGAAAACAGACGTATAGTATAATATTTACGAAATACCGTGCAGGTATAATTGGATTGTCGAAACGGGCAAAGAAGGCGAACAAATATATTGGCGTTACAGCGCCAATGACCTGAGTGCTTGCACGAGTTGTTATTTAATTACTACTAGCTTGTCCATAGTATCATCCCCAATGCATCATTCAAATGAAATACTCAATGATATGTCATCATAAATCATGGTAAACAAGTTTTGACAACAGTTCTTGTTCCAATAATAACATGCCCTGTTCTCCCCATGATGTACATCCAGGAGGAAAATATTGCAACACCGATTTCTTCTTCATATTTTCCCTTTGTTCTGCAAACTTTTGGAACACATGAGACCTTTCCATCTATAGTCAGAGCTCTACTTACACATGGATTACCTAAAAGGAATCGTAGACAGCTCAGTGACCTGTCTGTTTACTAAATGAGGGAGGGGGACGTTTCGTGGCAACCATTTCGGGGTTACACCAAATAAAGACTTTCTTTCCTGTTTGGAATCTTCAGTAGGCAGTGTAAGCAAACAGATGTCAGACAAGATATGTCGATATCCAAATCTACTAATTGAACCATGTTGTTAAACTTAAGAATTTGACAACTTTACAAGAGACCGTTTAAAAATCATAACTGGGTAGTTACTGAAATGTTTGGTGATTTAATACATTCAAACACTGTTAAATCTGAAACGTGAAATATGAATTAAATACTTTTCAAATGTATAATTATTCTTTAATACAACAGTTATAAAAAAAATCAGGCTTTACCATATACATGTACATTGTAGTTTCATGGTGTACACCTGCCAGTAAAATTGCCTGGAATAGTGCTAGTTAAGACCTACCTAGAGCTGTAAGGAACACCATGTACTTGCTGGTTCCTGTTGAAGGTGGCGATAGAAGAGTGAACAGGAGCGGTGTCATCAAAGCGCACCTGTGTCCTGTCTACCTTCACATTACCCATAGCGTCTGTGGCTCGAACCCAGAATGTCACGGTGTCTGCTGAGGTGAGCTTTTTGGCGACTGAATAAATATAATCACATTTCCAACATTGTGCCATCTTAATATTGTGTAAACCAGTAGGTATTCAAACGAAGTTTTGATATCATATTTCAGATTTTGACAATGGTATAATTGTACGTTTTGAATAAATAATGGTTATTGATCAAATGCAATTCAAGAAATGCGAATGATAACATACGAAAGGAGCGACACCGTACAGTTAAAAACTGTATTATAAAGTGTATTCATTCACAAATTTCTTATAATAGAGTGGCCAAACAAAAGTTTTAAATATTTGATTTCCTATTTAAGCAAGAATGTAAGGATATCTGCGTGTAAATACAAGTGTTTATAGATCCCCTGTAAGTTATAAGTGAAGTTATTTGCGACAACCAGATGCAACTAAGAACATATAGTCCACCGGCCAGGAGGGGTCCCCATAAAATTTCGTACAAATGACTCATTGTAGCTTTCTGAAATGTGTGTCAATGGATTTAGTGACCTTCTAAACATACATTAAGATACCAAGATTATGGTTCCATGATAATTAGAACCAAAGATATGGGGAAGTCGACTTTTTGGTGTGACGCTTCAGCGAATAAGTGGCTGAGGGGGGTACCCAACAACTCAAATTTGCATAATAAACATGTCAAGGCTTCAAAATATTTTATTTTCGTTCTGTCATGGGGGGGGGGGGGGGGGGGGGGGAGGTGCATGGGGACCCCTCCTGGCCGTTGGACTAATAGGCTCATAGGCAAGATACATGAAGTCATGTGAAGAGGGCGTAAGCTTGTAAGTGTTCATTTTTGATAGTTCATTCACAAAAATAGCAAATAATCAATATTATATAGAATATGAAATATAGATGATAATCCCCCTACTACAGTTATGGATGTAGGATGACCCAGATGTAGGAGAGGGTTATCATTATCTACATTTTATATATACTTTTAAGCATGCATTATTTTTCATTTACTGTGAGTTCTTAAAATTACCTCCTTTTATTGTAAAAGTTTCATTCAAGCCGACATCTGTCCAGGGTCCAGGGGGAATAGCGGGTTGACTCTTGCCTTCATCACTGTCCTTCTCACACTGAATTTCAAACTTGACAATAGCACGCCTGTTTGGTATTTCGTCAATTGTTCTACTTCCTTCATGGTCGTCTTGATCGGATTGTTCAGGGATGTTCTTGATGAAGTTTTCGAGTTCAGGAGGGTACGCCAGGACCTTATTCAGCCATTTTCCTTTTTCGTGTAACACATTTGCAAAGTGATTCACCCAGGTGAAAACAACATCAACTGTCGAATTCTGTTGCCATGTGAAGTCTCCAACAGGGTTTGCTGATGAAGCATAAAGACGCCGTTCAGGATCCGCATCAATAGTGACGTTGGAGTCAGGGTCATACAGGGCGATTCTTCTGATGAATAAAGAGTTATTGGCCTTGTCTGAAGCCTCGAGAATAACAGAGTAGACACCAGGTCGAGGTGGTCGGTAGGTGGCGATGAACGAGTTTGTGTTTGAGGATGATTGGTTAACTTCAACCGGTCCGTTTAAGGGCCCCAGCGGTTCTGGTTCCCTGAGGACAAGGTTTCCGTCCACCTTCAGTTCAAACACCTCCCAGGCATAACGGTACATTCCAGAATGATCATCAGTCCATCCAGACCAGCGCAGGGCCAGGGCATTCTAATACATGGAAATAGAAGAGATTAACATCTTTAACATCAGTAATGAATTCTTGTTCGTTTAGGGAATGTGTCTTAGCCTTAGCGACATTCGTAACGAAAACCTCGGAACACCCTCAACTTTACATCAATAAAAGAATCTTTGTTTTCTCGACACAGATATTGGTGCATGGCATTATATGTATAAATTTTTATAAACATTGAAAACGGAGGAATTAATCAAATGACATTCTGAGCACGTTTGGTCATATGCGTTTATGTATTTCACCATAAACGTTATCGATGATTTCTGTCATATTAATCACAGTACACAAGACTACCACAGACCTACCCAAGAAACAGCAATACCTACCCTTGAAATAATAGGTTGTACGTCGCATGGCAACATGTTTACTTTTTATGCGCTTATTATGATTGAAAATTGAAAGAAATATTGATGTCCGTCAATAAGAAACATTTTTGCATATTTTTGTGATAAATAAAATTGTTTTTGTTTTTTTACCTGTGATGTTTTACCTGCGTCCCTCACGTTCCTCACTAATTCACAAGCAAGCATGCCCCTTTTCTAGTTTGACTACCAAACAGTTGACAAATTCATTCTTGAATAATCAATATGTCTTTAACTCTCACCTTAGTTATATCTTCATCCATGGTAAACATCTCCCTACAAAGAATAGTTGCATTTATACAGGGGTGTGTTGGTTTCTTAAAATCGAACCTATAGCGCATAGCCGCTTCGTTCTCTAGTCCTATATATTCCTGAACATTCCTGTTTACTAGCGTTGGGTTTATTTCCTGGAGGGCTCTGTATCCACCACTGGTCACTTTAAATGTGATCGTCAGACTGGAAAAGAAGAAGTTATCTCTTCGAATTTCATTTTACGGAACAATTCGTTACCTAACTCATGACTCTTAATAGAAAAGTTTAATGCTACTATTACAACTACTAATATTACTAATGCTATTACTACTCCTACTACTACACCTTCTATTGCTACTGCCATTACATATTCTACAACAACTACCATACTACTACTACTACTACTACTACTTCTACTACTACTACTACTACTACTACTACTACTACTACTACTACTACTTCTACTACTACTACTACTACTACTACTACTACTACTACTTCTACTACTACTACTACTACTACTACTACTACTACTACTTCTACTTGTAAACTAATATTTGATGATAAAAAGATCATGCCATAGAATGCTCGATGAGCTTTACACTCAATGTCAAACACAATTTCTGACAAGTTATCAATCTCTTCTTTTCATGTCGCTTTAATACAGATAGAGCGAGACTCTACTAATTTAAGACCTAACCAGTTATTATGAGAAATTACTTCGTAAGTGATGAATATTAGTATTTGGCTTCATGATATCACTGTGCTAGCCAGTTTCATCAGTATCAACTGGCTTATTATTACGCATTTTACAACATATAGATAAAAGGGTAAAGTGTAAATAATTGAAAACAAAAATAAACATAGGATGACTTTTACTAACTTATCACCGCTATCAAATGCTCTGTCGAGTGTCTCGTCGATCCGACAGAAGTAAGTGTCTTGTACTGGCTTCCGGCTAGTCACTTCAGGACTGCAACTGCGGGTTACGTCCAGAACAATATCCACTCCATTACCTTATATGGGTGAGATCATTAGATATTAACATTTATTACCAATATGGTTTATCATAAGCGGTGACATATTTTCAATATGAGCACATGTGCACATATCACTTTTGCCTAGCAACGAATGTTTCAGCGCGAGTGACCGTATTTTGTCGTCTGTGACGTCATAAAACCATTGTTCATGACGTCACTGTAGCGGGCCGTCGCAAAAGAAGGAGACCGTTTTCTGAATATTTCCATGCGTTTTAAATGGAATAGAATCGGTAATAAAGAAATTATTACCCTCGCAAGTGTGTCACATGACTTTTACAAAACTCGTGCGAATAAGGGTATTACCCTCGCTCTCGCTCGGGTAAAACAAAACTTCACACTCGTTTCGTAAAAATCATATGTCACCCCTACGATACCGACATGGACTGACCCAATCAAAGGACGTTACTCTTAAAATACTTGTTAACTGCAAGCGGCAAATACTCACGCAACAAGTGAACTGATCGAATAAACGATCAAGAAAGCTTTTATAGTTTGTTAAGGTTGAATACGCTGAATACGGAAATATGGTCACTTATGAATGAGAGGGGGGGGGGGAGGGAAGCAGTTTGTAAAGTTGAAGAATAACGTCTCCTCTGTTCACTTGCCGAAAGGCTAGTACCGCGTGTTACGGTACGAAGCGAGCTCGGTTTGAAATAAAATTTAGTGAACAAAATATAAACTTTAAAAAAATAAACTTCTCTTCGCAAGCTCGGTTTAAAAATTAAATTTAGGGGTGAAAAATACACAACATACAACCCCAAAATAAAAAACAGAATGGATTTATCTCCCAATTTATTCATAAATTTATATGATTCACCTGTTTACTAATGATTAACGTGTCATCATACAATGAAAGTATTTTTAATATCAACGGGTTTCCGCATTAATAAAGACATCAACGAGAAAAGTCAACATTTATTAACCTGACAGAGGTATTTTCCTATGAAGGATATGCACTTCAGCCTTTGCAATCCCGATGGCGTACTCCCTTACGAAGCCGGGTGCAGTGTAATTGTCTGGAGGCATATAGTGACCAGAAGCATCAACACTAAGCCAATTGTACATTGGTCTGTTCGTCCACTGCTCTTCCACTTCATTTGACATGGTTGAATCGACGTAGATTGAGTATTTCTCCATTGCCGGCTGCCCTTCAGTCCGCTCGTAGAACGAGAAACGGGACTTTACCTCGTAAATTTCAGGTTCTTCTCCACGTTCCACTTTAAAAATACGAAGGAATCGATTTGTAATATCGAAATGTAGTTAGCTAATGCCGCTATTATTATTATTAGTATAACAATCTTTGTATTCTTTTGTAATTTGTCAGAACTTACATGTATGTGGACAATGTTGATAAATTTTCATGAAATGGTTGATCAAGTGTTAATTATAAGAAACACGATTTGTAATAACTCGTAAAAATAATGTTTAGTAGCTGTTATTTATTTTATTAACATTATATATTGTTGTAACCGGTATGTATAATGGTAATAACAATATTTTGTCAAAGGTATTAATCATATATGATTTCAAGTTGAGTTAATTTGCTTGTAAGAAAACAATATTAGCTGATTTTTATTATGATTCTTTTTGTTTATGGTAAAAATATACAAGAGGATATCATTATTAAGAAGACGTTAGACAGCTGTTCATTCATAAGTAATATATGATTGAAACACAGGAGTTAAAAGTTAGAGGTGTTACTTTTGTATCTGTTGTCTTTGGTAATTAGTTATTATTTAAACTACATACATATATTCTCCACATTTTAAGGGATAATATCGACAGGACAATGCTGAGGACAGAGCAATAGTTAAGTCAGTTCTAAAATTCATTTTAAAAGATTTAGTTCGTAGGAGAAATGATGAAACTTCGACTTAGTTGAGTCACGAGAAGCATCCATAAAATATATTATAGCTCTCAGGAGTGAAAATAGGAACAAAAGTTTAGTAGCTAGGTCAACCATTGCAAATACTTACATTCTCTACACAAGTTCGAATCCGCTGAATTTGGACTACTGAATCCGGTATCACACGTACAGACAGGATTAGCTCCGCCTCCACCAGGTGTACACTGCCCGGGGAAGCAAGGCCTCTGATAGTTGCAGATTACTGAACAAAGTATACATGCTTTAAAAATGTCAAAACTATTCAAACTATTTGAAACGGTAAATTCCATAACTCACTTGTTTAAAAAGAGAAAACGAAGTCATTGGAGGACAATTCAGAAATTCCATGCAAACGAAAAACAAGACTTTCAGGGTAGCACCTTTGTTGTTATATAAAACGTTACTTTGAATATGACTTCTCAAATATTATGGATTCTGTCAGAAAGCAACAGTGTCATCATGTTTCTTTATTCATTTTTGGAAAATAGTTTCAATGAGAAACTTTTAAGAATGCCTCCCATAGAGATGAGCTTAATGACGAGGGATTTTTATGATTTTTCATATTTAGGAACAAAACATACGGGTGTTACAAGCACTGCCAACGACACCATCATTGCATTCACAGACATTGGGTTTGACACATTTTCCGTTCACACAGGAACTGCATATGGCTGCGGAACGAAATATCTTGGTATTAAAACAAATACAAATATGCGTATACATTAAATCGTAGATTGCATTCCATGAAAATGCTTAAATTCAAAAGGTTAAATCTAATTATTTCAATTTTCATCAATCAGAGTGAGAAGAACCTGCAATATTCATGCCATGTTTGCAGTTAGTTTGATGTTTAACTTTATCATCGACGAATAATATTGTCCGAATTAATACTACCAATCCATATTTAACAGTTGTGTTTGTTGTAAATAATTTTTCCAAAATTACGTTTGAGTCATTGACGTCACTGTTAGGTTGTCGATCACAAATCGAGACTTTAAACTGTTTTATTGTCACTATACTGAACTCATAAGCACTAAGATGTTAATGTTTCGAATCAACAACCACCTTTGGTTAGAATGATACTATTTATGTAGTTTGGCAAATTTGACTCCAACAACATACTCTGTGGCCCTTCAATAGAGATATGTTTACAATTTGTCGAATACAGAGTATATCTCATCGAATAAAGCAGAAATTCATATTTCCACGATTGCCGAAGCCATGAGAGTAAAACTGTAATACCGTACCTCATGAGGTGAGAATTCACGGTATGATTGTTAAATATTCATTATATATCCCAAAACTTTGTTTATGCGTTAACTGTAAGAATTAAGTGGCCAGATTGCTTCGCAATTCCTGAAGAATCACCATTGAAAATATAATACAGTTTATTATTATTCATTATCTTAAATTTTCCAGAATGCGAAGAGGATATTTGTTTAATGAAATAATAATGTGGATATCTATGTTGCGCACTGTTTTACAATCAAGACCCCACTTACAACTATCACCTTGAGGAAACCTTGCAGGTTCCGTGTTCAGGTACCCATGTATGCTGCTTGGTTCACTGAGTGCAATGTGAATGAAACAGGACAACATGAGAACCAGGCCACAATTTGGTATGATTTCAAAGGGATTCGCACCTGGGCCTTTAACGTGAGAAACCAGCATGTTAAATCTTTCATTATTGCGCTCCAATTTGCAACAACACTGTTCTTCGCAATTTGGCAGAAATACATTGTAAATTGTCACAAAACACATAGAATATACTGTGCATATCATAGCTAGTTTTGTAGTCGATAAGGAAGAAACATTTTATGTAGTTCTTTGAAAAGTATTATTCTGTATATTGTTCATGATGAATTAAAGCTGAACCCTTTCTCACCTGTATCGCAGTTTTCAGGAGAGCTCTCTCTCCATCCCGGACAGCAGTATTGGTAAATCTGATAATTCGATTCCCAAACCCATCTCCAGGCGCAGCACCTGTTGATCGTGACATAATATGGTAAGGTTTATAATTTATTTTAACATATTTTATTCTTCACGAAACGGATTGGGATCAAGTTCTACAAGTGAGAAAACTATCTCCTTGGTATTTACAATATAACATACAATATAACCATAAAAGGAAAAGGAAGAAGAATTGCAAGAAGAGAAAGGAATCATGTACAATATCTTACACAACCCATTAGGTCGCTTGGATATAAGATTCAACAACCTTAAATGTAGTAACATTTTGATTTTGACATTTAGCTCTTTCCACAACAAAAGCTCGAAGTGATATTGAAAAACATCTTCTAAGAATTATTGCTCTTCGCTTCTTTCTGATAATAATAAAGTAAACATTCAAAGAAGAAAGTGTATGAGTTCTTTACGAAATTGTCACATTTCAATAGATGTGAGGTTTCATCGCTTTTCAAAAATCACAATTCAATAAGCTTTAATTTCAACTTTCACAATCAAGGCTTATCTACATAATCATAAAATGGTCAAAATGCAACTCTCTCTGGTAACTTTATAATGTTTAGAAAATAAAGGTTTTCATCAGATGTATACATCCATTTTTGCTGAGACCACTGTGTCTGTTAGGCTGCTTGAAGGTTACTAAATCCACATTCCCCTTTGTACAATTTATTCAATAAATAATAGATACTTACACATTCCATATTCTGTATGCGCACACGAGCTCTCGTCTGTAGGAACAAATTGTTCTTGAGCAAACATTTCTGAAACCAAAACAAATGAGTGATGACGTAAGGTACATCCTGGAATATTCACTGCCCTTTATAATCGCCGGGACTTGATGTAATAGATGATCGCCAGCCTTGAATATTTCCCTGGTGACATCGGTGCCTGAAATTGATAATCGCCATGCGATTATTCAATTTTCTACCCTTACTGGATACCTGCATGTTGAAAGGAGTTCGTTTGCAAGAATTGACTAGTAGGGAGTGAATCGAATTCCTCACAATGTTTTAATTGTGATGATCGCTTTAAAAGAATGCTGCCAAATGGCTTCTCTTGCATGACACTAACATTACATACTGAAATTGTAACGAGAATATTAATTCCAAAGTTACTCTTTGAGATTTATGTCCGTAAATGATGATGAAACGTAACAGTCGACGTCCATTGTTATCGTTTTCATTTATCATTTGTTTTTTTTACCGTTTTCTCATAAACTCAACAGCCTTTGTTTCGTTCAATTTTGAAAGGCAATAGTTCCTATACAATAGAGAACTAAGAGTATATTATACTACTCATAGTCGTAGGAACACTTCATGGTCAATAGTTGGTCTGGGGGCAAGATTGTAGAAACACGTCCCCATGTTATTGTACATTTCTAATGGTATAAGTATTTGAGTTCGTATTCACAGTTAAATAAACTCTACATCATAGGTTCTTTTCTAACAAACAGTTTTAAAGACATTTCCAATTGTACGAATCACATGCACCCTGAACGAAAACCTAGGATATATTATTGTTCACACCAAGAAGTTTGTTTCCGATTTCAAGAAAATCATAAAGAGGTGTTGCTTATTGTTCGTTTATGAAAGTAAACTACATGAATGTGCCTCCGACCAAATAGGTAGTGGTTACTGTCAAATCAAATGAGCTAGTACTCAAAGAAAAAAATACATCTCTAAATATTTCCCAAAATTTCTAAGAAATAAACATTAATTGATAAACCATTTTATTTCCCATAAGTTTTTAACGTATGAAGAATGATGCTTTTTGATTTATAAAACAACTCACTTGACACCATCGTAGAACAATATTAAACAATGAGTGGTCGTTCATTGGTAAGCATACTCTCATGACATGAATCCAATAGAACACTCATGGGGTTACTTTTATCCACTAATATGAAGACCAACAATGCCAACACCTGGAATAGTGTCCGCTACAATCATGGCACCATATCACGCAAAACGTCAACCGCCGTCTTCTGTAGTCAGTTGATGATCGTGTTTCGACGTGAATTGTGTTGACGATTTAACATTTGATTACTTTTTGATTGGTTTCTTTTTCTAAAATTATATATTTTGATAACACATGTCTTTTTGTGTCAAGTCAACTTCGATTGAATTGTGTACTTTCCTGTAATATTGAATATTTTATTGATGTTAACTAATGTTCTTCTATACATGCATTCTCTCCCAAAAGAGGTAGCTCGGTCATAAAATTCCTTTACAACCTCTGTCTTAATTCGAAGGTTTCCTGGTTACGAAATGAAGAACGCTTATTGGATGCAATCAAAGGTAGTCGTGCAATCAGCAACGCCGTTTCATAAGTTATCATTCATATCGTCTTATCTATTTACGTAAATTTCCAAAAGCTAAACTTTATTCGAATATGCACCTTGAACTTTGAGTCGTCTTTACAGAACACGAATGGCTCATTTTGCGACTGTTTCTTTGCACAGGCCTGTGTGACAACAAATATGTTATTCATGCATTCGTTGTTTTGATTGGCTGACATATAGCCAAGCTGCAATATTGTCCCGCTAGGGAAAACTACCGGAAGCCTGAGATACCTTCGCATTAAGACAGAGGTTGTATGAATTTATGACGGAGCTGCCTCTGTTGGGAGAGAATGCTAAACATGCTTTTCTTTGTTCTCCATGTTTGTTCAAACATTCTGTTTCCTTTCTTTTCAGTATAGTTTATTAAACGAATTAAACATTGAACGTTCAACATTCTCTAATACCACAATTCCCTTCAGGCCATCAGTCTCGTATAGTTATGATAAGGTCAAAGGGGACATAGTCCTGAAAAGCGGAAACATTGTATAGCTATACGGCCTTATATCCAGCCAATGAAAGTATTTGAAAGAGAGGCATGACAAATTCCTTGAGACTGAACTAATAGATTTAACCTACTTGCATAACGACATTTCATTGGCTGAAAAAATACACGCTAACTATATAACATACAAGTAGGACTTGCTTATTGCTTGCATAAAAATGTAAAATTACATTTATATGTGCCTCTTACAAAATGTATGGTAGTTGTTTTCCTATTCCTATATAATATATATAATTTGAATAATATATTTGTAGGCAGTAAGAGAGTGGCCTAGAAGGGGGAAATCTCGCCACCCTATATTTCATCAAGGGGACGATTGGTAACTTTGTTGGTTCATGGACGAGTTGAAGTTGAAAGAGGTAAATTCAATTAAAGGAGTTTATTTCATCATTTTTCAAATATGCAAGCCGATCTATGTTTTTTTTGATTTCATAAAAGAAAATATCATATTTTTGCAGGTTCAATGAAATCCTGATTTTGGTAATTTGATTATTCGAACAATTCATCGACCATAAGAAGATTATCAATACCTAAGATATTTTGAAAACTGATGTTAATTGAGTCTTGTAACCTTTTGACAAAATATCAAGAAATCATTTTGATGCTGAAAATGTATGATGTATCCCTTTAAGAAAGACATGACTCCTGTCTCTGTGCGTCTGTGTATCCCTGTCTGTCTGGTCATCAATCGGTGAATCTACTGTTTGCATGTGTTCTTAATCAACAAACCCTTCGTAAGCAAATATATCAACTAAAAACATCACACCAGGAAGAAACTTCAATTACGATTTGTAACTAAGCAGGCCAAAAGGTAGGACTAACGGTCTGCATGTAAATATATAACTTAATCTGAGTGCATCATGTATGCGAGTTCACTATCGTATATTTTGCATTTTGAAATGTTTTTCCGTGAATGAGATAGAAATTATTATTTCATAGCTTCTCCTACAAAACTTTTACTTCTGTGGAACCAGATGACTTAATTTTTGTCCGGACATATATGGCCATCGTTTGCAATAGAATCTCGTTTTGTGAATTCTCAAAATGACAAGTATATAAGAAAAACCCGTGAGCGGGTTATCAAAGAGTGACATATATAAGGTTGGGGTGCAATGCTACATTGCATTTGAGCGCAGTACCACCCCCCAATGGTGTTACGGGCTTTCATCCTGCATTAATACTAACAGCCGTGATATAAGTGAAATACTCTTAAAAGCGGCGTTAATACAGAAATCGTCTCACCCTACCTCGAGAGTTTCATACCCTGTTTTTCTATTTGTGTAAAGTTATGACGGTTTGTAATAATGTATAACTTGAACTCTGTTTATGTTTGTGTTGTATATACAAACCGTCAGATTGTCCATCGATCTGTTCCCCGTCTTCCTCTGTCTTCAAAACCTTAATGATTTTTTAGGGTGACTATCAACAGCCAATGTCGTATTCAAAGTTGAAAAGATTCTTCTCAAGACCGAGTAAATATTTCAATACCACAGCTTTTACTTAACAAAAGTCTGACCGGGATGTTAAATTCTTATTTCATTAATAAGCATGGGCATGTTAAAGGGCGTGCCAAATGTTTATTGTATGTTGCAATATGAATGTAAATACTTAATGTGAACGCATAAATTTAACTTTTTACCTTCTTCTTTTATACGAATATAGAATGTTTTCAATATGATATGAAATTGTTTTCTGAACGAATTTGGATTTTATAGCATAAGAATTTACATTGCAGTTCACTTACTTTATGTGTAATAAATGGTCATGTATTTCTATTGTGAAGTAAAGGCCTCATGCGTTCACAAAACTAAATTTTATAAGCATCATCGATGTTATTAAACCAGGTTCAGACTAACGCAAACGCTATTTAATCTCATTGAAATCAGGTAGAACCTATCACTCGTATAGCAGCAATATTTGAATTGCTGGTTTAAACTGATTTTGTGATACTAGCGAATTGATCATGCTTCCATGAACCGAAGACTCAGACCAGTTTCCACAGAACTCCCTTAGACTAAAATGATCGTAACTCCATGTCATGAATATGGACTAAGGGTGCTCTTAGCACTAAGAAGGCTGTGTGAAATAAGGGCCAATAATGCAAAGCTTGATGGCACGCATGTTCATATGGTTGATAATTGTCATCATCAATAGTGTAATAAAAATTTGACTCTTTTTATGATAACTTAACTTTAAAAGAATGAGCAAAGAAATAAAGAGAGAACAAAATATGTTGTTAATACAGTACAAATCTCACCATAGCTAGTATGGTTAAGTTACGATACCAAAATAAAGTTGGCATCATTTACTAATATAAACCGACGGTTTCATGTATAACAAACCATATCAAATCACCACTCATGTAGGAGAAAATTTCCTTCAGAAGAAAAATTTCGAATTTAAAATTCGAATCCAAGGTTTTGAAATTTAAAATGAATATAGTTTTAAGAAAAAAAATCAATAAACTTAATGATTTTCCTTACCTTACCGGATTTATTTTGAAACGATTGGATGACAAGATAAAACGTGACAAAGGTTTCCTATATGGCAGTATAATAAAACCATTTTCCATAATCCCATAAACTAATCTCTGGTCTTATCATCATATATCATTGTTACACTCTACTTAAATGATACCGAAATGTTTCCTTGTAAAATAAGTTTAGTTTCCTGTGAAACATTATCTATCATCGTGCTCTTTGCGTTGCTCCCATTGGTTGGAATTGACGGTGTGGTCAGAGCCCAATACTCTGCTTCGGCAAAGCAATGTGCAAAGTTATTTTATATTTTGACTCATAGAGTAACTTATCATTTAATTAAAAGGATATATTAAGCAATAAAAACAATTGTACAACGCAAGACAATTCTCATTGAAATAGGATCATACTTTGCTGCACTTTGAACTTGAGAAAGAGGAACCAAAATTATTAACTTATTTTAATAAGATTGAACCAATAATAGAGAACTATGATTTAAAAAATCATTGACAACACTGAAATTTGCCAAAATATGATAACCATCCACTAATTTTGATCTATATACAAAAAGTCATATTCATGACCACCTTCAGAGCCCATTTATGAAAATAAAGTTATGGCACGAAAAGGACAGATGTATCCAATTTCGAGGTAATTTTTGTTAATCAAAAGAAACATTTTGAAAACGAATGTACCGTGACTTGAGTACTTTAAAGGGGCAGTAGCACTTTTTGTCGATAAAAAATGAACTGAAGAAAACTAAATAAATGTTTCCAATTTCAAGACAATAGTTTAAAATTAAAAACAATCAGCAACATATCACTTTTTCATTGTGACGTCACGTAAAAAACAATGCTTTGACGTCACAGTTCGCCTATGACGTTGTGTTCCAAATGCGCCTATGCCTGATTTTGATTAGTTTCATTGAGTTCTCGACTTCGGTAATAAACAGAATATCATATTCGTGTCCATGACATACTATGTTTACGACACTCGTGCCTTAAAATCAGTATATCCCTCGCTCTCGCTCGGGAAATACTAATATTAAGCCCTCGTGTCGTAAACATAGTATGTCATGGACACTCATATAATATCCTCTATTTATTTTCGTTTCAATAATTCTAAAAATTGTGATGCTGTACCTTGAACAAAATATATAACTATTGACACTAACTCTTGAAAAGTCATTGAATTTAGAATGCAATTAAGTTATTTACTGTTCCGTTCAATGACATTTCTGCAGAATATCCGTTTGTTAGATACCAAATCATTCGTGTGTCTCATAAATATCCTATAAAACGCGACGTTGCTAAGTATTTTAAACTTATCAGGTTTCCACCTCTCACTGGTTGTTGTTGCTCTCAATCAAGTCTGTCAATATAATGTATCTGTATCTATGACTCTGACTTTGCAAGGTCAAACAAAGTGTGTGAAAAGATAGAAACAGAAGTGACCTATCTTGATTGATGTTCAGGAGAAATCCTTCATACTTTCAATCGGAGATGAATAAAAAACGTGTAATCCGACTTAAAATGTATTTACTTGACCGACCAAAGTAAACTTAATTAGTTTCAAATACTCAGTCAACCAAGATGATGAAATTATTTCCTAAATGATGTCAAAAGTCTTCAAAAGTTTTACATGTTAAAGCTATTTCGGTATATTTTAAAAGAATTATTTCTTCACCCAAACCCCTCCCTCTCCCTAAAAACGAAAAGAAAATAGAAGTGCAAAACAAACTGTCACGGTGTAACGATATCTAAACTCAGGTGAGACCCGTTATCCGACAGAAAGTTAATAAAATAAAATAAACTAGCCAATAAATAACTAAAGAGAAGCCAATCCGTGAATCAAGTGATTTATTTGCAGTCAACACAAGACGATAACCGGGTACAGCGACAAGCTACCCGTAATCCACTCAACAGGAGTTAACAACTAATTAATGATGTCAACAACCCATGAATAAACAAATAGACAAACTGTAGGGAATCACTCTTGCATACCCCCAGACGTTGTAATAACAACGTAAGCTAATGGCCGTCTTAACGAGATAGCACACATAAGACAAATCAATACTTTGGCGAATATACAAGAGAAAGGAACGGGGGACGGGTGACCTAACAATAGGGATATATAAAAATATCAAGCACACAGTACTTTAGATTATCCCTAATCACTACTTGAGTGAGTAAATGAATAAGAACACTAGAAAAGGTATAGTAGAACTTATCAAATAATGGGAGGGAAAGGTAAGGTTAAAACTGGAAGTTCTTAAAGGAAGTGATCACATACTCCAGAAAGGTACAGAGAAATAAGGAATAACAACCTCACCAATTCACCTCCAACGTCCCAGGTCACCCGTGACCTCTCCCCGCGAGGTTCAAGCCAAGACTCCTGGTACCAGAGCTTAGCTCGGTATTTACATGGCCCGTGCGGACGTCGAAGTGACCATGGCTTTACTCGAAGAACCGAATGGTAGCCTAGCGTAAGAATATCTTAATCTGTGTTTCTTTGTGAAACTAAATTATCCCTAGCTCCATTAATATAAAAGGTAAGGAGCCCTACAATGGCTTATTGTAAAGGGCGCAAACTCTTCTACACGAAGATATAAATATCTGTATCATGAGTATTGGCATATAAATACTACATGTAATAAGGCTGATAAATGGAGCATGAAAATGACATATGAACATATAAAAATAGCCACAGTCGGCGAATAAAGACATGAATGATAAAAATAGATACATGAATGTAAAGTACATAATATGTACTTTCGATATATACAATAATTGATGATATTTTATGAAAGTACATTAGAGGAGAGGCGAGAATTAGGTCGCACGCTCGAACTGCGTGACACAAACACACACAAAAAACAAGAAGAAAAAATAGTTTAAGCCAAATGTATTACATTCAGAGAGACCAGCCAATTAAAACCGAGAGCAGGAAGTCACAGTCACCCTTTCATATTTAGCGTGCCACTGAATCGTTTTTGGGAGGAAAGTCAAAGGTCACAGGCAAGGTCTTAACATATAGAAAATATCACCCAAGCGTCTTCTGATATCAAATATATCAACACGAGTTGACAAAAGTTACAAATATCCTAGGCTTGCTCTATCTACGAGTGTTGATATATTTGATATCAGAAGACACGAGAGTGAGATTCTATTTATCATCCAAAATCATTTTTCATTCCTATTCCGTGAAAAATGTATAATTTTGAACACTGCACTACTCTAAAACTCTCAGTTCGTTGATGTCATAGCACTGTGACGTCATCATGTTAATGACGTCATAGCATTGAGATGTCATTACTTGATGATGTAAAACAATTGTGATGTCATGAACTTGACTGTAACAGGGCATTGTTAAAAAACTACTGTCAAAATGATATCTCCTTGAACGATATCTCTGGAGATATCGCTTGATCTTCCACAAGCGATATCTCCAGTTGAACACAGTTTTGGATGAAATATGATTCTTATCGAACAGTACTCAACGAAGAAGGGAGGCACGATTATAGGTTTGATCTCACTTTAAGGAGACTGCGCAACGGTCAATGTTATATTCTCAACATCTTGAAAGATTCACACTCACAAACTTCGCTTCATTAATCGCTTTCGACCCCAATTCTACTTTGTTTTTCAATATTACATTTGAGTTCATACGGTTTATATTGTCTTTTTTGAAAAAAAAGAAAATTCTCACAAATTCATAGTGTCTGTGATAAGCATGGTAAGAATATTTCTAAGCGAGAATCAGTACTTTAAGAAAAAATAACACAATCGACAACGATTTAGTATATATAACCCTAACAAAACACTGAATGTTTCGTAGGGACTAAGCGGGTATGGTTTAAACATATTTTTTTTCACGACGTGTGTGACTTGACAAACACGCTAAACATGTGTTATGTAAGCGATTCACAAGTACATTCAACAGATAAACAAATAAACTAGAACATGTTTATGACCCGAATCATTGCCAGCTTAACTGAGATTGTGAATCGTTTCTCCCTACCCCGCAGGTAGACATACGTAAAACAAACAGTTATGGCATTTTAGGCAGGAACCTTATTTAAACTAACGGTATCGTAAGATAACTCGTGAAGGTTTTTTTCAGGAAACTTTCAATCGCTCTTTTGGTAGCATTCCCCATTCTTTCGTACTAACTTTTATGCAGAGGTGTCCTTCAGATAGAAATATATCGAATTCATAAAACTCTCAGGAGATATGAACTCACTCTGTACGTAGCCCAAATTTAAAAAATTGCCCTGGTTAATGAGTTATCTACCCTTTAAGATGAAATTTTAAACCTCGATGTCTAGAAAACGAGGGTAGATATTTTCACAAAACTTTCACCAAACTGTAGACAATAATGTTTTCGAATGATAGAGCTTGATCACTTATTATCAAAGGTCTAAAAGTGAAGGTGTGAAGATAACGTTAACATACATGGGCCAAAAACGTTTCATCTTACAAACTCAAACCTCAATTAATCCAAAACTTTGACAAATAATTTCAATTTAAATAATTTCTATTTGCAAGCAACAGTGTTCTCTATCGAATGATGTCAAAGCTGAAAATTTTCTTTTAAAGGTATATTTTATGCCAAAATGCATTGAAATTTGAAATTTAACACCATTGATGATGAGATATTCACAATGAGTGTATTACTATAACTGAGAGGAATCTGAACGTCAAACATTATGTGTACGTGGATAAGGACGTCTTGAATAAATAAGGACCTTCACAGCAGTCCTAGTTTATAGGTATAGTTATCACAACATTACAGAAGGAGTTTGACACAACCGAGAGTTCGTGAAAATGAAAACCCAAAACGTTTCAGGGGGTCAAGCGTGATGAGCTCAGCAGGTATTTAGGCATTCAGAGTTTGTCAGTGCTTTTAAACTGAATTTAGTACAATATTTTTTCCATTACTAGAAGACATGTTGATCCAAATATTCACTTCAATAGGTGACCCTTTCATCGTATATTTTGATTTATTCTTGCATGTCATATCCTTGCCTTTCAATATTTGTCATAATCAGAATTTGTTAACACTGTCTATGTGTTCACAACTTCTCAATTTTATTTTGTCCAATTTAAAATTCTGTACATATATTCAAATGACTATCAACTACCAGCTACGGTCTGTCCTCACAACTCGTTTATTTAGGAGTTTGGCTGCTCAAAAGGTATGCCTATTCAATAAGTTTTTTCTATGCGACAATAAACTTCTTGAATCATGAAGTAAAAATCTTTTTCCAATGGTTGCACGCAATAATGACTCACAAAACCGGTTCAACATGTTCGCAGTGTTAGATTGACAAGATTCGGGTTATCTTAAATCATACTGAGACATTTTGAATTATTTAATCCTTTCGGGCTTTTATATCAGATCCCGGTACATCTTGGCATAACATTTTAAGGTGATGTAATTAAAAGATAAGTTTATGTATTAGAATTCAAATCTATACTTATTTACTTTGATTACAGCTTTACATATAATAATAATATTTGTTATTGATTTTCAAATCTGAATCCTTTATAATCATTCATGACAATTTTGGTTATCCTACCGTTCAAAACTTTATCAAAATCATGTGACTAGATCTTTTAAAAATCAAAAGTCAATGGAAAAGATAAATGAGATAGCTGGTATGTCTATAACTTATTTTACCACGTAATTACTACAAAAATACACCAATGGTATAAATGTTAAGAAATAGAAACATAAGCTGTCATTAGAAGTATTTCATAAGTATCAGCTTTGCAAAGTGTTTGTGAGACCTTTTACACACAAACCTACGACATTAGAATATGCTGATATTTGTAAAAAAAGGCCTATGTTTACATTGAGTGTTTGCGTATGGGTCAAAGAGGCTCTTTGAAAGAGGTTGCAACTGGGGAATATTTTCGCACGGCCCCATAGGTGTTCAAACCAGGAAGAAAATTACTATGAGAAAAAAACATCTCACAATTTGATTTAGAGTCTAGTAGAATAGAACAAAGAAGTATATTGGATTGATGAAAGAAATACTTAAGCATAGGTGTAATTTTGGCATGGGAAATCGGTTTATGAATTCAATTATGCCTTTTTACAATTTATGAAAGAATAATTTTTAACGTGTATTTCCCAAATTTGAATGACAGAAGCGATAGTTTGTTCTTAAAATGTAAAATTAGTTAACAGATAAAAGTTGTTGATTAGGTGACTTTATAGTGGACACATTATGTGAATAATGATAAAAAGAAAAACAATCTAGGACAAAAGAGAAAATAACAGTTTAAACGTTTATACATTGGATGTGATGGCAGTTTCAAAGATTGTAGAGAAATTCAGATCTAATTTATTTCCCTCATTTGAATAACACTACATCATCAAAGATATCTCAATTCATGAATATTGCGTTTTGTTATTCTGTATCGTTCTTTATCAAACGCACTACTTGACATCCTTCAACCTATGTATACCATCTCTCTGTATCTCTGTCTCTGTCTCTCCACACTCTCTCTTTTTTCTCAATCTTCCCCTCTCTCTCTTTCTTTTTCTTGTTAACCTTATACATTGTCTGTAGTTGGTGATATTATAAAATCTTGCTCCGTTCGCCATGACTAAGTAATTAGGTTAGAGTCGTAATAGGTGTAGAGACCATTTGCTTTGAATGGTCTCCAAGCAACCAGCTCAACTAACACAGCCAAGACACAGGTTGTGGTAAATGGAGACGTAAAGAACTATCAATAATACACTCTCCTATTTCATATTATCTACGAATAGATAAACTAAAAATGCGCCGAAATGAAAAGCTTAACGAACAGGTAAAACCCATTAGGATATCTGATCAATGAGCTTGACATTGAATTAAAACATCATTAGTAATACTATAAAATATAAATATTTTACATAAAAGTTGCCATGAATGATATTGTTTAAGAATTCTCAATCTAAAACTAGGTTCAATCAGAACAAAACAAAAGATCAATGATCCTAAAGTCGCATACAACATCGACAAATACAACACTCAACTTGTAAGTAATTCGAAATTTCTGAAATTCTGGTCGATTTGTCATCTACTCTTCCAAAATGATTAAAGATTTGATTGTTTTGAATTTGTAATTACATACTTTTTCCACTATAGCTGAGGATTCGTTAACGTTTAGTTTCATTTGTAACCAACAAAGGCAATGCTGATACCTCCTTTATCATTTATATCTATATATATTATATTTATATCTATCATTTGTATCTATTTCCGTCATAATGTACCATTCACAACCATTGTATCCCTTATCCAAGACTGTGTAAACATTGATGTATGATTTCTTGTATATGTACCACAAAAATAAATAAATAAATAAAAAAAATAAAAAAATGATCCTAAAGTAAGTAATACCGATATCAAAAGAATTTTAAAGGCACCATAGCACGTGTTTAGGGTTTTATTGTTTCAAATTTCTCCTTAAAATATTATAAAAAGTGGTATTATATTCTTGAGAGCGTAATCCATCTAATTGATCAACCCAATTTCCAGTAGTTGTAACAAGGGAAAAAAAATAAGGCTATTTGAATCATTTGAGCTATGGAAAATGGTCCGCATAGATTAATCTAACTTGATAGCTTCGTATAAGAACTCCTTTTAATGATTTTAAAAGATTATCCTAATTAGTAACATGTGTTTTCATTTTCGTAAGATTATGTTATTTCCATTACGAAAGTGATAAAGTGCCTTTAATGATGAAAAAACAACTATGTTGGATATGAATAAATCAGGAGATCTAATAAGATAAGATTACCAACTTGTACATATAATATAAGTTGAATTAGCAAATAAAACGTTGCAATCATGTAATATTTGTAAAAAAAACATTCAAGATTATTCATATCAGATATCACTAAACAGATGTAGACCATTAGAAAGTAACAGTTTTATCATAAAAGAAAAACAATAAATTTCAATCAACAAAGCTACTGATCCTAATTAACCGGGCTAAAAAACAGAAATTATTGAACTGATAACTCACCCGCTCCATTGAACGCTCAACTCAATCAACGTTGCTACAGCTAGTCCAAAAAGAATGTAAGACACTTTCATTTTTGCCTTTTGAATCCTCGGAGAATTTCTTAGACTTGAGTTTATGAGAAACTGCCGAACATCAGCTCCAGATAGCCTATGCAACCACAAAGCACGCTCACCACTTAAATTGTCAAGCAACAAGGAAGTATATTACACTACCCGTGTAATACCTATAATTATCAACGTAGGCTCTCAGCCTTGGTAGATATTTGTAAGTTTAAAGGTTCAGCATTTAGAATTGAGGTATGTATTGTAGACTGAATTTACATGTAGACGTGTCACAATCTGAAGTCATCATCATTTCTAAAATCGATCCTGATGATACAAGTATAACGGGTTTATTAACAGCGAACGTTCTACGTTCCATACGACATATCGTGTTTGATGGAAGTGTAAGTGATCAGCAGCTGAAACCCCATTCAACGCATTCTCTCCCAAAAGAGGTAGCTCCGTCATAAATTCCTATACAACTGATAACGGAGATACCTCTGTTTGGAGAGAATGCATTCAATGTAGACTTGATGTTTTGAGGTGTAAGGTGAAGACGGTGAAGTTTCTATTAAAAGCTGAAACTAAGGCGGCTACCTATAACGTTAATGTGACAATCGAGCGTGAGCTAAACCGGAAGCGTGCATGTTTTCTGGCACATATTGCTTGCAAATACATGATCGCTTCCTTGTGGTATATTTAGGTTAAATTCAACTGTTTTAATTGCCCTAATCTTATATAACATACATCATATAATTTTGTAATTATCTCAATTGCTCCATAAACGTTTGATTGATGTTAAAGCAATCTCATCGTATGCAAATAGACCATTTAAACAAAACAGTTTATGAAAAATCGCCTAATATTCGTATATATACTCATTGAATTCTCATTTTCAAAAGTCTTCAAATATATTCCTTGTGTAAAGTGACTAATTGTCAATGCACATACCATTCGAGGTGGTTACCACAACTTTGAGTGAGTTTGATAAGTGAATCCTAACTTATGTATAAACATTTTTCTTCTTTTGGAGTCTAGGTTGATGTACCTGTCTGGAAAATTTCCTCTTCTCAATACTATTCTTAAGAACATGGTCAAGGTGTTGGAATGTTTTTCTGCTATTTTAAATCTGTCACGGTGTAACGATATCTAAACTCAGAGGAGACCCGTTTATCCGACAGAAAGATAAGAAAAGAAAAGAATCAAGCCAGTAATAACTAGAGATAAGCAAATCAGTGAATCAAGTGATTTATTTGCAGTCTAAACAAGACGATAACCGGGTACAGCAACAAGCTACACGTAATCCACTCAACAGGAGTTAACAACTAATTAAGGAAGTCAACAACCCATGAATAAACAAATAGGCAAACTGTAGGGAATCACTCTAGCATACCCCCAGACGTTGTAACAACAAGATAAGCTAATGGCCGTCTTAACGAGATAGCATCAATAAGACAAATCAACGCTTAACGTGAACTTATAGATTAAAGGGAGGGAAGGTAAGGTTAAAACTGTAAGTTCTAAAAGGAAGTGATCACATACTCCAGAAAGGTACAGAGAAAAATAAAGGAATATCAACCTCACCAATTTACCCCCCGCAAGGATCAAGTCAAGACTCCTGGTACCATAGCTTAGCCCGCTATTCATTGGCTCCGTTCGGACGTCGGAGAAACCCAGGCCCTGCTCCAATAGAAGATGGTAGCTTATCTTAAGGATATCGCGAAGCTGTGTTTCTTTGCGAAACTCCTCTACAAGTAGATATAAAAATATATAACATGAGCATTGGCATATTAATGCTACATGTATAAAGGCTGATAAAGGGAGCATGAAAATGACATTTGAACATATAAAAATAGCCACAGTCGGCGAATAAAGACATGAATGATAAAAATAGATGCATGAATGTAAAGTACATATTGTAAAGTACATAATATATACTTGCGATATATACAATAATTGGTGACATTTTACATCAGAGTGCATCAGAGGAGAGGTGGGAAAAAGGCCGCACGCTCGAACCGCGTGACAAAATCATAATTAGTTATTATAATAAGATGAACATCACTGATCAAAATAGTTGTTTACGTGGCTGCAGGTATCAAAATTACGCTTAGAGGTAAACCTTTTCGTTTATTAAGCAGTTGATTAATTTGTTACGAACTTGCATCATCATAACGTTATGTGCGAATATGTCTAGTAAGGTATTATTTGTTCTTCTGTAAGCCTGTACATTATCATTTACTTTCCTAACTGAGTTTTGTACCAACATGAATACATAATTACAATTAAATTAATTACACAATCTTATCATTGTACTTAACCGTGTTCTTTTAGCTACAATTTGTCACCCCTATCCCTAATCAAAAGCGTGGTTAGTTGATATGATTACATGATAAATTAATATACAATATTTTCACATAAGCGCCTATGGTTACCAGGTCGTACATTGCAAATAATGGCTTTAAGAAAGTAAATTAAAGTAAATTCTTTACACATCTAATGAGATTAAAAAATATTCTTAACATTTGACTGTATGCAATGTCAGTTGTACAAAACCTTATTTAGCAGTTTATTATCATATCACTAGGGGCGTGATAGCGCAGTGGTCATCACGTTCGGCTTCGGATCAAGAGGTCAATGGTTCGAATCCTTCCAGGGCCCGACAATTTTGGCTGCATTATAGAACTGTTCTACACGCAGTAAGGTTTGTGTGCAATACTTCACTAAATTTCAGCGTAGAACAACCAATGGTTTGCTAGTTCCAGTCGATGCTCGCAGAATTCAGCGCAATGCATAACCACAATGGTGTTGTGGGCTTTCTCCCTGCAATAGTACAAGCAGTCGCGATAGAAGTGAAATACTCTTGAAAGCGGCTTTAAAACCCGTATCACCTCACCACATATTTCTAAAATATTTAACAAAATAACTTGTTTCATTTCTGACCCATAACAATGTGTTTAAGCATGTGGACTCTTTTTGAAGATTCCACAACCTTTTAATTACAAGTCTAACCCGCTGAAAAATGTATCAAACACTTAACATCCGGTTTAATTTGAGGTTAAGCATCGTATTGGTTATAGATTGTACATGCACATGACGAAACAGTTTTAGTTAATTTTTATTCTAATATATGGCTATTATCCTTTTGTTTGAATATAATAGTAATAACGGAATTGTAAATGCTTTTCATTGAGAAAATCGTTTCACTTTAGATTAACCCCTACGCTGAAATATGTTTGTATGTAAACTAAAATGTTGTCATAGCTCATCTTTTGATATTGATATTGACAATACAAAAGTTTTCAGTATAAATCATACTACTTTTGATAATTTTGCTTAAAATATTATAACTCGTTGATTCAGAAGATGATACAAATTGGCATTATCACAAAAACAAACTACCAGGACAAATACAATCAAACAATGCCTAAACACATGACAATTCTTATTCTAGTTCAAATGGATACAATCATCCTCAATCGATAGAACACATTTTGATGTACTTTTGATGAAAGTTTGGTTTAGAAATATGCATTTTTAACAAAGAAATCGCATTAGGAGCAACACTGTGCATAATTTTGATAGTCTTTTTTCCGCTATTTGGTCAAAATCGGCTATTTTTACCTGTTTGAGCTCGTATCTGGAGCCCAAACCAGGAATCTGACAATACATACGTATTGCTCAATCGTTAGAACACAATATGATGTACATTTGATGACAGTTTGGTTTGGAAATATGCATTTTTAAGAAAGTTATCGCGTTAGGATTATTAATTGGTCAGTTTAAATATTTTGATATTTTGTCGCCAGACAAACAATGAATATGCTTTCACAAAGTTCCAAAATTTATAGACGACCTGTAAGACGACCCTTCTTGACCAATGAAACCTTTCATTGTTACAACATCTGAAACATCACCAAAAAACATGTTACAACAGATTTTCTTTTTCATCGAGTTGGTGGACGGATGATGGTGCGCAGTTTAGAAGGAAGCGGTTTCTATGTGAATCCACCTGCTTGAAAGTTTAATGACCACAATTAATATTCGTCCTTACAGTAAAATCTGTCATCCCGAACGTGCAAGTCAAAACCTTCCTGTTCTAAGTAGGTCGGGCCAAATACAAAATCTGGTGCAAGAGGAGATAGAGAAAGATAGACTGTTTTAACTTTCCTAATAAATGTTGGTCATTGTTTGATGCAAAACTGTATTCTCTAGCTGGTGTTAGCACCCTGGTTGACAGCACGAAGAGGAGCTTTATAGAACACGCACTATTGGTTATAAGGATCTTCACTGAAAAAGAAGTATTAACAAGTAATGGCGCCATTATCTGATTTTTAAATCCTCGGATTACCCTTTCGTACTATCACATTAAGTCGAGGTGCCAATACTTTTGTTAATTGTCTTTAATGCCATTTTTGATAGTGTGAATTCATCGATTTTGATGTACTGAACATTATTTTAGAATAATTTACTTTATGACTTTTTGTATAATTGTTTAATATCGCGTTAGCAAAAATCATGACCATTAGAGGAAAGTTTAATGTTTTAAATATTTCCTGACGATTGATTTCAAGGAGATATACATATTGATAAAAGCCACATGATTGAAATCGATCTTCTTTAAATTTTAGCATTTTTTTTTAATTTTACACGATGAATATCCAGATACTGTGATTGTGTCGTACTATTTTTTATTAAACGAGTTAATGATTCAGTATACAACGAGCGAAAGCGAGTTTGATAACAAATCATTAACGAGTTTAATAAAAAATAGTATTAAAATGAAGGAAGTTTAGTATTCTGTTTATTACTTGACCTCAGTAATCGAGCATGATTGCCGAAAGTGTACTGAAGGAAACATTTCTGCGACTTGGCTACCATTGTGACGGCGGTGCCAACATTGTGACGTTACATCCACACAATATTATGACGTCATACCTGCAGCGGTATTACACAAGTGTAATATCGCCGTATAAATGTGACACTGCAGTATGTTATGCGGGCGAGTAATAAAAAGTAATCTTTGTATCTTGCATCACAACATTCATAATCAGATTCAATATAAACACGCGTTTTGTGGAGTTTGAAGAGTTTACTAAGACATATAGTTTTTAAAAAACGTTAATGATACACTGGAATGATAACTGAACATAAAAATAACATCGATCAGGATTATCAGCCATGTCATCATAAAAAAACTTTGATAAATGTGTAATCATGACACAAATTATGTCGTAATATCACTGTTGTTAATTTTTAATTATTAATACTAAGGAAGACAAGATCCTTGGGAAGACAATGGTATTATGGATGTACAACTTCTTTATTTACGGAAGGAAGACGTTTCGGTATAGATCCTTATCAATGGCGACGTTTCGGTATATATCCTTATTAATGGCGACGTTTCGGTATGGATTCTTATCAAGCATATATACCGAAAATAAGAAATTTGTACATCCATAATTCTGTTTTCACAATGGCGACGTTACCCACTGTGTATAAATTTCAAAATTAAATGCTTACAACATTGGATAAAACTTATCGGTATGCATGAGACTAGAATCCCAAAGCCTGAATATAACATGATTTTCCATGTAGATAACATTGGCTTGGCACAATTAAATTGACATCCCATATCAGAAATCTTCTTTTCTTCCACGGTTTATGTTATATATAAATAAACAAACTATCAGAGATATTGATCTCTTTATATATGATTTAAAAATCAAGCTGTTAATATGTTTTACCAAGATTAGCATTCTACACTTTATGACAGCTCAAAATTTCAAAATTTTCAAATATCCAAACATAAAAGAGCATTGTGATGAAGATTAATCGCCTTTACATTTGAAAAACAGTATATATTTAACTGCAAAACAAGCTTATATATCTAACAAAAATATAGCATATGTTGTATGGATAATTTTATTTCTGAGTACAAAACTTACATATTCTGTATTTATAGTATTAACCTTCGATATCTACAGTTATATTTCACTTAATCTAGTCCCTCATATCCCTAAGAGGGTGGCTCACTTGTATGCCGTTTTATTTTGCACATTTAAATGTATTTTATGTAAGGTGACAATCAAATAAACCATAAGTCTGTTTGTCTACATTGCTGAGCTTCAACCAACAAAGCAACATCTCCTACCTTTAAACTTCATTTGGTATGCGCGGCTGTAAATCGATCCTCAGCCTCATGGTTGACAAGCAGACGCTCTTCCAACGCAACTACATCATTGAATAAAAAGAGGAAAACGTTAATATGAAGGTTAAACCAGAAGGTCTGATAAATATCAAATCGATATGGAATTAAGAGGTAACAAACAACCTTTAATAGAATATCACCTATTTCACAGAGAATGATTTTAACAAATAGTATAATATTGAAAATGTATTCGTTTCATCACATCACCAATCACATGTCTGTTAAATAGTAATGCCTCCACCATACATATCATATTCTCAGGTGTTCGCAATTACATCATAATGTATATGCGATAGATCACACTTTAATTCAACCCTTTCACTACAAAGAAAACAGAAACATATACATTATAAACCTGTCCCTCGTTTCACAAAGTTCGCAGGTTATCTTGTTCCTCGAGGTACCTAACTTAACGTTAAATGATGGGGGTTAAATTTAACCTTAGTAAAGGCTGCTTTGTGAAATGAAGCCTCGAGTTTAGGCATGTAGGGGTTAAGGGTTTAAAGTAACTTAGCAACCGACAGTCGTCAAGATAACACCCTGCATGACTCATCATGACAATCATGTTATCATCGGACCTTTAAGTTCCTCACCTTGTCAGAAATACATGTACATCATGATTAATATCCTGTCCAATGAGGAAACTTTATACGCTAATCATCTCATACATGTCAACTAATATATTCATTATTTATGGCTTTTCAATGTATCATGTTCCTTTCCTTACTTTTGCTCTTTGTAATGACATTTAAAGGGTATAATACTTTATATGAAGCGGCAATGTAAAATTATTGTAAAAAAAATGTAAAAATTGCCCTCATCATCAATAGTTGTGACCGATTGGGTGATTTAAAACTTTGATTTACAGTTGTACTCTGAATTAACTCGATCTACATAGATTTATGAATTGATTGATATTAAAACATTGGCCTGTAGAATAGGTAGTCATGTGGCAGGCTTCAGGAAAAGGGATATCTTCTGCTAAATCGGTAGAGTGACTGACTGTCATCCAAAAGTCCCGGGTTCGAATACCGCGGGAGGAGATCTCACCATCACTTCTCTTACAGTAACATTGACCTTACTTATGCTAAAAGGAAAGTCCGCATTGATGACATCTAGCATCTCAAACAGGTTTTGCTATACACGCCTTCAATTCAGTCAGACTATGACTTGTAGGATCTGTCAGCCTGTTTCAGTTCTAAAAATAAGTACAGACATATTTAAAAAATCAAATACTTTATCATAACTACTGAAATAAGGCGATGGTATTATGGTTGCATCAAATGATTTTTGTTTTAGGATTAATTTTTATTTTCATTGGCATATTTTTTCCAGTTAAATGTTATATTCGTTAGCATTGAACTAAGCACGCTCTAACTATGTTGTTATTAGGCACTTGAGATTTAAGTTTTTTTTGCGATTTGAAGTCGATATTTGTCAATGACTCAAAAAACTATTTTCAAATACAAAATTAAAATCTACAAATACAGCTCGGAATTGAGTTGGTTTATTTTGTCATTCGGTACTTTCCCTGTACCATCCCATGGCCTAAAAATGTTTTGAGTTTCGGGAAAGCTATAGGGATTTCAGGAATGTTTAACTGATTGGCTGAGCGGCGAAATGTCAAAGTTGAATGGAACAGTCTGAAGCATCGGTCCTTATCAGATCAACAATGTGTAACTAAATAAACGTAAGTGAGATTTTGTTGCATCTGCTAGGAAACAAAATTAATTTCCAAAAGAGCATTGTGAAAAATTCAAGCATAAAAAGAAGGTCCAAAGAACGTGTCTTAAAGTTTATTCAACATACTCCTTGACGGTCGATGATATTACTTCCCTGTCCCTGCGCACATTAGGATGATTGCAGGACAGTAATGGGTTACACATTTTGAAATGAATGTAAAACTACGATTTATGAATTCAACGTCATTATACGGCTTCATAATTTAAGTTCTCAGCAGGACCATAGTATAAAAGTCTGATAAAAAAACCTTTAATTCAAGAACCGTGTTTATCAGACTGAACTAAAAGTTGCCTTACATTAGATAATAGATTAATAGTTCATATGAGAGGCGACAAAATGTTCGTGACTTTCACTAATGTTTGTGAAAGGATACAAGAAATGTTTGAAAGAAATAAAAATCAACATATGAATATGAAAGCAAAATAGACATGCTTTTAAAATAGTAGCCAAAGAAAGTAGAAAGAATAACAAACTGAACAAAAACTTTAAACGAAAAGGAAAAGTAGAGCAATAAAAGGTAAAGGAATTGCTAAAAGAAAGGGACACAGAAAGGCTACAGGATAAGATATAATAACAGAAAGGATAAAGAAAGGCTTACAGAAAGGATAAAAAAATAATATCAGGATTAGAAACTGACATTACATAAAGGACAAAAAGAAGAGATAATAATAATAATAATAATAATAATAATAATAATAATAATAATAATGTCCATTTGTATTGCGCTATGTCCACACTCTTGAGAATGCCCAAAGCGCCTTGTGTGTTGAGCTAAAAGAAAACTGCAGCTAGATCGAATCATAGTACTTTTTAAAGAGATGGGGCTTCAGGAGAGATTTAAAAGGGTCAAGCAAGAGAGGTTAATGTTTTGATTTCTATTGGGAGATCATTCCACAGTGAGGGAGCAGCAAAGCTAAACGATCTGCAGCCACAGTTCTAAAGATGGGCAGGTGGTGTTGTCAGAAGGAACTGCTGGTGTGACCTCAACTGTCGGGATGGTGTATAAACTGAGACAAGATCAGAGATGTATTGAGGTGCTAAGCCATTGAGACATTGATATACAAAGGTCAGGATCTTAAATTCGATTCTAGCTTTGATCGGCAACCAGTGGAGAGACTTTAGGACGGGGGTTATGCGAGATCTTCTGGATGTAAGAGATACATTACGGGCTGCTACATTTTGAATTTTTGAGACTGGACGAGAGTATGATCTGCGTCAGTTAGATTATGTCGGATGTTACTGATAGTTTTTAGGTGAAAGAAACACATTCTGGAGAGTTGGTTGATCTGGGAATCAAGTGATCGGTCCTGGTCAAAGTGATCTCTGCATCAGTAATGGTGATTTTCTCAATCGTGATTTTGTTCATACGATGTCTGCAGGCAACAAGTATCGCTTCAATCTTTTCATCGTTCATTTTGAGCATCATAGATGACATCCATAGATAACAGTAAAATATAAAAGTTCGGCTAACGGCAAAAATATTAGAAAGTATAACAGTTGCGACAAGAGAACACATATGAAATGAAAAAGCAAAGAACTACGTACGAGGAATGATTCATAAGTAATGAAGACAGAAGTAAGGAATTCAAAACAAAATGCATATTAGTTTAAAAACTAGTCTCTCCTAAAGAGGTACACTGCTACCATCGGAAGTAGAGAACCTTTATCCCAGTTCTAAAGAGGTATTTGTATTTCGTATGTAGAAACTGATCAAAGGCCCAATGACGTCATCGTCAAACCGAAAATGCATTCGCCTGAGCATAGTGAAACAAAAAGGACTTTAATCAGGAGAAAAGGGTAGAAACTGAAGAGGTTGAAACCAACAGTCATAAGATGATATATGGACACTGAAACATTAAACTGCTGAAGGTCACGCACTTGATCACTTAATATCGTCTCTTAAGCTCAATGTATTTCCATAATTTACCTATAAATGAAGCACAGTATTTGTTGTTGAATTGTTAATCATTTCCGAGGTTATACACGGGAACGCTCTATAAAGATGCTAGAACAAAAAATCCGAAACTCGTTTCAAAGTTATTATTGTTCATAACAAGTCATAAGTTCAAGTTTTGACAATGCGTTCGGATTTTATAGTGATATTGTAGAAGGGACAAATGCGGTTAGAAAACTGCAATTTGAAAAGACATTGATAACCGTGGCATTGATGCATATGATAAACATAAGCATTAATACATATGCAATGTTTATACTTTTACCTTTTAGATCAAAAAGAAATAATCATCTGATTAGTGTTTGGATAATATGCAATACATTTCTGCATTATGATACAACCTTACAAAGTATTCTTTCAGATAAGGTTAAAATTCACTAAAGTATAAATGAAAATAGAACACTTGAATTTACATTTGTTCCTTGATATGGGAATTTTCAGACAGTGAGTTGGGACGTGTGCTTTTTAAACCACGTGCATTTTGAGATGTCATCTGATGATAAGAGTGATTAAGTTAATTTACATATGGAAGTTGTATCATGCAAATTAAATTACAAAAGCTTTTGTATAGAATAAATTTTAACTTGAAACTGCTACTTTAATGGGTTGCAAGTCCACAGGCATAACAACTGGACCATTTGATTAGCTGTTTGAAAGAATGCATTTTAGTAATGATAACATTTGTGCTAAATTTAACGTTATAGGACTATAATATAGACTAAAAAACATTACCCAAAACCGTGAAATCTTACATTTACACCCTAAAAATCCTTTAATACTGAGGGTATTCTTTTCTAGCTGAAGGAAATTTTATTTCCTGTTGTCTGTGCTTTGGCTGCCTGTTTATTTGACCCTGGCTAAAAGTGGTGAACAATTTATTCATCCGTCGTTTGAATTAGGCTGAGGAAAATATGAGGATAGGATTAAACACGGATACATTATCTTTGGTCATTTGGTGTCTTGAGAACGCTTTTGATCAGATATCAATTGTTTTGACACTCATTGTGCAGAAACGTTTCACTTTAAAAGTTCATTTAGAATACAATGAGAGGAAAATAACAGGATAGGATTAAACACGGATACATTATCTTTGGTCATGATGTGTCTTTAGAACGCTTTTGATCAGATATCATTTGTTTTGACACTCATTGTGCAGAAACGTTTCACTTTAAAAGTTCATTTAGAATACAATGAAATTGCTCCCATGTCATTATAATCTATGATTTGCTAGGTAGCTCGCCGTACATTCATGATCAGATCATGGATTTGTTAATCATTTTTGGTGATTCAAACGTATTTGGTCGACCAGGATGTGATTTGCCTTCGATGCTGTTTGGTCACGCTTGAATTCAACTGACTACATTTATGTTGTCCTGAATGGTTTTAGGTGTTATGTGCTTATATCTAGTCACAGCTAGCGATTCTACAATGTCTATAATTAACTGATATGAATATGACTTGAAAGACCTGTCACAACCAAACACTTTCAAAAGTATTGACATAGTTGATGCAATTTTATTTTTAATTTTTTTATTTAATTTTTGTTATAAGAGTTTGATTGAAGAATACATTTACACATGTGATTTAAAAAGTATGATATTAGAGAAAGAGAGCGTATCATTCATTGTAAAAGTGTTTCTGCGTATCAGTCATTGCAGTATAATGTATAAACGATCTTCAACTCTGCTAGTGTATCAGCGTATCGTTCATTGTAATATTGTATCAACAATTTATACGATGTTAATATATGAAAATGTTCCTTCTACACGTTAAACTTGATGGTTTGTTAGGGCGTCAGTTAGTGTTTAAGTATTAGCGTAAGAGTTTGTGAGATATTGCATTAGCGTGTTATTCAGTGTGTTTGACTGACGTGTACAAGTCTGTCCGAACCTGTATCAGGATATCAGTAATATTTGCTATTCATTCTCTTTCAATAGTATCAGTCTCCCTTACACTAATTTGCATTTTCCTTTCCTATGAATACGAGAACACAGATAATGTTTTTAAAAAAATGAAATCGGGCTCTGTTTGGTCGTCGTTAACCATGCTTGGTATAGGAACGTGAAATTGTATAACTGGAAAACAGAGACAGACAGGAACAGAGTGACAGGCCAACAGAAAAACAGAGTGACAGAGAGACAAACAAGGACAAAGTGACAGGCTGACAGAAAAACAGAGTGACAGAGAGACAAACAGGGACAAAGTGTCGGGCAGACAGAAAAACAGAGTGACAGAGAGACAGACAGACAGGGACAAAGTGACGGGCAGACGGAAAAACAGAGTGACAGTGAGACAGACAGACAGGAACAGAGTGACTGGCATACCGAAAAACAGAAAGACAGAGAGACAGGGACAGAGTGCCGGGCAGACAGAAAAACAGAGTGACAGAGAGACAGGGACAGAGTGACGGGCAGACAGAAAACAGAGAGACAAAGAGACAGGGACAGAGTGACGGGCCGACAGAAATACAGAGTGACAGCGAGTCAGACAGACAGGGACAGAGTGCCGGGCAGACAGAAAACCGAGAGACAGACAGACAGGGACACAGTGCCGGGCAGAGAGAAAAACAGAGTGACAGAGAGACAGACAGACAGTGACAAAGTGACGGGCAGATAGAAAAACAGAGTGACAGAGAGATAGAAAGACAGGGACAAAGTGACGGGCAGACAGAAAAACAGAGTGACAGAGAGTCAGACAGACAGGGACAGAGTGACGGACAGACTGAACAAAAGAGCGACAGAAAGACAAACAGACAGGGACAAGGTGATGGGCAGACGAAAAAACAGAGTGACAGAGAGACAGACAGACAGGGACAAAGTGAAGGGCAGACGAAAAAACAGGGTGACAGAGACAGACAGGTATAGACCGACGGGCAGACAGGGTGACAGAGAAACAAACAGGGACAAAGTGACGGGCAGACGGAAAAAAAAGAGTGACAGAGAGAGAGACAGACAGACAGGGACAGTGTGACGGGCAGATGGAAAAACAGATTGAAAGAGAAACACTGAGGGAGAGAGTGACGGGCAGACAGAAAAATAGTGTGACAGAGAGACTGACAGACAAGGACAGAGTGACGCGCTGACAGTGACAGAGAGAGAAACAGAAAAAGAAAGAGTGACGAGAAGACAGAACAACAGAGTGACAGAGAGACAGACAGGGACAGAGTGAGAGACAACATTCTAGCACTTATTCGTCATCATTTTAAATTACTTCAAATTCCTATAACTTTTTACTAGCATAAACATCAGGGAATGTCCTATTCATGTTTCTCATTAGAAGGGAGTGACGCTTGGCTTTCAAAGACATCTATTTCAGTACAGAAACTTCCTGGTGAAGGGTAAAAAAAGATTTACATTATGCATCAGTAAGTAGTGGCAATTAACCGAACTAGTCGTATATAGAGTTAATCCTTGACTAGGTAATAACGGGGAAGCCCCTTCCTTCACGGGAGACATCTGATTCACCGAGGAGGAAGCTATTCCGCCTACTGAGAAACTCCTTTTTGTCACATCGACCTTGAAAGTCAAGTCTCAATCCTAGGTTTCGAAGGAGCCTGAAAAAGTTAAGTAAAGCAAGGTTTCGCTACAGGTATCACGGTATAATTAAGTCAGTAATGCTATACGTGTAAACAATTTCCGTCAGTTTTTCAATCTACTCATTTTTAATTCTCATTTTGTCCACACATGGCTTTACTATTAAATAAATACTCGATTTCTGAAAAAGGCCTCGATGCTTGTATAACAAACCCAACCTTAGGGGCAGGGTGTTCGTCCCTGTCATATTTATAGATGACGACTGCTGTATCGCTATTTCACACCTGTCACACTGTCACACCTGACAAAACCCATTGTGAACACGCTGTATTGAGCTTAAATGTTTGTACCATGTCAGTAAAGATAAAGTTCGAACCACCATCCAATGTAGAAGTACAGACACAGCTTTACGATATTCTTAGAGACAAGACAGAGTCTAGTTAAAAAGGCTACTAAACGACCTTCTGTTGATTTTTCGTTTGGAAACGAGTTAATAATTTAGTATTGAAAGAATGAAAACGAGTTTGATATCACATCTGTGACGAGTTTGATAAAACTAGTATTAGGTGGCAGAAAGTTTAGTTTTCTGTTCATTGCTTGAACAAGCACTTTCTTGCCGACAAAAGTGCTGAAAATAAACTCTTAGTGACCTGGCTCTCATTATGACGACAATCTTATTAAAACTTGATGAAATGATCCGTCATTTCATTACCGCCGGAGATCATGTTCATTTGAACAGACCAATAACCTGAAGGCAGGAAGTATAATCTTTGATCAGCTATCTAGGCTACTGCCCAATGGTGTCGTTTTCCCATCGTTTGTCTATGTTCATCCTTAGAAGACTTAGTGATTTTTGAATCTACTTTTTCACGACTAATTATGCAACTTACAAATACTCTTTCAACTATATCTGTCAACCTCTTTATTTTAACACAATTGACTGCGTTATCTCGATTACAATCGGGTTGTGCTCAAGACGGCGAAACAATCACACTGAACCGCGATTCGAAGTGCTGGTCCAGCTCTCTTTCGATTGGTTGATGTCATAACTGCTTTGTTTGTGTTTTTATTCGCTTTTTTCACTTACTCAAACAGTATACTTACTAAACACTGCCGTAGATCAACTTTTAACTTTATATTTCAGTCTTAGGCACTAGGGCACTAATTCGAACAGAAAGTGTGGTCTTGCGAAGAGGAAAATTAATGCAACCACTTGCATGCGAATTGTTTGGAATGAAAGTACCGAGTACCGAGCTCGGGTACGCTATGCGAGATCTTTTCCCTAACTCAAACGGTTATACATGTAAGGCGTTCACATTATAATGGCCACATGCAGTTGTGATAATTTCTCATATCGAGTTAAGTGATATATTGCGTAATCAACTGAAGATTATACACCTATAGCATAGCATAAACTAATATCTACTTGGAAAATTTTGAAGAAATAAATGTTTGAAAAAACGTTCCTACATTGTATAGGCGGGAAAGCGGAGTCGGGCATAGGGCAAGGTGTATATGCAACCACGAGTGAAAACCCGGTCTGGGCGATAGTCGATAATCGATTTCTTATCGTTTTTCACGTTACCAATGTTCGAACCCCGACCTTGACTGTAACTGCAGTACATGACCACTTTCGGTTCCTCTGGAGATACAACTTTCATAACAACAATTACAACTTCAACATAAACATGTCATAAATATGTTTTGAAAAAGTACATGTGTATACGTGTATAAAAGAGTGACTCAACCACGTCGAAATCGTGACGGCAAAACAAGTGAAAATTAACTCGGCTGCTGGAGTCTTCTTCCTGGTAAAATTGCGCATGGTTGGTGAAGCTTGAAACCAGATAGAATTGAATAGAGTCATGCAAACATTTAGGTCACAGTAAAATGGCTATGCTGTTCTTGTGCATTTTTATTTGCCTTGTCAAGATGTGTTTTACTTATGGTGTTTTGTCAATGGGGATTAGCGTTCACTCAAGTGAACTTGATAAACACGGTTTGAAGGGGCTTTCGTTTTTTTATTTCATTTTGGAATGACAAGTTGGAACGTGTTATATAAAAAACAATTTGGTAGGTATATAGTTTGTATTGTAAGTTTATACAGCAGTTTCCATGCATTTACTTCATGTCAGGACTCCGGAAAGATGTTAACATTTCAATTTGAATATGAATCTTAGCCTTAATTTCTGAGGTAAAGTAACCACACATGTCTCTCATATGGGCCGGGGTGAAATAAAAACATTCCTCATGGCAGAGAGATATTTGTTTTGCTGAATCGGCAGGGTATCTGACTTTCAACCGGAGGTCAGGGTTGAAAGCAAATTGGAGGTGATCCCACAATCACCTCTGTTACACATATATGAATGTATTTCTCATTTGTTGATAATACCGATGCAACGACATCGCGACGTTGAACAAATTGCAAAAAGGTCATGGACACAATTGACAATCGTAACAGGCTGTACAATAAAACATTACTTCTTTCTTCTTTCAACTGGTATTCTATCACACGTGAAGAGGTTCACTGATACGTGTAAAGGTCAAAAGAGGTAAAATACTTCCTGAATCATTGTTTGACTATGAAGTCCATTTGGTTATTTGAGACATCTCTTTCGTGTTCTTAAAATAGGATTGCAGAATCACCTCAAGGGAAATACGAAACCCTGATCCTTACATTAAAATCATTTACGAAAGGGGATATCCAGCGTTCCGAATCTGGAAGAGAAAATTTATTTCAACCTGTAGTGATGCCACAATGAATCAACTTTATATACAATATTCATTTACATCTGCATGAAATCATTCTTGAGAAGGGGGGTTGGGTTTGAAAGGAATCCGGATAAAATGGAGGTTTGCTCGGTTGTATTAGAATATGCATCTTAGTGTACAGACGAGTTGCGCACAATCTACTTAACTAGCTGTACAGAAATTCTTAACCCTACATAGGCAGATATCGGACGTCTCTTATCTCAGCAATTTTTCAAAGGTCACGACAAGGTTTCCAAACATATGACTTACTTTCAAATTTCAAACAATACATAAAAAGTGTCATCAATACAATCTCCAGTGCTCTAACCTCAAAATGGAATAACACATTCAGCTTCTATAAGATTTTTTAAAAAGTCTATTTTCTATAATATATGACGATTAAACTACATGTAAGTAAATGAGTTTGATGATTAAATTGACAAATATCACATGAGGCATTTCCTTATTTTCTGTGACATTGACATAACTTCAAGGTCAACGATTATGACAGACAACAGATCGTCTTAATTCCTTCATTCCCCTGTTGAAATGTAGTTATCGGAACATACTGGCAATAGTTAAGCTTTGCGTAGGAAGATGTATAGGAAAGCTTAACTATTGCCAGTCTCGAACTGTCCACAATATGGACAGTTCGAGACTGGCAATAGTTAAGGTTTGCGTAGGAAGATGTTATCGGTATAGAAATGGATGTCTCTAAAGCCCTAAGCATCATAATTAACAAGACAGATTTTATCGTTCTTGATTTGTCTTATTGATTTTTTAGTTTTCATTACATGTTAAATGTTATCAAAATTCGTCCATGCGCGATTCTATTTTATCTAGTGATGATCATGTTTCGATGTTTCAGATTATGTGGTACTGGGATGGGAGGCATTGATTGTCATTTTATGAACGCATCACAAATGAAAAGACAATTATACATAGGTGTCATTAAATATTACTTGAAACAATTACAATTATTTTAATTTCATTTACTGTATATTCTTCAACACAAGTATAACTTTCTGTATTTATTTCCTTATTTTTGTGATGTTGGTCACTGACAACGGTTAAGGTTTTTCAATTAGAGTATCTACTTTGCAATGCAGACCGATAACGTGAACAAAGCGACATAAAATTTCTGATTTGTCACCTGTAAATAATGTTAACCCTTCCAAAGAATATAGGTAGTGATCGAACCGTTCAAGACCATTTCAAAACAAATCCTGCTCCAATTTGTTGACACGAAAGGCTAAGTTTTTTTAAAAATGATAATACTTGACGAATTTAATTCTTTTAAAAGTTTAAACAAGGTCAGTCTCTTCTTTGCGTTAAGTCATATCCCCCGTTTCTTTCCCAACAGAGGTTATACAGCTTAAGGCTTCCTATAATTCTTCATAATTCATTTTCCTTTCCATTTACAAGCCTTGACTATTTGTACTTTCCATGTGTCAATTACTCGATTTATCACGAAAAACGTGTTACTGCCCCTCTAAATCCCAACTCTGTCTGTCTGTCTGTCTGTGTATCCGTCTGTCTATATATCCGTCTCCAGTAAAAATAACTATAAAAATCTTTACTTATCTTAATGTAAATCTTAATAGATATAACAACGAAGTAAGACCTTGTTCAACTAAGTCTATTGTGAACGGACATATTTGCAAGTTTACCATTTTTTTCTGAATTCAACCCGCCGGTTATTCAAGGTATGCGATTATGTAAGGATTTACGGTACAAATAATGTATGAATGCTTGTGAAATCACGGATAACATCTATTGATAAACCAAAATTTAATACTATCATAAATGCACGTGTATATTAAACACTGGAAAACTATGGTTATTACAGAAAGTTGAAGTCCCATGCAAAGATTCGACCACCGTGCACTTAGGCTAAGACTAAGGCTAAGAAGTAGTTCAACCCTATGCTACCTACCCGTCTAGCTATCTTTTCTGTTATATATTTACCCAGCAGTACGCTACAGGGTGATATGAGGTCAAGTCAAGCCCGGCGTACACGAAACATTTGTACACAAAACTGGGTAAGTACACCAATGAGTGCCCCTGTTTAGATTGACTATAGGTCTTGCAGACCCGTATGTCATCCAGACCGACAAATTTGAGGAAGGCTTGTTTTGATCTTACTTGCTTCTGTCGGCCTACTTTTACATGTTTTCAAACGAGTATGAGTTTCGACTTGTCAGTCTTATTTGACAATGCCCACTTCTACACTTAGTGTAGGATTTAAAACTAAGCCGTAGAACCTATCGATGAACTGACTGACAACGAAATTTTGTAGGACGACCGAGGGGTATCAGGTGAGAGACAGCGCGGGAAAGTATGAATGGCATAGTTAAATAATTCTTGCTCAACATGAGCTACATTCGTAAGCGTTTTCAAACTTCATGCAGTGATTTTTGTGTTCCTACCCGGCAGCCTAGCATAAACCAATGCCGTGAGAATGGCACACTTTACACAACACCTCAAATTGTTAAGAGAAATTTAGCACTGACTGTTCCCCATCTTGTAAAACGGATATGTAGGTCATTGCATTTATGACAAAGGTGGAAGCTCCAGTATCCAGTTCTAACGTGGCAGGGAATGGCTGCTATCGTCCCTCTATCTGTAAGTATTTCAAACTATGCCAAAGACCCTCTCCCCCTCTTTTTCACCATAACAAACATCGCTAGACGATTGAAATCTTGTGTTCAAGTACCTTAGCCAAAAAGGAGTGATGGCTGAAATATTGTGCTGACACATATTTGCTAATAAAAGATTACAATTTGTAGACTTCGTGACTATGTGGCTCCTAATTAGTTATTTTAAGACCATGTCCTGAAGGGCTTTTATTTAAGGCTGTAGATGGCTGAAATCGTGTATATAAGTATCTTCGCCATTACGTAGGTTGACTCTAATGAGGTCCTGGGGACCTTGCCCTGATATTCTATTTTTGTATTCCTCTTAAAGATGAAATCTTTGATTATTCTATACCAAATAGTTTTCTCTTTAGCAATTGTTTTCAGGAATCTTTGGTTAATGCAAAGGTTTGCTTTACGTCTATAGTAAGTATCTAAAAGAGACTGATAAAACACTGAAGCAATGGCTTATTGAAAAGGATAACTTTATCCTAAATTAGAGGCATGGTCAGGGTTTAGTCATTGAGATTAACACTATGTAAATATTTTCTAGTAGAGTGACTGGTTTCGTATCAGATAGATGTTATTCGTGATATCCAACAAACTATTAGAGCTCCGTTTAAATGAATTTATGTCTAACAATTTGAAACATCTTGAAATATGATAATTCACATAATGATTTTACAAATATTATTTTCTTCAATAAAGCTATGAATATTGTTCGAAATATCAAATTTAATTGTTTGTTTGCTAATGCAGAATCCCTGAGAACATGTGGGTGTACGTCATAGGAGCTGTGGTGATTTTCATCATACTCAGGGAGTTGATCCGACTAGCAACTGTAGGAAAGTATGAAGAACGTTACGTGTTCATCACAGGATGTGATACAGGATTCGGGAATCTGTTGGCTAAACGATTAGACTCTCTGGGTTTCAATGTGTTCGCCGGCTGCTTAACCGAGAGAGGAGCAGACGAACTGACGAAAATGTCGTCTGTTAGACTCAAGACATTGTGCCTTGACGTCACAAAGATCGAGAGTATTGTGAAAGCGCGGGAATTCGTGGAGAGACATCTACCGACCGAAAAAGGTTAGGTTCTTTTAAGATCTAAATGACTAACTTGAAATCTCGGAATCATGCTTAAGCCTCATTTACTAGGGTTTCGAAATTTCATTAACATTTATAATAGATGATGCCATTTTCGTTCTATACAATACCAACCGTTTCAATCATTGTAGCGGATGCGTGTTTCACGCACATTAGAGCTCTCAAAGAAATAAAGAAACATGCGAAATTCGTTTCATTCATTAGATTGAAAGTAGATTATAAATATTGGTAGATTGTCAGATAGTTCTATAGATAGTTATATTCCTGGCATATTCTTAACAAAAGAAGCGGCATTTCATCCAACAATGACAAATTCTCAAATTCTTTTGAAAAACATTTCTTTTGTCAACGCTTAAATAGCTTGCCATTTCTTTTTAAAAAAGAGAAACCACATGTTATGTATATTTCAAATTATAATTGAATGCGAACGATGTATTCATCTGACGATGTATGATTTTTCAATACAGTGTTTTGAAAACGAGTTGAGCTTAGATAAATGGCGTAGAAAATATAAAAACCATGTTTTTGTTGAACATAACTTATCTATGACTTTCAACGTCAGGAAAAGGAAAAATACCAATAACACAGTGACCTCTAGTCTCTGAAAGGAATGTCTGGGCGTAATGTTAAAATTTAAATCAATAAAGTGTTTCAGTGTCAGGGACAAGTATCACAAATGTCATCTCTTGTCGAGCTCATCACAAATAAAGAAACTCACATACCTTAAAAGTGATGCTGAAAGGTGAGATGAGGTGATATGGGGTTTAACGCCTCTTTCTGGAGTATTTCAATGATATCGCGGCTGCTATTTATTGCAGAGAGCAAGCCTGCAACACCGCTGTGGCTATGCATTGTTGTGAAACGTAAGAGCATCAGCTTGAAATAGCGAACCATGGGTGATGCTGCATTGAAAGTCAGTGTAGCATTGCACCCAAACCTGACTGCGTGTAGCAGAGTTCTCTACTGGAAACAAAGTTGGCGAGCCCCTGGCGGGATTCGAACCACGATCCTCTCGATCCGAAGCCAAACGCGCTAATCCTTGCGCTATCCAGCTCCAGTTATCACAATCACAACCTACGAATTGACTTCTTCACTCCTATTTCCTTTCAAACACAATATGAATCGACCCCTGTAGCTAAATTTTTCAAAAAAGTCCTTTGCAATCTAAGAATTGCTCCTTTTATGTAAAGATAAACGAAAACAAAGAGCCATAAACTCAACTACATGTGCTACGCTGCATACACTCCTGTACATAATCAACGGGTACAACTTGACAATTTATCTACCCAGAAATCCCGAAAACGTCGTCTATTCTCGCAATAAAGAAGTCGTTATTAAGAAAATATTGCCTTTCTAATGTTTGCAAATTCTAAATGCCTTTCATATACTCTGTTAACCCTATGTATTTGACAGGGTTATGGGCCGTGGTGAACAATGCCGGTGTGGTGTGTGGTTTTACAGTGTCTGAGATGTACACCAGAGAAGACTACGACAACGTCATTTCCGTCAACCTGTACGGTATGATTGACGTCACCAGGATTCTTCTTCCTCTCGTCCGCAAAGGTCAAGGTCGAATCGTCAACATGTCAAGTGTGGGAGGACGACTTTCATCAGTCTGTGCTCCTTATGGCGTGTCCAAATTTGGTGTCGAGGCTTTTTCCGACTGTCTGAGGTAGGGTTTAGCAAACTGGCAAAAAGGCTTCTATAAGTTTTGGTACGCCATAATGGTTTTTTTTGCATCCAGTTTCAACAAAAAATACATAACACTGACTTTAAAGATAGGTTCGTTCGTGATACCGCGTAATATCTCTGGTTAAATATCTGACCTGCTTTTAAACAAAATCATTTTTGTGCCCTTAAAATGGTGATTCATAGATTGAAAAATTATATTTTCAAATGAGAAAACTTCTTACAAACCAACCTCGAATCGAATGAGGCTTTTGCAAAATAAATTTCCAATTAAGCGAAAAACTTAAAATACATCATGAAGTTTTAGAACCAAGCGTACAAACTAATTTTTTTGATTTCATTGAACATCAATAATTCATGCATTTGGCTTTTATTAAGCGACAACATAATACAAATTGTTAAGTTTTCGCCTTCTGACGACTTAACAATGACGAGTCTAATAACGCGATGTTTGCTCTTCGGTACTTAATTAGGTGAACAAGCACTTGGGATGCAGATGTAAAGGAAATGGCTATTTTCTCACTATAACGCCTCTATCATAGTTCTATATCTATTTGACCTAAGTACTAAATACAAGATTAGGATTTTTACATCACGCCTTTGATAAGGTTTAAATCTTTTCATGTAAACAATCTCTTGTCAAATATTACCTTTAAAACTTATTAAATATATTTTTTCCAGACGTGAAGTGTTGAATCAAGGAATAACGGTTCATATCATCGAACCAGCCGCCTTTCAAACAAATATACTCAGCAAAGAAATCGTTTATAGAAAACTCGAAAAAACTTTCCAAAACGCCAGTTCTGACGTTCAAGAACGTTATGGAAAGAATTATGTCGAAGAAGGTAAGGGGGTGATAACGACATCGTTCTCATGTAGCAATTCAATTTTTGATGGAAATTATTTATTTTTATGAGGTAATTAGTAATAGGGGATGAGGAAGATGTCTGTCCTTACGATTCATAGTCAAAACGTCAGTCAATTTAGCGCACGCTAATCTTATCGTTTAATATTACTTGAGTTCAAAAAGTTTTCCTCATCTTGTTCTTTGATATGAAGGATATTGCCCCTGTCGACTACCTAGAGAAACGACTCCACTCGTGCATTATTGACCGCGTCAGGGTTTTCAAAGCTCTCTTGGTGTTGAAATGAACAAATGTACATTTGACCTGGGCGAAAATATCTGATTTTTGTTGGGTTTAGGAACGTTTTTATGGTATTAAATGATATAATGTATGATTATGCTGGTCTATGACAAGACGAGAGTGTGCAAATTATAGTCACATCTTTTATATCATAACTGAATTTAAATTAATTCTCCTTCCTTATAATGTAAGAAGAGACATTTGACGGTTTTTACCCAGTAATGGTATAGAAATATCGTCAGGTTTTCTGTTCTAAAACCGATACAGGCCAACATACGTTGCCATAAAGAAAATAAGCTTAAGTCGAAGAGTAAATACCTCGTTAGAGCTTGATATGCAAGTGAAATAAATGATTAATGAATATAAATGTATGTAAAGTTTGCTATGCAGACTCTCATCAAATCAACATAAAGAGAATTCTTTGAATTTAAATATATTTCCTGTCGCACATCAATAGGATGAAAATATACAGCCAAGAGTGAAGAGATACTCAGAAACCTTCCTCTATCTCAACAGGCATATTAGTATATGGTGAAAAAGAAAAACCTTTAAACTGACATCCCTCTTAAAGAGCCACTCCGTGAGTTGGTGGAGTGATATATGCCAAACACCAACCATGGTGTCATTTTATCGCGAAGTATCGACTGTTACGAAAAAGACTCATTCTAAAGCTAAGTTGATTTGTATAGTGACAATAGAAAGGTAGAATGTCGCAATTATGATCGAAAACTGGACAGTGGCGTGCGTCAAATAGTCAAACGTAATTTTGTAGGCATATCTAAAACAGCCAGGAGGGCAGTTAGGAGTTGATAGTGTTTGTTAGGTTATATTAGACGAGATATCTACACCTCTGTGCATTTAAAAGACTGTTTTTAGATTTTCATGGAAAACCCGTATTTGTCATATATATGTCTTTTGGACATGTAAAGCTAAGATGTTTCGATTTTATATCACCACATATGATATTGAGTTTCGTATCAAAGGTAAATAAATAATATGTTATTAAAATCACGGAGTGACTCTTTAACAGACATTTATCTTTGGTTCCAAGCAATGTCGGTTTAGCAGAATTGCATTGTATTTTCATTGTTAAAATCCTATAAAGCCAGGTATTCATACCATGGGCTACAAAAAGACTTACCACATCACATTGAACAACAAGTGAATTAAAAAATGAGTAATTTCAGTTTTTAAAGCCTACGAAGTTCAGCACGCCATGGCCTCAACGAAGAGACACCTGGTGGTTGATGCCTACACCCACGCAATCAGTGCCGTATTTCCCAGGTACCGTTACCTGGTGGGGCCAGGAACCACCTTGTACTGGGTCATCTGGAACCTCCCCGAGTGGATCAGTGATCCACTTCTAGCCAAATTTATACCTCTGGTCAAGGAGAGGTAGTGTTTACCATCATAAACAAGTGTTGGAAATATATATGATACTAGTTCATCATCTTCTCTAATTGAGCAATTTCTGTGGATATATCTTCATCTTTTGACTTTCAACAACCCTGGTCTCAGAAAGATATGCTTTGCAACATTTTTCAAGGCTTATCTTTTGTAAAAAAATGTTAATGTTTAGCTTCTTGGTTCGTCTGTGTTTGATCCCCTCCTACACGTACATTGTATGTCATTATATGTAACTTTATCTCACCTAGTGTAAACTAAGAATAGAGAAATGATGAATGTTACAAGTTGAGACAACTTATAAATGTGTGTTGTCATCCGCATTGAGTTTAATATATGGGCAAAGAAAGCATATTGTTATTAGGTCTTATATCGTTGCTTTTCATTGATTTACTTCAATTTTTTGTTCATGAACAACACCACATCAGTTCATTTCAGACTTAAACCACTGTTCAAATAAAATGATGATATGTCACTTTTTAAGCATGACAAGTCTTATGTTTTAAAACTATCCAAACAAAATCTACTCGTATATACCCAGCAGTAGAAGGGATGTAGCAAATATGTCAGTTTGGGTAAGACCAGCATGTTTAAAGCGTTGCACTTGTGATTAGATGTATGCGCAAAAACATCAACATTGTTATTATTATAATTGTTCTTCTTCGTCTTGTTATTATTCATTATTATTATTATCTAAATAGCGACTGTCGGTTGTGTGGACTGAATCCAATCCTTTACACATGGTTACTTTGCGATGAAAGACAGAAAGATATATTTAATGAACCAATTGTAGGACGTTTTCTTTAGATCTGTACCATATTCACTGAATATGACATTTTAATTCATAATCAACAAAGGTAATTTCCTTTGATGAAAAACGTTAAATATACGTTTTCAAATCCAAAAAAAGAATCATTAGCATCGTTGCACATTGATTCGGGATGAGGCTGATTTTGGCTATCTTTGAAATTGTCGGACTTTTGAATGCTTTCCAACAATGTGATTAATTTCCATTTAGTATAGCAAAGAACCATACACTTGGACATCCTATTAATTCAGCGTATATGAATCCGCTCTCGCTCCTTCCTATTACCCTGATTTCTTTCGGGCCAAATGCCTCGTACGGTTGAATCGGCTTGATATTCGTGGCTTAGTTCACCTGCTATAATTTCAGCCAGTGGAATGTCGTTGTGCAATGAGCGTGAAATTACTATCTTAAATTTAACTGATTTTCCATCCGGGTTGTGCCGCTGTTGCTGGATGCGAGTCGTCTCATTGCCTGGTTAGATAGCTAGGGATACGAGGCTTTTGGCTTGAAAGAGATCAGTGTATTAGGAAGGAGCGAGAGCGGATTAATATACGCTGATATAGCAGGATGACGATGGATCATTGGTGTCTGGTCTGTGTTTGTGCAGTATGGTGTAAATAGTTCACGCCTTATCCAAAATGTCAACTGAAAGAGTCTGTTTTCCGTAACCACAAGTTTTGTTATTGCAATATTTCCCAAGGTAAATGGTTTTGAATTTCAGTCTGATAATATTAAATGATTATTATTGATACATGTAAAACGTTACTAGTGTCAATGTTATCATAAATGCTCTATTTACATATCATTACATATCATATCATTCAGTGGTCGTTGCCCATTTCTATTCGGCTAAAACAAATAATTCTAGTCCTTTGTTGAAATCCATATTACTGAGATATATATATCCTCGTTTCTGAGCTGTTCTTTTTCTGGCCAGCAAGGTATAAATTACCCAGTGATAGAGACTGGTGCAACTTAACTCCATGTTTGGCACCGGTAAAATTGAGCAATTATCCCTCACATTCATGCTAAACCTGTTATTAATTACAGAATTTATGCACGTGCATAGTTAAACTTTGGCTACGAAGTAAACGGATATATAGCGGTCATTATTTCCCTTCGTCGAGTCAGTTCTCTAGATAAAGCTTTGAGTTTACATCAGCCAAACTTTGCACACTTGTTAACCTTTTCCAGAGATAAGGCTCATTTACAATTTCTAGAATGTCAAATGTTCAGTATCAATGGTAACGTCACTTGTTGGACTTTGTTCCAAGTGTACAATGATGAAGGATATTTAGGTTGTTGGTACACATGATGGTAATCGTGATCAAGTTCGAAGGCAGATTTCGTAATATTATTTGTGAGTTACAACCCACGAATTTGTCACTAGCCTCCAGTGTGGCTGTACTCGGGTCTGTGGATAATCACATTTACCATGTAAATAATTGTCATCTGGTTTAAGGCAGTAGGTGGATGTAAGGGCGACGTTGGGCCAAAACTTACCTTTATTCGCCCGGCAGTGATCAAGATAAATTAAAAACATAAATACTTAAACTTCATATGGTGTCATATTTGCCCGTGATCTTGATCAAATTCAAAAATGATCTCTGAATTTCGCAATAGATTTTATACAAGAAAATATCTCAATGAGAAGACGTTGGATTTAGACATAACAAACTGTCTCAGGTCTTCACGTTGATTCTCATGACCTTCATATTTTAACGGAATACTTAAGACTGTTTATGGGCTATTTGATAAACAGTTGATACATAACGGGGATAATCTTTGTCTGATATATGCCTGTAAGCATTTTAATCCATAATGATCAAGTCTCAAACGAACAGGAGAGATTTCTTCTCTTCAATTTTGTCATTGGAATTTGATATGTTTCCAAACCTTTGGGCATGAATTGCACTTATATTGTATGCCTGGCAGTGCTGCCACAATTCATTATGCCACTTTTCAGCAATTGTCTTATTTATGGTGGAATAGTTGTCTTTTGGAATTGTACAGATATCAAAATATCAATTTGAAATTTGGTAAGTGATGACTTGGCAAGATGATCAACCTTTTCCTTTCCAACCAGCCCAACTTTAGCAGGAACCAAGACTGTTTATATAAGTTTCATTCAACATTATATCAAGATGTAAAATGTCACTGCGTTGCGCATATACAACTAACTATATAGCTTGGACTGCTGCCAAGGAATCTGTAAAGAAACTTGATTCTTTGTTATGTTTATTTAAAGTAGAAGTTAATTCTGCAGAAAATAATGACGTTTGATCTTGTAGTCAGAAAATTTCCTCCACTCCTATAGATTAATAATATAAACATAATATAAATATAATATGAATACATGTAAGATATTAACTGCGCCTACATTTCCTGATGCTGGATCTTTGGAGGCATCTGTATAAATATAGATGAATTCAAGGTAATTTGTCATCAGAAAATCTTCTGCTATTGCTTTGATGATGTGAGGGCTCATTGATAATTAACAATTGAGCCTAAACCTTTGTTAATCGACGGCTGTTAGACACCATGGAGCCGATTTTGGGAGACTGAATTAGGCGTCAAGTTTGAAGTCTTGAATGTTGCACTAACGTGCTAGTTGTTGAGCTGCTAACCGAAAGGGTAGTTTACCATGACGCCATTGCAGTCAATGCAGTCACTTAACACGTCTCTAGCCTATTTATTCTCAGAGCAAGACGCTAAGGAGAGATTTGTCCTAAGGGTAGATTTTTGGCGGCAGTATTTTAGAAGAGGTTCAGAACATTCAACTTGCAGGGTAGCTATGGCAGTGAAAGGGACTGCCCAATTGGCTATTCTTAAAGCTTTGGACTGAACTCCATCACGTTTAGTTAAATGGCATTTTGCGGCATTCATAAATATTTGTTTGCCATAATCAAATCTTGAGAGAATAAGAGCTTTATAGAGTAAAAGCAGTGAAGAACTTCTAGAAATTAGAAATCAAGTACAGGACCGATTCGTTGACTTTCAAAAGGAAAGAATTGGAATCAGGTTTATGTCTGGTAAAATTCATAGCCATATGTTTGTTTTTGAATGTTCTATATGCTACTGCAAACACCATTTAAAAACAGAGTCTAGTCCTGATTGAATGGAACGACTAACACATTCAAGATTTCCAAAACGCCTTCAATTTCTCCATCATCAGCGAATTGAAAGGCATCAACATTCACAGGTAATGAATGAAACATATCATGATATCAAAAGTACTGGACTTATACCACTTCCTTGGGGAGTGCTATTCTCAGTTAAATTTACCCCTGGTAGCTCTTGGCCTATATGAACTCGAATAGTTCTATTAGAGAGAAAAGATCCAATCCATTTCAGCATACGCCCTTTAACACCCAGAGTTTGCAGTATAAATTGAAGTCCTTGTCGCCGGAGCTCACATAAGCTTTTTCGATATCTAAGAATACACATATAATGTATTCTTGATTTCAAATAGCCTTTTGCGCCTCTTTATGAAGGCAAATAAGTTGGTGCATGAGCAAATTTTCCTTTCCAGATTGAACCCTTGTAAGAAGTTGATTGGATTCCCATTTTTAAGCCATGGTTGTTTTGAAGGGCGGACATAGGATATGTCTTTGTCGCCATAATCATTACTGCATTTATAATTTTTTTAAATAAAAATCTGTGTGCTAAGATAATCTTACGTTCAATCATTAACATTGTTTACAACTCAGTACTCCTTTTATCAACATTTAAATAGTTGAACTCAACTTTATCTACTCTAAGATAACAATCAACATTAGTTTCAAAGAAAGCAAATCAGGCTGATAAACCATAAGTTTGTAAAAAAAAGTTATCGTTACTTTTAAAAGGATTCTGATATAATATCCTCATGACTTAAGTTATAAAAAGGATTACCGATCTTTAGATATCTCTTTTTTTATTTGTTTCAGTCATAAGAAAAACTTATTTTATCTAAATTATGATAAAGTATATATTTAGGATGGATTTATCTATTCAAAGTAATTTGCTTATTCGTTTAAGCAAGCGTAAACTAAAACTCTTTGACCAAATAGTAAATGTTCAGTCGAGTTTAGTTTATTCGACCAATATTAAAGAGACACAGAGTTTTTACCATATGGCTTCAATAACAGCCAAAATACCTTTAAGTTTAAATCGCCTCCAAAACTTGCATAACTATCTCAAAAGTGCCAAAATGTAAACGTTTTTTTGGTTTCAATGATAATTGGAAAACAGTAAATCAAATGTTATAAAGTCTTAATCATTAGTCCTTTGAACGTGTTTATTAGTTAAATGACCAATTTAATAATATCAACCCACGTTTGACGTTGTTTTTGCTGTAAATGAATTTCCAAAAGGAAGTTTTAGTCATTGGCGGTTTCGATAATAAATCACAATGTAAACAGTTTTTTTCACTATATTCTTTTTAAAAAGTTCCCCACTTAAACCTTTAAATGCGTCTTATCTTAAAAAGATAACGTTTCCTTTCTGCTACTTGAATGAAAGTTGTGAGAGTACGAATGTATTTTACCTTGCTGGTGATATTTAGAGCGTTTAGTAATGAGAAGACGTGGAGTTTAGCAGTAACGGTTACGTATTAACTACAGTATAAGGGATACAATAATAATTACAATATAAAAATTATCCCCTTTAAACCATGGCCCACTAATGTCAATCTAATACCAAATGACGTTTAAATGGATATTATCGTCAAAGGAATCTCTCTTTCACCTTTTCATGGTTTCTTGGTGTCTACGCAATGTATACGCTGACCTTTCCAATAGAACTGATAGTTGGAACTGTCCATTAAACATTCAGACAGCATCATATCGTCTGATTTGAAACGTTAAATATACATGACTCATTTTTAAAAAACCTAGCTAAATAGAAGTTCTCCTTTCAAGTGAGTTAATTCACTATCCGAATACTGATTCAGTATGAAACTGGCTATGGTGGTTTTCAATATTATTGGAATTTCTCATGCTTTCCCAGCATGTAATACTTCACAGTTCGTCATAAATAAGAAAAATACGCGTGGGTCATCTGTAACTGGTAGTGTGATCATGAAATGTGCAGCTGTGTGTTTGAGCAGAAGAGATTGTAAATATTTCCTTCCTCATCCAAAGTGTCGACTGAAGCGGAGCTTCCATGGGATTTACCCGAATAATATCTTTGATGTTGCAATTTTTCCAAAGGTAAATAGTGTCTACTGCTGCATACCAAAAGTTTGTTCACATACCTGCGTAGCCTAGTGGAAATGTCATGTAATTTGGCATGTCTTTGAGGCATTCTAGCATTTCGAAAAAGGAAACGGACAATTGTTAATTTTTAATACAGAAGTGAAGATCCATTACACCTTAACGCATTGGTATGCCACACCCAACAGCAATAGTTTTGGGCAGGTCACTGAAGTGTCCAGGGGTCAAAATTTCGAAAACAGAAAATCATAATATTCTCTACAAATTCCTTTTATAAATGACCAAACGCTCTAAACACAAATCATTTTTGTTCGTTTGCATTAAGTCAACATGATTTTGTTGCTTTTTTTCTCGAAATGAAATATTTTTATCAAAATTTTAGAAAATCGGATTTCGAAAATTTTAACCCATTCTGTTTATTCAGAATTTTAAAATTCTAATTTTCCACGAGTGACAAGACAATCCAACAATTTGTTAAAGAATGGCTAATTTACACATTAATAATATGAGCTCTTTTGTCAGTTCTGCTGAAGTTATCTTATAGACGTTCTAATAAGACCTTAAATGTATCATATTTGCACTAAGATACAGTAGTAAGTGAACAAACTTTTGATATTGAGCTGTATATTTTGATTACTGCATATGTACATGTACCAAATGACCTCTTCCAAAAACGATTAATCATTTCATGGTTGCCCACCTCAACGTTTAGACTATATAGGTATGCTTGTGTTATAATCTTTGTTTGTCAATTGCAATCGATGTAGTACGCTTAATATTTCATCATATATTGCATTTTAACATTTAATCATGCTATTGACAACATCTCATCAGTTGATTATAAGTTTGGAATCGATTTTAGAAACCATGGCGGATTGCAGGTGCATTTTGCTGGAGTCTTTTGTAAGTGTAAATTGTAGACACCCCAGACATGATATTAGATTGTTTTTAGAGATAATATAAGCAACTGTATGCAGCTGGTCTTTATTGCCATTAGGATGTTTTAAATCATTCATAAAATGATTTATCTTGTTGGTATCTTATCACTTTTTATTAACATTCTCGACAAGCATTTACGTTTTCATCAATTTCTTTAAATGTTTTAATGCACTTGTCATTTCAAAGAATTCGTCATCCCTCTTGTTCATTGCATAATTTTGAGAAATGAAATCCTGGTTCCCTTTTCGTTTTGCATTATTATATTGCTTTAAATGGAAACTCGAAATCATGCTGAAAGAGAGGCTGCATGTGAACAATTGTACAAAATGACGCATTTATGATTTGTATATGCTTTGATGGCAAAAATTAAAACCCTTCAACGTAAGTTTTGTTATCCGGCAAGTATTTGATCTATTCAAGCACGTTCACATATAAGGAGAATCATTAAGGACTGCATATCGCCAATTTACCATCTGTCACTGCAGATCAAGACCTTTCATAATTATTACATTTCATACCATAGGTATGCATAATGTAGAGATAGTTTGTTGTTGCAATGTCTCGATGGAATTTATACACGTATTGATTCGTAGCAGACCATTTGGCTTTGAATCCACTGTAAATTAACAATAAAATGAAAAATTCATAATTACTATGTTAAAATGGTCATGGTAACCTTATTGTACTGAAATGTTGATATCAAATCTTATCTTCAAACATTATCCTCAGATAAAAGATAAAAGCATACATGTACATTATAAGTGGATACTGTGATAGTTAATATATTGTATTCCGCCCACGATTCAATTGTTAAAATGTTCTTTTGATTAAATTATATATATATATATATATCTATGGGTTATTTTTTCTAAACCTAATGTACATGTTTATCGTAGAGGATATTGAAACATAGATTTCAATTGTCTAAATATTGATGAACTTGTTCAATGATCTTTAATATGATGATTTCATAGATATTTCAGAACATAACGATTTGTCTTTGCCAATTATATATAATAGACATAAAGCTTTTAGTAGTAACATTTTCGGCGAGGATGATTATTTATCAGTTAACTTCTTTTTATGAATTAGTGTATAATTTCAAACTTGAAAAAAATAAGTAGTTAAACCAATTATCTTGAAAATCCAAGTATGCATAATAAATTAATCACTTAATTTGATCCCATCTTTTTCAACGTATCAATCACGAAAAACATAAACAATGAATTAGAAGTAAACGCTTTATCAGTATCTTTACAAATCAAATCGAATACATACAAAAAAAACAACAAAACATGTTTCATTCAATCAACAGAAACTTGTTGGATTTCAAGTGTCCACCACGACTAGTCGGACTCTAGGTTCCGTTCAAAAAGCACCCGATTTCCCTGTTACATGGATTAATACCGTAAGTATTCTCTTGTCTCTATTGGTTTTACCAAAGTCACCATGATACAGAAACCAACACCTTTCTATGTCGTGTCTTATTTCAAAATCTAACATCAGAAGATGTCATATCCAACTGATCCCCCTCGATTCGTAACATCTGTATAATGATGAAATTAAATCGTCTAATAATCATATTAAGTTGGTTTCAGAAATATGTGATGAGTATTTATTAGTTCTACCCAAAAGAACTCGAAGTTACCCTGTACAGGCTCCAACTTCAACTTGTTTCCATGAAAACAAAGTGTTTACAGAATACTTCAAAATGTATGATAACTAGAAAGTGTTTTACTCATAAAAACAGATGTCTCCCCCATACACCATTTCAGCATATTTGTTTTTTTTTAAAATATTCTTAACAGTTTTTTAAAACTCAAATGAAATTTAAGAATTTTTCTATTAAACAACATAAACTTTAGGTTTTGGTTAATCAACATCTCCACAGTTGTGACAAAATATGAGCTACATATGATTCAATTTAAGATTAATAAAATATAAAATTGAAAAAGAAGTTGAAACCCCCATAAGGCACATCCACATACATGTAATATGAAGGAGATGTGGAGCAAATTTAGTGAGGATTGGTGTTATGCTCCGGAAACTAACACTACCCTTCAAAATTACAAGTACAAACTGTTGCCAGGGAAACAAAAAAAATAAAAAAATTGAAAAAAGAAGTTAAAACCCCCAAACGGCACATCTACATGATATGAAGAGGATGTATACCAAATCGGTTATGAAGTTTCAGAGTTATGCTCCGGAAACGATCGGGAAAGCCAACACGGACGCGAACGCGGACGGGAACTCAGCCAAAGCCAATATGTCTCCCGACCCTCAGGGGGGAGTCATAATAACAATGATAAATAATAAATGGGTACTTATTGTGCGCTTTAGTCCGTCCCAAGCATGCTCATAGCGCTGGACATTTATATCCCTGAGGGAATTTTACTTTCAATGCTGCTACTAAGCACTTCGCGCGACCATTTAGGTCCGTACATCACATATTCAGGTACCCAATCGTCAGCTGGATGTGCACTTCTTCAGTAGCTGGGCAGTTCTCATGGAAGGTTTGATAAAGATATGATGCATGGGTTTTGAGGTCCCAGAATTGGGATCATGCCTTTTCAAAGTCGAAATTCCACTTTTTTTTATAGAAACGGTAAACAAAATATACAAAATCGAAAGCTAGTTATCTCAAAAGGCACAACTTGAGTAGTTATTTAACGCACATGCAACGTTTCAGAAAGATTTGATGAGCGGTTTTGAAGTTCTGCTCGGGAAACGAAATTATAAGGTTCGGACGGATTGGTTCATGGTCATTCATACAAGTCGGATGATAATAGACTAAATTTTTTTATAGAGCTGGCTGTTTCACTTAGGGCGTAAAGTAAAATCCCTCTTTTATGAATTAACACAACCTCCATGTCAGGACGCCTTCCTTTCGAGTACCTTTAGAACAGTTGCTCCGCCTTCAATCGCCGGGGTATAATTCAGGACAACCATAGGAATGACGTCAATAATAACTTCGATCCAAGGGCTTATTTGACATACTTATAAATAGCGTATAGAGTATGTTTCAATCGTTACACGTATGAAAACATGAAAAAATGTTGGTGTAATCTGCTTGGATTTTACTGTTTTATGAGGTAGGGAATGTATTGACAATTCGTTCTGTTTCAATTATGCAACGGAAACTTTATTAAATCACAAAAATATTCGTTTACCGAGCTCTGTTTTTGAGTTGTTGTTCGGAGGTGCATGTTGAATCATGCGAATCCTTCATGTCCATAAAACACTTTTCAAATCAACAGACGCTTTCTGGATTCCAAACACCCACCATGACAACTTCAGGACTAACCTTCCCTCAAACTACACCATACACTCGGATGCGGGTGACGAGGAGATATTTTGTAAGTATCGTCATTCCTGTTTCTCTCTTAGCCAGATCATCGTGTCATCCATTTGCAGTAAGAAACCTTGAACAACAAGTAAAGAAGGACATTTACTAAGTTGTTGGAGTCAAATCATTTGTCAATCTTGACAACTGTTTAAGAAGGCGCGTTGAGAAGTATCAACCTCATATTATTTTCGTTGAAAACAGATGGGTTTTTTTCATTTTGCCATTTTGCTGAGAATCATGCTTGTTTTGAACTATATAGTTTACTCTTTATCACCTTTACATCGTACTCGGCTGCTTTTTTATGTAGTGTTTGGGATGTTTTTTAAATGAGGGAGCCAGATGAATAACTTTGATATATCATTGCATTATATATATATCATACATGTAGTTATTTTGAGTCTTGATGTCTCTTTTTTATATACGTTACTTATCATTAATCACCGTTGTGTAAAGCGTAAATCTCCAGATTCAAATAAAACCATCATAATGCTGTAACCCAATCGCCACCTTTATCAATTTTACTATTATAAAACTACCTAAACGGCACAATTTTGCACCTGTGTGTCTTCGATCCCTATGCTAAGCACTAGACTGCAGCACCTGGAGCCACACCAGTGAAAAGATGCAAAACTCTATTCATAGTCAGAATTCTAATATTTCCAATATAAGATGTTGGTAAGGACGCGCTTAATACGCAGTAAGTGCGTGTGATATACAAGCTTCAAGAGAACGTCGGAGTTTTATGTAAAATAGACGACTCAACATACTGCCTTACCTTAACGACACGAAAAAACTTTGAAACGCCGCCTTGGCAGATGAAGTGGATGGAATAGGAGGGGAAAGTAAGACGTTATAATAAGTATTACAAAAACAAACTAATGTAAGGGCAAAGTAATACTCTTCTGTCGAAATAATTACCAAATACATCCTCATACGACAACGCGACGATTATAAGGTCTATATCAATATAGAGTCATCTGAGTGTATTTATAATTTTCGTTAGTAATGTCTAGATATGCTGAATGAAGACCTACACTGTAATAAAGGATTATATTTCATACAGAATCACGGAGAAGGACTAATGACCACATTGCTTGGTCCTGAGGGGAGGGGTCAACTAATGAAATAAAAAAGGGGAAAAGAACGCAAAGGCGTATGCAGCCACAAAACTCACCCAAAAATTCAGCCAAATACACATCACTCACCTTCAACCCCTAAAAAACTCCCCATATTAAAATTGAAGAAATCTAGGAATTATTTTTGCAATTGGGTTGGAATGGTGCGCGGTGGTCACTTACATCCCTCTTTGTTACCTTACTGTTACTGTTAAGAACTATAGTGATGTACACGCCTTAAGTAGTCACTGAATCAAAGATATGCATTTTAGAGTTTTGAAGCTCCTATAGACATGCACGCGTATATCATTTAATGATTATACCAGTAGATGTTAACATTTCAAGCATAGAAAATCTGGGGAATACTTGGAGTACAATATTAGGATAAGCATGTATTTTCTAGAGACGTTGGTAACTACGAGTCGTATATGTGTATTTCCCTGAGTAGGACAGTGTTCTGAGGCTGCAAGGGTAGTGTTTTGGGGCTGAGCCTTTTTGGCGTGCCTTGGAACGTTCTAGAATATTTTGGAGCGGGGGAGTGTTATGGGGCTCCCACATCGGCATGACAACAGGCAAATGCCTCGTTTTCACAAAAAACATTGAACAGATGCAAAATGGCTTATGGTAGTGAATATACACACTTATGCAAGGATATGAAATGAATAATTTGCTGTTAATTCATATTGTAAATTCTAACAGTAACAGGATTAGAAATATAACTTCATAACAGCATTGAGTGTTTGGGCCCAAAGCAATGAGGCAACTTTCCAAATCACATAGGTTGTCTGCGTTGTTCCTTGAATCACCCTTATTACTATAATATATACCCACAAAGATAAAAATGAGGGTTTTTCATTTTTGAATAGCGTTCACCAAATTTAATTCTCTTTCATTTTCTTTTCAACAGAAAAAGGCACGTCAGATTGCAAGAGAGAAACCTAAAGGTAATGCTGAATTATTAAAATGACATTACCTTTGAAATCTATACTTGTTAGATACGATATTTCTCGTTAGTAAACGTTTCTGAAATATCTTTCTAATGGGAATTCTTTTCACTTTTTTTAATTGAATGCATTTTGTGTGTCTAAACTTTGCTAAAAAAAATTCGACTTAGTTTAAGTGGGTTGCAAATGTCTACTGATTCCGTGTTGATTGTTTAGAAAGACTAAAGAAGCTATTTCAGAATTAATTTAACATTTACCATGCACAAGGTCTTCAATTACCCAGCCTGTTTGTAACTAAGAATCCTATGTTATATACCCCACGACTTTGTTAAAGATCTTTGGATACAGTCTTAATACCTGAACATCTCGGCTTTGAACAAGAGGGCTTTGACAGCCCAAATATTACAAGGCCTTGAAAACGTTTGCAAAGTCCTCCAAACACCTGTAATAACGTTACAAAGCCCTCTCGAAGGCTCTCGTCAAGCATCTATTTTTAAGCTGTTTGAGTGGCATTCTAGAAGTTGTCGGTATAAGGACAACAAGGAATTTAATGGATAATCATTTCTTTATTGTACTGGTAGCGACGTTTCGGTATATAAACGTATATAAGCAATTGCTTGAAAACGGTATAAGAATCTAAACCGAAACGTCGCTACTAGTACAATAAAGAAGTTGATTTAGACGTAAATTCTAAGGTGAACTTATGAGCCTGAGATTTCTTTATCTTTCGAAAAATAACACAAAAGACCTTATATCGAACTACATACGTCTTCAGTGAGTGTCTTGAACCCGAAATTGTGAGTGTGCTTCTCGCAGATCGCACCGTTAAAACCACGGTACCACGACGACGTAGCTATGAAAATTGAGTATGGAAAGTCCTCTTAAACTTTCACTTATATTCTCGAAACGATATTTTAAGGACACCTCTTTTCCTTTTTCGAGGAAGGGTAAGTAACCAAGCTAAAAATAGAATGTAAGTGATATGCTCGGTTTAGAAACTATAATTCGACGTTCCGTCGACAGGAAGCCCCTAGCTCTCGATATGATTTAAATCAAAATATCAAAACATGGATAAAATATTTTTAAATGTAATTGCATTTAGCATTTGTGGATGATTATTTGATTTGTCTTTAAGAATACCATAATCATTGGGTTGTTGACACATATGAAAGCGTAATAAGGAAAAAGTTCAATTTGATTGCTTGTAGATCCTTGTGAAGGTTACGAAAAAGTATATCAAAATAGACAGATGGTGTGCTATCGATTACACAACGAAGTGGGAATGCCTGTTAATTGGAACCAAGCCAATGCACGATGTAAGCAGGAGGGAGCCAGGCTTGCAGTGGTTAAAAAAAAGATACAACTCAGCGTAGTAACAAAAGTCCTCAGCAAAGGTGACAAATACTTTTAGTTAAACGTTGGTTGGCCTGTATAGTGGAAATTTGAAATAAGAAATATCCCTTAGTCAAACCAGAAAAATATGACAAACAATTGCATATCAATGTCATAAATGGTTACTCATGTAACATACAAAATGTTTGATGTTACTACATCCGGCTAATAGTAATCAAGACTAATACTATACATAAAGCCGGCTATTCCTGCATTTATTAAAAAAAACTCTCATTGATACCTGAATCTCGAAATAGGTTTAAAATATTGTAATCGCATTTCAATAATCCACCTGTTTGCATGAACATAACCATGAAATATTCCTCGACCTAAATGGGTCACTAAATTTCATAGAAGTGGATATAAATCAGAAGCCAATTGTTGTGATATTGATTATACTTTTCAATATAATATCACTTGACCTCGATGCACCTTGCCCATTTGTCTTTGAGACCGTCTACGCTCTAGCGGTAGAAGTCTTCTGACTGTCCCTCGGCCACGCCTCAGTAGCTGCCTTGAGTTCATCATCATTGCCAAAAGCAGTATCACGCAAGTGTAATTTCAAATTCCGATACAGACAGAAGTCTTAAGAGAATATTGTTGAAGTGCAGTCTGTGCAATACGGCTAATGTGGACTGGAGCGTTGTCATAAAAAGCATAACTCCAGCAATCAACATGTCGCGCCTCTACTTCTTGACCGTCGCTATCTTTTGGTGCAACAAGTCAGCATAGCAGACTCCTGTTATTGTTGTTTTAGGTACTCTATAGTCTATCAGTATCATTACCCTTTAATCACAGAAAATAGGCGCCATGATCTTGCCAGCAAAATGTTGAGTTATGAACTGTTTGGGTGCAGGAGAGTACTTATAAATGCTTCGATTGCATGGATTCTTGCTCGGTCTCAAGATCCCAATATTGAATCCACGTTACATCCCCTGTAACCAAACGTGCACGGAAGTTATCCGGATCAGCATTGTAGATATATCCAAAGGCGGAAGACTGGATTCAACTATCTGATGTCGACCTTGTGCAAAAAAGATATCTCGTCCACCCTATTCAATGATCCGACATGAGTAAACCCTAGCCTCGTGCAACCATATCTTTTTTAATGGCTTCAACAAGCCCTCCTGAACATGGGTCATCGTCCGAGGAGCTGCGACCTCGCTTAAACTCAGCCGATAATTTTGCAACAGTAGAATATCGAGGGGCATCTTTCCCATACACATTTGTCATACGTTCATGTTTTAGATCGCAATCCCCCGCTATTTCGTGAGAAACTTGATAACCGCAAGATCCTCTGTAGTGTGCTCTAAACAGGCTGTACATTCAAACCTGTTCCCATCAATTTCTCCAACCATCATCCATAATTCAAAAGAATAAAGCCAATAAAACCAAGAGAATAACAAGCATGGAAACTATTGTTTTATATGTGAACCACATTAAAAAATTAGCAAAAGTAACCGTTATTGATGACAACTTCTATATTGTTATTTTAGAAACCTAAGATCCACGCGAAGAAATGCAATTCATGTTTACCAGATTAATTTTCATAATTTTGAAACCAAATGTTGATCGAATATGTATACTCATTTCAGCTAGCCGGGGATTACTGGCAATATTTCAACAAAAGTTTAATAGGAAGATTTGGATTGGCTTGAAAGGCAACAACTGGGTTGATGGTTCTAAAGTCAGCGACAAAGAAGTGCCAATAAATAAATGTGCGGCGCTTGATTTCAGTCGTCCATTTACCAGGCGATACCACAACTGCAACATGAATAACTTCTTCGTTTGTGAGAAAGTATTGAGTTAGAGTGAGTTACAAAGGCACCAGAGCTGCATCCCAAAAGTTTGTTCACTGTGTTACAATGAGGTATTGACACCGATTTGATGTCACCTACCAATGTGGAAGATGATCATTGTGCAGTATATTATTGGACTTTAAGTTGCAGTGCAGTTTTATAGAAATGAAAGCGATGTTTTCAAACTATCTGATTTCCTTAATTTCAAAATGAAACTGTTCTTATTGATTATCGATTAACAGACAGACAAACAGATTTTATTGCGCAAGCCAAGGTGGCCTCTTGCCATACATCATATGTCATATATTCATGTTTAGGTTGTGAGGTTACGAAATCGAGACTTTAATTAATTGTTGTTTCTTAATTGAAAAGCTTGATATACGTATTTACTGAAGCACATTGCATCATATGCCCATACAACGAGTATAAGTTATGACACTATTGCGATATTTGATGTTGTTGGTCACTTATAAGAGTTTTTACAAGAGAAAATAAAACTGGAGTTTTCTACTCATACTCTAATTCTTTGGAAAGAGATAAATCATAGTCATAACTGAAATGCCAATACTTAAATGCAAAGCAAAAATTATACAAATGCTCAAAGCCCTTCACCTCATTACAACAGAGTTGGTATTAGTTTATAAACATATATATAAAGTATATAAATAATAGATGATAAAGGATACTCTGTTCAAAGAAGGAACATATCTCACCCATTCTTCGAGAACTTCACTGGTTACCTGTCCGTCAACGAATATCATTTAAGATTCTCACTCTCACCTACAAATGTCTCAGTGGAGAAGCCCCAACTTATCTGTCTGAACTCCTTGTCAAATATGTTCCCGCAAGAAATCTGCGTTCTGAAACCCAAAATCTATTAGTTGTCCCCATAGTGAACACCACCAGCTACGGCCAGAGAACTTTTGCATATGCAGCTGCAGTTCAATGGAACAATTTGCCGCTCGAACTCCGACAGAGTACATCTATCATGTCCTTCCGGAAATCTCTTAAAACATTTCTTTTTGGATAACTCCTATTTCTTTTGTGTGTGATTGTGTTTGCTTGTGCGCTTCGAGCATGCTATAGCATGGAGATATAGCGCTATACAAATGTACTTTATTATTATATTATATAAGGAGCAGAATGTTCCGAGGTATTAATGATTTACATGAAGTTTAAAAAATGAAGTAAATCTTTCTCATTTATCTTATACAGAATAAGGGTTCTTCGTATCGGTTAAGAGGCATCGTTATCATAATGAGACAACTTATCAAAAGCAGGCTGATTTTCCCTGATAAAGAGAAAAACTAAAAGGAGGTGTCTGTTTACAACTTGTTCAATAAAGTTAGTTTTTGTCTGTTTATGTATCATGTCTCCTGTGGTATGAAATATGAAATAAAATGAAAGCAATAGTTGCTTTTTACTTGATCGAGACACTTTACTCTCACTTATCTTCAGTATATGTTGTGCAAAAGTTGCAATTGTTTTCCGCCAGATTAATTTTTGTAAATTAGTCCACGTTATTCCTCCAATACAATACACTGCAATTCTACCACAAACACATTGAATAATCAAACATCTGAAGAGAACTGTTTTATGACCTCTTAATTTTGGTAGCTTATTTATCTATTGATTTAAAAATCGATTCTCAATATAATAAAATAAAGGCCATTTGACGGAAACGAAATTATTACGGACGAACAGACGAACCAACGCACAGGGCAACCGCTATATCCCATTTAATTACATGCGGGTCGGATTAAAATGAATATTAGTACATGTAAGATGTTTTAAATTAGATGTGTCTAATGTTTTGGCAAATGATTTTTAAAATTACAAGTTCATCAGATAGTCAAGAAGTTTCTGGTTTTACAATGTTACCCTGTTGTGGCATATATTGCTTCTAGATGTGTTACTGTTGTACCATGAATATCATCTGAAAAATGCGTGAAAGAAACGTGTTCCTCAATCTCAACTTCGCAACGTTTGGCAGATTGTTTGACGAGTAAGTCGAACAAAAAAAGAAACTATGTAATATAAGATTTTCGTTAAGTTTGAAAAAACTTTCGTTAAGCAGTCTTTCACATCAAACCTCCTACCAACACTAACCTAAATTTAGCTCACAACATAAATCGATCGAATAGAGGCCAAAATCATCCATCAGGCAAAAATTGACTGCTCCTTAAAGTTTTACTTTGGTCCCAGTCACGTTTTGCCTTTAAGGGGCAAGCAATTGTATTTAGGGCCCGGGTTCGAATAAACTGAACTTAATCCCAAAAAAGTATAAGATAGCAGATAATGAAACTAATGATATACAGAAAAAAACTACTCCCCTGATTTTTTTTACAGTAGTGAAGTAAGGTATGAGACTGAGAAAAAGAAGATAAGCGAAACGAATTCTAATTATGTTATTTCGAGCAAAATTTGTAACAGTATGAGCAAAAAAATGCATGGATACACGGAGTGGAATTGAAATTGAATTTTACCCTCGAGAGAAGTGTGTTTAAGTACCGCCAGTTCAAAGTCAAGGTGTGTGTGACCCGGTAAAAGCAGCTTAAATAAAGTTGAACAGTGTTCCAGCTATTTCAAAACATCAGTAGCGTGTGCTGCCACCAAATGCCTGAATAACTGCAACCACTCTACTTGGCATTCCCATAACCAGAATCCTTAATCTTATGAAGAGCTGCCTCCAATTTATTTGGAGGATTCCTTCTTTGCATCCGACGGTCCATGATGTCCCAAACATGTTTAATTGGGTTCAATTCAGGAGTCATTTGTGTCTATGAAATTCTTGTCAAAGCATTATTTGCCAAATGTTGGTTTACAGCACGTGAACGTGAGGTCGTGCATTGTTATCCATGAACAAGGGCTTTATGGCACGTATGTGGTCATCGATATGATCAATAATTACAGGATCGAAAAACCTCCTGAATGTAGAGAGCGCCTATGAGTGAACTTTATATAGTTACCAAATCTAGTTTACACCCGTAGGAAAAGCTTCCCCAAACCAGTACGAATCCTCCGCCAAACTGTACCCTGAGGGGGAGACATGTATTCCAAGTCCTCCATAAGAAGGTTCTCCTATCAACAGCATGCAGGAGGAAACGACATCCTTCGGTCCAGTGCATTCTCCTCCATGATCCCTGGTTCCTTCTCTGCCTATTCTAACACACTAATATACGCCGAGCCTTGTGTGATTGATGAGCCGAGGATGACTGAAGCGGTCTTACAATCTGGTTGCTCGAGCGGCTAACGGGGCCTGTGAATTAAAAATGTTTGAACCAAAAGGCTGGCGTACATAATGCCGTAATTGAGCTCTATCCTACTGGGACGTGGTAGCTTTTGGTCTTTTAGAATAGGAAAGGTCCTTAATATCGTTTATTTGCGCATGCTTCCTCACCAGACGGTAGTTCTTCTTGAAATGTCCTTGTAAGAACGTCCTGCCAGATTAAGTCAAATTAACTGCAATCTCAATGCATAGGAAATTCTCTTTCGTGCTAATGTCAATCAGAAGTGGAAAAATAATAATTACTAGTACGTAGATTCCGATCCTTAAATACCTTATGCTTGTGGCTGGTTGAAACTTAAGTGTTTGCAACACATGGTTTGCGTGATTAACCTACATGTGTCTGCGTTCGTGAGAGACATTTCCCAATAAGTAACACCGATTTAATAAAATATAACACTCTTTGATTTATCATCATGAGGAATGAAATATGGTGTCAGCATTTACCAAATAATTCAGCTTTTATCTGGGAGGGTGTTTTATGTCCAATGCATATCTTCTGGAAATATTTGACAAATATTGTGAAAATGGTAAAACACGTTTTAAGCCATTAACTCGAAATGCACGTGCTGAAGTCGAGTATAAATTTGCCAATACAAGAGGTTGGAAACATAGCTGATGAAAGTACAAAAAAGAAATGCCAAGATTAACAGGAGCGGAGAGAGAGCGAGCTATTGCTATGCACGAGATTGGGGCAACACAGGTCCAGATTGCAAGAAGGTTCGGTTGCACGCAATTAACCGTGGCCAGGCTCTCCAACGACACCGGCAGACAGACCCAGGACAAGCCCAGAAGCGGAAGAAGACCACGCGTCACAAAACCACAAGAAATCACCGTATATGTAAAACCATTCACTTGCATAACCGATTCGTAACTGCGGCGTCATCGGTGGCAACGGCTCTCGCACATCGCATCAGTCCACGTACAGTCCTACGCAGACTACCAGACCTTACCGTCCCTTCAGAGGAATATTCTTGACCTATCAACATAGACGTGAGAGACTACATGGGCGAGGGTGGACATACACTCTACCGACAACCGTTCTGTAATGTTTCATAACTTTGCAAGCAAGCATGTGGATTCAGATATCGCTGAACAGCACGAATTTTGAACCCACCACTGTTCAATGAGATCCCTTATAATATATTGTGTCAGAATGATAACCTGTAACCCGTCGTTTGTATTAACTACACAGAATACTGATACGATTTGTATTGTTGTCATTATCACCCTTTAAACCAGACCTATACTTTCTTTTGCCATTTAGTTTACAATATTAAAGATCCAATTTATAATTTAAAAAAACCCAATTATCATTCGCATGGCCATGGCCCACTAATCTTAGAACGATTGCATTGACAATATCGTAGAAATAATCTCTTTAATCTTTCCTAGACATGTCAAATAAAGTTGATTAAAATAACAAAAAAAGAAAGAAATATTAATCTATAAATGCCATATCTTCTTAATGAAGCTTATCCATCAACAGTGATTATCATATCATCTGATTAGAAACGTTAATTATACATATGTCCTTTAAAAATCAACTTGCCAGGCAGCATATCTATTTTCAAATGATTCAATTATTTATGATATTTAAAAACAAATTATCATCTTATACTCTCTTCAAATGCTTTGTTTCTTAATTCATGTCATCATTGTCTGTACGTATTCAACAAGATAAAATTGGAATATTTTTTTAAAAAACCTTTTTACTGAGGAAGCCACCAGGTGAAAATAAACACCATGATTTTCGGGAATTATGATTATTCCATTTTTGATTTCTTTCGGTCGGAATATCCTTTCCGGAAGGTGTTTTTGCTATTCTTAAAGTGTTTCTTTCAAAGGAGATATATTTAAAAAAAACTTGAATGTTATATTATCAAATTCATCTTTGTGAAAAAAATAATTTTCGATTACATTATGTGTGTACCAAACTATATAAATCGTTCATTCATATGAAATTGACGATTACCATAAAACTATATTAAGGTTATTCTTGAAAGACTTTGGACTTGAAGACTGAACCAACACTTCTGATCCTTACAGTATTGTTGACTTTCTACATTGCTTTTGGTTAATGACCATACAACTGCATCCCGAAAGTTTGTTCTCAATACAGAAATTCAATAATTCTGATATGAACACCATGTCTTGATCATCTCAGAAATATTGGGAATATTGCACTTCAGATGCAACCTTTTTTTAAAACCCTTTCTCCAGCTTCACTAATGTTACTAATCGGCATCATCAGTTGGGTCTTTTCTTCATTTTCTTCTTGTCTTCTTTATGCGGCATCATTTCATCACAAATCCGCAGGGTTATAATATTGCAACACTTTGCCGCAATGTTACACTTATTTCAGCGCTTACTACCCATGGTTCGCTAGTTCCAGTCGATGCTTGCAGGTTTCATCGCAATGCACAGACACAATGGTGTTGCGGGCTTTCTCCCTGCAATAATGATGATAGCAGACATGATGTAAGTAGTGAGTGAGTGAGTGAGTGAGAGAGTTGGGGTTTAACGCCGCTTTCAAGATTATTTCACTTATATCGCGGCTGCTAGTATTATAGCAGGGAGAAAGCCCGCAACACCATCGTGGCTATGCATTGCGGTGAAACCTGCGAGCATAGGCTGGAACTAGCGAACCATGGGTGGTACTGCACTGAAACTCGGTGTAGCATTGCACCCAAACCTGACTGCGTGCAGAACAGTTCTCTGCTGCAGACAAAGTTGCCGAGCCCCTGGCGGGATTCGATGTAAGTGGAAAACTCTTGAAAGCTTGAACTACCTTGTTGCCATTTCCAAATTTGTTTAGTTTTATCTATTCTCAGGAAGCATATCGAACATGGCAATGTAGAGCTTGCGCCATGTAGAGACCCTATTTCTAGTAACTACAATTGCAAATATCAAGTAATTTGGATTTCTTGAAACTTGATTTCTGTAATATTTGAATACAATTGTGGAAACAAGAGAAACAACTAATAACGAATGCACCAAATCATTACAGACACACCAAATTAGTAAAACAAAAGATAAATTGTTGATGACATATGGGATTCTTTTTGAGACACTTAAATTGAGTTTTTGAAATTTTGACCTCTGGTGATGTGGCTAAAAATTTTGAGGTTAATTGTGAGGTATGAAATGTAAATATGTTGTGGTATTGAATCTTCATCTGAAGTCGGAATAAGAAATAACATTGCGATACTTTAAGTACATCTAAAGTTACGGGGTATTTGCACAAAGATATGTATGTTTGCGATTAACTCGCGGAATGCAGCTATAAAATTCAAATATTCCACATACCATAAGTCTATATAATATAGCGATGGAATGATACAATGCACAGATTAATTGGTGGACGTTTGTGCCAAGATTACAAATATTGAGCAATCGGCATAACAGAACAGAATCATCCTTTAAATACCCATTAAAATTAAAATTTTATGCCTACGGCTTCCGTTGTTATGGTATTTGTAAGTAATTTAAGTTTTGATAAATTAAATATCCTCTAAGAGATTATTTGATAACAGTTTTGAAGATCACGGCATTGGAATGTAGCTTTATTTATTGTGTGCATTTGGGATGTATTTGCGCCTTCCTTTTAATGAGGCAGTTTCTGTCAGGATTAATATTATAAAACAACTAATACTCTATTCCTAATATTGTAGATGGACTGTCATATAGTCTATTTCAAGGCAGTAATTAACATTTCAGAACGTTTCCTCAGTCCCCCCCCCCCCCCCCCCCAACTTAATATTACCATTTGGTCAAAGAGTTTTGGTTTATAAACAATCAGCAAGATACTCTGAATAGATAAATCCATTCTAATGATCTATTGTACCAAAGTTTGGATAAAATAAATGTCTCTTAAGACTGAAACAAATGGTAAAAATAAAGAGATTTTTAATGATCGATGATCCATTTCATGAAGGGTTTCTATTCAAAGGGTTTCAATAATTCAATATAGTCTTACTCAATAGAAGAATGAAAGCTTACAGAGGATAAACATACGCAGAAAAGAGAAGTTTGAAAAAACAATCGTCAAAATAACTTTAAATGTGATAATTACTTTTAGATATCCCTGTGGAATATTTTTTCGCTTATCAGTCTTATTTGCTTTTTTTAAAGTAGTGTTGGTCGTTATCTTATACTAGACAGACAAAAATTTGTATGATTGAGATAAACAATTCAACATGAGAAAGTAAACGTTGATAGGAGAAGCACTATGTGGTAAACAATGTTGATGATGGAACTTAAGATTATCTTAACACAAAGAGAAAAAAGAATTTGTACAAATACAGTAATGATTATGACAATGGTAACCCGAAATGTACGACCTTCTAATCACCATATCTTAAAACGTTGCAGATATTCGTGAAATTAATCCGGAAAATCAGAAGGAGAAATATTTTCTTGGTGAAGGCGATAATCATAGAAGTATTAAAAGGTAAAGAAAATATGATGACAGACCTCTATAAATCTCTTGTAAGATATCTTGGGCTGGTAACTGATTGTTCATCTTGTGCTGGTAACTGATTGTTAAACATAAACCTGACTCATTTCATTAAACATCAAGGCTGCTGTTACTAAAAAACATTACCTTTAAATAAAAAGCATTAAATGCGATAGCCACGTTTATGAGAAATAGTTTACGTTTCAAGCCAATCTAAAAGACGAATTTTACAGTTATGCCGACGTCATATAAAATGCATATATTAAACTTCAAATATTACAAGGTAACGAAAACATGATAACAGACCTCTATAAATCACTTATAAGATATCATCTTAATTCATAGAAACCAAATATGTTTTACACGATCAAATTGGTTATATATCTTAAAAATAAATGTTAAAGGGTTAAAGTCAATAGATTGAGATGATGTCACGAGCTTATAGATTTTGCAGATAAGCGATACTACATGTAGAATGTGAGTAATATATGTCATAGGCCTACATTATAAATAATTATATTCTCTTAATTAGATATAATCGAAATATTTAAAATATAATACTGAAAAGGAATTATAGTCAAACCGATTTACATTTTCACATTTTAAAAACATAAACAATCGCGATCATTCACTTGATTTCTATTGCAAAGTGTGTGTAACGTCTTGGTAATAAAAATCTTGGATGGCGCGAGATACCAAGAAAAGTTAAAGTGTGTGATATCAAGAGATTTTATGTGCTATCATATTTCAATTACTCTAAAATTACCTCATCTGCGAATGTCCTAATTCTTGGGTATGGAAAACGCGGGTTATATTTTAACCGATGAATTTCGTTTTTTAACCTTACAAAAATAATATGATAGTATATATCACCATTACTGTTTATACCCCACAAACAGCTCTCTATTCAAATAATTATAATTATTCGAACACTTAAAGTCCGAGATCATGCTTCTTACATAAGTGATGCCGATCGATCTGTGTTATTTAATCATTGGTATATAGTCAAATTTCGAATTTCAAAGGACAGTTTTACTGCAACCGTAACCTTTATATATCCTTACAAGAATATATCCAATATTTACACTTAACGTTATAAGGATTTGTTCTTGTTCTAAGAATATACACGTGGGCGCCTTCATAGCAAAATTTGGAATCGAAAGTCATTTTGTTATTACAATAAAATCCATCAAATGCAAGATTTATAGCAGCCTTCGGAGACCTGTCATTCTTCGAGACTATACTTAAGTACATTCTGACCTCCTGTACAACCGGTGAAATACACTAAAATAATTCATCCTCCTTTAACAGCAGGTGATCTATCAACCTAGGGCAGTCATGACATTAAAACATCGTACATACATATGTGTCATTCTTCCAGCTGACAGGGACACTAGTGATTTCTCATACTCTGAGCATGGTTCACTACGTTTAAGATTTCAACATGTTTGTGTAACCATGGGAATATTGCCCAAGCGGGGTTAAACAATAACTCATTAACTCACTATAACCATAGGGACATAACTTTCCAGAATTTCAGATGTTTATACCCTAAGACTGTCCAGCGATTTCAGCATATGTTTATGCATCTACAACGATATTTCTAATTGACTTTTTGCTGCTGACGATGTAAAAATTAGTTTATAATTACAAGTGAACATTTTTGTTCATTTTGAATGAGGAGAATATGATTGACAGTTTTATGTGCGGCCCTTGACAACCTGACTAAAACAGGTATGAGTTGTTTTGACAACAACACTAGACACGGTATTGAATCTTCGTTATCTCAGAATAAACAAATCTGATCTTATATATCTTCTTTTCTCATCATTTCTAGCTGTATGTAACGTTTTACTTCACGTATTTTTTCATTTATAAATCATCAACAATGATAGTTATCAATGGAAATCAGAAGAGATTATATAAAACAGTTATGCTTCACGTATTTCTTTCATTTATAAATCGTCAATAATGATAGTTATCAATGGAAATCAGAAGAGATTTATGCTTCTGTTATCGTTTTGAACACATCAATAGATAACGTTATAGGTTGATGCTGTTTTTATTCATAAGGGAAACATTAGTTAATCGATGCGGATGCTTCTCTCGAATCTGACGTTTGAAACATAATCAAGGATTACAAAAACATACCCTTTATTGCAATCATATCATATATATATATATATATATATATATATATATATATATATATATATATATATATATTGTACAACTTACAATGCATTATCAGATCCCCACACATGATTTCCCTTGAAACCTAATCGTACAATTATCGAGGTCAATAGATACATTAAGATTGTTTGATTACTCTAATAAATGTGTGCTAACTGTTGAGAGAATGAGAATGATTTGACCTCTTGGGGTATTTCTTTTGTTGGGAGCTTTTACCCAAAACTAAAAGCACCATTAAGGTTTACTAACGTCACAGAGACATCACCTGGGTTTAAGTAGGGCATGGTCATGCGTTGTGCACATGCAGAAACACTTCTTAGGTGTCCGAAGAAGAACTTAACGCTGACAGTGAAGATGGCGAAACAGTCTTATCAACTGGAAATCTGTGGCGCAAAAACAGTAAGTATCCATATCTTGTTATCAAGTGTTTCATAACAATATCATACATTGTATTTGCACATTTTTAATGATAGGGACAGAGCGAGGCGGGTGTTTCGAATAAGAATACCGTATTAACAACTTCAGGAAAGACTTGCTTGTTTTTATGTATGTATTAGTTTTATGAGACTGGAATTTTTCATCTATCACATTCACCTTGCTGAACGTTATTGTATATCACCTTAATTTTCTGTTAAACCAAAACATCTTACTACATTTTAAGGTACATCTTTGTAAGCCTGTATGCAATAAATATTCCTCTCCGACTTATTAATACATAATGTATTCAAAAATAAAATGACGATAAAGATAGATAATGTCAATTGATAAAATGTTGCTGTTTCACTGTTTCACTGTTTCTACATCATATTTATCTTTACATTAAGCGTCTTCATTTATGCTATTACGCTGTTATCAGCTTTGTATATTAAACGCTGACATAAATCAAAGCAGTATCGTTTACATGATGTATATGTATATACATCCTCAGTTAACCAGTGTTCTTTTTTCATTAATAATCCTCACTTCGTTGCGGTGGTAGATTGAAACGTTCAGTCCTTCAGGATAACCACTAAGATGTTTCTGATTAAGATCAGAACAAATTCTTTTGCTAACGATAGAACTTGTTATACAATGATGTCGATTATCAAAAGGGAAGCTTCATATCAGTTAAAGGATGACAAAACATGTTTATCAAATATGGTCCAAATTTATGCGATTATGCGACAATTTGTGCGATTATGAGCCAAAATTTGTACTTTACACAAGTAAAAAGTTATGTAGTAGTTAATAAGTGCCTAACTAATTTTTGATGCCAAAAAAGAACTTCAACATCAATGTGAACTTAACCAAGGTTCGTAAAACATGATTAATGTACTCACATTGCATTTGATTTACAGAACAGTGCCAAAGAGATGGATCCAAAGATTGAATCCGGTACCAGCCCGGACCAAGAAAAGGAACCAGCGGTCAACACCGATAACGATTCAAGTGACGATGAAGACACTGCAGAAAACAAGGAGCATTATTCCAAGATTGGATCTCATTGGTCACACTTCAGATCGTTACTATGTTCCTGTACAGGAAAAAGAAAGAAGCACGTGAAATCCTACTTTCAGTTTGCCTCCTTGCCGCTTACTTTGTATACTTTGGATTCAGTATGAAGTATTCCTTTGGAGACGAGGGATCATTGAGGCTATTGTTTGGCACCATATTCATACTACTTTTGATCTTTTGGGGATTTTTCGGCAAGAAGTTGAAGAAATGTGCGGCCAAGACGTTCACATGTACATCTTGTAAAACTGACCGTTTCAGGATTGGTGTTAGATGGTAAGTTATTGCGTCATTTCACGAGATTTCACTGCATGCGCATTCACGAGAACATAGTATGTTTTGATGAAATATCTCAAATTACAAATGGTTGATTTTCACAATGATGCAAAGATTTTGTCGTGCTAAGTCAAGGATTTACTCGCTCTTAACAAGGATGGCTGCACTTTTGGTCGCCTTTCTGTTTATAGGTTTTATATATATATATATATTTTATATAACAGCTTACTACTACATGTACCATGTGTAAGCAACAGGCTTGTTGTTTTGGTAATATGCATATCTATGTGGGTATGAACTGGAATGAACTGGAATGTCCCTCGAATTTTGTTTCCACAAGAACAATGGACCTGGCCCCGATTTCTCGACACGAACTTAAGTTTTTACTCAAATTCAAAACTGAGTTTCATTTTTTTACTCAACTGAGTTTGATACTCAAATGCATTTCTCGACACGAACTCAGCAAAAACTCAGCTGAGTTTTAAACTCAGTTTTAAAATCGATCTCAGATTATTTATTGTTCATGCTGTAAGCGACAATGGCGCGTAATTCAACTTCCGTTTCTAATATAAACACGGAAGTATCGTCTGCTCATCATGGCTGATACTAAACAAAGACGGCCCAACTGTACAGAGGAAGAGCGTATTTTACTAGCGGATGCTGTAAACTCTCATTCCGAAGTACTGTTTGGAAAATTCAAGGGATGTGGCAACATCAAAGGAGGAAAACTGAAAGAGCAGGCCTGGGAAGAGGTCACAGCGGCCCTCAATGCGTAAGTAAACAAAGCAGCGACCCGTGTGTCACTACCTCTCCAAGCTTAATTCATCAACCAAGACCGTATTCAATAATAAAAAATGTTGTAGAAAACCTTTTTTTGATAAATGTATGGATTTATTGACAAATATTTGCAACTTGTTTTCGCTATCGAGTCCGGTTTTCGATCACGTCAAGTACGGTACTGTATCCCTATCATATGTGCAAATGGAAAATGCATTCAAGGTTCACATGTGTTAAATGTAACATTCCATTTACAAAAATAAGGAAAAAATCCTAAAATTAACCTTTCTACGAAATATAAAGAGGTTATCAAAAGGTTTTAATAATTGTAAAAATCTTGTTTCATTTAATCTTTGTTACAATGTCGAATACAATTTTCACATAATTCAGAAATAACACAAATTGAATGTAATAGAAACCTTTATTGTAAAAAAATGCCAATTTTGTTTGACAATGTGTCCAATTTGCTTACCTGCTAAAATGGCTCCCTGCTAAAATTTAGGCAATGCACCTCTGTATTGAAAACTTTATTTTTCTAGTTTTGCAAATGCTTTTATCAAATCTCAATATCAACCAGAATTACATTTGATTTCAAACAATTTTTAAATCCATAAAAGAAATTTAAAAGTAAGTGTGTCTATTGCATAGGTAATTATAATGTGATCATGATTTTGACCTACAAAATGAATTTAAACTAAAGTACTATGCCATTTATTTTTCATATTATAACAGTAAGTTTTTGTATTTATTACAGGAAATCTGGTCACCTAAAAAGGACTGTTGATGAGGCAAAAAAGCAATATGCCAATCTAAAGCAAAGAGGTTTGACTTATTTTCAAAATCTATTTAATTTCAATTAATCGAAACAAAGCGCATTGTTCAAATTAGTGAATTATTTGTTATTATTAAAATTAATATAATTTCTATCCAATGGTAAAAAAGTTATTAATGAAATATGGACTGATAATCATTGGTTATATCCATTGATTAATCAAAATGAACTTACCGGTACTATAATGATAAGATAAATCTATTGTTTTGATCATATTCCAGCAAAAGAAAAAGCCGATGCCATTAGGAGGCCAAAGACAGGCGGAGAGCCAAAACCTGCAGCTCCAACAACAGCTGAGGAAAAAATTCTAGGTGACATGGCAGACAGACCTACTCTGCAGGGCCTGTTAGATGGAATAGATTCAGAAGGTAATTTGATTCTGAACAATTCAGAATGTTATATGATCTTATCAATTATCAAGAAATATGACACAATGTCCAAAATGTATGTTACAACAGTAGCAGTAAGGGTATTTATTTATTTTTGAACACAGATGACAAATGTCCATGAATGAAATATTCATATAAAGACATACATAAGTATATGTTCATAATTAGCCCTTAGCACAGGTTATAAATATCAGTGATTTCCCTTAGGTAAAAAGTGATGGAAAATGGGCAAAGAGCACATAAAATGAAACAAATAAAAATTGAAAGGGTTTTTCTTAAGTTGTATGTCAAACTTATATCATTCTCCCATATATTTATACAGATATATTGAACAACTGTGTTCTCTTATTAGTGATATATTTTACCTTTATACATATTATACATTTCAGATTTCAGTATCACAGTTGCCACTGTCCCTGACACTGGAGTAACGCGCGTTCATTCCATAACTTTCCAAATTTGGTCTTGCCAAAAACTGAAAGGCGTCCTTTCCACACTAAGGAAAGGTCGCCTTTCCGTTGCCTATCTTTCCAAATCGATTAAGTCAATGAAGCGCGCATAAAATCGCACTTTACGTTTTTCTCAATTCTAAGCAGTATGGATGAAAAGGTTTTTTTATTTCTTACTTGAAACATGAATTTGATTTCATGAAATTACGAGATCATGAAACTGTGTTAATCATGGACGTGGAAAGATTATTTTAAAATTAATAACTAGGAGAAAAGTGAAATGAAAAACTGTTAAGAAGTCATTTTGAATTAAGTTAGTAGTTGTATTAAATTAAAATGTATTAAGTCGAGTGGTTGAGTGGCATATATAAAGAAACAGTATCATATTTAATTGGATAACATAGTTCACATATCTAAAAAGGTCCTCAAAGGGATTTACTTTATAGTTATTTAACGTATAACATGATTGTTTTAATAATTTTATGGATAGTTATATGGCACTTTTCCACGCACTGATACATGCTTAAAGTGCATTACTCTGAAGGTAACGAATTTGCAAAAGCGCTAAATTAAGTTAGGTAAAAATGAAAAGCTGCCTCATATACTTCTTTCATAAATCAATAAAGCATGTATTAGTTGATTAGTTAAACATGTGGAACGTACCTTTTCAGTGAATGTATCCACAAGAACATAAATATCCAAGTCCTTTTTAGCTTAAGAACAGAACAAAAACCCATCACTGATCAGTGGCTAAACAGATAAACGACACAATCTCTACATCCAGCTATCACATTCAAACAATAATGGCGACCAGATGAGAAAAAGAGAGCTGATGCAAAATTAGTTTGATAATTTCTTATCTAACCTCTCAGATTTCATTGGATAACAGGATGCGGCCGTGAAGCAGTGTATCCTGTTGTTTCAAGACACGAGAGACACCGTCCTGACAAAACAGACTGATACATGGTCACTTGTCTACAAGCCACCTGCATGTGTTTGTACAGCACGTTTGACACCTGCTCAATACCTGAAGCTGACAACTGGTCATAGTCTGATAGGTTTTATTGGTCTGAGATGCTAAATGGTATTATCTGACGCTAACGAGGGCTCGTTGTTTTAGTAACATTTGTTAATTTTTCTTAAATCAGAACAACATAACAATAAGTTTGCCCGTGCGGATCTCAGAAAAATAAGTCAATCACTGTAAAAAATAATATTGAATGCTGGATGACATAGATGAAAGAGAATGACCACACAAAATCATATTGCATAGAGGCACGAAAAAGGATGAACATACATCTTAATAAATAAATAATAATAACAAAAAGATCAGCACACAGATCTGATATGATTTCCTCTGAAATTAAAATATTTAGTGATATTCGGAATTTTACCATGAGTTTATAACAACATGCTGTTTTTCTATATTTTGCTTGAGGCATCAAGTCAAAACATATTAATGAACATAGAAACCTATGTTTTAGGGTAGATGAATTTGGATGAGGTACCACTTTTCATAAAATAAACAATTTAACTTAGAATAAAGCAACTTTAAGTAAAAGGCATCAAGTTATTTTCATATATAAACAGTTGATATGATAAACTTTTGTCATATGCTCTATATAGCCATTAATATAAGAAAACAAGTTTGAAATTAAGAAGGGAGCTTGGATCTAGATGGATCTTGATGTTGTTTTAGATAGGATTATTGTTAACTAAATGATTGTTAAGGACCCTTCTTTATTTAATGTAAAGTGGGTATGCAGTGTAATCTGTTATTTCTGTTTTGATAATAAAGCTTTTAGAAGAATCCCGGAGTATCAGTGAGCTTGGGTCTAGATAAATAAGTCAATCTTGATGTTGTTTTAAATAGGATTACTGTTAACTTAATGCTTGTGAACGACCCTTTGTCAATAATTTACAGAAGAACATTGCAGAAAAGAGTAGGGGATGTCTACATCAGTATTACACTATGTATTCTTAAATGGGGCGTGTACATTTTGACGCTCCAGAAGCAAGAGTGTAATGTGTTTATGAATTTGTTGGATAGAAAGTTTGAATGGAAATAACCCAAATGCGCCAGACCATCTTCATTCTGAGGTAAGTGATTGACATAAATAATGTCTAAATCAAGGTTATTTTGTTGTATAAAGTACATCTCTTGGTTAGACCAATGCCTACCAAATATAGATCACTGATATTCTAACATAGATTATGAATAACGAGACATATATCTACAGCCACCTTGACTTGCAAATGAATCAGAATTTGTCAAATAATATATTGCTCACTTCGACTTGAATGCAGCAACCTAAATGAATATAAAATGAATGTTTTATATATCCAACATCAGCCTGTTCTTGTGGCGTTAATTATGAAGCCTCTCTTCATTATTTCATATTATTTTGTGATTTTCGCCAAGACATTTTTTTCTATACTAAAGGATTTGATTTAAAGCAATATTATTGGTAATCAAACCTTGTCTTCAGTTGAAAAAATTTAATTGCTAAATTCAGTCCACATGCTTTTAAATTTAACAGGCAGATATTTTCCAACATAATGTTCACATGACATACATGTAGTCATGTGGATGACCAAAAGCATGTATTACTCTAGTTGAATAAAGACATTCATTGAAATAACCAACCTTTTCAACATTCGAGAATAATTTTATGATTTCATATTTTTTAATTCTAACAACGGTATATATATATCATTATATTTTTATGAAACCATTGGCATACTTTATACTTTGGGGGAGGATATGCCCTATTAATTAATTAATTTCTTATTTTCATCTCGTTAATCTTTGTTGTCAAACAACGTCACTTCTTTTGCTGACTCTCTCCCTGCCCCTCACACACGCCCATCAAGTTTATTGTCATGTTAAGGTCAGAGGGACATCCTTGATTGTCGGCTAGACTAGGTAACGAACGGTTAATTACCATGTAATAAAATTGTGCAACATCCTCTCTCTGAGTTGACAGAGAGACCTGTGTATTTACTTAGCAAGGTAAGCTGTATTATCAAATTGTATTAGATTGTTTAATAACCATATTTTTATTTCGTACAAAATTTGGACTGGCGAACAAGTCATTTGGCCTATTTCAACGCCGTACCAATACAAAATTAAACAATACATGGATACAGAACATAACAACGAATTAGAGAAGTAAAAAAACTTGTGAGAACTTGTGCTATAAATAACAAAGCATAGCGAAAATTTTCAAAATTGTTGCTCAACTGAAGCAAGTGATTATAAACGTGAATTAAATTCAAAATAATCTTAGTAATTGAAGAAATCACGAAAATCGTTTGCTTATGTGTATAAAACGTGATGAATTAAGGATGTTTCTATTCGTTAAATAGCTCAAATTGCCACTACCGTATAGAACTCATATCCATGAATATAGAAATATATTTGCTCTTAAAATTTTAGACAAATTAAGAGAAAATGTAACATACTTTGTAACTTTCCGCAAAAAGATCTGGACGTGTCCGATATTTGTCTATTAAATTGTTTGCATTCACTACAATCGAGCTTGAGGCTAACTTAATTATGTGACAAAATCAAGAGCTTGAATGTGAAATGTATGCGACATTATCACATGGTATGAAACCGTTTGTTGAACGGCAAAGAGAACATTCACAGAAAGACATATGAAGCAAGATCTGGAGCATGGAGAGTTTATAAAAGAAATGTAAGACATCTTATAACATGATATGAAACCCGTTGTTGATTGTCTTAACCATCCATTTATTTCACTGTTAGCACACCATGGAAGCAAATCCAAATTTTACTTATTAGACAGAGGTTAATACATAAGGTGAAGTTTTTATTTACAATACTTACCACTTTTAATGGATATGTGAACATATTGTAGTAACAGTATGTATAAAGTATCGTCATTTGATTATAAATATCCATTAATATGTTTTCATACATCCTTTTCTGTGTTCTTTTACAATGATACTTGATATTATTGATTTTTACTTTACACAGTGTTTCTAACCTTGACACAGAAATTAAAATTATTTCCTTATTTCCTTAAATTTCAAAAGAATTGATACAACATAGGAATTGTCAGAAAACAGTCTTATACCATTTCATGTATGAGCAAACCTATCAACAGAAATGAATTGTTCATAAAACTATATTTTAAGCTATGTATGAGCCGATTGAGCTTTCTATAAAAATTTTTGTGGACATTTGAGGTTTGGTTCAAGTATGTGGTTACTGGGTTTGATATATTAAAACGTGACCTCCGAAATAAGCCCTGTTAATGTATTAATGAAAAGCCTAATATTTTCATCATAAATTGTAAACTCGATCATTGGCTAAATCTATATTTTAGATATGACATTCAAGTGAAACTCAATTCATAATCCGTTAGTCCAGGTCTTGGCAATTGCATAGCGGGAATACTATACCATAGACAGCCCAATAGCAATGAAAGCAATCCTGTCAGACGCTCTTTCCAAGCGAGTGTCACTTCCAGACACCCCACCCCTCACGCCCCCTCCCCCTTTCTGGTCCAGCCTCTACACTAAACGCATCCAGTTAATTACCACTATGAGATCAAAGAGGCAACCTTGATTGTTGGCTAGACAAATTAACAAGATGTATATTGTTTATAATGAGCGATTCTTCTCACAGAAAGCCTAAGGTAAATTATTTGAAATAGGGGATATGTAAGATTCAATAAAATATTTTTGTGGATCTGTTTTATAAGATTTTTCTGTTTTGCTTGTTATTATCAAACAATAGCATTAGATTGTATGTTTCTAAATTCTATTTCTAAAATGTTCTTTATCATGTTAAGCTCATGAACAATGAATTAATATTAGATCAACGCTTTGTTGATATCATAAGTTTTACCATAATTATACATGACATTGTAAGTTGCAATTTACATACACATATCTAAATGTTTCCTTAATTTGGACAGCGAACGGATCGGCGAACTAGCTGTTGCCTTAGAATTTACTTTCCTGTAATGATAATTTATGAGACATATATATCGTTTCGAAATACATATATATCGAACAATCATAAACATGCATGATTAATGTAGTCATAAATTTAAGTACAATTATTCGTTATATGATCCCGTATTTAGTTGTTTTATATAAAATTTTAACGATTGACAAGGGATATTGTCATCTTCACAATGCTCTTATTACATCAACAGTCTATATTCCTTTCAAAAACTCATTCATGCATTCTTGTATGCATAATAGTTTTTACCTAATCCAATTAAATTTTGAACCTATGAAGTTTGGAATTTAAAAAACAAAACAAATAAAACACTTTTTTAGTTTTGATATTTATTTATGAAACTGGTTTTGTCAATTATGTACTTCATGCTGAGTTTAGAATGTGGCGACGCAATTGCACATCACAAGGCACTGCTCAGGTTCAATGCATACTGTCCATAGCTGGGTCCTAATGTTGTCATAATTAACAGGTGCCTATTATGTAATCTATTTCCTGTCAAATTTCAATGTTAGATTATTTGTCTCAAATAGCATGCCCACACCTGTGCTTTGGACCCTTTGGTAAATGGCGGCTTATGTCAACATCCGATCATACTGACATAACTCTTGGCATTACACAGGTAATTAGTACATCTTAACAACGACAAACATTATAAACCAATGAACTTGTAGAATATACGTTCAACCAATGAGAAGAAAATCTTCTGCTATGCTATCGGTGCTTACAGTCACTTGAAAAAAGTAGATCATTTGGAAAGGTACCCAAATTTAATAGGAATATTTAGGAAGTCGATCAAGTTGCAAACAATTCATGGATTACTTTTTCTGACGATTGCATCGGGTATGTACTTTTGTCATTGAGTATCTTTCAAACTTCACTTTCAAAAAGGTCACCATTTACCTTTGAAATCAAACAAATTATTGCGAACAAATGATAATCATTGCCAAAAATTGTTTATTAACATTTTCCATGATTAAATTCATACAATTTTCTAAATATCTTTTAATTTTAAATGATGCAATTTTCAAACTCTATATCTCACATTTCATGTGTTTAAGTCAATCCTTAAATAGTAAAATGATTCATTTAATTTCTGCAATAAACTAATATGCAGGATTTGATTCATCATTTTAAAAACAAAGTCTTCTTTTGTTAAAAAATTGCGATGAAAAACGTTTTAATTTTTTTTCAAAGGTAAATTAAATTTCATGTCTTTTAAGAAACAATCTTTCAAACAAAATAAAGATTTTCAAAATGTAAAAATAACTATAGGTTAACTTAATCAAAAACTTCTAAAGGTATTCAATAACATGACGAATTTGACAAACAGAATAAAGGGACATAACTCTTGGTCAGACAGGTAAGGTGCTAATTAGTTTTAAAGGCTGTGGAAAGGTCACCTTGCCGTGCGTTCTTTCCAAAGAGGCTTTGGAAAGGGCGTTCTTTAAGCCTTTGGAAAGGTGTGGAAGGGTGCCTCTTTCCTCTATGGAAAGGTGTGGAAGGGTGCCTCTTTCCTCTTGGAAAGGACGCCTTTAAGCTTTTGGAATGAACGCTCGTTACTCCAGTGTGAGGATCCAGGGTTGACTTTGGAAAATATTCAGAGTAAGTAAATACATAAAATGTTATTGTAACTTATAAAAAAACTTAATATGTTGGAATAAATTGGAGTTTTGGCATTAGTTAAAAAATATTAAAATCTAAACTTATATCTTAGGGACTGGTCATCTATTACAGGGGGGAATGGGCCTGGTTTTTTCAAGGGAGGGTCAGAAAAATATGGACAGCTATAAAACAATCTTTCTTTAGGACTTAAAGAGTTTCTGAAACATTATCATGAAGCCTTGTTTAAGGGAAATAGGTCTTAAATATGTTTTTCTTTGAGAAGTTTAGAATTTGAGCAAGAATAGTTTTTTTTAATATATGCTGATGCTTATATGAAAAATCTTTATGAGGGGTCCGTCATATACATTATTATTTATTTAACCAAACATAAATCTTCAAAAGACCAATCTTAAAAGGCCCTTACTAGAATATCATCATTTAACAAATCAATTGATTTCTCACTTCATTTTCAGCCAATCTTTATTTCTTTGAGTATTTTATTCAATTCATTAATTTCAGACCTGTCCATGCCTCTTGATGTCACAATAGATGAGGAGGGGATTCTTAAAATCCCACCGACATCATCATCATCATCTACTTCCACTATGAAGAGAACTAGGCCTTCAAGCAACAAAAGGAAAGTAACTGATTAAGAACTTTTAACTTTGGAAGCTGAAAAGGACAAATTTAGACAAGAAATCTTAAAACTCAAAGAAGAAACAGAGTTCTTCAAATGTCAAATTGAGGTGTCTAAATTAAAAAAACAAAAACTTGAGATTGAAATTGACCTTTTGAAAAGGAAGTACATGAATGCTACTGCAAATGAAATGTAGTGTTTAAGTCATTGTAAATCAATGAAATATTTTCCAGTCAAAGTACTATCATGGGCAAGATATTACCCAAATTACATAAATATTTGTAATACGTTTCCAGATTTATGTGCCTTGGCCTTAACTATCAAAATAAGATATACATATATCAAGTAAAATATTGCTCGCACAAGCGTTTAAGAATATTGTTTCCACTCCTTTCATCACCAACTTGGATTTGAACACAGTCATTTTCATTCAATTCAATAGGTTCACAATTTACAATATCATTCTTATCTATTCCAATGTTGTGCAGAATAACACATGCAGAAATGATTTTACATGAATTCTTGGGTGTTGTTCTCAAACCACTGTGCAGACATGAAAATCGCCTTTTTAAAATTCCAAAACTCTGTTCAATTAAAACCCTGGTTCTGCAAAGGCTTCTATTGAACTTTTCCTCCGGCCTACTAGAAGGTGTCAGGAATGGAGTCATAAGGTAGGGTTTGCAGGGGTAACCGGAATCACCTAAAAGAAATCCCTTGTAGGTTCCTGCAAAATGATTAGAAATCTAATAGTAAAAGTTCTATTGTTTCAGGAAGATGAGTATATATAACAGACAAAATATTATCTAGGAGTTATCAATATCTCCAAACATTTTCACTTAATTCATATATAATGTTGCTGTTAATATTACTTTCAATGAACGCTTTTATCCCAAATTTATCAAGGTTGATGTCCATTTTACAAATTCTCTTGTCTCAATCAAGAATTATTGAAGATGAATTTAGTGTATATAATTTATTATATCTGAACATTCTGTGAACATGGATTAGAATATATTTCACATTTTTATTGTTAATTTTCTAAATGCTTTGTAAATCATTTCACATGATCAAAATTCATTATTAAGGTTTTGCTCCTACATCCAATACATCATATCCCACCCATAAGTGTCAAAAAGAGATTAAAGTATATACCTCAAACCAATTGTCCCAAATGACCCACTTTGCTGAGAATCATTTTAACTAAAGTTATGACAAATAATAATAGATGCGCTTTGAAGATTTAATTTCTCAAAAATAAATCAAACCCAACTCACTTTTTTTTAGTACAGTGTTGTACCACATTGTTCAATGAATTAGCTAAATTGGCAAAGATCAATACATGTTATTTATGATCTTGTGTATTAAATCATTTATCATTTATCAAATTGTATTGTTATTTTTTCATGTAATAATAATTAGACTGAAACATAATTGTACATACCATTTTCAAAGCCCACACTGACAGGACTGTCCCTGAAAATCCTGCTATCATGGACACTGCCTGGCCACTTAATGACGCAGTTGATGAATCTGAAGGTGGCATCACAGATCATCTGAAAATTATGGAAATACATGTACAAAATGTAATCAATTGTGCATTGAAACTTCAGGAGGAAATATAATATCAATCATTTATTCATTTTCTAATGTGTACTCTTTAAAAATATTAAATGTAGCACTGACATGCTATAGAAAATTTGAGAATGGAAGAAATAAGATATAATAGTTCAGATTAATTTTCAATACCTGAATGTTAAGAGAATGGAAGCCTTTCCTGCTGAGGTAGTCCGCTTCATTTTCTGAAGGGGCCAGTATTTTGACGAGAGTTCCGTCCACACACCCAATAACATTTGGGAATCCTGGATAGTATAAAATTATATTTTTGAAAAATATATGAAATTTATATTTTTCTTGACATAATGTATCTCCTTTATTTAAATATTATTTTAGGTCATCAATTATTAATTTCAATACATCTTTGACAATATGATTTTATAGTTTTTTGAATTTTCAAAATGACAACATTCCTCTTAAAATATGTGAATGAATTTTGTAAATTTATATGATTTGTGGTCCAATTCTATTGAAATTAGACTTTATAAATTATAATTTATCATCAGAATTATTTATTTCGTGTCACCATTTTAGGCAAATTGCAACAAAAACATTTTTTGAGAATTATGGTAAATATGACATGATTTGTTTTCGTTTCAAAGCCTAGATGGTTTTTATAATAATCGTTCATTACCAGAGTAGCCCCCCTTTACGTGATACAAGTTTTGTTTTGATTATAAAGTTGACGCTACGTCGAAAGAATGTACACACACGCACCTGCTATTTTGTAGAATTGCTTCTTGGTTCTGTCTGCTCTTTCCCCGGTGGGCATCTGCACTAACTCTCGGATTTGGTTCGAAAGTGAGTCACATACGTCTCGCACCGATCTAAATCCTCCTATCGGCCATTCTACGTGGAACGACAGCTTTATGGTTCCTCCTCCTACGCCTTCTCCTATCCCTCAACGCCATTTTGTTATCGACAGTAGCTCTAAAAAATACTTAAGTTACCTACCTAGCTAACTCAAATTCCTGACTCAGTTTGAGTTAAAAAACGAACTCAGTTTGTGTCGAGAAATGCATTTTTCTGAGTTTTCTCAAATTTGAGTAAAAACTCAGACTTGAGCAAAAACTCAGACTTAAGTTCGTGTCGAGAAATCGGGGCCTGTACCTACAAGAAGGATACGTACCTATCTCATTTTAAGTTCCTTTACCTAAGTACTGTAGTGTTTATCATCTTATATCTGGTTATCATAGCCCTATGAGAAAGAGTCATCGGTAAACCCTGAGAAAGTCATCGGTAAACCCTGAGAAAGTCATCGGTAAACCCTGAGAAAGTCATCGGTAAACCCTGAGAAAGTCATCGGTAAAGCCTGAGAAAGTCATCGGTAAAGCCTGAGAAAGTCATCGGTAAAGCCTAGATAGTCTACTTCATCCTAACTTGTTTTAAAATTGTGATCTTATAGGTTCCTATACCTGAGTACAGGAGTATTTACGATCGTATACCTGGCCATGACAGTCCTCAGATACAACCCTGAGAACGCAATCAGTTTAGCTGGGATTGCCTTCTTCATACTGATTTGTTTCATCTTCTCCAAGCACCCGTCTTTTGTAAGTTTTTAAAAATAGTCATTTTATCTCAAATACAAATTGATTATTCACTTCGTAAATCTAAATCTAACACAATAAGTTTTAGGACCCAATATGTTCAAGAGTGAAGTAACTTAGAGATCATTTTATGGTTTATTTGCTTTTGATAAATTGAATATTGAGGTGGTCCGTTTATTTTGTGCTGTTGTTTTAGATGACATTGGTAGTAGCATGATTTAAAGACACAGTCCTGATATTATATCATTTTATATATAATTTAAAAGCGAAAAAATGTATAATGATATAATCTCAAATCTTCTCTCTTAGCTTTTATCACATGTCAGAAATATCACAATCAATATATGTCGAAAATACTAAAACCGGCTCTTGTTTGTGCAGAAGTAGAAATGAAAGATAAAATTATTTGAATACTGGTTACACGATTTTAGATATATATCAACACCACCTAGTCTGTTCTTTAGAAGTTTTCTAATAACATATTAACATATTTTGTCGGTTTTCGATTACGATTTAATCTGCATGTTTTAGTTGCAGTCTCCTCCTCTATCGCAATATGATTGTGTTGATCTTTTTCTACGAGTGTCGATATTGAATATCTTAAGCGAAATGTAAGGAATTCGTAATTTCGAAAATATATAGACAATAACTTACGAGTGACGGGGAATGACAGATTATCTTTCCCGAGTTATATTAATTTCGTAATTATCGAGCCTTGGCGTTCCTCTATAAAGGATTAGGGTTGCGAATTTCCAAATTCATACGCGTGTGTTGTGGTTTTGCTTGTCACCTACCTACGCAAGGCTAAATTGTAACTTGTGAAAAAGTATCAAAATAAAAGCTAAATGTCGTTGTTGTTAATCCTGTTTTCATAACCGTCATTCAAACTTATTACATTTAACAGTTTTTGTTTTAATTTGAAGAAGTCAGCGACGCCCTATAGTAATACTACAAGACGGCAGAACTTGTGACGTAACTGATGACACTGTGACGTCATAGTCGCTCGTGTCTATGACATCATTACGATAGAACGGAACCAGGCGCTTCTGCTCGACTGTTAGCTTAACGTGTTGAAGAAATATTTCAATGATCGCTTATTTCTATGCTCTTGTGCAGTGGGGCAGGCATATTTCACGTTGTTTGTGGCGGCACATCTGAGAAATGACGACTTGCAACTACATAGAATAAATAAACATTGTTAAAATATATTCTAAGGGTGAACAAATTACCAGTGGGGACAAGTTTGAAAGATGAATAAAATAGTCCCGGCACTACGTTCTTTTTTCATTGGTTAACAACAACCAATCAAATGCTAAGAAAATGTGTAACTCCCGTGTGACTTACAGGAAAAATATTACCCTGTGTCCATCTTTCCATATGGGTAATATAACCCCTTCTGTCTTTTTCATCAAGCCACAATTGCAGTTTTGAAGTAGAGACCAGACGATTTCTTGATAAGTTAAAGACTGGCTACTTCAAAAAAGGAAAATGAATAATCATATGTCATTTCTGCTAAAGTTATTTTATTGGGGTCGTCACTAAACCAAAATTACATGATCATTGCACAAAGGTACAGTAGTTAGTGAACAAACTTCCGGTATGTAGCTGTGTAACACCTGGATTCCTTGACATGCCAATAGTTACGCAGGAGAACTTGTACATCTTGCATTCCGATTTTGTAGGTGAACTGGCATGCAGTTTATTGGGGTCTGATGTTGCAGTTTTTCCTTGCACTGTTCATTCTTAGAACCACCGTCGGCTTTGACGTCATTTCCTGGATAGCAATGCGAATATCAGAATTTATGGCACACATTGATGAAGGATGTATCTTTGTCTTTGGCGAGACGTATAAGGACCATTTCTTTGTCTTTAGCGTAAGTACACAATTTTGATCTGATAATTCCAATTCTTAACACACACATGTCTAATGAAAATAAAAGTTTTAGACCCTATTGGGTAAACACTAGTTTTATCTTTTTGATTTGAAACCTCACCCGGTTTAATTCTCACCAGAAATGGTTTGCTTGTATGAATTATTATAAAAGTTTAACGGGTAGTCTTTACAATTGCTTATAAAAAAGCTTGCTGCGAAATTTCAAAATAAATTGTTGGTAATAAAAACACATCTTAACAATAAGAACTATTCATACACTGTTGCCATGTTATTTCTTGTCACCATTAGAAAAATGATATAGCACGGCATTCATCTTCTCTTTGATATTGCAGACATTCTTTCGATGTCAGGTCAAACAATTGTGGTTCTAATGAAGTCATAATTATAATAGATAAACTACTTTCATTTTCAAACTAGCAAACATCACGACACATTAATAATTATTTAGATCAAAACTACTGAATAAGTAGTATGATCCAATTCAGAGTAAAGCCCATAAGCTTTATTACTTTAAAATTATCTGTTTTATCTATGAGTTTGATATGATATATTCTCCAATACTAAAATTTCAATATTTTAATTCTATAGATACGTGATTAGTTAATTGTTCATTTACATTGACTAAAGAAACAAATACATTCAAAACTGGGTTTTTTTCAGATCGTCCCAAAAGTGATATTTTTAAGTGCAGCCATATCTTTTCTCTACCACTTTGGAATAATCCAAGGGTTCGTTGCCACGTTTGGCTGGTTCCTGTCATACTGCCTGGGTACAAGTCCCGTTGAATCTGTAAACGCAGCCGTAAATCTATTCTTCGGACCGGTAAATACTTAATAACAGAAGCGCTTAATGAAATATATTGTGTTTTTAAATTGAATTGCATTATTAAATATAATATCACCGTGATATTGTGATGCATTATTTTGTTTTGATGAATTTTTTAATTTTGTTGGATAATCTAACTTCATCCCCTCTCAATTACATCCAAATTAATCACATAAAACACAACTATTGGAAATGTCGGTACTATATCAATGCAAAATTGGTCTTACGCTTTCGTCGTCGTTATTATCCTCAACAACATCATCATTATCGTTCTTATCATCGTTGTTTTCATCATCATCATTATCACTATCATCATCAAAGTAGTTGTAGTTGCCATCATAATCATCATTATCATCAGCATCAGCTTAATCACATCATCATCATCATCATCATCATCATCATTAACATCATTGTCGTCATTAATGGTTACACATCATCACCATCATCATCAGTATCACAACTTCGTCACAGAAGTCACCATCATATCCATCATTTTCACAATCATCCTAATCCCTTTATTTTTACATGTTCTACAGGCGGAAGCACCATTATCCGTGAAACCGTTTTTACCTCTGCTGACGACTTCTGAAATACACGCCGTGATGACTGCGGGTTTCGCCAGTATTGCCGGAAGTATATTTGGTGCAATCGTTAGCTTAGGGGTAGGAAATGTTTAATTTGTATTAATGTATTCTGGTTTATCAACGTGTGAAACAGCTTTGCTGCAGCTGTAATTTGTTTTACCTCTGATAATTCGATCACAAGTTATAATATAATTCTCATAATACACATATGAACCCAAAGGGAATTCTAAAGAGTTAAACATTCTGTACATTAATGATACATTTTCCACAAGTAAAAAAATTAAGCTTATGGTGTAGGACACTCTGAAATGCTTAAAAAAAGCAACATGTACATGTGTGTACATATTGCAGTTCCCATTTGGTTATCTTTATACATTTTCATGATCCAGAAGTAATATCAATGATCTTTAGTTTCGTATAAGCTCAGTTTCAAGTGAGTGGTATGTAGTCATAATGCGGTAGGAAAATCTTGTCAATATGGAAATAATTTATTAATGACTTGTTTGTATGTATTAATTTGACAACAGCCATAACTATTGATTAATGGCCATACTACTGATAATTGATAAATTGTAGGCCTCCCCAGACCATTTACTGGCAGCGAGTGTTATGTCAGCTCCGGCGGCTCTGGCAATGTCCAAACTAGTTCTTCCGGAAACAAGGTACACGAAGGTTACGGCTGAGGACGCTTACACAATACCAATGGCGTGAGTGAATAACAAATATGTAGTAACATATCAACATATAGATTTTTATAGCAATTTTCGTGAAGTGTTTTGTATAACAGAATCGTTGTCCGTGACGTCACTATAGCAGGGACGACTTCGCGAAGCAAGCAGTTTTCTCGATGCCCCCTGCAATGCAAACTATAACGGAAAGTGAATACAGTATTTCAATCGAAAGTGTGCAACCTGGTTATCACGAAACCGGCGAAATTTGTAATTCTCTCTCACTGACTTTTAATGCATACTCGTTTCGTAATAGTCATGTGACAATCCTCCTCAGATAAAAGAGTCGACTTTATCATTTTAGATAGGCGAAATTAGTGTTCTAATATACGAATATGTGAATCAATCCTATCTTTATGATTCTGTTAGTGTTTGTATGTTATACATTAAAGGTAATTAAATGTATTGAATGTGTCCTATACAGTATTTTGATAACCATTACGTTTGCAAATAGAGCATAAATACAACATAAAAAGGTCGTTACAGGGGTAGACGATACTTTGAATAGAGTCACTGAAGTCACTGGAGTATAGTATACTTGTGTCATGTGGTTTTCAAAAGGGGACTTATTTCTCATGAAAATATTGCAACTGTCCTATATATTTTATCGGTTAATAAGCATAACAGTTCTTGTCCATTGCGCTGTTACTGACCAAATTCAAAGGAAGACCAATTCAGAGTTATGGTTACTGCAAAGTGCTTTTCTTTAAAACTTCCATGATACCGATTTACTTTTAAAATTGATTTTATAACATAAAATGCTTTGTTTATGACTAACTGCCTTCTCTGGTGTCAAGGTGTGAAGGGACCCTCAGCTTCTGGCTGTTGAGGGACAGAACATCCAGACGATTTTGTTTATTCTCCGTTCAGTGATATAGCGAAAATACCTTTTCACATATATCACATTTGAAATGATACAAATTCTTGAAATTTTAACTTTCCATTCCATACATGTTTTTTTAAATATACTGTTGAGGTATTTGCAAGTATATGTTTATGTTCATTGAAAATATATTTTGATAAAGATATACCAATTACACTTTCAGCTATATTCACGTAAACCTTAGATATAGCAAAATAGCCAACTCCCCGTTGTTTAATGGTTTAAAGGATCAAGGTGGAGACATAAAAAAACTGAAAAGTTTTTTCTCCCGAGTCATGAAAGTATAAACAAAATACCAACGCACTTAATGTTATTTTCGTTCTAAAGCTTAAAGTCATGCTACATAATTTACTGTAGGAACTTCAAGCTCCCGTAAATGCTTTGTGCTTTGCACGTTATTTCTGTGCTTAAATTGTGAATTATTAATGCTCTTTTGAATCCTATGGGAGTCTTATCTAATCTGCTATTTATTTAAGTAGATGTCGTGTATTAATCAAGACAAGCTCAGAAAACATTTTCCTTTTTCTTGATAATCATCGAAACATTTTTTAATTATACCATTTCTAGTTTCTCTTCAGAATTTCATCGATAATGAAAACGATATTTCAGAAAATACCGAAACTTTATTGAAGCGATATCATCAGGAGCAGTGGAAGGTATAAAACTGGCTGGCTCAATCCTTGTCAACCAAATGGTATTTGTGTCTGCGGTGGCATTTCTGGATGCTCTTCTACTGTGGCTAGGCGACAGAGTTGGAATAGACGGCGTGTCCTTTGCTGTGAGTACCTTTGGTACCGTTCTTTCATCCATTCATTAATTCATTAATAAATTAATTCATTCATTCATAAATTGAAATATTTATAAAGAGTAAGGAGCAGGCGACGATGCTTAAAGACGGGTCATGAATACCTCGATCAGTCGATGTCATTCTTCACCACAATCCACTTTTTAGATACCAACTTCTCATTGATTACAACTGTTGCAGCATCTAGGTGCACTACATCTTTCATCCATACTCATCTATAAAACACTTAAACGGAAAAATGAGATGAAACCTAAAGGGCTATATAATATATTTTTATGGCAAACTGCACCAAACTGCGTCATCATCATAATCATGACATATCTTTTACATCGTCTAACAAATGACGCATTAAATGGCCAAATATTTCTGACAGCATGTTAAATCTTGCTGACATATCCACATAGCGAACAACTATAACGTGAGAAATGACGTCATGAACACGTTATATTATCATAAATTTATTGCAGTCAGAATGATTATATTACGCTGAAATAGTAATAACAACATTAGGAATAGTTTTTAGCAAACAGTTTTCTCTTTCTTTAAGTGTTCTGGAGTAAGGAAAAGGACGTCACCTATTGATGACGTTGTTTTGTATAAACTGTCACTTCCTTTTGTCATAAACCTTTTAACAACTAATCAGGTAAATTCTTTATTGTTCCAGCTGATATGTTCCTACCTGTTTTATCCGTTGGCCTTTCTGATTGGCTTTCCATCTCAAGACCTGTTTAAGATTGGAGAACTAATGGGGATCAAGATCTTCGCCAACTCTCTTTACGGATTCGCACAGTTCGGCAAATTAGTTGGCAACAGAGCCGCACTGGGCGAATACCTGAATACCCATAACGGGACCTGGCACTACAAAAACAATGATATATTCCTTGTTGATACGAACACGACTCTGGTTGGCGGCGTTTTGACGGTAAGGAAGGGATACGTCCAATTTACATAATGAATGTAATATTGTTATATTTTTGGTCAGATTATCTTCATTTGCACAAGTATTTTTGACACTTTAGATAAAAAAAGGTATCATATGATGACATTGGATAATACAAAACCATGGATGACAGTCGAAGAAGTCATTAAACTTCTAGCAAAAGTCTTAAAGGAACCCTTAAGTTCTGAACACTGTGACACTATATACATAAGCAAACAATTTACCTTCACTGTTATTCTTCAGAAACGCTCAGAGGTGATGGGTGTCTATGCCTTCTGCGGACTCAATCATATAGGAGCTATTGGGGTCACCATGGGGGCTATAATTGCCCTGGCCCCGGGGAGAAAGAGGGTTGTGTCCAAGTATGTGTTGAGGTCTAACATTACCGCGCATGTAGCGTGCTTCATGACCGCCTGTGTAGCAGGTAGGTATACAAACTCGATTTTATGTAAGGAAATAACATGAAAACTGAGTTTTACGTAGCAATACTACCTCGGTACGTTCCGATCTGAGTACTGCTTCATTGGGTCATGTTAGGTGACCTATCAATCAAGCTAATCAGCGGTGAGCTGTACAAACGTCGGCTTCTTTCTCCTTCTCGGATCACAAACGCAGCAATAAATGATAATTAGGTTTATCTGAACTCAATTCGAAGCAGCAGTTAATCCAATTAAGACAAGAAATTTAAAAATTGCAATAAAATTGATGGCACCGGCAATGATTTTTGGAAATGATCACTGTTCTTCGATGGTGTTGTTTTCAATGATATCTATTTTTATCTTCATGTATACAAACGTGCTAATCTTATTGCAGGCCTTCTCTACACGTCGGATATGTGAAGTCTCTGAAGTGGCTGATTGGTGTGTTGGCACACTGTTGACGAAATGTATCATTGACTTTGAAGGTGAAGGTTCGAATCCTGCAAAATATTTATTTTATGAATTCTTTTTATACAGGTAGTATTCATTCTTGCGCTTAGCATCATTCTGAATATGACAATATTATATTTACACGTATAACGAAACAATGTTCAAATGTATAGTGAAATTGTTATAACACTTTGTCTCCCTTGTGTCAATCATCCTTATCGTCATAATAACAGAAGATATAAATGCTTAGATAAATGCGAAGAGAGAAGTGGGTATAATGGCCATCACTTATCATCACCATTTGTATAAACATCCTAGCGAATCTCTGTCGACCAATGCCCCATCTCATGATTGCGATAAATATAAAAGAATAAAAATGATTATTACATTATGCTACGCTTCTGTTTAGTAATATAAAACAATATAACTCACAAAAAATAAACAGCACACATTGCTAATTTAACCTGAACCTAATCTGAAGTGATGTAATGTGCTTATGTTATGTTGTCACGGTCTGGTGAATACTGGAATTCGCACTGAATCAATGTCTGCTTTGCGAATTGCACATGTGCACATATCATTCATGAAACGTATATTTTTACCTTCTAGATAATTACATTTCGTCTGAACATTGGATAGATCCAATTAATTTGTGTCACCAAGTCATACTGTAATACGTCATCTATATTGATTGTTGTAAAAAGAGTAGAACAGTCAAAATAAAAAGACCAATGCCCCTAAATTTTTTGGCAAATGTAAAAATTCCCAGTGTCACAATTTATGTACTCCATCAAATGTTTACCGATGAATTGCATGGACAAACACAAGGTGTTATTTCTTGGGTTCTTGGGTGGGTTCTTATTTCCACGTCTAGCGAAGTTTACAAATGTCTTCCTGCTGCCGTCGACCCAAGTATCGCCTTTCATTCCAAGCCATACCTTTCTCGCCATTTTCTTTTGAAAAATTGCGATAAGGCCGCCACCACCTGAAATAAGGCAGGTAAATTTTACGATAATTTATCCGATGAAAACAATTCGAAGCTTAGATAACACTTAAGTGAAATCATTTATCTATCAGTGAAATTCATTCCAGAAAGAAAATTAGGAGTCGCCCATAAAATATATTTCTTTTCGCGTAAATCAAATGATACGCATCCGTGCTACGGTAACTGTATTGTATACCTTAAAGGGACAGAGTGGCTGAAGGGATCACATATGTCACACTTCATAAATGGTGTTATCTGATTGATATCTAGTGGTTGTTTTCTGAAAATTAACAAGTTCAAGTTCTTTATTCACTAAAACCACTCACAGTGGTACGTATGCTAACGGCCTACTTCAACAAGGAGTTCAGTATTACTTGTTCTAAATTTCAAAATAGGTTGTGAAACTTTAGCTGGTAATAAAATTACCTTCAGCACCAAACATTGGTTTTATACAGTCATATATTTTACCTTTAGGCGATAACTACTTTTCATATTGCCATTGTGTTATAAATTGATCGGTTAAGATGCGTTACTTTACTTTACAGAGGAGCCAATTTCTATCAACATAACTCTGATTATACCAAATATATGACAATCCACAATCATCTAAAATCGTTTTTACAAAGTGTAGCCAAGCAGGCTGATATTCAGTACTATTTTCAACTCCTAATAATTTGGAATACACCTAACGGGAGAGTTGATTATTGTTTTCAAAATTTAAAAGTTTACACCAAAGCGATAAAACTCTCTTTTCAATGGTGATACTCAAAATACAATACCTTTTTGATAAACAATCTATGAACTAATTATAGTGTTTCAAGGGCCCCATATTTCACAATTGTATAGTAATATTGGTACAACCATATGATCAAATGCTATAAATAGACAATCTGGTGGTAAATGTAAATTTCTTGCTTTTGACAACAACCAAAACATTGCTTTCAGGCCTTGATCTCTTAAATCTTTCACGGCTACATTAAATTTTCTATTCTTATGAAAGATTATTCTAAAATAAATATAACTATCAGAAATTTTTAAAATAATGTCCCCGAAAATTTTTTTTCAAAAATTTACCCTTACAGTTCCAGATCCAAATACAAACATTTTGTACTTTCGATGTTCACATTCAACTTCCCCTTTTTACAGCATTCTCGAAGAAAACCATGTAGCTCATCCGGGCTTTCAGCAAATAAAGCCATATCATCGGTATACATAAAAACTAAAATCTTTACAAAGCCATATACATTTTCAATTCGATACTTTGCATTTATTAGTGGACAGATATGACTTAATTCAACGCATATCAGCCACAATTAGTGACAAATTAAACAACTTTGTGATTAAAAGACGGACATTAGCGCACACCAACGACTTAAGCGTAATTTTGAAAACTAACGTAGAGTGGACACAGCGACAAGGAAAGGGCGGTAGTGTTGAGTAGGTCATTTAACTGTGATACATGTTTTTGGGGCGTTTCCCTAATAAATTTTCGCCAAATGCATTATAGAGGGACAAACGCCATACGACCAAACACGATTTTCCGTAGTCAACATGTTACGTTCGTTTGACAACTGCCTCTTTTGTTGAGAAAAGTTTTCCTTGCAACTGATAATATTTCTCTTTTGAGGAAACCTGTTTACCAATAACTTACTCCTGCCCCTTCCTTTCGGATCACTTATAAAACCATTTGAGATTGACGATGTAACTTCATGACCGGTTCATTTGTTTATTAACATAACTTACACCAGTGAGACCTACTTCCGATGAATCCAAGTCGATAACGACATGAGGTGAGACGAGTTGAGGTTGGGTTTCCACGCCGCTTTCAAGAATATTCCATATTACATCACGGCAGTTAGTATCATTGCAAGGAGAACCCGCAAGACCAATATGGCTACGAATTGCTGTGAAACCTGCGAGCATCGGCTGGAACTAGCGAACTAGCGGGTTGGATTGCACTGAAATTCAGTGTAACATTGCACCAAAACCTTAATGCGTGTAGAACAGTTCTCTACTGCAGATAACATTGCCTAACCCCTTGCGAGACTCGAACCGCGGGCCTCCATCATCATAAGAAACGGTAATATTTAATGTATCGTCTTTTATTGCAGAAGGACAATATTGTCTCAGTAGCACTTCTTTAATAGCGGTGTCTTCCAAGTTTCGGATGGAATGACGGTGGAATGTGGAATTCCGAAACCTCGTGAATGACACAATAAAGAAGTTGTCATCCAGACATTTTTTATCTTTCTGGTGTACATCATTTCTAGATGTCCTTCAACGACTCAACTTTTTTATATTTATACAGTCACAACTCGTTATGTAAAACACCACGGAACCATGAAAACCCCAACACCACCAAACATGTTTTTTGCTTATCAAGTCTTTAACGAGTTGCAACTGTATCACTATTTATAACGCTTAATACTATGTTATTCTTAAAAGGGATATTAAATTTCATTTACCGGTTTTAATTACACGTTTCACCGTGTCGAACTCCACTTTACTGTGAATGACGACAAGCCGTGCCCCGTGTTTCGTGCATGTCTCGTTGGCAGTCTCCCACCATACTGCTCCACCCACCTTATGACGATAAAAGAGACACATGGGCTTTCCCTGTTTACCATCTGTGACCATTTTGTAGTGTCTGGAGTGTTCACATACGTCTGTATAAGAAACATTAGCTGATCATGCACAAGCATTTTACAGTAAATCTCGCATACAGTTAAATATAAAAAATATGAATATCATTAATATCAAGGATGACTGTTAGAGGCAACTGTAATAATGAAGTAAAGGTTTTATTTAAATGCTCTTCAGGAGAGTTTTATCTTTTGTTTGGTCGATATTCAAAATGACCAAAAATATCATCTCCCCATTTTTAAATGAATTCTGTCGACATGTCGTTTTTTATGCATTCTAAAATGTACAGTGTACAACGACAAAGTATGTACTAAAGTTTTCATCCAATGTAGAAGCGTCTGTCGTATATTGTACGTGAGCCAAAAGGACAACTCATAAATATTATCTTTTGATAAAGCTGCAGCTCTAATCGGTCGTGGAAGAGATAGTTTTCAAACGTTCTGGTCAGCATGCCATCTACTGTTTGATTAATCAATTTGATGTTACTATTTCATGTATGAGAATGCAACAAAACAAAAAAACAAAACGAAAAACGTCAACAGTGCCCATGTTCCAACAATTACAATCCATTTTAGTTTTCACTAAAACATGAGAAAAATATTCTTTGCTATAGACCTTCTGTATTATTTACTCGTAACAGTTTTGATATAGATAATATCTACAATTTTCATGATTAAGACCCATTTGTCTCTTTGAATGACAGTGCAACCAAAGGGACGTCCTTCCGAAAACATTTATCTATACCTTATCAAGATATACTTGCCCTTGAGAGACAGACACCTTTTAAACTGGTGACATAACAGAAGTCTTGCGTTAATCCCATCCTGTTGTTTCTTTCCTCTATAACAATGCATTTGCAGAGATCGAATTTCATGCGGACAACGTCCCTAATATGCTGGTTTGAGACTAGAGTCGAAACAGATACAATTTTATTAACTTCAAAAAAAAGAAATGTATTTGTTATAATAAGTCGTTTAAAATGATGTTACTACATTTTAAAGCACTTGATGTGAAAACTTTCTCACGTAATTCAATAATCGATGTTAATGACGATCCAAGAAAGATATCAAACATTGCTCGTTATTCAAAAGATTTTTCAATGCATTGGTTCATGGTGAAGAAAAGTATGATTTCAGTCTTGACTTGTTCACATGAAATGTTTCCTGATTAAAATAGTCAAAACTTCCCTGAATAATGTAAACGTCCTAGCTAAAGAGTAATTCAAATTTAGCAGAATAAGGTTCAATATAGTCTTTATAGCACGTATTAAGTCTAATTCATGTAATGAACTATTCATCTTTGGTTTCTTCGATCCTAATTTTTTGGCCTAGCTTGCAAAGGGTTAAGTAAAGTTAAGGTGTGTTAAGTACGGCTGAAAATCCCCTTGGCACTAGAAGAGTCTGATGCAAACCGTCCGCCATCTCGTTTTGACATAAATGACATGAAAAAATACTGTCGTTTGCAACATAATAACAATAAACAACATGTATCGATAGAATATCAACAACATCTCATTTAACTAGTTGTCGAATCTAAATCAATTACAAAATTAATACCATACATATATAATGTGGAATGTCTTACTGAATTTCGTTTTCGCAAAAATACCCCTTTTGGACTGTCCTGTTAAATGGACAAGTGCAAATAGACTCTGATCCGATTCAAATATCACACCTAATTGAGTTATGAGATGCTTTGAAAATATCAAATGTTAATTCAAACATACCTTTTAATTCACTAGGACTGCGTGTGTGTGTGGCAGTGGCAGGCTTCGCAAAATCGGGCGTGACATCTGCAAGGAATAAAACATTTAATCATAGAATTTTGAAAGAAGGTATCTTCAGATCATCCTTTTTTCCCTTGCATTCTTATTTGTTTCAAGTGAATGACGGGTGGAGTTTAGAAAACCTAAAATATTACATTCTCTTACGTTTATACTTTTAAAATTTCTAAATGCACCTATGTGCTTAAATTAACCAATCTACAAAAAACGTCTTTCGACACACAACATGAATGAGGCTCATTTGTGCTTAAAATACGACTTTAGGAAAAAGTCATCTGTGCAGTATAATTATCGATTTACAAGAATAATGGAATATCATCTATTCTAAATAACTACGTATCTACAAGAAGATGAACGTACGTAAAAGACACACAATGACATATTTGCAATTAGGACCTGTATTTTGTGAAACTTACATGATAATAGAATGAAATTGATTATGGAACAAAAAAATATAATATAATACGTTCCTAGATCAGTATGCCAAAATCTATCAAATTGATCAGTATAATTTTGCAGCATGACGAAATATTATTTTCAAACATAGATTAGTAATGAAACAGGACAGAGGAAAAAGATTTGCTTATTTAATATGAACAAAGGAAAAAAATGTAAATAATTTGTATGAGTACATAATATTCTATAATATGATAACATAATACATTATGAATACATAATATTCATTAGTATAAAGAATAGAATTATAACACAAGATGCAATATCATGCAATACATCAGAGTTAACGTTAATATATGTGATGCAATGGGTCAGGTGTTTATAGTACTGCAGCATGTTTTCAGAAGGGAATAAAAGGGATACAAACATTACAAATTCAAAGACAATCTTTTTTTATCTATAAAAGAGTCCTAGAAGGTACCATGTTTGGATAAGATACGGGGATCCCTTTTTCCTTACTCGAATGAATAAACGGTGATCATACATAAATGGCAACATCCAGTTTTAACCATTAACGTGACATCCGGTTTTAACCATTAATTTGCTACGACTACGATTAATGGGATTGAGAATGATATTGTTAACCATTCCAAAACATGACGCTTTGCCTTTGTAAGTAACATTCAAATGCCAAAGAAATTGTTAAAGGACATAAACTGGCCTGTCATGTTTGTGGTATTTGTTTAGATATCAAATGTATTTACCTTCTTGAGGTCCCCAAAGAAGGTCCCGTGGCTTCTTAAACAAAACAACTATGTAACATTTCTTGCAGGTTGATACATCAAATTAGAAACCAATATAGTGTTACAAACCATCGTTTTGGGTAAACACAAAACTCTAACTTTAAAGTCGTATTTCCACTATGATTTACATTTTTTTCTCATTGATTTTCTCAAATCATATTTGATTTACAAACTGTACATTTTCTTGAAGTTTAATAATTGATTTCTTGACATCGTTTTAATTTTTTATACCAAATGTTTACGCAAAACATTTAATCAAAAGATTTAATCAGACTTGGAGAATGTTTTATTAGACCTACTGGATATAATTGATTAACCTGAAGCATATGGTCAAATAACAAATGTTTAATGTTGATAATATAACAAATGTACGACCGATTTATATTTTCATGTGATCATGTAATGATTATAAAAAGTTAATACCGCAAGTGTCGGCCCGTTTACCCTCGTACTCGACAGCATTGAGGAGTCCCATCGTCCAGCAAGTCTCTGTTGATAATAAAAGGTATCGATGTTTGACAACCTCAATGTTTATTACGCTTGCCAGTTTATCGAACTGTTGATAATAAAAGGTATCGATGTTTGACAACTTCAATGTTTACTACTCTTGCCAGTTCATCGAACATTTTATCAATTCAAAAATATATTCGTTTGGTGTTCTTATATCGAAATTGTATCACTATGTGGATCGTCTTACTCTTCGAATCAAGAACTTTAAAATAACCACGTGATGTTAAATAAATGATTTAGATTTACTAAAAAGAAAGACAAACATTTTGTAGTTCTTAAACAGGTAAAATTGTTCGTTAACATATGAAGAATTTTCAAATGCATTTTCAATGAAAACTAACTTTGAATCAAATAAAAGAGCCACAGTGGTCGACAGTCGACCACTCAACGAAAGCGATTTAATAGAAAACTCCTTAGCCGTACTTATCTTTTAAACAAATTAAAATTGATACGATAATTGGAGGTAAAATTCCATATGCGTTTCTCCTCAACTAAAGCTTTGTTCGCCACCAACCTATTCAAAATGGGAAACATTTCTACAAAGTGACTTTTTTAAAACAAGATTGGACATTTTTTAATATCAATTCAAATAAATGTTCGAGAAGCACATATCTTAAATGGGTGCATATAGAATTATTCATAATATCCTACCAACAAAAATTCTTTATAGAATTAGATCTTCACCATCACCACTCTGTCAATATTGTCAAAAGGAAATGGAAACAATATGTTATGTTGTTTGAATTTGTACCTAAAAATAAAGAATCATGGTTAAATTAAAATTCACAATTAAAATCAATTTTGGAATGAAGGGTAAACAAAGATCCGGTAAATACAATCACTTGTTTGTCAAATACTTCATATAAAAATTCGGTATTAATAGTTTTAACAAAGTTTTGAATAACTGAAAACGGAAATTGTACCTCATTATGATTTATTAAGACAGAAAGAAAAAAATATTTTTCGATATTGGTAAATTTTACATTCATTTCTTAGTAGATATATAGAGAACCTTATCCAAGTGTCTTCTGATATCAAATACATCAACAATACATATTAGAAGACACGAGGGTGAGATTCTATTTATCATCCAAAATCATTTTTCATTTCGATTCCGTGAAAATGTGTATTTCTGAACACTGCACTTCTCTAGACTCTCAGTGGAGTGATGTCATAGTATTGTGATGTCATTACTTGATGATCTAAAACAATTGTGATGTCATGACCATGACTGTAATAGGGCATTGTTCAAAATCTACTGTCAAAACGATATTTCCTAGAACGATATCTCCTAGGAGATATCGCTTATAACTCTTTCACATATTGTGTAAGATGCTTTATATCATAGTTGATGAAGCATCAGCAAAATGAGAAATTTAAATCTACGAATCAAAAATATTTGGTAATAATTTGATTTTGAAAGTTTAATAATAAAAATGTAATGTCACTTCGTTGTGCACCAGCACTAAAAATCAGTAGGAATTATTCTGCAAAAACCATCACCTTCATATCGTGAAATGTTTTTTGTTAAAAACAGATCAACTTCATTAAGTTTCACATTGCATTGCATTGCATATCTTAAAGTGCATATATGATGAAGAATCGTTTCTTCAATCAATAAAATACATATAAACATCTCTCAGCATAGATTTAAAACAACATGTGCATTGTTAAGAAATTGTCAAGTATTGCTTTTCAACAACATGCATTCTTACTGGCAAAGTACGGGTGTTAAAAGTTAATAATAATAATTAATAATTATAACTTCATTAAGAAAAAAAGTTACCATGGGGAATTGAGGTTCCTCATAAACTTTGACCTTCCATGTTGACAGGTTGAACTAGTACCAAAGTACTCACAACTCTTAAAGTTTAAACACAATGCTGCACAAGCCATCCAGTCATTAGGAATTGCCATTTCATTTAGGACATTATTTTCTTCATTTAACATGATACAATGTGACCAAACAAGATTCATTTCCAGATTTAGTATAAGGACCGTGAGCCCGGTGTTTGCCATAGCTTCCCTCTCGCTTGTTCTAAAACTCTCTTAATAAGATTGTTGTAGCTTTTAAAGGATGCATTGTTAAAACTCTGATGATTGGACATTTCATGTTTGGAAAGACTAGAACCATGTAGAGTAGATTTACAATACATAATTTATGTAGACCGTTTGGAGTGAAATCTATTTCAACTTTAAGGATAGATGATGCTTTGACCTATATACTATATGTATTATGAGATATGTTTAGCATGTTCAACGGGAAATAATTTTGCTAAAAGTTTAATGATTAAGTTAAGTTAAAGTTTAAATGTATCATCAGAACGTTTGAACATTTTAAAGGAACATTTGAAACATTAATCATACTTAAATACCAACGTATTTGCAATGTCGAATAACACAATTTGAAAGATACCCCTACTTTAAGTCCCATGGTATTCACTGGTAATATTTGCGTTTGATATATTTGGTCTGGATATGTTTATAAATTGAAAAATCAATTAGGTTAAATTGTTTCCAGGGCCTATGTGATTAAACAAGTAGAACAAAGTTAAACAGTAGAAATGCAAAAAAGGCTGGGGAAATAATTTGTCAATTATACACCTTTGACAATTTAACCGCATGAGAAGTGTACTGCTTCCTTACAGATCAGAAATTGTAATGAGACATGGCGGATTAGCATGGAAGAGCATTACTGCCAGCAGTAAGAATAATTTCCAAAAATTCTAATTAGATAATAGTTTCATCACGTTAGATGATACATGTAGATTGAACTAATAAGATGATACTTTCATCTATTTAGATGATACTTTTAACTAATTAAATGTTTAATACACTCATTTATGAGTTTCATCTAAGTGGACATCAGTTTCATAATTGTATTCAACATATAATAAGATGATACTTTTTTCTAATTTGATGATATTTTATTCTAATAAAACGTTAGATACAATCATTTATGAAATAAAAAGTTCATACCATTAGATGAAAGTTTAATCTAATCATTTGAAACTATCATCCAATTTGATGTTGAATACAATTATGAAATTGATGTCGAATTAGATGAAACCATGATCTAATTAGATGAACCAATGATCTTACTAAAAGAAAATATCATCTAATCAGATGAAACTATCGTCTATTTGAATGAAACAATCAACGTATTAGATAAAACTATCGTATAATTAGATGAAAGTATCATCTAATTAGTTGAAAATATCATCTAACTAGTTGAAACTATCATCTAATTAGATGTTGAATACAATGATGAAACTAATGTCTAATTAGATCAATTTATGTTATTAGATGAAATTATCATCTAATTAGATGAAACTGTTATCTAATTACAACTTTTGTATTTTTTTCTCACTACTGGTAATAATGCGCTTTCATATAGATTAGATATAAATTATGACGCAAGGTGTGTGAGAGAATTTCAAGGGCAGTAAGCCTTACATGTTAGACGTGTCTTTAACACGATTTATTTCAACTCATGTTGAGAATGCTGAAGAAAAATAAGACACAATAGGTTGTTATTTATTTCGCAGTTTTCAATTTAATTCAATTTTTTCAACTCTAACCCACAGTTGTGATACATTCATCAAACACTTAGATACCACCATGTAGCTTCGTACATCCTGTCTTCAGCAACCAACTTCAACAGCTGTGCAGATTAGGCTCGGTGTTGATACAGGACCGTACGAAGGAGTATCGCTATGAAGTGTTAATTCTAGAACAATTAATCGCCATTTCAAAATTTTTTTAAAAGTAATGCAAAACTTTTTTTTAGATAAATCTTGAAGTAATTAAATTTATTGTTGTTACTTGAGAATAGGCTAAAGGTTTATGTATTTGAAATATTTTGAAGAAGTTATAGTCACATCATTATTGAAAACGTACAGTATTAACCAAAGGTATAACTAGAACGTGTGTACTATATAACTGACGTGTATTTGTTTTGAAAACTATCACAATATTACTTTATTTTATCATGTACAACAGGTAATCGATTCAGTACATTATTGTGTACTTCTCACAAATTTCAAGATTCAATTGGTCTTTTTGAGACCTTTCAATTTTATTATTGCGTTTTGATACACATACTCGAAAGGAAGTTTGAAGTCTTATGTTTGGAAAATATAGCTATTCATTTTAAGAATATGGCTTGCTTAGCATTTAAAGTATCTCATTCGATTTCCAATCATAACGAGAAATCTCTCTGAAATAAATTTCTTCTAAGACCTTTAATGACAATAAGATACAGCTATCAAGAAATGATTTAATGATAATATCTATCTAAAACCATAATTCTCAGAAAAATATCAAATATATCAGAATTATTCTGCTTATTAAACTGAGTTGATGTCATAATTCTGCTATTACCAATTTTCACTGTCTGGCAATGTATATAAAACTCTAAATTATTCTTTCTTAGTAAACGAAACCATCGATAGAATTATCGTAAAAGCGTTTTCAGTCATTGATCGAAAGATTAGATAATGTTACCCCGATAACAGCGAAATCGTCTTCATCAAACTTACCTAACATCGATTTGGCTGGAGAAAATTGTTTAAGATACATCCCAGCTATTTGTGACTGTTTTCTGCAATATCATTTAGACCCAAACACATTTACTTCATTTTCGTCGTTTACGAGAATAATCGATAAGTTGAACGTGAGGAAAACAAGCATATATTCAATGATATTTATTGATTTTGCTGTGGTTTACATTCTGATGTTTGTAAAGTGCAACAGTTTCCACGTTTTTTTCATAGTTTCTAAACAACGTCATTATCTTTGCAGTTTTGGGTGGATGTCGTAAAAGGAAGTACTTGTAAAAGGATTGCAGCGTTATTGACGATTCGACATTTGAACAGATAAGATTTTGTACAAAACCTTTTTTGGTGTATTATCACATTTCCAAGCCGTGAAAGTGTAAGCTCTCTGGTATGTATCATCTCCACTTGATGCTGCACTACAAAATAGCCTTTATTTTCTTGAGTTACAAAAAAGTAAATAACACGGTTATGATTATTATCGATGTATCTGTATATCTTACATATCTATATATATTACATATTTGTATATCTTACATATCTGTACTAATGGGTCTCCTTTCATAAACGTTTGACAAGCATTGGGACAAAATCCAAAAACCAACATATTTACAATGCAAAATATAAAATAGAGAAGAAAATATATCTTCCTCTTATCTAAAAACTTTAAAAACAGAAACCAAGGTATTGTTTAAAACAAGTAACTACACGATACACAAATTCCTTTATCAGAAATACTTACATGTAATCAGTTATTCATTAGATTGATCGTGTTCAGAAGTTTACTTTAGATTTTCAACGTATGTGTCATGATCGTTCTGGCAAATGTCATATGTCATTCGTTATATACACCTGCATGAAAGTATTGCAACAATTTTTTTCTTTATTTCTGCTCATGTACTGCAATCCATATCTTCGCGTTAAGGTATTCAGGGTATATTAGGAACTCTTCTGACCTATGCATTACCAACCAGAATGAAACTGGTCTCAAAAACAGCTTCTGACTCTTCTAGCGCACATTGGGGAACGTGTAATGTATCATTGGTGTATTTATCCGCTATCTCGAATCGAATATTGTTACAGTAAATCATTTTCGTCTCTGAAATGTGCCTTTTTAAAAAAGAACTACATCATCTTTTTATCTCACAGTGAAAAAGTTTATTGAATTTAATTTCTTTATCGAGTTTGACATGTGTTTGATGTGTGAACACACGAGTTTGACAACTCATAGAAGTTGTTTTGTCATGTATCCATGAAATGTGTTGTAAAACTAGATGAGCACTTGGCGTCGCATCCATGACACTGCTATGAGGCTGCTTAACAATTACATTGACATAGATAATATCTTTATCAAACATATATGATTAATGTTTATCATCATTGTTATTGAAACATCAGATGTTACAATACATTTTCCAGATTATATACAGGTCCTTCCATTGTTTTATTTTCTCGTTATTTGTTTAGAAATTATATATATAGAAAAATGATTTGCGATTATAGGAATGCTGTTTTAGAGATAAGGTAATATCTTACATTCAAGATAAGAGTTGTCCAGTATATCGAAGACATTCTCTGCTCAACTTGTGACTTAAAATATGTACGATTACCAATTCAAAGGAATATATTATACTGTCTATAATGAGGAAATTCGTCAGTTATCTATTGAAGAAATACCATTAACCAGCGGAATAATTTGGTTTTATAGGAATACCGAGTCTGGCATCTGCCATATCGCCTATAAAACCGACATAAATAAGAAACATTACTGTAATCTCCTCCAGGTCCTGTAATTTAAGTCTTCTCTGATGAATGAAGTCGAACTGTAGCTGAAGTGTAATGCTTGCTATGCAGAAGCGATCACAGTACGCTTGTTGTATTTTGGATTGGTATCATAAAAATTCGGACATCAGTGTCTAATCTTTTTTCAATATAAAACAAAATGTCTTTTTCATGAAAGTCAGTGTCTCTGAATTCGGGAAAACACGAACCTTTCCTAAAACATTGTCCCTTTAAAAAAAATAGTATCGTTAGTTTCATATCAAGGTAAATATTCGAAATATCTTTCTAACCGTTTTGTCAAGAACTGAACATGGATTCGACATTCTCTTTTTAAGAACAAATGGCTCTCAACATAAATGTCATGTAAACTTTACCGGATTTATTTCAGCAACATTTTGTCATCGATCCTTGGTCGGAAAACCTGAAGATAGAAATCGCTTACATTGTACGTTTTTTATAGGTTGACATATGAATCACCTGCTATCGTTTTGTTAACATTTCGCATTCCATGATGTATGTTATATCAATTTCAATATCAATTTCTCCGTCTTTGTGCTATAAGATATTTAACGTTTACAAATATTGGTTTAAACATGATAACGTTATTGATTCCATATTAAATAAAAGATTTAAAAAAACGAATCTATGAAAACATCCTCCCAATCCCAAGACGTAAACAAACCCATCAATAATAAACAATCAATCTAAGTCGAAAATATTATTCCACAGAATTAACACTTCTTCAGCCATTACTCCTGGAATCAACTGGCTTGATAATTCTTTGTTAAAAACACCAATATGAACAACATTATTACAAAACTAGAATTAACTGTGTGATGGATTTAATCGTAGTACTGTCATATACTTTAAGATAAAGTTTAGCTTTTACATATAGGTGTCAATGAACCAACCGAAAGTTTCTTTCAATTTTATTTATGCGAATAAACAGTGAATACCCTAGAAAACTCAGCATAAATATATAAAACGTTATTTCAATAAAGGATTAAAGTTTATACGTTACTGAATAAATGTTCTATCGTGCCAACCCTTGTTGTTATTAAACGATATGGAAAAAACCCACAAGAAATTGAAAATAATCAATATAAAGTAAGTAAAGTGTAGATACCGTACACAAATAGGTAATAGCGCGGACAAACGCCATTTTGTCAGTGACTCGAAATCACGACCTCGCTCCATTCATGGCTTATATCACATATCTTACCTCCGATTCTTTATTATATATCTTACTTATGGTATATCGGTTAATATTCTCGTTAATGTACTTACTTTTGCCAAAACACTCTATGAAACATCGAATCGACCTGAAAGTTATTTATATTTGTCCACAAAAAACTACCTTACACGTCAGGTCGGCAGATTTTGAAAATGAAAATTAGTACTTAGTTTCTTCTATTTAAGGTTGAAATAAACAACAATTTCGATGAGATTAGGAAAGTGGAAAAGTTCACCAACTGTTACGTTTATCGTGTTGAGTAAATGTTTTCAAGCAATAAAAAAGAAAAAAACAATTACATATGTTTCAATCAATTAGTGCTGTTTTTCGTCTCTTCGTGACGCCAAATAGTCAAATGCCACGGTGGTGCTGGGCACAAGGAAGACATGCACGACAATGATGGCGGTTGCCAAATATTCGGTGACAGCCCTTCAAGTTTTAGTAATCTGTTATTGATAACTTTGATAACAGTTCACCTCCAATCCTCCGCCTTACAGTTATCTTGAATATAATTCTAAAGCTTTTCGGTAAACGTAAAAACGAGCAATGTTACGAAGTCGTCTTGTTGACATTCTTGGAAATATTTATTGTTAATTTTTCTACAGTTTTGTATGTTTGTGTATGAAATTCATTTTTGCACAACGAAACGAAAATCGTTAAGTGTTCAAACGGTGACATCCAAGATTGGCAATAGTGTATATTGGTTAATATTTTTCGTTGGTTAACATTTTGAAAGGGTAAATATCATTATAACGTAACAGTTACGCTAGTTATACCCATCAACTGTTCATGGGATTTGTTGACCAATGTTAACCAATGGAATAGCTTAATTAAAACCTCAGGAAAACCAACATAAACCTCATGTGTTATGAAATGCAAAAGGTAAACAAAACGATAGCAACTGCACATATTCAATCATTTTCCGTTTGGCAGTTAGTGAGTTAAGAATGCACCCTTAAACATAGAAATAAACTTTTATGATATTTTTATTGCAGTTGAATATATTTGCACACTTATATTTTCAGAACTTTTTACATGCTGATATGGATTTTTCGCCCTAACTTTCTACACACGTTCCCGTGTTACGCTGAGGGTGTTTTTCCCATTTTAGATACATAGCTTTGAAATACGAAACGTTAAATAAGTGAAAGGAATATTTGAAACTTATCTCTTTGAATTGTATTGTAATTCCAGGTTAAGAAACACTTAATTTTAGTTGAATAGTCCTTTACTATGCCTGCTTCATCAGAATGCACATATTTATCCACCTGACAAAAACCAGAACACATTGTAAGAATTATCTGTAATTGCGGAATTGTAGAAAATGATAAAAATGAATATTCAATCGGCGCCAAATTCTACTTTATGGAAAGAAGGCAATATCACATATGAATAAGTAGAATTGCCTTTATGAACAGAATGGAGGGGCATGAATGAATTACACTCTACTGGCATGCTATCAAGTCTTTTTAAGGTCTTAAGTGGTTATCAAGAACTGCGTTAGTGTTTGATTAAATGGAAATGTGTATCATCAGTGGATCATTTGGTTCCTTCAATGTCAGACTTTGTAAGGTGTGCAAAATTCCAAATCCGTTTTTGACATTAAAGGCACTGTATCAAGTAGATTTTAATTTTCCTTTACTTCTACTTTTCCCATTAAGTAGTAGTTTATACTTTCAGAGGTTCTCATTAATCAACCCGATTAACAAGAGTTAGTTTAAAAGAACGAATTAGCTACCATTTTAGTGTGAACACCTTTTAATTATTGCGGTAATGAAATTGATCCAACCGAATAAGATATTGAGTCAACTGAGTCAACTGCCCCTACAGAGATAAAAAAACCAAAAAAACCCACACACTTTATATTGTGTTGCCAATTAGCCTAACTGACGTTACACAATATTTCAGCTTGTTGGGCTTTTGGTTCTGTAGAAAAAAGACAAAAGTAGTTTTGTTTATGTCATGGCCCTCATTTAAAAAAAGATTTGTATTGGACAAGTAATCCATTTACCATGTATCATCTGTTGATGATTTTTGCTTCTGGAGAAAAAAACCAGAAGGAGGTTTTGAGAGTTTGACCTTTGATATTTATTTTAGGGTTGACAGTTAACCAAATTGAACTTTATAATTTCGATAAGCAAGAGACTCTGTTAAAAATTTTAAGCTATTTTTATTATTTTTGAGAAAAAACTGTGAAATGTCTAATGAAATGATGCAGGAATCCATTATTTTACGGAAACATTTTTGTTTTAACCTTGTAGAAACTGACTTACACATATTTAGTGAAAACCGATTCAATGCTACTCTTATAAAATACATTTGATGTAAATGAAACACTTCATTTCCGTCGAAGTCAAATTATTTTTTGTAAAAAGATTTTGAAATGATCAATAAGAAATTTCGAAATATATCGATTAGAATCTTGATAACAAAACTCGTTTGTTTTTTAAATTATGTCAACAGTATATAAAAATTCACATCTCCAGATAAGTGTATAATTACTAAAATATTTCTCACAACTAATTGAATTATCCGAACCTTTTTATTTCTAAAGATTCCTTTTGTTCCTTTTGAATCTTAAAAGTGCATTGTCTTTAATTTTCATATGTACTATTAACAAGTCACAAATAGGATTAACGTTGAATGAAAAAAAACCCTACGTAATAGATTAGAAACTAGAGGAGAATAGTGTTTACACTTTGGTACGAAATTTATTTTCGAAATATATATATATATATATATATATATATATATATATATATATATATATATATATATGATTTTCTAAAATCATGACGTCATAACCAACTCAACGTCATTCACCTGATGAGACCTTATGGTCGAAAGTACTTGTGAATAAATCATTTTGGTTTTCTTCAACAAATGTGTTTATATATATATATATATATATATATATATATATATATAGGTAAAAAGGTGAAAGGTCGCACGTGAAGTAAATGTATATTTGAAAAAATGAAATACTTCAGACGACACTTGCTGTAGATATCATTTTAATGATGACTGGATGCGTCACATTTCGACTTGTTTACAAGTCTTGTCAACAGTGTGGAGCTTTTCCACACTGTTGAAAACAAGTCGAAATATTAAAATGATATCTACAGCAAGTGTCGTCTGAAGTATTTAATTTTTTCAAATTTATATATATATATATAATATATATATCATATATATGATGTCAACTAGGAAGTGATAGAAACGTTCAGTGAAAGGTATCGATTTCTGTAAATGGACGGAAATAAAGGAAGGAAATCCATATCTTTCTTCTGGTGAAGTGAAGATAACACTATTTCGTTATCTTCTATCTTACTCGTCGCCAAGTGGAAATAAAGCCTTATTTTGAAACCATTAGAATACAAATATAAAATCATAATAATCATTTGTTGGAGAATCATTTATCCAAAAAAGTCAGTTTATGTTTTAAAATTATTCATCACAGAGAAGAAAGTATTCAAAATGACGAATAAATACAATATGGCAGAATGCGGTTTTGTACTGATTTTGTGACTTAGATGGTCTTAGATTAAGTCTACTAGGAGCTGATTATGATCTGCATGGTCAATACAAGCGAGATCGATGCTTTGAAAACTACGGATACAAAAACACTACAAATGTCTTTAAGTATTTATTTTCAACTATACTAAACAATAATAAACAACACATTTAAGCCGCATTCCTCACCAAATAGGTCAATTGTAACTTGAACATGGTTATCAAACTATTTTTCTCAATCAGTGGATGTTAATCTTCATTTGAATCTTGACAAGAACAACGGGAGCTTGAAAATGTTGTACTAGGATGTTTGATGTTCAAGCACTTTCGTTTGACAAATAAAACTGTTTTTAGTATGACACTTTTGATACCTCCAGTACTGTTTCCCCTTCATTTCCATAGAAACACAACCCTTGCCAGTGTCGTGGAAGCCAGACTTAAACCTTCCATATGTTAGGTCAGACCCATCCAACCATAGTTTGTTGTTCAAGCCAATCCATGCTCTTGCTCTGACCAAGTGCTGCACAGCTGCTCTTAACCCTGCAAATAAAAAGAGAGAGAGAGAGAGAGAGAGAGAGAGAGAGAGAGAGAGAGAGAGAGAGAGCGAGAGAGAGAGAGAGAGAGAGAGAGAGATAGGAGAGAGAGAGAGAGAGAGAGAGAGAGAGAGAGAGAGAGAATATTGTTTATTAGTGTCTCATCTTGTACATACATAAAGGTCATACACACTTGTTTTGGTACAATAAGAAATAAAATGTACAAGCCGCCAAAAGGCTATAAGAGACAAAACAGTAAAATCACATATAATGTTATAATATTCATGTAAGATTGAAATACATTATTACAGTTTAAAAAGATTTCGCCAATTTAAAAACAATAATAAATTAATAAATAATTAAAATAAATAAATAAATAAATAAAAGCGGAATATTTTTGTTCATACACTCGCCCTTGCTTCCATACTAATTTATGCATAATTGATTTGGATCAGTTTGTTCCAAATCTGTATATCATCATCCTGCTCCACCAGCGTATTTGAATCCACAGAGCTCCTTCCAAATACCCTGATATCAGGCCATACTCGTTCCTTTTATCAATGAGGATCGAGAATATTCCTTCAAATAGGAAACGCCGAAACATTTCAAATTTACATGTATATAAGTAATACCACTATTTTGTCTGCTGCAGATATGTTTAAAAATACGGCTGACTCATTGACTAACTCAACCGTGATGAATTGTAAGTTCATATTTTCACCACTTTAAACCGAGTTGCTATTATAAGGTAGATATTCATCAAACTTCAATAGATTTCAACAACTACATGTACATATCAGTGAAAACATTTGACCTAATAGACAGCTTATCATTTTCATTTTATATCTGGAAGATCCTACCTGTACCGTATTTCATGAATTGTTTGACCACTTTAAACCTCATGTTAGTGTGTGCAACGACCAGATCTCCCCCAAGAGATATACAGTTATTCCTTGCATTGCTCCACGATTTCCTTTTGGACAAAAATCGAAGACACATTGGAGCAACCTTTTGAGGCTTCTTCTTCTTACGTTTCCTTTTTGTCTGATCGTAGAATTGTAGCGAGTACCTGTAATCACACCCTACAGAAAAAAAATGTTTCACTGTGAATATGTGTTTGGTTGATAAATACCTTTCATTATATAAATATTGTATTTTGCGCGCCTCTTAACTTGAACCAACGTCACTGTTTCCATAATAAACTCTTATCTGATATTTTTTAGGAAAGAACAATCGAGAAATCTCAGCTTGAAATATGCAAATTCATTTTTCTTTGATTTTGATAAAAGTTTCCTTACTCAACCCTATCTCCATATTCGGACATGTACTTCATTCGTACATTCAAATGTGAACACCTTCAATCCACAAGGCAGGTTAACGATTTGCGTCGCTTAGCTGATATTGCCCATTAAAGAACTTCTTTTTAGCTTGTTTTCAAAGTTGGTTACTCTATTCGTTTACGTCAGATCAAGTTACGAAGAAAACGGGTGTCTAGTGCCTCTACTGAAGGTATCCTATGCATCTACACTCATCAAACTAAAGGTTACAACATGTAAAACAGGGCCATGTTGTGAATGGGTTAACAAAGAGACTTTTGTTTATTTCATTTGGAAAACAGTACTTACAGACCTTCCCCTGCTTATGTTTAGGCTCTTTGACTGAAATTTAAAATATGATAGATTGTAAAATGAAGAACAAAATACCGTTTTGTACGGAATTGCGATGACATCAAGATGAAGTGCCAAAGAGTATAATAGAATGTATCAGCAAACGAACTAATTTATAAGATTTATAAAGTTCAAAGTACTAACAAATCAAGAGACGCTAATTGTTATCTAAGATGAACTTCAATCGGTGAGTAGCCTTGTTACGCACATAAGCTGTAACATTGCATAGCAATTATTATCCTACATTAACAACACGGGATAAGGCAAAAATCTTCTTCCTATCTTATGTCAACGCGCTCTCAATCTTCTATTTATGAGTGTAGATCGACGGAAAGTATAAGGACTCCAAACAGTGATTCATTTTCTTTCTATTATTATTTCCTTCGTTTACTTGCAGTAACTAAAGATTAAGTTATGTCACGAAAACAGCTGATGTTGTATGTATTCATTGGAAATGATTCCCTTAACTTTGTGTTTAGAGATACTTGATTTAAATTTATATTTTCACAAACATTAAAAAATCCTTACCTGTAAAAAGTGCTGACTGTACACTAGTTACGCATAATGGAAACGAACACCTATGAAACGAAATGAATCCTTTAATTAATATGATTTATCAATTTGGACCTTATCGATAAATATTACCGGTATTGGTGACGTCAAACTTTTCCTTGTCAAGAGATCGAGGAAGTTTCTTTGCCTTGACGTGTGTTTTTTCTGTTGTGTGATTCTTTGTTTGATAGTTGTAGAATTCATCCTCGATTCCGAAGAACCCAAACCAGGAGTCATTTTTCGCGTTTTTGCCTTTTCTGTTGATACCTCGCCCCAAAATTTAGTTTCATCCTGAAACCTTATTACTCTCTACAATCAAAACAGTGAGATGAATATTAAATAAACGTTGACACTTTTAAGGGCGTTGTATAACGTTATCATTTTACATTGTTATATTGTTGGATCACGCTATCTACTTTTATACTTATACGATGATATCCCCTGCAGGATTCAAACCGAGAAGTCTCAGAGTCAGGCAACAAAGCCTGCACGGACCTAACTAATAGCTAGCCATCTCGCCCACCAGGCCTCGATCACACTTTTTTTTTAATCGTTATACCACAGAAGCTTATGAAAACGACTTCGAAAGGGATAGCGATCGAAAGGTCCTTAGTCATATTATCTTGAATGGATGATTAAACTTAAATTCATAAACACCCCTTATTTTAACCTGCATACCGAAAGTTGGCTCACTTACCACTGAATCGTAGTGCAAATATAATGCAAGTTGGGATTAGTTTTGACGTCAATAAAATAACTGGCAAAAGATCGCTCATTGTCCATATATTTAGATGTCGTTAACTTTCGAAAAATGTTCCCTATCAACTATATGAGAACAGAATCAGTACAATCACATTGATTTAGTGCAAAGTAACAAACAGGACTAATTATCAAACTGTTGATCCCTGGTCACTTCAATGGCCTGCCAAAAGTGTTACGGCTCATTTTGGGGTATGATAAACATTTATCTTTAAAGAGCCACTCCGTGTGTTGTTGGAGTCATATATGCAAAACTTAATCAATGGTGTCGACTGTTACCAAAAGGACACATTTTAAAGCTTATTGGTTTTTACAGTGACAATATGAAGGTAGAACGTCGCAATTATGATCGAAAACCGGATAGTGGCGCGCGTCAAAGAGTCAAACGTAATTTTCGAGACTTATCTCAAACAGCCAGGAGGACAGTTAGGAGTTGGTAGCGGTTGTTAGGTAATATTACTAGTATCAATGGATATTGGAAGTGATATCTACACCTCTGTACATTTAAAAGGCTGTTTTTAGATTTTCATGGAAAACCAGTACTTGTCATATCTCTGTCTTGTCGGACATGAAACGTTAAGATGTTTTGATTTTATATCCCCACATGAGACCCTTAGGTTTGTATCAAAGGTAAATAACATGTTATGAAAATCACGGAGTGGCTCTTTAAGAAGAATGTATCGGCACATTTGCATTGAAAATTTAACAATATACGTTTCTTTTTCGCAATGCTGCGATACCTCAAAGACATTCCAAAGTACATGATATTTGTTCTAGAATACTCAGTTATGTAAAAAAAACTTTTGTATGCAGATGTATTTAAAACGAGCGTAGAATGGAAAACTTAAGAGTGTCCATTGGTAATAACCAGTTATGGCAAATTTGGTGTGTTTTGTTTTTTGTGTTTTGTGTTTTGTTCTTCTTCTCAACCAACAACCGGGAACTGACAATCTGAATTTTAAAACAGATTTGCAACTTTGACATTTCGTTTCCCTATCTAATGCACAAGGCATAATGTTTTGCAGCTTACTGATTATAATTTTCTTTTCAAAACCTGAAAGCACAAATGTACTTTTGTTAGAAATAATTTTGGGAACATCAACTTTATATTATCTTAAATGCTACAAACAGAATAGTTTTATGATATATACATTGAATTGATGTTTACGTAATAGTTATGTAAAACATTATAACAAAATTATCAAACCAGTCACTATGAAAAGGCAACTATAGCAAAATATTCATAAATAAACATTATGAATATATTTAAGAATAGTGTTAAATTTTCAGTTGTGCTTATCGTTCAAGGTGAAATAGGATAGAAAAAGAAAGTACAGGTAAAGCAATTATGAAATCTAAATCCTTGGGTCGATTAAAATTTCCATTGTTAATACATAATACTTTCATGGTTACATGTAAAAGATTCGATTAATCATTTTATTTTCAAAACCTGAACGCAAAATTCAATGACATTCAGCAGAAGATTTTTTTTCAGAACATAAAAGTATCTCCAAATTCCCGGAAATGGAAAGACAGAAATTTTTTACTATAAGATGTATCAACATAAGAAGTCGTGATCGAATTGATAAGAATAAAAAAATATATTCTAAGCATCATAACACCATTCCAAAATTGACGAGTGTTCAATTAATTCGTTTTGGAAATGATCTTATATGATTTGCTAATGAAGTTGTGGTGAATAAGAGAAATCTAGTTTCCAAAATGTGAAAGTCCCATCGGAAAGTACAGATACAAATATATGAAGATGAAAACCTGAGGCCAAATTGATGTTGGTATGCTTTCCCCAGGGTTGTAAGAAACTTGGCATCCACATCCTGCTTGTTCAGATGTCTCAAACGCGGGATGTGTTTTACCCAGGCAGAAGGACGCACAACTCATCACGTCAAATCCATCATTGAAAACGTTTTGAGAAATGAATCTTAATACATCACTTTTACAATGGTCTGCTTCAACGCTTTTGATACTTAGAACAGAGAATAAAAGAAAAATGAAGAAAGATAGGTAGAATTTGAAAACCATCACTTTTCCTGTACGAATGGCATATGAATACAATAGACCACTCAAGCGCCTCATACTGTATGCAGGCAAACTTCCTTTCGAATCATAACATTTCACAAGGGCATGAATAACTTATAAACTGCTTATACGTAAACAGTATCATGAGTGTGCGAACATACCAATGGACGATAAAATTCTTCTTGGTAAAGCTGAGACAAAAGGGGATAGACAAATAGTGAAGTGATATTCAAACCCGAAAACGGGAAAAAAACAAATACGAACCTTCACGTTTACAACAAATTCACATGTCAATTAATTATGTAGACGATCAATAGATACGTATCTGTGTTCTCATATTTAGAGTATTTTATGGTGTTGTCTCTTTGCGGTTCACTGATTTTAAATCGCAACAGAAACTGCATTACATATTCATTCATTTTCTTTTTTGTAAAGGTTAACTAACGTTTTCACTTACAGCCAAATGCAATTCAAGTTACATGATATTTAAATTTGCGACGTAATCAACTTTCGTATTAATTTCCTCTCAGGCGTTATATATATTTTATCATGTGTTTTTGCTTGCAATATTTCAAAATATGCTTTTAAAGACCTTGGCTTTTTATCAGTCCTGCTGTAAATTTAATTCGCTTATAACAACGGTTACGATTGGATAGTATATTATTATCGCTTCCAGAGGTTCGAAGAGGAGTTTATATTTTTTTTAAAGAAACAATATCCAAATATATCCTCATTAACGCTCAAGAAAGAAGCATATTCTTATTTGGTCTCAAAGAAGACATGCAGGAAGTGATGAAATATTAAAAAAGGTACATGGTTCCAGGTCAGTTGCTTTCCATTATTCTGTATTCTGTAGATATAGTTAAGAAGCAAACCAATGTTTTTGTTATTTCAAATGTCTTTATGTTTTGGTTTATCCAATTTCAAGTTACACCCAGAAGGTGGTTATGAATATTAGTAACTTAATAAAGTATATTAGCATTTAAGGTACATTGCACTGTGTTTTCCTCTCTTGGAGATAAAATAGTGTTAATTACAAAACACTTAATGACAACGTGGACCAGTAAAGGAACTCATCTGATTCAGTGAACAATTAGTGAGAATAAAAATTACGGATGACATTCAAAATGTTCGCCTGATTTCTAACTTGTATTAACATTCCATTCGCCAGCCTCAGATTTTATTCATGACAGAAATGCAATTTAATGTACTCTTTTGGATAATTTTATCAACACTCATTATAATTTTTTAGGTAAAAACCAACCAGTGAATATATTTATATATTTTAGATAAATCATATTTCACCTCAAGTTATAAAAGCGGAATGATGCATTTTGAACGACACATTGATTGATTTATTGCAACGAATATTTATGGTCGTTAGCTAGTTTCAAATGAAACTTCTCTAAGAATGACCACATTAGCACTGACCAGTCTGTCAGATTATCGCCCAGACGACTTGATTACAATAATAGCGATGAGGCGGTAGCGTGGCATTTACACTTTACAATTTTATTGGAAAATAATTCGAAATTAATTATCAGTGCGATACGTCTATCATTCGGTTATTGAGTATATTTGCTGATATTGTATGCTTAATATTTCCATAATTGACACATATATCGTTAGGTTAATATTTTATGTTAGATGTACTGAAAGTATTTGTAAAACTCTTTTTTTATATCACTTTCATGTTTCATTTTTCAATGAATGACACTAGAAGTGAAATGTGAAAATTGTTACATTCAATCGCGAATCTCTGGGATCTTTTCAAGTGTCAACGATGTATGTGTAATGAATTAAGGTAAAGCTGTATCCCATTTTGTTATCCTACCATTCCGCCTTATAAAGCGTACACTTTGAAAAGTTAGACAAATCATGGAGCGATAATCAAAACCAAACGCAGCTTCAAAACTCCAAAAATAACTTTCCATTTACACTAATTCCAAATGTCAATCATTGATTTACACGATCAATAATTAAGTGTCTGTGTTTTCAAAACTAAGGGTCTTTAAATTGGGAACCATGGTACGAAACTACCTAATAGGTGGCGCTACGGAATTTCCGTCCTTGTTGAAAGCTCCGTTTGTCCTTATTCCCATACAAATGCCTAAAGCCACAAACACAGTACCATGTGAGGTATTGGTGCCGAATTTCATGTAAACGAGCGATGTTTATATGAAGTTTTCAGTTAATGGCGACAACACGATGTTTACAAAATAATTGTATGTAACGAAAGCTTTCTAACAATAAAAATTCGGATCATGATAGTCGTAAATGGCGGGCGCCAATAATCTGAAACCGGAAGTGAAACGAATAAGGTTGCATTCTCTATCGGGTGTCATTTTCAATGCAACGAAATTGTTCTATATGATTAAATTGTTTTGTGAAAAAAAGCGACCAATTATGTTACTTTTTTCCATATTAGCAGACCAAGTAAATACTTAAAAAGAAACCGGCGCCTCGAGAGAGAGTCGAGGCCGTTACCTAAATGTGAAAATGCACTTTAATATTCAGTGACAAATTGTACATAGCTATTTCTGAAAAACTAGGCTTCACGATTTAGGAACTTCAGCATAATCGGTTGTTATTGAAATGCTGAGACCTGTTGCTTTCAACACCAATCAATGTAATATTTTTTCAATATTCTAATTCAATCAAATTTGATGATAAAATTTAGAATAATATATTTCATTAACCCCTGACCAAACACACATACATGTACGAAGGTAGGCCAGTACCTCTCATTTCATCGGGTATCTAAAGTTTCCCATACTATTTTAGTTTCAAGGGCTCTCATTGGTTATGCACATATTTGATCAACATACCATATATTGCTGTCATGTATTGCTCCTACATCAATGTTCTTCTTGAACTTTCGTCCGTGAAAACTTCGCTCACTTTGTTATTTGATTACGTTAGCGATACTTTATGGATCGAATTCCGACGCGCTTCCCAGCGGATTAGTACGTCAGGTTTTCCCTTTGATAGAATCTATTTGTGGCTATAAGGACAGTCCTATCGGGGTATTTTTTGGTGGAAACGAAATTCATTGGGACATTACGGTTAATACATATATGCTCTCAGAAAATGATTATAACAAAACCCTGTTGAAACATGTTACCAAGGGTAACATTTTTGATGATTTAGATTTGACAACTAGATAAATAAGAGCGCACACTCGGTAAAATAAAACAACATTGAGAAGGGTAGCCACACATAAACGCTAAGAGTGTGATGAAGCTTGCTAAGACATTACAAGGCATTGTTGATAAATCGTATCATAAATCATTTGTAAATGTGATAATATTTCATCCATACTTAAAGTTTATTTCCATTACATTGTAATAATAGTAAAAATGCAGCGCTTTTTATCATGTCATTTTCCCTCGAAACAAAATGGCGGGCCGGACGCCGATAGGACAGACAATTTAAGTGTTTCTGCATCAAAAGGGATATAACTTTTGCTATTCATGCATTTCCCATACCTTGTAAAGGTTAATTGACGACCCCACTTACAGTCGTCCGCAATAATAGTTACAGGGTATTTAAGTTTCCGACCTTATAAATTTTCCTATTCATTTCTTCTCGTGCATGATATAAAACATGTGTTTTTAAGTGTTTTTTTGCTTGAAAAGTATTTTCAAAGACTTTAAAGAGGCAGTAAAACGTTTGTTAAGAGAAATAAAGCGATCTACAGAAAACTGAAATAAATTTTGCCAATTGCAAAACGTTTTTTTTTATAATCGAAAGCAGCTGTTTTAAAACAAACGTACCATGAAAGCTTAAACCATGCGAATCCATGCACCTGCATAAATGATTTCACACAAATATGGCCGTCAGTTGTCTCTGCTTTGATACTTGATTATTTCCTCCATTAAAACGGATGATCGGGCTTCATATTGAATGGTTTCACCCTCTGAAAATGATACAATAGATAAAGGTTTATTGGGGAAAATTGCAAATATTAATCTTTTAAAAACGTGCTACTGCCCCTTTAAAGATTTCTTTCACCTTCTACAAATATTATTCCTTTGTATATTGTTTTCTAATTCAGAGGTTATATATACACAATTTAGTATATGATAAATAAATATCTAATATATCTTATCAATTTAAAGAATACTTTTTAGGTTTTTCATCATTTATAAGTATGAAAGAAGTAAATTAGTATTGCAGGTACATTGTACTAGCCATTTGCGAAGGGGTGTCATATCTCGGTGATAGAAACCCTTTCTCCACGAATTGTTTGTAACAGAAATTGCCAACAGTGTCAAGTTGTAAAGTCTATGTTGAAATATACAGAATACTAAACGTCCGTCCATTTGATACTAGTTCTATTATAGGAGTTAATTATTTATTATGAAACGAGAAAAATGTAATTTGATAACATATCATTTACGAGGTTAATAAAAAATAGTAATAAATGCTAGGAAGTTTAGTATTCTGTTTACTACTCATCGACTTAGATTTAGAATATTTGTCGATTAAGATCTTGAATTCCCTCGACTTGGCAGCTAACGTCAATGTCAACATTGTAAAGTCACAAATACATACTATTGTGACGTAGTATTTGTTCTGGTATAACACTAGTTTAATATAAGTGTCACAGCCTAACTATTTAATCTTTTGTTGCATAATAAATGCGCAGTGAAGTGTCTTAAGTCGGCAGGGTTCAAGGCATCCCCTCGCCACCCTAATCAGAGCTCGAGGCAGTAATTGAACGACCGCTGTCCTGCTGACTTGACATTATGCAACAGTTTCAAACTGACATCTGTTGTGTAGTTTTAATGTAATTCGACCCTATTGTCCATATTCTATAAAAGCCCGTCCATATCGTTAATCAGGCAGACAGGTTCGGAGTCGCAGCTACGGCACGACACAATCCCCGACTTCTCTCGCCTGTGGACGCCATTATTGTACAAGTTCTGGTGAAAACCTCCCGCAGAAAATATAGAAGAAAAACACAAAGTCTTCTTGTTTGTCATCATTTGAAACCGGCTTGCCACTTCAAGTGGAGAAACACATATGTTGTATTTCAAGCTGTGTTATAAGGAAAATCAGCAAGATGCGAGAAATTACGGATAATCTGTCCTGAGTGGATTATTGTTATAAATTCCGAGCTTCAGCGAGGAATTTATCACAATAATTCACGAGGGACAGATAAACCGTAATTCCGAGCTTCGAGTTGGTTATTCTTTTTCTTACCCAAGTCAAATGTAAGAATATTAACGGTACTTTTGGAAAATACCTTCGTGAAGGCGAGTTGCAAGTAAACTCGGTCATTGTATTCATGTGCGACGATCGAACAACGATTATGTTATGACGCAGTGAAATGTAATCTCTGCAATTCATTACATGTTTGTGGGTAATGCATTACGCAAGACAATCCTAAATGAACGAAATAGTAAAACAAACCACATATAAAACATTTTACGTTTACTATAATTCCATACGAAATTAAAAACAATGTTTGTTTCGAAGTCTCTTTGACACGGGTACGCTGGACTCACCGAACGAATGAATAGAAATAGTTCTATCAGCCAATCAGATCTCGAGTTATTTTTAGAAAAACTGTAATTCCCGTGACCTTTATGAAAACTTTTATACGCGGCATATTTGTGCTCGCTTGGGTAAGAATATCTCCTATATCCACTGTGGTATCTTACACGGGCAAGTAATGAATATGATACATACACGGTATGCATATGATAACTTATAAGAACTATTTTCAGTAAGTCAAAACACTTTAATTATCAAAAGTTTAAAAGAGGTAAAAATCAGTGATATTTTACATATCAGATGTATTTTATTTCCCGTTTCGACTCAAGTTATACAACTGGAATAACACATTGGTTTCATAATAGCATCAGTAATGTATGGTCGATATCTATTTTCACTGGACCTTAATAAGGCCACATTAATAATAACCAGTCTGTAAGATAACCGCCCAGACGACTTGATAGCAATCATTGTAATGAGGTGATAGCAATGCGTTTACAAACACTTTACAAACCTATAGGACAAAATTCGGAATTGATTATCAATATGATTTGTCTATAATACAGTTGTTGAGTATATTTTGCTGACATTTTATGCAACATGTTCCTGTAATATCAGTGACTTGATGTTATTAATACTGTACAATATTACGCTACTGTCGTTATGATTATTATAAGTAAAATAGTTTTGAAAGGAATACCCTTTGTAAAACTCATTTTATTCATCATTTCTATGTTTATTTTTTCGATAAATGCCACTAGAATTGGGATGTGAGATTTATTATGTTTTATTTAATCCGTAATTTTGGGGATATTTTCAGAGCTCCACTAAGTAACTTTTATAACGTGTTTCTATGCAAGGAATGCAAGTATATGTGTATCCCAGTTTCTTATGGCCCTCATTCGACCTGACGTAGGAGAAAGCTTATATTTTGAAACGTCATGCATTTTCGAATTAGAAAAGTTGCCATTAAGAAAATCTTGACTTTTTTCCATTGAGAGACGATTGTCAACAGTTAAACGATTGATCGTTATAAAACGACTGTTGTCGTGCATGGCAGTACTCGGATCTGATACGCAAGGAGTAAAGTTTGATTGGTTTTCAAGATTAAATGAGATTGATGTGCTTATCTGAATAACATATGCCTGTAATCTCTTGGTGGTTGGCAAAAGTATTCCTGCCCTTTATACCACCCATGGTTCGCTAATTCCAATCGATGATCGCAGGTTTCACCGCAATGCATAGCCACAATGGTGTCGCGGGCTTTCTCCCTGCAATAATACTTGCAGCCGCGCTAGAAGTGAAATACTCTTGAAAGCGGCGTTAAACCCCAAATCACCTCACCTCCTGCCGTGTACATTGTCTTTCAGTCATGAGCTTTTAAATACTTTAATGTTAAATAACATTTGCTCACAAAGTCTATGAAAATGTCAGAGATGTATTATATATGAATCATCATTTGAGTTTCTTTTACAGAATAACCTGATCCACTTTCCTTCTATTTTGTTCTACACAAGAGTTTACTATGTCATATGTAACTCCATGCTATTAACGTAGATGACATTATTTTTGGTTTAGATAGGTATTGTCTCATCAATATACAAGACGTATATAATTGCTTTTAAGTAGAAAGTAATGCTATTTTGACTTAATGTTTTTTTTTCTTGACATTTTGGAAAAGACAATCATACCGCCTTGAAAATCCCCAGGTAATTATGTGTCTGAAATGTTCAAGATTTTTTATGAATATGTAATATGTTTGACACAAATATCATTATTGCTTTAAAGCATCATATTTAATATTCTTTTGAATCATTCGCTATATTAATAATTAATTATTGTTATAATTTTTATTTTTATTTTTACTACTATTAAAGGGGATCATATTGCACAAATCTAATCTCCATATCTTTAATCCTTTTTTTGCGGAGTTGTAAATCTAACCAATATAAAATAAAGTAAATCATTTGCGATTGACTGTCCGTGTCTGCTTCTCTCTTTCTCTCTCCATCTCTGACACTAACAACAACATATTATCCTTTCTTTTCTTAAGTTTACCGTTATAAGTCAATATATATATATATTTATATATGTATATATATATATATATACACACACATATATGATATATCCATATGTGACCTTGCGTTTTAACCAATTCAACTTTTTGATATATATATATATATATATATATATATATATATATATATATATATATATATATATATATATATATACAATATTATTTATCCTGCTCTCTATTGCCTGATATGAATTCACAACATTTAATTTCACCTCTCCTTACCCCACTTCACTCATCTCACGTTAACAAACCTCACACTCTACATGTCATTACAACTCACCTCACCATACTCACTCATTTCACTTCATCGCAGTTCAGTTTATCTCACCTCACTACACCTCACCATACTCACTCATTTCACTACACCTCATTTTATCTCACCTCACCTCACCATACTCACTCATTTCACTTCATCGCAGTTCAGTTTATCTCACCTCACCTCACCATAGCCACTCATTTCACTTTATCGCAGTTCAGTTTATCTCACCTGACCTCACCATACTCACTCATTTCACTTCATCGCAGTTCAGTTTATCTCACCTCACCTCACCATACCCACTCATTTCACTTTATCGCAGTTCAGCTTATCTCACCTCACCTCACCATACTCACTCATTTCACTACACTACACCTCATTTTATCTCACTTCACCTCACCTAGCCATTCTCACTCTCTTCTCTAAATATCATCTTATTGTATCTCACCTCACCATACTTACTCATTTCCCTAGAGCTCATTCTATCTTACCTCACCTCACCTAACCATAATCACTCAATTCCTTACACCTCATCCTATTGTATCTCATCTAACATCACCTCACCCCAACAAACTCACTCATTTTACTGCACTTTACCTCAGTTTATCTCACCTCACCTCACCTCACCATACTCACTCATTTCACCTCATTCATTTCTCAGCTCACCTTACCATACTCACTCATTTCACTACACTACACCTCATTTTATCTCACTTCACCTCACCTAGCCATTCTCACTCTCTTCTCTAAATATCATCTTATTGTATCTCACCTCACCTTACCATACTTACTCATATCACTAGAGCTCATTCTATCTTACCTCACCTCACCTAACCATAATCACTCAATTCCTTACACCTCATCCTATTGTATCTCATCTAACTTCACCTCACCCCAACAAACTCACTCATTTCACTGCACTTTACCTCAGTTTATCTCACCTCACCTCATGCATACTCACTCATTTCACCTCATTCTTTTCTCAGCTCACCTTACCTAGCCATAACGACTCTTGTCTCTAATCTCACCTCATTTCTTCTCAGCTCACCTCGCTATACTTACTCATTTTATTACTCCTAATTTTACCCTACCTCACCTCACCTAACCATAATCACTCATGTCATTACACCTCACCTCATTGTATCTCAACTAACTTCGGGTCACCTCACCAAACTCACTCATTTCACTACACCTCACCTCATTTTTTCTCACCTCACCTCACCCAGCCATACTCACTCATTTTACTACATTTTATCACATTCTTTTCCCAACTCACCTCACTTCACCTAGCCTGCTCACTCATTTCACTACATCTCACTTCAACCTCCCACATCTTACCTGATCTCACCTCAAATAACCTTCCCAAACCTCACGTCACCTAAGCTCTCCTAATCTAATCTTAGGTCAGTTTACCACATATAATTATGCAAATATTGAGCCGGTATACAGACACGGGGAAGCGCTCACAACTTCTACAAGGGTTAAAGGCATTTTATGGGTGGTTCAATTGCATTTTGGCAGTTGTGATAAGAATATTTCTTAAAATTTGATTTTCATCTATAAAACTTGGTTTACAAGAAAAGTGCTGTCGATGTGACGCACACTGGGGTGTAAGAAAAACTGAAACACAAACTCTCGAAAAAGTTATACTTTTTTTAAATACTGGAGATTTTTTACTTTTATCTTGAAGTGCATGCGTTTATTTGTTACTGAGAAAAGTGGTTAAAAGTGTCTTTTTAGAGTCGTATAATTTCTTATAAAATTTATTGTACTTTGACGTAATCAGAAACGAACAAAAACATTTGTAAAAACAAAGTATCGATCGTAAATGTCACGTATTGCTATGAGAACTTTTTTGGTCATAAACTGTCACATTTAAAGTTACAATAAGTTAGCTATAGGGTCCTTTTGTATCCAAATATATTGTCGGGTTAAGTATTGTTATCTCCTGTGATAACTGTCAAATGCACATTATGGTCATTGTTGGCCAGTGGAGATCTACAATTTCTCGCAAAGCAAGCTAATATGCATGTTGTTTCTAGGAATACAAAGCAGCAAAGGATTTTATGCTCAGAGAACTTGATGGTAATGTAAAACTAATATACTGTTTAAATGCCTCTATAATTTGATGAAACATCACACACCGTCTCCCTAATGACATGCACAATGTGTGTGCGTGTGTGTGTGTGTGGGGGGGGGGGGGGGGGGTGCGCGTGTGTGTGTGGGGGGGGGGGGGGGTGCGCGTGTGTGTGTGTGTGTGTGTGTGTGTGTAGTAATGTGTAGTTTATACCTTGTGTTGAATAATCATCAAAAGTGCAGAATTTCTGTATTTAAAAAAAACACTCATAGACAAATGTTATAGTCTTTGTTGAAAGATCGAATTCCATCCCCATCGCCAAATTCTAATCTTGTCACCTTATACATTCATTTGTGTATCTTTACATGGATATTTTCACCTATTTGTACCAGTTACGCATTTGATTAGTATTCAATCATTTCAATAAGATATAAACCAATTATGAATAGTGTATATTCATAATGATATTATGTTTCCACGAGGAATACAATATCGATGAATTTGAGAACTGATGAAATAAGTCGAAATTTCTTCAAAGCTTGAAGGATGTTTCATTACCAGACGTATGGTCTTAATCAAAGTAATTCACAAGCCCAAGTGAACATTTAGTAGTCCAACTGCATCCCTTGGGAGTCACGTGAACTCCAGCAAATATCCTGAGTGCAAGCAAGGCTCCTCAGATGAAAAGAACTTTGGAAATGGGCTGGTATTTGAATGTTGATTAGTTACTCGAATACTTTGATCCATGGTAAAATGTTCTTGACAGCGGGCAATTTGCATTTTGAGAGGTTTTCATTGATTACTCTAGAATTAATCCGTGTTGAAAAACATCACTGCATCAAATAATCGGGAATAAATTCAAATCATTTTTTAAAGTGTGAACGTAAGTTGCATGAATGTGCACATCTTAAGTGATGACACATTTGACAAGCTGGAATTGAGACTACAACCTCTTTGCGATGGATTTAAGAAGTTTGGAATCAAATATTAAAATTCCTGATAAACCTAATCTTATGTAATGAAAGCAAAAAGGGTAGGAAAAATAAAAATACATGCACTGAATTAACATTTCAAAAATGTAAAAATATTTGATTATATGTCGACTATTATATCCATGATATACTTTATATCTCTGATACATCGTGTACAGTGAGACAGAACATATGAAATCGGTACATAATTGAAATTAACAGAAGGATTAATGAATCTTATGGATAAATGAATAGCAATCGCTCAATTACGCAGTAATGACGATTCTATGCTCATCTTTATATTGTATTATAGGAGACTAGTCATAAAGTTCATGCGTGGATAATGAGATGATTAGAATAGTTTATTCATTAGGACCTTTTAGAACTATACTGTCAGTTCATACGGAATGTTTATTAAAGAACTTTTTCATAAGACAAAAATTTAAAGATAAAATTAATCCTTGAATGTAGAATAAAAAAAACTTAAGATGTGGACGTCCATACACAAATTTAGAAAGACATGTCAAAAGACACCTTGATACGTCATATGAAAGTGAAAGTTTTTTTTACAAACCTCCTAAACATTAATTTTAGCACGAGTGACTTCTAATTGTTGACACGAGATTAAAATATGCCCAACTGAGTTCAATATTAATGCGTGCTAAAGAAGGGTTATTGACTAAGTTGATGAGATGTGAGATAGCTTTGTTTTACCATCTTTTGTATATAGCATTGTTTAAGAGTCGTGCATTTTTATGTCATTGTGTTTTAATCGCTGGTCATTTATGGTCACCAGTTACAATTTTCTGTATCATTCAGTGATATTTATCTAGTCACTATCTCCGCTCTATATCAAGTAAAACAAAATGAATTATTTCATATGTTTATTACATCAATTCAAGTAGAAAGTAATTGGATCAATAAACAACTGACAAGTTATTACTGTACATACACTACAGTCATGAAGCCACAATTTTGGCAAAAAGCTGTTGGGTAAAAAATCCCATAACATGTTTTTATTGCACATATACATTCAATATGTATTAAATAATCTTACATTTTATGCAGAAAACTGCAATTTTGTATTTTCATAATGTTGAGCATAATTCACTTCAACGTGAAATGCTTACTTACCTTAACAATTACAATATATGATAGAACACGTTTAGTGCCCCCAGTCTGAATATAAGACATAAATAACTACGATTATTTAATTTTCAACATATCGATTAGAAAAACTATGCATATAAGTTTACTCTTGAATTGTATTTGTAGCACATGCCTGTACTATTGGTCGACTATGTAACACAAACTGGAGGTGATTAAGAAATTAAGTATCCAAAGAGCCTTAATTTGGTTATTACATGCAACTTCGAGGATCAAAGCTTGAATATACATAAGGATCACCTTAAAGCCTTAACAAGTACACATATTTACACAAATAACACTAAGGCCAAGACTAAATATGAAAATAGACAATATACACATATTCAACAAATCCACTTGTTTTTATATTGCCACAGATAAAATCAACATCAAACATATTTCGTACCGAAATTTATCACACAACCAACCCAAATATTATCGGATAACCCTGGAATATGGAAACGATAAAACAAGTATCACATTTATATAAAGCACGGAACAAAAATGTCCCGAAGGAGCCTGGAAAGAGTTCTTATAGAATAGTTATCTTAAGGGTGATAAAATCGTTTACAGCTTGAGCTTGTGTACTTTAATAAGGGGATGAGTCCATTTTTGGATTCAAACCTCGACCTCAGATTCAGTAAACTACCGGAGCACTAAATGACTCATCAGCTGAAACCAACGTCAAACAGCTGGTAACACGACACCGGTCACCCATGGCTTTATCTGCTGATATTGACATGGCATATTAAACTTATATTAAGCAACATTTAGTCCTTTGTTACTACGTTCCTGGTAATAAAGATACCTTACATTATATAATGCTTTAAAATTTTATGACAGAGACACTAATGTGGTAACGTCAGAACTCTGTCCTGTGTTATATTGAACATTCGTAGGTATGCAATGCCATCATTTGGCACCAACACAGTAGTTGCTTGGGCTTATTATTAGCGAATTAGCTGTTGCTGAGTCGTGACAACACTCCGTGTAAGCGACAAATACCTGATTCTGAGAGAGAAGAGACGATTTTCGCAGAAAAAAGGTTCCGACGAAATATAAAATTTAGTTTTTCTTCATGTCTTATGACATTCTCATATCTGTTCAAAACGAAAGAGCCAAATATTTCCTTTTTAAGCCATCACTTTCTAACATATATGTATAGTTTAAGATTAGTTCTGTAGATGCTCTTTAAATTTCTTCTTGATTTTATATTCGAATGTTGAAAAATAGTGCTTTAAAAGGGAGAAAGCAGAAAATTATCGCATCTAAACGTTGTTCATAAATCTAGAAGAAGTACACAAGTGACAATACGTCGGATGATAAAAGTCCCCTTTTAGAATTTTTTTGTAACCCTCTTCCGATATTATGAATTACGCTTACTCAAGGTTATGGTTCTTTAAGATAACATTCTTGAAGTAGCTGAAGCCATTCTGTTTGGCTCACCATAACATCATGCTCGTGATCTCTCAGTACCTAATCTAAATTGATTTTCAAAAGATCGGACAATTTAAAGGTTCAAAAGCTCCTCAAGCATTAGATGGTTTGGGAAACACAAACGTCTTGAACGATTTACAATATACAATGTAAAAATATCAAATGCAAAATGCAAAACACACACTATACATGATAGTGTCAAAATACATATTTAGTACAAATACATTAATAAAACTGTAGCAAAACATTCATGGAATACCATTTTAGATAAGAATGGTATGTTCGGTCGGGACTAATTATACAACACGTCTTTTCAATTTTGATTTAACTTTCAAAAATATTAGTTTACGATGATTTTGACAAAATCAGACAATCGATGTCTTCCTCCATTAACATATCGTAACATATATCGTTTAAACATACAAATTATGACGAGGAAAGCAGGTCACCTTGTTTGTTTCTTTCCGCTTATGTACAGAACCATAGAAACATACGATTTATTTCATTCGACACATAAAGTATAGAATGACCTATTATAGAAGACCATTGCTCGTGTTAAAGCAATGGGAGACGTCCCTTCATATATAAGCGGAACAAACAACTGTCGTGTGTCGAAGGGAATAAAACGTTTCCAAAAGTCTGACATTGGTGGCAGAGTTTCATGCTTGATTATAAAATTGTAAATGTAAGTGTGATCAATTTGAGATCAACAAAAGTTTACGCGTTTCCCTCCTCATTCCTTCATGTCCACAGCCGAAATAACTTTGAAGCATATGTTATTATTATGTGTTATTGCCAAATTATGTGTTAAGATCATTAATATAGGTAAATATCAAGAAGGTGTAATTTGTGTGACGATAAGATAAGCAATAGAACTGCTTGACGGGTTAGCAATGAGCATGTTGAAAAACCTGAGATCACAAAGTAATGCATTTTAATCATTAAAGACCACAAAAAGATAAGCGAGTGTAGTTAGATTATACAGCCACCTTGATATATGAAATTGTTTGATAGCATTAAGTTTTATAGATAAATTGATATTAAATAATATCTATAGTCGTTATTAGGGTATCCATCTCTTTGTATCCTTTGTGACATTTCTAAGTACTTCCATCCCGAATGCATAATCTCTCTCTTTTAACATTTAATTGTTTTTTTTGTGTTTTAGATTTGAACGAAGATTTTCGATTAACATCTAAACCTCAATATTATGAAATTTTCGATTATTTCAATAATCATTTCAGTATCCGCTTTAAGACGCGGTGCAGACTTCAAGTCCCGTCTATTTGTAACACCGTCTGTTCTTTGAAACCATAAACATCAGATCTGTTTTACTAAGCGTTTAAAACCTCAAGTCAATGTTTATTCAAGCCCTCACGAATTTGAAAATCCTTCCGTTTTAGTAATGCCACTTTATTGATTACAAAAAAAAAAATTCAATATCTCAGACCTTGGAAAACCATGACCTCAGACCAAAGATACTTAGTAATTCCAGATCTGCTGTTTTATCAAATCATGTTCGTCTTGACCATGAAAGCTACAGGCAGGTACAAAGGAAGTTTTGAGGCAGGTAGGTGGCGTTTTGGTCACGTGATCTCGTCAAGATATCGCGAGAGAGGAGAAGAGAAGACAAAGGATGCCGACTAGTGTGTAATGTCGACTGGAGGCACCTGATGGGTAGACATTCTCTGTTATCAGAACTGTGATCTTCTCTTTTGACGTCGGGGGAATCTCATCATGCTGTAGCATCACGCCGCCTGAAGGAAAGGAATGTTGTTGAGGACATTTAAGACGATGTTACAGTCAATAACAAATTCGATTATACAATGGGTTGTGTTTGGTGTTGATAAAGATTCGGCACCGACCTACACAATTGGATATGGAAAATGAAGTACCTGTAGATTGTTACTTGTTACGGATATTAGATCTTAATTATGATTGATATTTCATTACAAAGCGAATTAAAAGCTTGAACTTTATAGATCATTTCCGTTTTATATATCCTTACATTTTGTCCATTTCATGAAAACAGTAATTAATTTACATTTTGAAATTCATGATGGCCATAGTCAATTGACATCGAATCACTTATCGAAAACTTAGTTAGGTATATAGGTTTTTATGTTAAGTTCTTTTTTTTAGAACACCGCGATTGATAAACCAACATCCTCCAAGGTTTGTTTTATTTTCGCCAATGCGTGAAATAAGTTTCTTTAAATGTAGATGAACAACGGAAGTGGATACCAATTAAAAGATTTTTAAATGGTGACGATTAGAATTAAATGGTATGGCCAATGCATATGTAATAAAACATTCCAATATGCTTTTAGATAACAGTTGTTATAAATGATCTTCATTTCAAGTGACTGATAGATGGTATATAAATGGTCCTACAAATTGACTACAAAAAGACGACTAAAAAGGATACAAATTGTATTCGACTAAGACTAAGACAAGTGTTTGGACAAGCTTGCTGTTTATCGCCATTAAAGGGACAGTATTACGTTTTCGAAAGATTTTCTTTCTTCTTTCCCCCAAATAAACATTAGTTTATACCTTTAGTTTATACCTAAATATTAACTTCAGAGGATCAACACATCTAATTATTGATTTCGATCATCCATAGACTTAAATGAAAAATTCAATTATTAAACAAAAACCACTAGCGTCCTTTTTATGTGAACACCTTGTAATCATTTGATGTAGGGAAATATATTTGCATTGACGAACCTATCATAGTACGTTCGTCTGAAACCTGTCTCAACAACCGTGCAGTTTGAAATATTTATATTATCTTCGTGAATTCACTTTAACCTAAAATAACGTGTTACTGACACTCTAAGTATTCTTTCTTAGTAAACAAAAATAATATATCACGTTACCATATTTATTCATGTGTTCATATTCCCTCTACCTCCTACTGACCAAAGCTGTCAACGTCCATTTTCGCTTTGAGGAACTTAAATATGATATTCGTTATAACCAAATATACCAATATGATATCACATCGTTAGTCTAGGTAACATATACTCACTACTTCCTACGGGCCCTCGGGCATACAGCTGAAACCAGTCATTGGACAGGTCCAAGTTGTTGGCCATTTCCACTTTGAGTTTTCGTGTCACTCGGCAATAAATGTACCCATTCTTATTGGCCCACTTGGTTAAGTTCAAGGCGTTTGGTTTGGGTTGGGGAGAGGAGTGAGCAACTTGATTCAGCAAGGATTGAACTTCAATTTCGTCTGATGCTTGGTCTTTCCTTTTGCAAGAAATGATGTCATCCCCGCCTCCCTGTGATAATCAATCGTTCAGAGAATGGAAATTTGGACATTCAGAGAGTCATTTGACATGAACTATTTCACCACGAGTTTGCAAAATTGACGGATATCCATACCAAGAGGAGTTTCAGGAACGTATGAGCAAAATTTGAATCATCATCCATTTCGTTTACTGTACAGATTCTATGAATTTTCTATGATTTTTTCTCTGAAATCTCTCCGAATTCTGTCTGAATATCTCTGAACACTGCACCGTCTTATTCATCCATTTAGTTATTGACGTCATATATCATCATTTCATTCAATACTTTGACATGGTGTAGCGAGGGCACTGTGCCAAGTGTACTGTAAAACGATTTACGATTTTTACTTAATAGAAAGAAAATTTAGTTGATGAGTCAAAGACTGGTAAATTGCAGTTTTATTGATATCATTATTATAAGAATCGACAAATCGGATTTCAATGAAATTCAAATGTTAAACTCACTTAGCAATATATCATTGAGTCATTAACTAAAGGCACGAAGCATATACTTTCCTACTAAACGAATACATGGCGTAAAACGTCCGAGACCTTTCTCTTTCTCAACCCGATGTTTTCTCTTTATTTCCATTTCATTTAAATATACTTGACGCCCATAAAATGCAACCTTATGGGAATACATGAGGTCTTGTAATTACTTCAGATCTAATGAACCTTAATGTGATGTAATCAATGCACGTTGATTTCGTTGGAATCATCAAGTACGTAATCAGCTTATTTTTAAAAAGATCCATAACGTAAAATCTGTTATCATCGTTGCGTCTATGGATAGAAATTCATATTTCGCATTGAATGTAACGTGCTATCTTCTAATGAAGTAAAGGAAACATTTGATTTAGATATGATGAAACTAAAGAGGAGGAAAAGTAAGATTTACGATACAAATACACGTATTACCATGTCACAATGTCTTTTCATTAAACATCAGTGGAGACATTCAAGTGCAGTTGGTTCATGTGATAACGTACCATTTTCTCGTCAGATGAAAATCCAATTGCAACCCATCCATTGGACTTTCCACTGAGCTCAATGTCAATGGTTTCCGCCTCCATGACGTAATACGACAAGAAATAGTCACAAGTCATGTGATCGCAGTCGGAAGTTCCGTATCTGTAAGATATATTCATAATATATATTGTATAGGAAGTTATAGTTTTACTTTTTCAATTGTAACAATTAGAAGTTGGACTTCTTGCACTTATTTTATAATGTTTAAACTAATATGTACACCAGAATTTTATAAGAACTTTTATAAAAAATCTTGCTAAAGCAGCGTATATTAATCCGCTCTCGCTCTTTTCTAATTACCCTGATCTCTTTCAAGCCAAAACCCTCTTATTGCTAGCTATCTAACCAGCCGAAGAGACGGCTCGCATTCTGCAACCGCGACACAACCCGGATGGAAAAAACCGTTGAGTTCAAACAAGTAGCTTTAAGCTTCTTAACTGACGACATTTCATTGGCTGAAAAATTGGTGAACATAGCCACGAATATGAAGCCGCCAGCCATACGAGGGATTTATCCCGAAAGAGATCATGGTAATAGGAAGGAGCGAGAGCGGCTCATATACGCTGATTTAGCAAGATGTTTTATAACGTGCTATTTACACATATATATCAAATTGTTTGGAGACCGTTGGGATATCCCATTTTTAAGACTTTTGTTATGAAATAAGTCTGGAAAATTAAGAGTTGTAGCCGCATTATTAAACATGCCTGACACTGGTAGAAGTAATGCATTCTTCATATTTCATTGAATAATAAAAATGTTTGGCATAGATTAAATAAAATCAATTGTAACAATACATTATTTTCTATTTTGTTACAGATTACCAAGAATTCCTACCGAATGCAAGTTCTGTTCAAACCACAGTGACTAATAGGGGAAGACGTCACGGCACCGTTTCCTGAAGAGATAAAAGTTTGAAAGATTAAACTGAATTTTAAAAATAATGATAAATTGAGAAGCCCGTCAAAGGTAATCGACGAATTCTCGAATTACGATTTTTTAAAAATATTTTGGTTATGCAAATAAACATTTATCCTAAAAAAAATCTTCAAACGATGTTTTTTTCTGCACAGATAATTAATAAGTGCTAGCAAAAAATATCAAAAATAATCCGACAGGAAATCCGAAACTTTATTCAGATTGATTAAAATTGCTCACAGGAAATTTAATGTGAAATCAAATGGTAATGTAATATATCAATTGAACAATACATGTTTAAACTGTTTAATTTGCATTTGAATACATAAAGTAGATAAATAATTATCAGATTTGTTTGACATGGAATGAATTTCAATATCATAATGAATGCAACTTGATGGTTCATGTCTAAACGACAATCAATGGTTTAAATTCATGCAGTAACAGAGAACGGTTCAAATGTGTAATGAGTCACATACCGATATCTCTCCTACATATACTGTAAAGCAGGCATCGAGCAAACCCCTTATACATGTTAATGGTTCATTTGCGACCGCCAATCAAATTTGGCTCATGGCTTTAATTGCTTCTAAAGTCAGAAAAGTGTGCCATTAAGTGGAAATGGTAGAAGATTCCATGACGTTGCCATAGTTACCGTCACTTGCAGGTTGGGGCCCCGGTGCCGCTTCCCTCTTGTTCCTGTGGTGTCGATGTTTGCTCTGAGGAGCTACAGGAAATAAAATTGAACATCTCAGACGCCAAGTTAAACATTGCAGTAATTGACAAGGTATTCTTCTGATTTACGTGAGGTTTTATAGCTTGTGACCTACAATACTTCACTGGCTGGCTGGACATCTTGCAAATTATGTCATAGAGAGAAATCGCGTAATGGAATCATGGATGGACATCTTGCAAATGATATCATAGAGAGACATCGGGTAATGGAATCATGGATGAACATCTTGTAAATGGTATCATAGAGAGAAAACTCGTAATGGAAGGGACGTCGTGTAATGGGATCATAGATGGACATCTTTAAAATTGTATCATATAGAGACACTGTTTAAACGTTGACATACAGATAACGTGTAAAAACAGAAATAGTTTATTGAGAGAACCCATTAAAAGATGAAGCAGATAGTATAGTCTCCCTATCGAGACTCCCTATCGAACAATGTAATCGACACGAGTGTTTAGAAGTTCGTTAATGTCGTAAACAAAGTGTGATTTAAAAACGACACTGAAAAACTTTTCTATTTGAGTCTTATTCGCTTTTTGTAAGAGTTGCAAACCATTTTTACCTCAAACACGGCGTCAAGTCACCGCTTTATAGCTTTTCGAGATGTTCATTTAATGTGTTTATGTCGTTCAGCTTATAAAATGTGTTTCTTTTTGAAGTGACAGTTCGTGCTTCATAATCCCAAAGTTTGGTCGAAATGAAAAACATTGTTTAAGGTCACGTGATATGTAAATCCCTATGATAAGCGTACATCCACGCATGTGTCTTCGCAGAGAGGTGTAGTTCTATTGACAGACATTCTATTCAGTAACAGACCTCCGGTCCAAAATATACATACTTATAGAATTTATTACAAAATATGCGTTGGACATTAATTCAAACCCTTATATTTTTAATCCTAGTATGCAATGTTAAACGGTAAAACCATATTATCAGTATTTGAAATTCAAGTTTTAAAAAATGATAACTTTATTTTGATCATCAGTATCAGTTGTGTAAATAGTGATATACAAATATACAAATTAGGCATACATGTAGATCCCCTATTGTCAGTAAAATATGATAAAATCAAATAATGTCTAATAATATGGAATCAGAGTTTAAGATTTAAAATCAACATAAATCAAGCAAAAAGTAAAGTTTAATACTAAATACATCAATATAGATTTATTTTGATAAATGGTCAACACAATTTTTCTGATTTTGAAATTTATAAATCAATTTACACGACACTGACTGACCCCACTGCACTCAATGAAAGTCGATCCAATCCTTTAGGACATCTTGTAACTCGAGCACACCCTGGGATATTCTCTGAATGATAATATCTATCTTAATGAAAGCTGACATTGATTGTCGTATCCGTAACAAATTATCGAAATTCTGTGCACTTAGTTTATTATCACAGAGAACTATCGCGTGAATCAAACGGATTAGGTGTACCATCATGCATCACAACGGAAAGTTTTAATCTATTTTATTAATAAGTAGGAGAGAAGTGTCAACAATATCATCACCATTATCATCATCATCATCATCATCATAAAATAGTAAAGTAATATTTTTTGTGAAAATATCAATTTCTTATCGAAATGGTGGTACAGGAGGCATGGCGACAACTTTGCATCAGCTTACAAACATGATACAAACGTTTATACAAGTGATACACTAATATAAGTCGTCAAACATTAAGAGTTTGAAATTTGAACCGTTTTCATTTTATGAGTCTACTTAAATTTATCTAATGTTAATACGTTAATGGCTTAATAAATATCTCAGGTACTTTTAGCTTAACTCAGATCACTTTAGCTACTTTATGATTCCCATTTTATTGTCAATGACATTACCAACCATTTGAAATTGAATCACAGCAAGTGGTCGGAATTGTTTGTATTTTATGAGATGATAATATATCTATCAAACCAATCATAATCGTTTTGTAACCATATACTTCGACAAATAAAATAAAGTTACACAGTGCCGTGCTTTATTGAATGGAATTTCTTAAGGTTCATGTTGTACATACGTGTTACAAATGTTTTTTACGAAAGTAAGTTATCCTAAAATTGGCCACATGATCACCAAATCTATCTATATATCTGTCTATCGTTATATTTTGAGCCATAGCGATTGTACACACGATTTCAGATTCTTAAATTCACAAGATATAGAGAAGAAAGTAAAAAGAAAACGAAAATTTACGGACGCTGTGGCAAGCCATATATGCCCACTCTCAGGGAAGGTGAAATTATAGTTATGTTAATCACAATTTAAAACATCATATGTTTCCAATTTAGTGTTTGATAAAAGGTAGGGAAAGGACACGTTGCTTAAGAGGCTATTTGGTGTGAACAGTTTTCTCATTCGTGAAGAGGGTTTCACTTATTAATTCTGTGACTTGCTATCATGAAACTTGTCCGTTCGTCATCTTCATAGATTAAATGATTATGAAGTGATCTTTTCCACTGACATTTCAAACTAATGTCAATCAAAAATATTGATTGATTGTTGAATATGCTGCACTTCTGTCATGGTGACATTCTAGAAATCAATCTGATTTTTAATTTCTACTATCGGACGTTTTGTGTAAAATATGTGATAACAATAACATAATAACCTTAGACCCAATGACACGATTCTGGTGACTTGAGTTAGCAATATTCAGGGACAACAAAATGAGCATTTGTACCAAATTAATCTGTCTTTCTCTTATACTTTAATAACAGTCATGGTGCGAAACAAACGGGATGTCGATAATGTTGATATTTTGAAGGGGCAGTATCACGTTTTTTGAATAATATATTTCTTCAAAGTTTCCCCGATAAACATTAATTTATGCCAAATGTATCATCTTCGAAGGGTCAAACATCTCATTATTCAAGTTTTCAAGTGTCAAGCAAAGTACAATGGCGACCATATTTGTGTGAACACCTTGTAATCGATCGACATACGGAAATGGAATCCTATTGCTCAACTTAAAACGATAAATTCATTTTATAACTGGCTCTTTTTTATCATAAACATTGTCTTGCGATCGGCAGCATTTTTTTCCGTTTTCTTGAGATCATGTTATTTTTCTTTCAATCAACCTGCGGCTGCTCTTTTCAGGAATATCAAACTACTCTTTCTCGATCGGAATCAATATTATTGGAAATTTATCAAGGTATCGGTTCCTTTAAAGCAACAGCACGAAAGGATCAGATCAGGCCAGATCAGCAAACGCATAAAGTATCTATAAAATATGTCATATCTTATTGGAAGGTACATTGTAGTAACATACATTAAAAATACATCTCGAAAATATGAAGATTCTATAAAACATATCGATAGATTTTAATGTTGAATTCATGCCTGAAAAGAACAGCCAGATGTATCAACAATAACGCATCACGGATCATGAATGGACCGCTTGCAAGAATAAGAATGAAGTTTTTAGTAATAATTTATCGTCCGAGATAGAATTATCTTGGTCTGTCAGCAATGCAAATGATTATACGAAACTATAACTAACTGCAATGTCATTTCAGCTGAACTTTCAATTTGCAATTTGACCACCATTATATGATAAGTTACCTTGAGGCTTTGCACACAACGAGTCATTCGATCCGTATTATGAAACGAAACTCTCGTATTTCGAGTTCTTAAAAATTAAAAATAATCATTGTTACGCTATCAAGATGATAAATTGGGGAAAACATTTATTGTTAAGGATTTGAGTTTCATTTACAACCACATAAGTGTATATAACACTTAAATGTCGAGTAGCATACTAATTGTCTTACAGTAGATTTTATATTGGTTTTATTTAATATAAGTATTAAACGCCCTAGTGCAAACCAATATTTCGTAAACACAACGAATGCACAGATACTGCATATCTCTCGATGTTACTCAATACCTTCACTCAAGTAATCTCCCTTGTAAGTTATTTAACAAATATTCACGTATTCAGGTAGTAAAATGTATTTGTAGGGCCTGAAGTATTTAATGTTACGCTGCATTAAATCCGCATGAACTACGATATCGAAAATATTAAAATAACCAAAAAAGCGGAAAAGGCAGTCGCTTTGGTCAATCTTAAAACAATGCAAATGATGTGTTATTAAATCGGTTAATTTACATCATTGCTTTCATAAAACATACTTCATTCTTTGTTCTCAGTTCAAAGTTAATGTAAATTCAATAGCTGCACACAATACAAGTTCAGCCGTTTTCAAGTGTCAATTTTCATTTTCATTGCATCGAGAGAAAGCTTAAACGAATGCATAAATCCTCGTAAACCTAAAAATAGCCAATTTAAACCGTAAAAGCGTGCAATAGTGCCTTTAAAGTTCAAACATATTTATTCACGAAGATTTTGATTGACAAACAAGAACATCTTTGCTTATTCAAATGCCCTCCCTAACTTAAAGTTTTATTTGACAAGATACTTACCTAGGTGATATTTATGCGTCGTGTAAAAAATACTGCCACCGTCTCTTTCTTCTAAGAGGACACTGGAATGAAAAATCTTAGAATAAAGCTTGAAATATGTGATAGGTGTTAGTATAAAATGTTATCAAGAAAAACGATCCGAAATATAGTTTCATTTCATTAAGGGGAGAAAATCCCGAAAGACATGGACGAGAACTAGAAAGTCATTAACCATCATGGTGCAAATCTAGTTTAACACATCAACCATATAAATTTAAAGAGAAGTAAAATGATTACCGTATTAAATAAATTGATTGTGTAATCTATTTTGCAAAGAATCGTATTGTTGTCCAATAAAGAATCTTCTCCACATTGCAAAACAAATAGCGTCGTGGTTTCATCAACACTTTCATATTTTTAGCAGCTATAACTATTACTTCGTCAATTTAGTGATCTTTGTTTTTTTAACCTAGTAAGAATTAAAACTTTGTAGTGATTGCTATTGGCTGCTACTACCCTCAACCAATAGCAATCACTCCCTCAACTCTACCTTAAATGACCTACTACACACTATCAATCAATATTTATCTTTGTATTTGCTGTAAATTAGTTTCCAAAATTATGTATGATTCATTGGCGCGCTCCATTGTCCGGTTTTCGATCACTACTTTTATCACTTTATTGTGACTATATTGGACTAATAAGCACTAAGTTATTTATTTTCAGAAACAACTGTTACATTTTGATAAAATGACACAATTATGAAGTTTGACATATTTGACTACAACAACATACTCTGTAGTCCTTTTCGTCTAAGTCTGAATGCTATTTAATATGCTTGAAAAGATTGAAAAGAACTGTAAATATGCCTGAAATCAACAACGAGCTATTCTCTTCTCAAGACTCTGCTGGTTACTGCACTCATACGATGTCATTAAACATAATTCATTTCTGGTGGTGTAACGCAATACGGCTTCTCCCAGACATTTCAGTTTTTGAAAACATGACTGTCAGACAAATCTCTGCATAAATAAGAAGAGGGAGACAGGGATGGTCACAAATATACAGGGGGAACACTAGGGTCAGGTCCTGGATTTTTCTTTGCAAAGCGACACCTCAGTATTGATTTCTGACAATTAGCTAATACATATCTCATACGTGCTAGCTTCACTATACTTGGTACACATGCCAATCATGATATGTGGATGTGCCTGTTCTCGACTCGATCAAGGGGACATTTCCGTTTATACAAGTATGTTTTTACCACATGATTATAAAATAACCGAGTTGAAACATTTTACTGAGGGTATCATTCTGGCTGATTTAGATAAATGAGAGCGCACACTTTAATCTGTAAAATAAAACAAGAATGAGAAGTGAAGCCATTCATCGGCGCTACGAGGGTGAAAATCCTTGCTACGTCATAACAAGGCATTGTTCATTAGTCTTATCATAAACCATTTGTAAATGTGTGGATATTCTATCCATTCTTATAGTTTCTTTTTATGATGTTGTAAATCAGTAAAGGTTAAGCACTTTTTTTTTTCATATCATTTCCCTCAAAACAACATGGCGGGCCGTAGCCGATAAGCTGGCCTCTTTAACTAGAGGGTAAGTTCCAAGTTATAATTTTGATTTCAAGATATCTCCCCACAAACATTCTATCTTTCAGGATGCACTAGTTTGGAGGTGTAAAAAAGCGGTCCACACCATAGCACCATCTGCCCTTTTAAACAACGAGTTGGTTAGTTAGATACTTACATAATATTAACACCATCATTCCCTAAGGCATGGACATCCAGTTTTTCTTTGTTGTGGTTGTTGCTTGGCAACGTGATGGTGTCATTGGTGTTTCGACAGGTAGAAACTTGAAGTTCTGTGGCAGAAGCTATGAAATGGGCATCGCTCTCTGTCAGAATCCATACTCGAAGAATCCTTGGACATCGTCGGATGACAACTGCAACCAAGATAGAAAACATTATGAAAAATAAACCTGATTATGTAAAAACAGCATTAAAATGACATTACAGACATGACAGTATCTTTAATAGTGAACCCTTTGTCAGCGAAATAAAGAGATGTTGTTTTTATATATCAAACATGTACATAGGTGATAGTCTCGTTTGAAATTATTATCCCAAGTATTCCGTTATAATCCTGTCCGTAACCATTTTGTTCCCATTTCGTTCCAGGAGTAGAATTTCAAAACTACAAATCATATCTTGTAAGGACTTTGCATTTGGATAACCAGCCTACTGAAGTGGTGCCTTTTGATATTTTAAGATTCCTTAAAATTTAACTAAAAGTTTTTAGGGAAACAATTTTGATTTAAACTCTGTACAGGTCCTTTTCGGAGTTGACCTCAAAAGCCTCATGTCATCATCATAGTGAAACTTTGCATGTCTGTTACCCAGCTAATGAAGTGGTGCCTTTTGATATTCTCAGACTGTTGAAAACCTAGTTGAACGAATTGGATTACATGTATATACGTTTTAGTATTGCCAAGAATTGTTACTGAAACATCTTAACTGCACTCATTAATTTTTGAAGATATTACGGTTTTATTGAGATTGATTGAATGCGACATCGAAGAAATATCGACAATCCATTCTAACTTTGTTGAAAAGTTTCAGCGTGAAGCTGAAACCATAACAATATTCTAAATTATTTATGAACATCACATCAGACAGACAGGCTTCACATCCAGGTCTGAAGCGGATATAATCATCATATAAAGAAAAGGTCATCATAAAATTAGAATCATGCGTCTTATCTAGACGATGGTAAGAACAAGTTCTTTGATGAGTTTGCCAGGAAATGATACTGAAGGTCTTCCACTAAGCATGTTCATATTATGCGGTTTCTTATGGAAAATAACTAACAGCGTTGCTGCCGACACAGATTACCAAAATCAACTTTGTGCAACATCCTCTCTGTAAGAAGCAGAGTAAGATAAGCAGAAAATCCAGGAAACGGTTATTGAGATATCGCGCTGATAAGGGTAAAAACGATCATGTATCGTTATGCCCTTGAACTGAAAGTGAACGACACATCCTTTAAGAAGACCTTTCTATGATTGTGGCAAACTAGCAAATATGAAGATTATCTAGTTAACAATTTTTTAGGGGAAACGTAATATATAAATGTTTTCTTCAAAATGATCAAATACCACTTCTACTCAATGTCACATGATCAATGATAACAAATATAAATAATATGTATATATATGTGCTTTCCCAGGAATAGATAAAACACACGAATACAATCTAAAGCAAAGAAGGGAGAAATTGAAAAATGTCCAACTGGAGGTGTACTACGAAAGAAATTGTATTTAGGGGATACTACGATTCTAATTTTCTCACGAACGAAAGCAATTTCGCTTATTAACGATTACGAAAGAACACTTGGAGTGACGTACATACAGCTTTTCTGATTGTTCAACGAGACCACTACACGGTAGCCAGTAATTACGCTGGGACATAGATAATTCCAGCTACTCACACCATCAGCAACATGCTAAGCAGCTCCATAGTAGTCACTTCTCACTGAAACTGTCAATGGTGCTATAAGATAGATAACCTTCCTTACATAATGCTAAAATGTTTACAGATACATGTATGGATAATATAAGTGTTAGATATATTCTTATCAACATTGCACATAACATTTAGGTATTAATCATAAATAAATAATCATATATAATTTATATATTAGTGCTTAACGGTTGCGTGTTGTGACAATCTATCCGTTATTTGTGATCGAAATTTATTTTCATGATAGATGATAAATGAGTAATTATATAGCCCAATATACATGTACAATATGTTAAAGTGATATACACGTAAAATATATTCTGTTATTCTGGATAGTAAACTTTGAATACATAAGCCTTTATATTTGCTTTAAAACTTCCAAGATTTAGGTATGTTTTTATTTCAATAGGCAAAGAATTCCAGAGAGTATCGGCAGAGGTTTTGAAAGAAAATTGTCCGAAAACTTCTATTTTGATATGTGTAGACTTTTTGTGTCTGATCGCAGAAGCGTCTTGGTTTGTAGGCACTGATAAAAACGGAATGAATTTGAATTGAAAGTATATATATATTATATGGATAGGACATGTGTTCGTGATTTCGAGTTCTGCCTATATATATTATACACGAAAAAAACTTGAATCAAGGCGGGTTAGGAAACATGTATTTTGTATAATCAACACTTCTGACATTTATTCTGGTTAGGGTCAGTTTCAAACGATTAAAGCCATTTAAAATAAACTACATCAGACATGAATTTTGACTATCATTTCCAATGGTAATCAAGAAGTTGAATACTTCGCGTTTTTTTTGTTGTTTACTATATATGTCTACTGTTAACATTTCATTGAACTAAAAATAACATATATTTGTCAAATGAGGATTGAGATCAAACCAAATAAGATTGTTGGAATCTAAAAAAAAACAGCATTCATTGTATTTACGCACGTAGAAAATCAAAACGAAAATCATAATACTGGAGGTTGCTTTTGGCACTTATTGAACTCACCTGTTTTTTAACTTCATGTTCATTTGTAATTATTCAATATTAAACACCAGTCATATTAACTGTATGTGTAAAGCAAAACGGTACAAAGCATCATAGTTTGACCAAAATAATATAATTATCAATTTATCAATAGTTATCTTTTTCATGTAAGTTATTCTCCCAAAAGCTATACCAAAAGAAATAAAGCAGATGAAATAGATTATAAGATATAAGTTTTTTCTTTTATGAGGTCGTCCTATATAGGGGAGTTGGAAATGTTGGAAAATTCGTGAATTCCTTTTATCAGTGACAATGCCATTTCCTCTTTTTATGCACAGTGTGTTTCTTCATTGAAGAATGTAACATAAATCGTTCTCTTCGAAAGACTTTATATAGTCTGGTTTTTCTTGTTTTCATTGGCAATCAGAATGTTCGTAAAGTTTCTGAATGATTTATAACGTTTGAAGTTTCAGTTACAGTTGAAATACATCACTGAATAATAAAACATCTTGACAGAGTGAAACCTTTCTATTCGTTGGTATCATGTTCAAACATTGTACCGTCGATAACAGGCAGATTTTTCTTGACATTCACGCTGGATGACAATGTTACAATATATGGGCTTCATAAACATGCGAACATGAAAGATAAACCGTGTAAACTTTATATCAATTGTAGCAAGAGACGTCAGAAGCTACTCTAATGTCCCTTTCCGCTACAGCTTGAGTAAATGTCAACTATGAAACTAAAACCTCAGTTCAAGCGTAGGTCCCTCGACAACTCAAATGCCTAGTAAAAACAATCACTATTTCAAAGGTCAAATATGAAACTGACGTTTATTGAAAACCTTTTTTAATAACTATGACATGATTTACTTTAGTTTGCGTAAAACTTTACACTATTTGTTCAAGGACGCCGAAGTTTCAAATATCGAATATTTGTACTTAAGTGAAAAAAAGAATACATTAACCGGCGTTAATGTCTTGACGATCAAATTAACCTACTTTTCCTTATCGTAAATTTAAGAAAAAATAAAACATCGTAGTGCATCATTACGGTAAATGTTATTTTATCACATAAGCTTCGCACCTTTAATCAAAACAGGTCGAAAATGATAAAAATAGACCTCAAACCTAAAACACATCTTCAAAGAAAATGAGATTGATTTACATAGAAAGATAAATTGGATTAAATCAGGGAATTATTTTCTCATCGTTGAAAACATCTATGCATCATTTCACCAGTGTTATTGTATCCTTGGCATGAGGCGATTTTAAAGCGAAAATATATTGATGTGTCAGTTTAAAAAACCCCCTAAAAATCGAAATGAATTAGTTATTTTTCACAGCGACAGCGCATCGATTTAACTGTCGTGTACGTCATATAAATCTTATACACTAACCAGATATCAGAACACAACAGATCACCCTACACCATATATATGAGAATGTGAAGATTGCAAAATTTGATTGATGAAACTCGTAATATAATCACAATAAGTGCACCGAGACAGAAGTAGACCGGTCGATGTTAAGAACGGATACCTTTTCTCTAACTGCAAGGAAATCAATTGATGGACACCTTTTCCTGACAAAATTGCGAAGTCGATGAGAAAGATGTGCCCTTTCTTCTATGTGTGAGAATTTGCCTATCGACCCGACCATGCCAGATTAGAGATTTATAGCTTATCTCGGCAAAATCAATATATAAGTCTCCTACTTTTATGTTTAATGTTCTCTTGCCCACAAGGACTCGAAGACAGTGGGTAAATATGCCGAATCTGATAAACTTCTGATCCCTTGATTAAACTCTTTCCCATCTTATCAGATTCTTACTAAAAAACCTATAAAAGATTTTGTCAAGAGAATAAAAATTTGAAACAAAGAAAACCACTTAAATCAATTCCAGTTACCTATTTGAATGGATGTTACAAATAAAACAAAGTTCAAATAAACCTTGTAATTCAATATATTTGCTGTGTTTGCTTATAAGAAATAACAGAAATATTCTTTGGGTAATTAGCCTGTTATCCAAATAATGTTTTGATAAAGAAGACACATTTACAGCTCTGTAAACACGAAATGAAACAGTAATATCTTCATGATAATATACTGGAATTAGAAATCAGAAATCCTCAACTGCCTGATATAACAACACACTATGATAAAGAAAGAAAAGGGCTGTAGCAGTGATAGATGATTTAGGAATGTTCTAGAGAATTAACTAATTCTCCTAATAAAGAAATTTTGTTCTGGACAGAGATCAAGACCCTAAAATTGCTGTGGAAATGAGAATCGTGTCAAATGATATTAGCCCTCAGCAGCTAAGGGTCGAAGCATCACACTTCAATCCCTGTCTGTTAAATTTCAATTGATTTACAAAGCAAGAAAAGCAACTACGCTTTTTCAGTTGAGTTGGATCGAAATGCAGCATTTCTTATCGCAAATTGAGAATTTGGAACTGTTTCAAACATCTAATCTAGTCATAATTAGATCAAATCCTTGTATTTGCTTTTCAGTGATCTAATTAAGGCAAGTAGTCAAAGATATCTGAAATCACACGAACAAAAACGGAGATGGAAAAAAAAATAGAATCGAGTATTCCACAGTATTCGGAGTCTACTTCGCCGATCAAGATTTTATGAAATGTTATAATTCATATTATTAAATTCATATTATTAATAATAGAAGATGAATATATCATAAATTTATGATCGACATGTCTTCTTAGGTAACTAGGCAAATGTCTAAAAACTAAAACCATAAAGCGAGAAGGAAAATAATAAAGCCATTGGCTCTGTAGCTCATCAATCTGTAAAACGTATCATCATTTGGCTGTAACCATACTATTATAATCCCACTTAGCTACGGGGCAGTAATACTTATTATTTAAGCTTTCTACGCTAATTTCTAGAGAAAAAGGTGAAAATAGTATTTTAGGGCGGAACTCCTGTAATTTTAATGGGGGTTCATAAAGGCACTAATTCTATAATTTATAAAGTCATCTTTTCACAACGTTTTGGCTTTCAAAGTCTTTTGCTTTCTGTAATGAATAAATAAGGGTTTAGGGCATTCTTATTCGGAATCACAGGGTCTCCAAATCTTTAAATAATAATCTATACTGGACAATGAGCGTGTACAAAAGACTTCAGATTCTTATTTACTGGTTCTAGAGTAGAAGGCAAGACAAGGGAAAGGGTCCGGACGAATGAAGGGATGGATGAACCTGCAGCGCTAAAAGATTAGCTTCAGCATGTCCTTCTAGTTTGACACTTGACACAATATATATCTCGCATTTTTTAATGAACCTATCATCAGCACCAAAACACACCTCACCAAACCCTTAATCTCAGACTCAAAGGTAATGACAGCGCAAGATGTGTGCCGTAAACTAATATCACAATGTGCTATCATTCATAATGATTTACCTTTCTGTATTTAGAAAAGTATATGAAATAAACAGTTGGTGCCTAGCTATGCTCGTTCGCCATAATTGATAAGAACAATTTCCCGAATTAATGTAGTAAAATATGATACCTCGATAAATCATAAGCAAACCTTGGAGATTATTGGTCTCTATTACAAACGCTTATTCAACTTATCTTTTCTTAGTAACTGTATTTCATTTTATGTTTTTAAAACCAAGTGATTAGACGCAAGTGATAATAATAACAACAATATATAAGTCTTCATAAATGACTTGGAAGTGGCATTTACAAAGGAGACAAGAGTGAAAGTCACGACTTTTCGGAATATATGTTTACTTCTTCATCAGGTGGGATCATAAAGAGTAAACATATACCACGAAACGTGGTGAATTTCACAACAAAAAAGATACAGAAAATCTCGTCTTCATCGTCAATACATAAACGCCTCTTCTTTCATTTTAAATCATATTGTGTTCCACAAGATATATATTTCAAGTTAAGTCTGAAAAAGATTATATTAAATTTCCACGCTCTGATGCAAGCCAGCAGTTTACCATCAGCGCTATTTAAGCAAATCCAGCCCACGATAAATTCCTGAGGGGATCTATATATAGCGACAGACAATCACATATTCATATCTCTCTGGGACACTTCGTAGTGACTTCAGGCCATCAAGCCTAGAGATCACCCAGCAGTCAGACACTAGCTGAAGCACCACAAGAACTATATCAACCATCATCACTTATCTATAGTATCTCCTCGTCGTGAGATATTCTGACATTCTGTACAATATAAGTTAAGGATGTATCGATTTTCATAAATGATAATTTGATAGCGTGATAATGAAGGGATTTTGTAATCTTTAATTTCATAAAAAGCCTCCTTACTTAAATGTTCTTGTCCACTTTAGTGCATGAGTGAACTTTTTCACTATTATTTTTGTATGTCCAAATTGTCTAAAATAAATTTCAATATATCGATATAAGTTTTTCTTAGGACATGATATTTCTTCTTTTTCGTAACAGGTCATTCTTTGACTGTTATTAAGTAAACGTCTATATCTGCGTCTGATATCATCTATAACAGTATTACAATTAAAAGATTTTTTCTGAGAGAACTGAAACATATTACAAAGCACCATCATAATTGAATAAACATTTAATTCTAAATTAATGTTTAAAGTGTACACACTATTCCTTGTATTTAGTATTGTTATTGTAAATATAAAGTTTCATACAACCTTAAGTCATTCTTATGCGAGACCTTATTCACCAGAGCTCATAAGCCGAAGAATAACAAGGAAAAAACGCAGAAGAGAGAAAGAGCTATCCTAAAATTAAGGCCCTTATGACAAGTATTTCGAGAAAATTATTCGATAAGTCATTTTCTAAGACGAGAGCATCAATCATTTTGAGACCATTTTACACATGGGAGTTTACATCTGCATCCCGAAAGATTGTTCACTTATCCTTGTGTATTTGTGAATATAATGTAATTTCGATTTCGTTCTCTTCATATTCTATTAGTTCTTTTTCCCTTAAGATCAATTGCCCATGTATAAAAAATCATTCTGCATCTTATCATAGAATATTCTGGTGCAGTGTTGGCAAAAAGAAATAGACACATATGCTTAGATTTTCAAATTTCCCATTTACCTTTTGAAAACAAATATGCCCTTATCAACTTATTATAAAAATTGCATGATACGTACAACGAATGAATAAACACATGAATTACATGAAATAATGCTTGATACTTTTGATAAATGACTAGAAATTATACAAAGAGAAAACAACAGCAGTTTTCCAACTATTGATGTCAGGTCACTGTTCAGCATTGCATTTACAGTTAATCGTGGGGTATGAGAGTAGACGATTAGTCACATTAATACGTCTCGTATGACCTCAAAACACAACAATGCCCGTGTATTTTATCGTTGCTATATGATGTCTCAAAGAGCTCCAAAAATATATGATATTTGCACGGCAAGTAAGTGAAACACCTTCTGGATGCAGCTGTAATTTTCGACATTTTTTGTATTTTCTAATGACCGCGACTTGTAAACGTTAGATATGTAATTGCGGATGGTTATAATACATTTAAATATGTGTTATATTACTTCTTCGATTCTCATTTTCACCGAGTCTGTTCAATAAGGGCAATATTTTCATGCCCAAGAATACTCACTGGGCACGAGTTATAATTTTACATTGCATGATTACTTCTATTCTTTTCTTGCTAGTTTAGTGGTTGGACTAAAACTCAAGCTCAATATCAGCCCATAATATATGCATATGTACAATGCATGAGGATACAATTTTGAGAGTAAAATTTTTTATAACAACACGTATGATGACATCCTCTAAAAAAATACAAAAAAGACCACGACAAGATCTTTCTAAAAGATGCATAACAACCGAAAAAGTCCAAATACATACGTAATGCATATGATGCGCATGTTTGTCGAAAAGTTCCTAGCCGAACATGTACGGTAATCTCTAAGGTTAGACTTATCCGCTTATTGATATGCACATCTCAGTATTTCGGATACCCTGTTCCCCAAAAGTAGTGAGTGAGTGAGTGAGTTGGGGTAAAAATTAAAAGCGCCGACATCGTTTATTCCAGCATAAAGTATCGGGTTTTTTAATGATGAAGCGAAGCAATGGCCAACGACGTCAACAACAATAACGTTATGTCGTCACCAACAATGGTCCTGGTCAAGGATTTTAACTTCATGGCTAAATTAGATTAACTTCGATTACGTTTATTTACGTTGAAATATAATCTACACGAATTAAATTCGACATGTTATAAAACTGTTGCATTTAATATAGAGAAATAGAGTAGTCATTACAATCATGTGATTTGAAGAAAAGAACAGTTTTCCCGGCCTCGTGCTTTAAGTAAAATAGTTCAGGGCAAACCAGTACTTGATTGCAAAATGCATGATGGTAGAGGCTACTCTATTTCTTAAATACAACAGTTTTCATAGCCTTGAGAGGATGTATTATCATGGTTGTAAGAAGATCTGAACAAAAGAGTAACTTTTGTACCACAGTGTTTTCAATTTGCAGACGATGCGTTATTATGTTATATGGGAATTCAAACATCTACATAAACGGCGCTCCTCTTTGGGAAAAGATCTCAAACAAAAGAGAAACTTGTGTACAACAGCGTTGCTAGTCTTGCGACGATGCATTTTTACGGTATATCGGAATTTAAACATCCACATATGGCGGGCCTGCAAGTAACCACGAATAGAGAACATCCTTGTTAACCCTCTGCTTTAGTAGTCGTCATGTAGGGTGTGCTTTGTATAACAAATTGATGGCAATAATTGCATTGTCTTGACGACTTGAATTTTTCAAGTGCGGTGAAGGATTGAAAGGTTCCACTCCATTGGACGGCGTTTGTTACACTGACACCTTTAGGGCCAAGGAGCTGATAAAAGGGTTAAAGTTAAAAATGGTTTTTACAGGTATCGTAGACAATGCCTCAATAAAGGAACGACATGCAAATGCACCGATTATCTATCTTCTACTATCTTTCTTTAGATAAGAGAAATTTTAAAATGACCTATACAACGATGAATGTCACAGGATTTAATCATACAAGTATAGTGCATAAACATATGCCACATTTGTTAACAAAGTATTATTCTATAAACCAAACAACAATTGGTAACCAAGTCCCTTTACAAAACTACAACCTTATCGCCACACCAAGTAGATTGGCAAATGGTTTCAATAACAACCTGTACGAATAAAGCCACAGGCTTGTAAAACTAAATCTTCTCTTTCTTCTCAACTATCTTTCACTTCTTTGAGGATGGAGTTGCAATTCTCACTATATGCCTTAGGACGGCAACACTGCCTGTAAGATCGACTCACTGCTCCCTATCGATTATTGCAGCTTGAGCAATTTCGTCCACAGCTTTGATGTTACTCCCAATTTTCACCTAATTAGGAATCATGATGACGGCGTTCCAAAGCCTATTTTAGAATGGATCAAATTTATATAGTTTCTACATTTAAGGTATCGCATCTGCGTCTTCGTTTCATGATATGTGACTTTCCAAATAATCCGATTGGGGAGTGTAATACCATGAGTAAATGATCCTTTATGATATTAAATGGTCTTAATCATGGAACCTAATATAATTATCTACTACCACTTACTATGATATACATCATCCCATATTTACATCATGTCGGCTAACGCATTATCACCCCTATAAATGACATCTTTGGAAATGATCCCATTGTCCTTTCTGATGTGTACGTCAAACAAACCTTTCAAGTACTTAAGTCATATCTCTGTTAGTAATAATGGGCCCGTGTGTGAATATCCCAGGGATCTGCTAAACATCAGCCATAGTAGCCACGACGTGTTGAATAGGCGTTATCACGTAGTCGGCGTCTACTGAAGCTAATCCTGACTACGTACTGAATATTGGCCTTAAAATGTCTTTAGCGAGAGATTTCCCCTGGGATGAAGAGATTATTACTACCCAAACTTACGAAAGAGCAAAATAGATTTTATGGTCGATGTTGGACAGTCTAGAGACGTTGAAATTAGTTTTATTCTATTTACCTAACCCAGGTCGTATACAGATGTGGAGAGTCTAATAGAGTATCCATTGACCTGTGGGGGCTTCTTTAGCGGGTGTTCAATAATATTCGAAGAGTCCTTTACACTTATACCAGACTCTCTGATCGTCGGGTACGTCCGTTAGCACTGTGAAGTTGGACAACAAGTTGGAAGATTATTAGCCCTTTCACCAAGAACTTGCTACAGTAGAGTCGTGGTCCAACCAAGAATGAATAAGTTCTAGTTGGAGTTGACGTTAATGAGGCCATAAGAGTGTTCCAGGGTTTGGATTCTCGCTATAGTGACGTTTGAACGCTAGACTTATTAAGTCATGGTGTTGTGACTGAAACGTCAAAATAAGTTTTGATGTTAACAGCAACAGTCATCGATCTTATCTCCCTTCTACTGCTTATCACAAGTTCAATGTAAATGTGATATTCATTTATCTTATACTAAAACGCAAACTCGAGTATGGTGAATCGCTAGAGTGATGAAACAGAATACAGCCTGAATGAAAAAAATGACAAATGCCTCTGATTTGTTCTATCCATACATCTTTTTGAAAACAATAGAAATTACTTAAGTAAGATAAATTCAGTATCGTGATTTTTTTCACAAGTTGATGTTCAGAAATTCAACATTGTGAGAGAGTTGGTTTCTTTTTTTAAAAAAGTCTTCTTTGTTCTTGGTATTATTTTTGTAATAAGTTGCAATATTATAACGTGCCCATAAAATAAATACTACATGCAAATAAGCGTATGTGGCTCATCAAGGATAATCTCAAAATGACTCCAAGCGAGCAAGTAGCTCAGATACCCAATTCCCTTGAAGGAGTATGATAATGATTGTTCAAATATCAGAGCTGCATTCCATATAAAGCATATTATACTGGATATGCTGACCTATATGTTCCTGAGGGCAGAACCTAACTTTCTATAATCAAACCTTTACCAAGCAAATAGCAGTGCGCCAGAAGCAGATATAACTGTGGGCTCAGCTGTCAACGACATTCACCTTAACTGAAGGGACAGTAGTCGTTGCCATAGAAACAAGTGCGTCATCTACCTTTTGGAATCTTGTCACCGCTGTACCAATTGTTCCGCCAAATAGTAAGACATTTTATCCTGAAGACTTCTGTATGACCTCTTCCTTTTAAGTGACTTGGGGCTTATTGGAATCATTGTGAAGGTCTGCCATTTTGAAATTGAGTCAATAACAGTAATTACATTCACATTCGAAATCATTTATTTACAGATACTCACCCTAAGCCTTAATTACTATATTCTGTATGCATTAGAGGCTTCTTTTAGGTATAAAGAATGAGGACAGGTTGGAAAACCATGCGTTATTTAACCCTTCTTACATTTACAAAAAACTAGAATCTTATTCACACGATACGGACTAGGCTTGATAGATTTAATAATTAACAAGGGAAGAAAATTGTCGAAAATAATAATACTAAGAAAAAAGCGAGCGCATATGCCTACTGTGTAGCTCTGCAATTGAGGATGAAGTTCACTTCACATTTGTCTGTAAATGTTATGAATATATACGAATAAGATTCATGTAGGATAATTTGTTATCAAAACCACCATTGGCAGCCTTTATATCAATTGTGACATCCTCAACTATCATAAATCTAGCTACCCGTGATGAAATTTTTAAATGTTGATCTATGTCAAACTAATTGATATTGCATATTATGTAATTAATACTAGTATGAATAAATTAAAAATGTAACTCTCCTGTATACCATGTCTTGTCTTGTTTTATTTTATTTTATTCACGACCATGTAGGCTATTCAAAAATTCAAAAACTAAAACTTTATATGGAAACTTCGGAAACACTTTAACACATAATGTCATGCAATATTGTTGCCGCTTCAACAATCTGTCAAAACGTACTGCTTTCTAAGAGGATGAAGAAATACATCCAACCTACGATATATTTAAAGATTATACATAAAGTTCTATGGGAACACATCTGACAGTAACATCCATCTGCATGCATTACTGATATTCAAAGTGTAAAAACTGAAAACTATATTATCTAATAAAATTCACTTTCAAAATAATCCCCAAAACAATTATATGCAAAACGTAAAGCAAAACTAAGTAGTTTGTCCAAAATGTGTTCAAATAAAATGTTCATTGCAAGAATAAAGAATAAAAAATTACCTCTTTTACGTACTTGCAAGAATTATTTAAATCTTACAAAACCATATATTTATTCCGTCTTTTTGTAGTTTAAAAATAATCTCTTTCGAATGGATAAAAAAGTTGGTACAGTATTTTGATAAATGGGAGACAAAATTCAATAACTGAAATAATGGTTCTACATAGAGTCTTACACAGTTATATATGGGTAGTGCTTCTCCGATGTATTGATGTTGGTTAACCTTACATGTATGTACTTAAATGGACAGTCCTTTCAGGGTATTTATGGAAGCGAAATTCAAGTGGACATTACTTTTTATTCATTTATGTCAGAAGTACAACATTATAACACAACACAGATGAAAGAGAGTAAGATGTTGGTTGATTTAGATTTGATAACTTGATACCTTAGAGTTCACACTCGGTAAAAAGCATAAGAATGTGAAAAGCCCTGGTACGACATTACAAGACAATTGTTATTAGTCTTATCCAAACATTTAGTATAATTATATAATGTTGAAAAATGAGGGAAAGTACAGCGCATTCAATCATGTCATTCTCCGATAAAACAAAATGCCGGACCGAAATCCGACGGTCTTTATGATATATGTTACTATGTTTGTGGAGAGATGTATAGAACGAATGATATATCTCTGTTACTTTGTAAACGGGACATAATTTATATTAATCCTTTGAACAAATGAAGACAACAGTGATGACAGACTCTTGCTACCTTCATTAAGGTCATGTCACGTTTACACAAAGACAATAATCAATTTACAGAAGCACACTGTAATTGACCCACGATTAAACTGGACCCAGTCGAGTTAATTACTACCAGTCCCAACATTCATCACTGATGACAAATTGACAATTGATGAAATATTTACTGTAAGTCTGGCCAGTAATTGAAGACAACCATTGACCCCACCAGAACGTCCGACATCCAATCCACCATTGGCACTTAAGGAGGTCAAAGTTCCGTTTACGTTATGTCCGAGTAAGTCTCAAATCTATTAATGTAATGGAACCAAGATCATTTGGCCAAGACGCATCATTTTAGAGGAATAAAGAGTTATTTTGCCTTGATGGTGTTGAAAAGCTACTTGGGTTACACTAACAATTATAAATTTGTCTTAATGTTTTTGAAACGATAAAAAATTTAAACCAAATTTATGCCATGGGCAATGCTTCTTAAAAAAGGTTTAATCACATATTTACAGAATGACTTCAGAGGTATAGATAAGATACTTAACACACGTTAAACAAAATGATACACTCTTTACATAGATATAATTCGTACCTATGTTCTTCTGAAAGAAGTGTGCAAATTGGTGATAAATGTTTAGTGTTTGCACAGGATAGGAAACATGTTCAATCTCATTATTTTTATCCGCTATTTTCTTTCCTTGATAGACAACTCAATATTTGTCTCCTGTTGCGAACACCAAGCAGCTTCTTCGGTTTTCTTGCATCACGACATTGGCTGTAAAATACATGCTATAGCAGTGAGCAGCCGTCCACCTGAGATACGAGGCAAATGTCTAAATGACTATCAGGGATTTGAAGGAACCTCGCAGATGAAAAAGAAAATACTGGAGGATAAGGATGCAACTCTTTGTCATTATAGGAACCCATAAAACTGTTAATAAATGCCCATCTTGACATTTATCAAGCAGTCGCGTACAATGCAGCTTCAACGTACATTAAACTTGATAAAAATTCTTAGTTTCACCCAATTGAGCCGATATTTTTATAAAAAGAAGATATATTTTCATGAAACAAATAATGTGTATATTCTTAAAACAAATAAGATATTATTTCCAAAAGCAATACGTTATTTTTAAAAAAAAGGCATGGTCAAGTTTGATGTCTCCCAATATATGAACCCATTCATGTTCAAAATCTCCACTAACACAGCGAGTGTCAAACGCATCACTCAAGACGAGTAAACCGTGTGTAAGCCACCAACATAAACGTCAAGTTTTGGCGTCTCCGTTCCCTACTTTGATCCTCTATGGCCTGCTTGATTCTTCATTGATCTTGATGCAAGTGTTTTGATGATGGTCATAAGCAACTTCAAAGATTCCTCTCTTGATGGTCCTCAGCAGTTGCTGCGTGGTGATTATTTTCTGCTACTAAATTGCATCGTGTTGAGCTAAGGAAGGCCAGAAGAGATTCCCCTTAAGGATTTCTTGACAAAGTTTAAGGTTACATCCAAATGTTTATTCATTTGTTTGATTGAGCATTTGTCTTTGGTCACACAGTTAGCATATTTCTTAAAGGATTTGCAGTTTCTTATTTCAATAAAAGATTAGGGAAATTGCTAGCATGGCTTTCAATTGCCCAAAAAATGTGTTAAAATATTTTGAATTCGAAAGGAAATAATATGAAACATGAATTCTAACCGATATTATATTGCCAAATCTGCAATGTGTGTCGAACTAAGGTGTCCGAACAAATATGTTTTGAAATTAAATTTAGTTAAAAGCTTTATTTAAATCTTAAATGTGTCCATTTCACGCTTATTCCTTTTAATCTGAGTTTTAAATAATACGATTTGTTTTGCAAATCAAAGAAATTGTAAATCATTTGTACTTAATCTATGCTTAGAAGAAAACTGTATCACAGGCTTAACTGATATTAGGTTATTGGGATTGAGCAATGATACAGGAGGTAATGTGAATACAGCCCATCAATGTTGTGAACAATCTGAATGTGATATAGGTATCACGCAATGGAATATATACCACGTTATGTGCGACACCCTATCAATGTTGTTAGCAAAGTAAAGCTTATATTGAGTTACTAGGATATTTGGATTTCGCAACGATACAGGACGTTATGTTAAAACAGTCTACCATTGAGGTCAGTAAGCTAAAGCTAATATTAGGATTGCGCAATGATGAAGGAGGTTATGTGAAAACACTCCAACCATACGTATCCGTACAACATATATATCAACATGACGTAATAATCATAATAATATTGATAGAAATTTTCAAAGAAATCTGAAGAAAACTCGATGGTCACTTTAATAATATTGCCAAGTTGTACCTCTTGATATTGGATATTGCTCTTTCGGTTTTCATAACCTGAATAGATCGAGTACATAAAAACAGCAGTTAAAAGTTATATAATAGGTTTATCATTCTTTTCTCATCTATGTCACAACGTTACATGCAAAGAGTTTAAGTGTTACTACTTAAGTGTTGTGAATTTACTATCCTTAAGAATGACATGACCCGGACACCATCTTCCTTCAAAGTGACATATCTTTCCACAGGAAAGCTCATAAAACAGATAATCCTAATCTCCATATTAACGTGTTGACAGGGTTGTTATTTCTTGACTGATACAGCATGTCCATCTGAAGGTGTGACATGACTTCGTTAAAAGTCCTCTTAAAGCTGTGATTCAATGTAAGGCCTCTGTGCATCCTTTGTCACAATTGATTAGAGTCGAAAACAACCAGTGAAATTTCTGGAGTCAGTGTGTCATTGCAGTTGATGAAGGGATATCTTGTTTCATTAGCTCCACACTCTGAGACTGCAAACCTATGTGTAGCTCTGGTTCTACTCAAAATTGTGTTTGTGTGTTTCATAGGGAAAAAATATCATAACGTGACTGAAATGAGAACCACATTAAACTGTAAAAAGTCAGAATACTGCCTCAAGATACTCTGCCTCGGAAAACCTAACATGATAATTTTCCGTAGGGTGCTGATTGGCATCTCCAAAGAAAAGGTACACATTGATCCATCCAATTCAACCTGTTCAATATATAGGATTATCTCCTTACCTTTCAAATTCGAATACACCTGTCCCCATCCTGCTTGCTTCCAGACAGTGAGTGGTTTGACCATGATACCAAACTAAATTCCATTACAAAGCTCTATCATTCCTAAAAAATTTGAATTCAGTTTTACTGCCAACAGCTGAACTCAATATTTAACAATTAATGGTCGGAGTAAAGTCCACTTTTTTCGACAAGGATATAAATGCATGGATCAAATGACCATTAAAACATCAATTCAGCCTTGTTCAATTCTTGCTTTGCTCTACTTACCAAATTCAAACTTGTCACAAGATCTCATATAATACCATATGTAATGTTCGTCCGTCTATAGTTAAAAGAAACTTCAGATTTGATCAAATCCCCAACACAAAGTAATTCTATAAGTGGGATGCACACATATAGTATCTAGGGAGATTCTTGACATCAAATTCCATTTCACTGACTAAATGACTTTCAAAGGGCGTCACTGTTGAAAATATAAGTTTCCATGGAGACAACAAACATAAATTTCAGATACAGGTACAACTCGCAACATGCACACCTCATATTCATAGGCAATACCGTAACTATAAATCTAATTCCGTGGATCCAGTCACTGTTTCTCATACTTCCATAAGAACCAGAAAACAAGTGTCATTATTTAGATCTTTAAGAGGTTTATAGACGTAAATGTAGCATGATTGTCACGTGTTTCAAATTAAGTGAAGCTAGACTATACTGCTCTTGACCCACATTTACTCTCACTGTGGTAATATAATACGAAACAATAACAAGAGCACATGCAAGAAAGAAACTCTTAACGTCGTTAACTGAGTGAAACCTTCATATATTCTGTCCCGATTATGACAACTAAACAAAACGATTATCATGATCAAACTAGAGAACTCGAGAAAAGAATTGCTAGTTGTGTCGGTCGTTTAGTTGATGCAGGTAGTCTTTTCGTGTACAGAGATACCTATTCCTTCTCGAAAATGACTTGTACAAACATTTCACATACAGGAGTGATTTACTAGCCTTGATAGAAAGATTTAAGAGACTGCCTTCAACGAATGTATAAGCATGTCCATCTACAGAAAAGGATACTCCTTGAAAACTCACAAAAGCATCGGTCTTATAACCAGACCCCGCCAAGCGGATGAGCCTGTCTTCATTTCCCCCCATTAATTTCAATGGAACACCATCAATAGCAGTGCCCAGAGTCATAGTGTCTTCTCACTTTCATTACATCCACATCTTGTGCCCTTCGCTAAACATTCTTGACAAATGAGTTCTAGTCAATTCTGTCTATAGATGTGTGCAAATATGTTGGAAAACTACTTTGCAATCTACTTCATTGTTTAGTAGAGGATGGCTGAAACCGAAACAATTGAAGCATAAGCCTATAGCACTTCACTGTCAAAACGTCGGAAGATATGAATATCTAAAGGACGTTGGCACAGGAAACCTTTCAGTCAAAACACAATATACAGGCTTTAAATGATTATAAGACATACTCAAGTAAGAACCAATAAAGGATCTTTCCAAACTTTTGGTCGGCGTGTTAATAAGATCTTCATCCCCTCTAAGCCGTCCATACTTAAATACGGCAAGCTTTGGTCAAGAGGGACTGTAAAGACAATAATTCAGAATCTCGAGTTCTGCGTTCGACAAGGTTTACTCTCAAACATACAGCTACTATCTTTTGATATTACTCGACTATGTGAAAACCCTCATATAACAGACGATCTGAAGCAGGAAGTCATTGTTAGTATGGTGCCATGATCACTTGTCACAATTACCATCAGGGCAGCACCGCCAGTGAGCAAGCGTGTCTTATGCCGCTGAAGTTTATGAGAGAGGTCGAGCTTCATTTTATCCAGCAATGTGATCTTCTTTAACCTAGCGAATTTTTAGACAGGTCGGAACCCAATATAGATGGTTTATGTTGAATCGTGATACCAAATCTGCTCTTAGCCTTATGGTCAATTATTTCGCGTGCTTGTATCTCTAAAAGGCCATTGTAGTCATGATAAAGTTGTTTCCACAACGTGCAGTAGTGTCATCTATGTTTTATCCACGTAGGTTTTCACACAGAATATGTATCTATCATACGAAATTTTAACATTATTTTTAACAGGTTGTAAGTTATCATAAACTTTCTTTGAATGGTATTATTGAAATATTTATTTAAATATTTATATCAATGATGTTCGTAGAGTAAACTGATTAACAAACCTCTTTCGTTAAGACAACAAGGAATTCGAATTTTATGGATAATCAACTTCTTTATTGTACTGTTAGCGACGTTTCGGTATAGATTCTTATACCATTTTCAAGCTTGAAAACGGTATAAGATTCTGTATTGTATGATTGTCCTTATACCGACAACTTCTAGAATGCCACTCAAACAGCTCTTTCGTTAGAATATTTACATTTAGATGGAACCATTACTGAGTCAAACCTTTTACTTCTTTCAGTATTCTACTACACAGCTGGTGTCAAGTATGTCACTCAAGACGAGCAAACCTAGTGTCAGCCACCACTAAAAACCTCATATTTTGGCGTCTTTGTTTCTTACTTTGATCCTCTATGGCTATTGTCCAGCGATTTTGAGTTTTGATATTGCTCATAAGAAACGTCTAGATGAACCTCTCAGCATATCAAATGTGGCAAATATATTGTACATGAATCACTAAAAACAGTTCCTTTAGCAAAGAAAGAGCGGAATCCCCCGAATGAGTCATTGACATAGTGTGAGGTAATATTGAGTGATTACTCATTGATTTAAACATGGCATTTGTCTTGTCGAGATGAAATACAATGTTGTAAAAAGACAAGATTTGTATGATTACTATAAACTATCAAAAAAAACAAGCTCGTGTAAAAATAACGAAAACATTGTCAATATGGTATCCATTTTAAAGGGCATTAAAAGGAACATCATTTGATGAAAATGAATGGACATATCATATCGTATCTTTAACATACATAGCTGGTTTCCCCCAAGGCTCTCTCTACAAAGTCCGAAATATTCTGAAAATTTAAAAGGTCTGTGGTTCGAATCTCGCCATGAGCTTGGCAACTTTGTCTGCAGTAGAGAACTGATTTACAGGCAGTAAGGTTTGTGTGCAGTGCTACACTGAATTTCAGCGCAGTGTCCCCCAGGTTCGTTTTTTCCAGTCGATACTAGCATGTTTCACCACAATGCATAGCCACAATGGTGTTGCGGGCTTTCTATTAGCAGCCGCGATATAAGTGAAATACTCTTGAAAGCGGCGTTCAACCCAAAATCACCTCACCTCAACTTAAACCAGGAACATGTAAAGCTAAAATTAAATGAAGGTTATCACCCTGTGATGATAATGATGTAATATTATACACCATGTGATGCTATCTTTGAATTAATGCTACTTTGCATTGTTCGATAAACTCTCTTGCTTTTTATATGACTACCCATAGATAGCTGCTATATATGATTCCACATCTTGATTTGACGAGGGTCGTATCTCGAAAAATGAAGAAAATTGATGAATGTTTCAATATTCGATATGCATCGTCATTGAAAAATCTAAACAGATCGATTTAATCAAGAACAGAATAATTTGACAAGGCAAGATCCACTGCGTTGAGGCTTCCTGTAGGCTAATCGTCCCCTTAGCTTCTTGCGGGCTATTCATCCCCTTAGCTTCTTGCAAGCTATTCACCCCATTGGCGTCTTGCAGGCTATTCATTCCTTGACTTCTTGCAGCCTATTCTTCCACGTGGCTTCTTGCAGGTTTTACTTCCCCTTGGCATATTGCAATCAACAAGTTCAGTGAGTCTTCACGTATGGTGTTATGTAGTGTACATAAAACAATATACACCGAGTTCTTCTATATGAGTATCTTTATTCAGAAAAAATCATAAAACAATGTTGTTTTGTTAACGATTTGGCTGGGTTGTTATTCCTTGACTTACACCACATGTTCATCTTTATATGTTTAATGAATTCGCCATGATTATGATGATTATAATCAGTTATGATTCATAATGCAATGTCATCGTGCACAAAAGGCTGTTATGCCTAGTAACAACTGATTTCAGTGCAACATCATCTGTAAAGTATCTGGAGGCAAGGTGTTTTATATCTGTGAAGTTGATGAGAGACTGTCTTGTTTCAATAGATCCACACTGTGTGAGACTGTCATCAGGCCACTTTGTCAAAACGTTGCACATCTGGTCCTAGTCAATATTATTTCTCAGATGTTTCATGAAAGGCCTTTCAGTTCCTTTAAAATAGCGAATGGTGAAAACGTTGATGATGATTGCTGATGTAACAGCTTATGCTGCCCACGTGAAGATATTACGAGATTGATTTTAAAATAAAGTTGTTTTCATTTTCAGTACTTTTATTCCTCAAAGTCATTCTGTCAAATCTCAAGAGTATACCTAAAATACCCCTGACCGCTGTTCGTACAATAGATATTGAATGATTTCTCACATTGCAAATCTCTACGAGGGTAAGCCTCATTGTGATTGGAATGAAAATAAATACATGTGCAGGCTTTACAAAACTAAAATTTGATGATGCCACAGTCTTCCTAATACGGTTAGATACCTGTTGATATTTATCAGTAGCACATGATAAAACAATCACATCATTAAAAATTCTAACAAAAAGCTATCATCATCTGTTAGAATCCAACCACACCTTACAAGATCACAATGTACAAGCTCCCTTCATCATCTCCGGTATTGATAAATACAAGAGACTGTTGGCAAGCTTAACGAGAGAAGTGGATGATGGCGACTATACAACCCATTCAAAACACAGCAAAGATAGTCTGACTACTTCTCACTGACTTCCAGCATATGAATTTATTATGGTTGTGTTAACTCTCAAGATACTTAACATTTCGCACTTCATCTGAAAACAAATGACAATGAAAATAATGAATATGTAAACCAAAGAGTGAAATGTTCATACTTTGTAAATATGATTTTCCTATTCTGCACTTATGACATTACAGAAATTACCTGTCAGACTAACACAAGCCTCCACCGGGTCAATGTGCCCGATTTAAGTTTTAGATATGTGCAAACTTAGCAACCTATATGTTATCGGTCTTTTCCTACAAGAAGACATTCATATCAAATAACCCTACTCATTACATTGGTTGAAGCTTCAAATTAAAATACTGATGTATGAACAAATTAAACCAAAGTTGATAAAATGTACTTTAATGATTCCTGAAATAGTAGAAATTCAGATAAAGTTAAGATAGAGTCAGTTTGTCAATGAACTGTGAAGTCATATTTAGGTATACAGTAAAGTGAATTCGTGAGAAATTGGTGAACCAAGATTTTTTAATGTTGAGATACGCTTTTGACATAAACTTACTTCCTTGTAGAGTCAGTGCTAATGCAACATGAAGAAGATGAATGAAAATGAGAATATGCCTGCAAGAGAAAGGCACATTACAAAAACAAAGTGAGGTGAGATTACTTGGGGTGTAACACCGCTTTACGTGTATTTAACTTATATCACGGCTGCTAGTAATATGCTGGGAGAAAGCCCGCAACGCCATTGTGACTTTGCAGCGAGGCGAAACTTTCGAGCATCGGCTGTAACTAGCGAACCATTGGGTAATCCTGCGCTGAAATTCAGTGTAGCATTTCACCCAATCCTCACTGCCTGTAGAACGGTTCTCTACTGCAGAGATAGTTGCCGAGCAGCTGGCGAGATTCGAACCACGAACTTCCTGATCCGAAGCCGAACAGTGTATAGATTTATGATAATAACAAAACGACAGTCAAACATCTAACCTGGTCGTTAAATTCCCCCCTTCAAACGTATGGATGTAATTGATGTATTTTAACTGCTACAAAAACTCGTCAAATTAAATTTTCAAGAAAGATTCAGACGTATCGTAGTCCTCATGATGATGTATCCATTAATGAACACAATACGTCCCTATTTTACATGATCTGACCTAGAGAAACTAACGAAGCAATTGTTAATTGCCTTGGTCATTGAATTTGCAAGATTGTTCTTCCCTGCAAAGAAAAGCCTATGATTCCTCAAAATTCATAACCTTACACCAATATTCCCCATAAAGCAGTGATTCACTTGTCCAGATTGTCGTATTTACGAGATCCTCATCCCCGAATGGATAACCATGTTCATCCTCAGACGTGAATTATCCTTGAAAACTCATAAAGCGTTGGTTTCATAACTCAACGCTGCCACGGGGATGAGGCTGTCATCACTTTTCTCCATTGATTTCAGTGGAACACCATCAATGACAGTGCCTGCAGCCAGGTTGTCTTCACACTGAAGCAGATGTGAGAAGGTCATATTTCATTACGTCCACCTTCTATGACCTTCTATTCACCTGTCATTTGCTTGACATATTCGAGTTCTTGTCCACTGTTATAGATGATGTACGAGTTTTTTTAATGAATATTTTTATTCCGCTTCATCATTCAGTGCATGGTGAATTAATTTCTAAATGTCGGATCAATAGCGCTGTTTAGAGATACGTATATCTATAAAGGAAACAAAGATAGGGAGTGTTTCCAGAATTCATTTGCAAACCCGATTGCCACGTTTTCAGTGAAAAAGATTCATAAAGTATATTAGATATACGAACAAATAATGAATTATCTTGAGCATGCGTCCAAGGTTCATAAGATAATTTATCCCTCAAAGACCCTGAATCAGCACTTTCATTCGAAGTTTTTTAAAAAGTGGAATTTCTGTGAAAAATACAGCAACATGTCAATTACTGAAGTTTACATTTTTTATGTTTTTTTAGTACCTAATAAAGCTGGATGGTCCCAGGAACTTATGACAGCATGCCCTCCCTTGGAGGTAATAGCAGATTCCCTAACACATACAGCAGCTTGCCCACCTTTAGATGTGACATGACCTTATCATTAAACCTCATAAAACAGAAGATTCTCTGACCAGACAGCAGCCTGCCCACTCTTGAATGCAACATGACCTTAACCTGAAGACATCATTAAACAGACGATTCAGAAAAAGTCATCACGCGTATGAGGCCGTCATCACTTGTCACAATTGGTATCAGTGCGCTATCGTCAGCGAAAGGTTCGGAGCCAGTCGGTCGCAAACCAGCTAAGTTGATGAGAGAGGTCGTGCTTTATTATGTCCAGGCATAGTCATCTTCCCCGGAACCGCCACGTTCTAGACATGTTTGAACAATGGACAGACACAAGATGTTCGTGGATGGTGTATGTTGAATTAGTGATATTAAGTTAGTGCTTTGCACTATGGTGAAGTACTTGGCGTGCTTAATTAGAGATCTAAGAGATCACTGTAGTCATGAGGCATTATTAAAACTTATATGGTATAAGTTGTAATTGTCTTTCTTAAAAATGACATAATTTTTTTCTTAAAGTGTTTGGCAAGAGAATAATGAAATATTTAAATACTATAGTTTACCGATAATTAAGTTATATTAATATATTATTTATAGCCAATTTTCATCAACCATGTTATTTGAAGGGTTGTTTACACGCTGTCAGGTAAGCCTTTATATTTGCTCTGTCAATACTCGCATGAAACTTATTATGCGGATGTCTCCGCTCGAGTTTACTTGTTCAAAGAAGATGAATTCCGATTCAGTTACCAGCTCCTCATCCAGATCGAATTTTGATTATTGTACATAAATAAAAAGATGGGCACATGTGCAGCAGTTGGTACTGATCATGACGGTATGGTATAGAACTTCGGTTTGAACTTTGAGTAACATGAACATCAGCCCAAATGTAAATTTCAAAAATTGATTCAGTGAATCACATATTTGAACAAAATTCTTAACATGGAATATATATCAACAAAGAAAAATGGGGTTTTTTAAAGTTTCTAATAAGGATTTGACAATAAGATTATACGAGAACATTTCTTGCCTTTGGCAGTTTTCGGAAAGGTGACTTTTTCGTGTAATCCAGTTTAGATTTACTACAACACGCATTCTGACAAAAATCAATATGTAATTAGATAAATCTTTAAAATGTCAGGGTTTTGAAAATATGAAATCCGGATCGGGCAGTGTGATCCTTAAAAGCGGCCAAGCAAGTGTGATGCAAAAAGCGTTAATCAGCTTACGTTTCAACATTGTTTGGACCCAATCCGAGATTCTCTGGGGGGAAAAATCTCGCAACTGCAGTGTGAATTGATCGTGAAACCGCACTCAAAATGCCAACCAAATCAATTCAGCATCCTGATCAAAACAAACATTAAACCTCTCCGGCGCTGCTGATAATTTGCAGCTAAACCTAGTTTCGATACAACTTAATGCACAGCAAACTTGCGTGGAAAGCGCAAAAAATATCTTTCTGAATGATCGAATCGTTCGTCATAAGCCGGCTTGCTGTCAGATTCATCAATGACCTGGCGATAAACAATGTTTTATGTTACATCCTCAATAGGTTAAGTTATTGCTGAAAATGTTTTAGCGTTTAATATTTTCGATGACAAATTCGTTATGTCAGATATGATTATTTCAAGTCGATTTATAACCGTCTTCTTTTAAACAATCTTTGTGAATTACATAGTGGAATCTAAGCGTGGATCAAAGGGAAAAGAGGGAAATTCATATGCGTTCATTGTTGCTTATAGAAGACATTCAAAGTCAATACATTTAGATAACAGGTCACAAATGTAAATGATAACACATTTATATTCATTGTCTGATTATAAAATTGAAACAGACCTTAAAAGTAAATGCAATAAATAAAAGATCACAAATGTCAACGATAACGTCTTATTTTATTACTTTTTATGATAGGTATGTATTGATTAGTTATTATAATTACTTATTATGAAAAGAAAAACAATGCAATCAGCAGTAGGCCAATGATGTCTTCTACAGAGCGTTGTTCTGAAGCTATCTTTCTACCAACTACTGAATCCAAAAAGAACCCTAACCACACTCAATTGTAACCATATTTCATCTTTGAAGATATATGTAATGCACATTTTATAGACTGGAGCAGGGGGCGATTTTATGTCTTGGTACCTAATATAATGGTTTAGGAAAATAGGACATTTTGTTTTGGAAGGCAATGACATTACAGTTAGATTCAATTTTAGAGATCAATAAAGATACGATAATTTTATGTATGTTCAAGTTTCAAACAATAGTCATAGTCTGTTTGGGAGGAATCCATTGATGCAAAAGTTAATTGTGATATGAAGTTAAGTTCGATTCAAATTTAAATATATTGTCAGAGTATATGTCCAAGAGACCAACATGTATAAGCTTTCTTGGATTCAATAAATGTTGTTGAGAGTGTTTACTAGGGTACTAAATACTTTCATGAAGCGAAATTAAGTAGGCGAGAGCAATGTCAGCTGGTTTTGACAACTGACCATAAACGCATCGTTTTGTTGGAAAGTGAGAAAGATATGAGTCATCTCATCATACACCTTACTTGTAACTACTCCATACATTGTTCCCCCAAGGAATCAATTACCTTCAACCGAATCATTATTTTAATTACAAGTCCTCCAGCATGTTCACAAGGCTTTGCTTTCAAATGGTTATGATATTAAATGTCGCGAGAAATGAAAGTTATTCTAAAAATGTGACATCCAGTAAGAGGAAAAGGCTGGTTGTTTAAAGGTAAACCTTTAGGAAACGACGTTAAATGCTTTGCCGTGAATGTTGAAGGATTTCTCAGTTTCGATAAAGCGACATACACGTATATGTTATGTGGAATATTTTTCAACCTTCAAATGTCTAATGCTTTCATCCAAGACGTACAACAAAGCATAGGGTATAAAAAATTTCGAAGCTAAGGTAAGAAAACCCTTTAATGTGTCTTTTGAAAAACACGTTATGGTAAAAATAACCCATATTGTATTGTTGACTGTGTTGCCGAAAAAGGTTTCCATTTCGGTTAATAAAAAAATCTACCTTTAAAAAACATTAAAATATACTTTGTAAATGTTGATGACCGCTTTCAAATAACGGCCTCATAACCGAATCAAAATACTTTAATAGCAAGCATTTAGGTACATATTTAGAAAAGGTATTGTTTCTATGTAGTCTGTTCTTAGAAGAAAACACATTATGTCAAACATTAAAATATACTTTGTAAATGTTGATGACCGCTTTCAAATAACGGCCTCATAACCGAATCAAAATACTTTCATAGCAAGCATTTAGGTACATATTTAGAAAAGGTATTGTTTCTATGTAGTCTGTTCTTAGAAGAAAACACATTATGTCAAAATTTGGTCTTGAAGCATTTTTAGCGTGGATGATCCCCGGGTAATTGAATACCATGAACAAATGAAACCCCTGTGAAGGTCGATTTAGTTATCAAGCCTTATCAGAGTGACGTTAATATCTTGCATGACATCAGTCCTTATGGATTTGAGCATCCTTTGAAGATCAAAACCATTGTAGTGCTACGTGTAATGTCTATTATCCAACACATGTATCCTGGGACTAAATATAGACACCAATAACACTATATGATATAATCGCAGAAGCATTCCTAATTTCCATTTCTCCCTGGCCAATTTCCATCACTTCATCTGCAATTCATGAACATATGATATTTACCATATGCCTGTCGATTGTATCTAGGTCCGACTTTGGTAAACTCCCAAGACTTCATTGAACAAGTGAGCTTTTCAAATACGGATATCGATTTCGAACTTCGGCAAATTACTTCAGTATGAAAATCCTGATAATGATAATAGGAAATCGTAATTATAAAGGGATTTTTATTCAAAGGTCAAATTGTGTTTTCAATTTAAATAGTGTTTAGTCAGAGTTCGTTTCAACGCATAGATGAAATTAGATTACACTTTGCTTCACGTGTATACTTGGTAGTAAATTAGCGCGTTGTAGTAATTGCAAACTTAATGTATATTTGTCTTTCTTTTGCATGCTAAATAATTCTAAAAATTCTCTCACTGCTTCTCTCGAGTAGGTATAAGGAGCATAGATTTTTAAATACCTTTACATTACATATTGCATTTTTGTACATAGATTGGTCTGAAAGAACATTGCAACAGATGCAAAATGATCTATTTTTGTCTCCTTGTAAGCCAAATTACGCTATTTTTGTCTCCTTGTAAGCCAAATTACGCTATATTTGTCTTCTTTTAGGTGGTGAATTACCACGAGGCCTCTGTGAAACAGCACAGAGCCTATCGCTTAGCCTGGTTTGAAGTGTGGCCTCTCCTGGCGCGTTATAAATGGAAAACACCGACCCGTTAACTGCAGCTCTTTACCCATCTTCATCGATCGTGTTACTTTAAATAGAGTTTGTTTTGCAGGGAGCCAAACTTGGTGATACCTCAAACCAATATGTTGTTTAGTAGCACTTACTTGCCAAAACAATTAAACATTAATTCCTTTCTGAGATTGATTCATTTCACTTGCAATGTCTGTAATTACCTAAATGTGCAGTTAAATTTTACGTTATTGGCTAGCCACAAAACATATATAATAATTTGAGATAATGATATCTAAGTTTTATCGTTATTAGATACAAGTACATTTCGACATTACGATAGAACACACATACCTCTCAGAAGTCTATTTCGTTTCGAAATCCATCTTGACCATACTACGAATCCAGTAGACGACTTGTTGCAGACGATGTCATGTTTTCGGGAAACAACGCTGGTGTAGTCCCCCGCACGTGCAGATGCATCTGCGAGCTCACTACAAGCCTGAGATAAGTTTAACTCAGCAACCACAGTATGCACGTGTAAAAAGAGTAGCATATGCAGCAACATTCCCAGGAATAAATGCATTGTGGTCCACTATATCAGCAAGCATCTGCTAGAGAAAAGCTCTTATCCCAATTTGGTCACGAGCACACAACTAACATCTCACTCAGTGTAAATAACTTTGACCCTTTACACGTCCATCACCAGAACCCAATATTGCACGTTTCCTAGTGGCGGAATTCTATGCGAGTGACAGCAGGCAGTCCGTAGAGACGCTCGTCGTGCATTGTAATAGCACCAGCTGATTTGATGCGTAGATGGAGCCACAAGTGTAGTCAAGCAGAGCGTTTCGAGATTATACCACTCCTAATCAAAGATTTTGGTTCTTGCCAAGAAGTGTCTCAGCATTGCATCTGCTGTAAGTGAAAAATCATCGCTTCATCGACAAGCGACTCAAGTGGAAGTATCTCCGCGTAGTCTCTCTATCGATCAGTTTTGTTAGCCTGCCACCCCAAGGCTTTCCATTCGTGTCGCTCTCACGCTGCCGTTAGTAGTCGTCCATCTGATGAGTGTGAGCAGTCTTACAAGACAACCGACGATCTGGCTTGACCTGTTGAGAGGTAAAACAAATTGACCGTTTGGCTGATGAACTGAATACCAGCGTTTTAGCTTGCTTTCATAGATCAATGATCTACTAGAGTAAGGGATAAGGAAGAACACGAGAGTCGGACAGTCCTCACCATGGAATTAATATGATTGAGAGATTTTTGATCTTTCATTTATGGAACTGAATTCCCTTAAGAGATCGTTTTGACTCTTTCGGCGGGGAGGGATTTTGGTAATTAAATTCCACTCTAAGATAGCTGAAGCCTGGCTTGTATGATAGACGTATTTCAATTAGTACGTTCAATTCACCTGGTCTTCAAAAGGAACTTATTCATAGTCACATGGTAAAAGAGTGGATGCTTTTGACTCATATATGAAGAGGAAGAAGAAGCTTAAGATTATTCAGTATTTAAGGCCTCATGGCCAAGAGTACAATCATTTGAAATAATACATATATGCGGATTGACAGGTTTATATATGATTACAAAAAAATACTCAGGCAGGTTACGTTATAGAAATATCGCAATCGATTTCATTACATTTATTTTTAATGTTGCTAAAAGTTGTTTGTATTTTGATTCTGATGGAAAAGTATGATTATAACTGGGTATGTAACATTTTCTTTGCACTGAATAGAAGGGACACACAAGCAGAAAATGAAATTCATCTTGTTGAACATTAAAATTACATTTGTCACAAATAAGTTTATCGCTATGTTTATCAAAATTATATCTATATCTTTGTTGTTGAATGTTCAACTTATGGCAAGATGACGATGTAAACCTGAAATGCCAATTTTGAATTTCAATATATTTACATCTTTGTCGAAATTCACAAACAAACGCATCGACATTTCCACATTCTTGTGTAAACCAAACATATGACAAACCAGTACGAAACAATAGCAAAAGTACGTGCGAGACATAACTGCAGCTTCCATAGTCATCTTGTAGCGTTAACATATCGTAGCATGCTTTGGTGTGACGGTGATCGTCCATATGTATAATTCTGCACCAATATTTTATACATCTTCTGAAATATTTAACACATAAGGGAGTTCTACTCCAAGTATGGCTTTCGAAGAAATAATTTTATTAATACACTACTGTTCCTTAATATCAGAGCTACTTTACTATCAAATAGTAGCTGATGCAACTTCCAAAGATATATTTGGAAATCCGTGAACATTTTGAAATAGGATACAATTTTTTTTTGCTTGGAAACTCATGTCTTTGTCCATATCAATTTCATAATTAAAAACAGCCAAATACTTGAAATACGATTTAACATTCACTTGTGTTGCATCATAGAACCAGTTTTCTGATATTTTTATGTAACCACCATTTCTGAAAACAACTTAACAAACATTTTCAAGATTGACTTCAAAACCCCATTTTGAGCAAAACCAATTGTGTTTTCTCTGCAAGCCAATTACAGTGTCATCGAACAAATTAACCTGCAAAATACAGTATAAAATATCATTTAAACCATCTCTGACAAATATTCCCCTTAATCCACATTTCTGCATCTCATCCACAAGCTCGGTGATGAAGAATAAGATAGAGATGGGCTAAGCATACAACCTTGCTTTACGTCTTTGAGAGGCAATTAGAAGTTGGTGAGATGAATAGAAAACAAGTTATATGGATTTACAACTTCTTTATTACAGGATTGCGACGTTTCGGTGTAGATACTAACACCGCTATCAAGCAAGTGATGATCCATATAACTTGTTCTCTATTCAACCTTGCTTTACCCCAGACGATGTGGCGAATATTTCTGACCTCTTATTTCCGACTTTCACACAAGAAGATGGTACCTTATCATACATATATTTCAACAAATTGAACATTTAACAATGGACACCTTTTGTAAGAAAAACAAGTAAGAGTTTATTTCTATTCTTTTATTTCTATATTACTCATTTTCGAAACCAATATGTTGTACAATTCTTGTATATCAAATCAGTTGTAAATGAAACATTGCTATAAAAAATTATGAAGCTCCAATATGAGAAGTTATCAATGTAAATATGTCAATTTTAGTTATTCCATTAAAGCCAGGGATTAGATTTATAGCCAAGAGAACACTTTTCTCTTCTATTTCTGTCAACAATGCCCAGGGAGAAAACACTTTAACAATTTGTTGTTTGGTTGTAATTTTACTACGTATGGGCAGTCATGTGAAGTAGTATAGCTTCGACCTCCGTATGCTTTGCAATAAAGGACGAGGCCGTAGGCCGAGTTTGTTTGTCAGTGTTGATATTTCAGGTCTAGTCTCAACTTCATAACTCACAAGAGGGTTGAGACCACTCTGTATTTTCAAACATATCGATTTAATAAGTTGTGTGTATATTTACACCTAAATACCGTTCATTCAGTAAAGAGAAATTTGGCTTTACATTAAAAACGTCACCGATTGTGACGTCATATCACTATTGTTATTGACGTCAAGGCTCATATTGTCACTCAAACAAAGCATAATAGAATGAAAAAAGAGAAGAGGCGCTTCTGGTCTTTGCCGATAAATGCTAGAGGTACATTACATTCGATTGGCATTTACTGACGGAAACAGTATGTATTTCATCCGTTGCCTGCAACATTTTAGTTACGTTTGAAAATGATCTTTGGTAAAGTTAACTACATTTTTAACCAAGTCAAGATTCTCTTTAGTTCTAGACAGGAAAATGAAAACAAGGATTACGCGGGAACGATGAAATTAAACGATCAATCCAAAAAGCAAAGAGAAACATGTGTTTCATTCAACATGAAACAAACCTGTAATTGTATGTGTGGCCACTTCCCGTTGTCTGTGAAAGCAAGTTTTATGGCTAGACAACTTCTTTACTGCAGTAATGTATTGGTGTAGATACTGACATTTATCAAGCAAGTTCTTAGTGTTAGAATTCAGTTGCTCTCTCTACAACTTTTCAAAATTATTTTTTTGCTGCGATTTTCATACATGTACAACAAAAAGAATCCGATCCTTTAATATGAAGAGATTAAAGAATATCTATAGACCCTCAAGCGAAATGTGACATAAATTCCGTGACTAGCCATGGAACTTCCGCTTCAAAGATCAGTTGTACCTATAATGATGTGACACCTGCTAATTAACACAGAAATGAACGTTCTCCCTCTGGCGAAAACGTGACCCATGAATTTATGGACTTATTCAATCTGCGGCTTTTTTCTGAATAAAATGTATGTATTTTACTCGTAATGATGGCAGCAACTTTGTATCTTTTAGGAAAATGTGTTTCTTTGACACTGGCTTTGTATTTAGCGAAGCACCTCACTTGATATTCTTCGAATGAAACTAATTGTCTTAAGAAGGTTTTCATCATGAAAATACACTAAGGAGAAAAAGAAACGTCACCGTACAATATCCCGTAGGGGATATTCCAAGCATGTCATCCTAGCCATCTTTACTACATGTTAAACTTTCAAACCATGTTTGTTCATTTTTCTGAAAAAACACTCCTTTTACAGTAAAGATGCGTTAACACATTTATTAACAAAATAAGATTGTATTCTAAAATATAAATATTATAGTCTTATGTATGACATTGTAAGTGCTACTTGACAAAACATGTGCCTACCATATACATTCAAAATCGACTTTCTCTGGTATCAGTATCTTGTTTATAACAACTTAGGAAATTTGCAGACTTTTTTTTTTGCTCCTAAGTTTGTCATTGGTTGTGATTGATTGAAATAGTGTACACGTCATATTCTGTCAATCATCAACATATAACATAGACATAGACATAACATATAACTCAACCAGCCTAAGTTTCGTCTCATTGAATTTTAAGAGTCAAGGAAGAACTTTGCCCTCCATAACAAAACTATCTCAATACTAAAAGAAACGCAAATCAGGTATGTATAGGAAACATGATAGATTTGATTAAATCAACACTTTTCTCTCTTTATTCTGGATTTGCAATTGAACCATAGCAGCGATGCATCTTAAAAACCATTCTCATAGTCATGAAGAAGTTAAACATTTAGAGCGTCTGTTCACCGTAAATAATTCTCTTATGTTTTCAATAGACAGCCTTTTCTTTGTCAAAGCCATGGTTTCATTGTGCATCTTGATACTATGATCGGCATATAGTGACCCAACAGGGAACCATTTACCTAATGGAGAATTAAAAAACATCTTATTGTCACATTTCCGTAACATTAATTATATCTACGTTTATTTTGATCAAACGGCAAAATATAAAAATAGAGTTAACTTCTTCATTATCATTAATAATATAATGTTTTATTTCAAACATACCCACGCCCATATGTTTCTTCGATACCAATGAATGATCAAATATTATCATTATCACTACTTGCGAGGTTACAATAATCATTCTTCCATTGATGAACCAATAAATGACCAAAAATCTTTCATTCAAGTGGAACTGATTGAAAGACAAGACAATTGGGAATCGTTCAGGAAAAGTAAAATATACATCAATGGAATTGCACATCTCAAATGTAGAAGTGATTGAAGTTTTCCTTAATCATCTATTAGTCATCCTTTGTGTTCTTTATGTTCCGATACTCTTCAGAATGCCTTTCCCCATTAATTTCTATACATGATGCAAAAACCCCAATTATACTTCTTACATTTAGCTTACAACTTCACGGCACAAACGTTGAGCTCTTTTGATTTACGCTTTTGAGTGTGTGTATAAAAGAACAATTTAAGCTCTTTGAATGTACAGATACATCCAATCCGACTCTGTGTATCTTGTATTGATTATATCGAAATGAGCTACAGTCATGATTGCCAGTAGACGTATGTTAACCGCAGCGGAAAGAGAATAATAACCCACTTACCTTCTACCACGCTCTATCTACTTCAGTGTCACGCTAAACTAAGCAGACGAATCGGAAATTTACTGGTACAACTAACCTATCTTATTACGAATGTTTACTCCGCTTTATCAAGCTGAAAATCTAGTTTAGTTAAAAAAAATCATTCATTCCACAGAACACCATTCATAAGATAAACCGCCACTTCACTCAATACCTTATCTTGGTGTGGTTTTCTTGCTATGAAAGAGAGTGATGTCTGTTGTGTGGAACCTATTATAATGGTGATCATATGTTGGACCATCCTCGGTTACCCAGGGTAATATGCTCCTGTAATCTTCACAATCACTTTTCAAAAAATCTGTCAGTGTCATTTTTTATTTGTTTTACTTTAACATTTAGTAACAAAATGTTTCATTAAAAATGTCATCAGTTATGTTTAAGTTAAGCTATATTTGTGCTTATGATTTTGAGTTCTTTGGTTGTTTATATGTTGATATTTTGATACTGGATCTGATATTTGTACCCGGACTTATGATTTGACTCTCAGGTTACATGAAGAAATATTTTTATTCCTAACACGTCACTACTGTCAACCTATCATTCAATCCACATTAAAGAATCTAACCAGTGTTGAAATGATCCTTAATGATAAAAACCATGTCACTCAAATGTCAGTTGCCAAATATATTTACAATGTTTTTAAAATCCGTGGAGAATAACTATAATCACGATCTCTGTATCCGCATGCACATTAGGAACAATTATTTACTTTGGGCCAGATTGCCTTGAATTCACGAAATACAGCTATTCTATTCTATTAATATTCCATTACTTCGGATTTTTGCCTTGAGTTCAAGATTCTAGAACTATTCCAGAATGTTAATGCAAAATGCCTATTGTTTAACACTAATAAAAACACTATCCCTTTCCTTCCAATGGTTTGTTGCTGAAATTAATTATTTGACTTCAAGCATTCATGTTATAAATATCAATGTTGGTTTACTTTTTATTGAAAGACATTAGCATTGTAATTAAGAGACAGTAATTTTGAGGGAAGCCTTAAAAGAAACGACAATATGATCAGTGGATGCTTTCACTTCATATGCTGCCCAAAATCTATGTGAACAGTTTTAACTATTTTCATATGAAGTACGAACATCTTTCATTTTCGGCGGAGAATCCACTTTTGCCTCAAAGATTTATAATCAACTATATAATATATATAGTTATATAATACATGTTTGCGTCTATCTATTATATCATTATTGGTGAGAGACAATTTGAAATGTGAACTTTAGGTAAGATATTCGAAAAGAGCATTGAGCATTTTTCCTTAACAAAGCAGTGGGCGACTGCAAATTACCGTCTTCTGTGCCGACATTTTTCCATTCCTTTTTTATATCTGGTAACCTATTTGTTTGAGTCCTACGAGAATGCATTGCGACGACTTCCAGAGGAGTTTCCTGCTGTTAACACAGTACCGGTTTGGTGATGCTTGTAATTAGATTAATGGTCGTCACTCGTCACCTGTCAAAGTAATAGTCACAACGCTTTTAGGCAGCCATGTGTTTGCCTTAATTCATATTTGTGAAAGGATATTCAATCGTGAAATTTAATGCATTCTTTGTTTGTCATTTTGTAAAATTATTTTTGATACTGAATTTCATTTAACTCACCCTTTACTTCCAAAATATTATCATGTTATGTTATATTATCCAGTATTGAATTTTTTTGTTGTGGTCTTTCTTTTAGTTTCATTATTCATCTTCCAACGAAAGATTCAATAGCTATATTGATAAAACATAATGATAGTTTACTATGATAATTTGTCATATATGCAAAGTTCTAATTAATATGACTTGTACATGATATTAAAACTATAAAAAAGAAACGAAATACTCTGATAAAAGTCTGGTCATTCGGCTTAAAATATATAACACATAAACGAATATCACTTTTAGAAACTCTTTAAATTTTAAAATTGTCACTTGATGTAACTAAAGAGCGAGAATATAGGTAATATGAATCTCAGCAATGTACCAAATTATCAATTATAATTTTATTGTTCATATAGCATAGTGATACACCTTGATAACAGAAACATTTATTAATATCCACTTTATGAGTTTTACTTTTTATCATTTTTCTAAAATCCTTTCGTATGTAGAAAGAATGAAGGACAGTTGACTGCATGATATAGCAAATATTAGCTATCTCTATCCGAACTCGTGCAACCAAGAGCAATATGTTCACCAAAGAGGATATCACATATCCAACTGTGATCAATTACTCAGGTCAAATCGCCATTTGGGTTGAAAGTAAATGGCCCTGGGAATCACGGAGACATTGGTCATCTGGTCAGTGAGTAGTAAGTGAATACACTCAGATGTCGATCTGAGGAAGAAAATCTCTTCGTCAGAATTAAAATATATATAGTGGAAAAGGTCGACATATACTTTTTTAAAGAGACTCTTCTATCGATTTAATTCTCACCTTCAAGTGCTGTGCTCTACTATTATGCCCTTCTTGGTATTAATGTATATTCTAAACAAATGTATAAATGTTATGGATGAAAAGAGCATAGTTTTAAAAATGTTTTAAAATGTATATATTTTCACCGTAAAGTGAAGGTGAAAGATTACTTAAAACAAATATGGAACATGTTTTAATTTTCATAAATTATTTGTATCAATTTTAATGTTGATGAAAGCTTGGTTTTCAGATATAAGCATAACTAGAAACTAGTGAGTCTTTCTTAAGTTTTTGAGCCTATGGTTCTTTCAAAGTTAACGTCCATGGTTCTTTCAAAATTAATGTAATGAATTATCCAACTTTATTATTTTAATTTATTGTTGCGTTTACAAATTCGCAACTCTTAACTGCCTATCTCTATTCTCGTTCAACAAAATTACCTTTTCAAATCACGTCTCTTCATAAGCTGATTCACTTTTTCTAGTCTGTAAACGTGCATAGAGAGTAATTCCCTGAGAGTAACAATGAAATGCTGTGCTGTTAGACGTTATTTCATTAAGACTCTCGTGGGTAGAGATTGCCAATTAAGATGTGTTTAGCTCAGTGTTAGTTTTCTCCTTAATTGCCACGAATACAGTAAATAAGTAATATATCCATTGATATTCAAATGTTATTATGTGTGATTCAGATATTGATCCTTGTTATATTAACAATTCATTTACATTTGAATTTGAATTTAATTATAGTGATTCCAGGGATGGACATCAAACCGGAAATGGTATATTTGAAGAAAGGCATATGACAAAATGTTGCTGATATGGAATCGAAGTAAATTCAAAAGACGCAGTTTGTTTTCATTACATTTTCATCTGAAATGAGCATTTGATGTTCTAAACAAAAGAAAGTTATTAAAGTACATAGGAATGATTTCTCATACTAAATCCCCGCAGGTAACCCTGTAATGGTTTTGTGATAGTAGTTATAAGATTGACAGTTTATTCTCAGCACCTCAAGAGGGTGAAATAACACAATACATGATATGTCAGTTTTCTTTCTTGTAAATGTTGATGATATCAGTAAGTAATCTTGTAGATTTATGACTCACAGTGTATTATCACACTTATATTATAGCTCAACTGCAAACTGTCTGAGAAACACCCTTCTCATGTTTTAAATGTTTACAAAAGTTGTCTCCATACTTCTTTAATCTTTTTCTATGGCCATGGTAATAATCTATCAATTAATATCCTAATTCAAAAAAGATAAAATTAAATATTTAAGGGGCATCATCGCGTTTTTTAGGTAAACAAAGTCATCTCAATAAAACGAAAATAAATGTTGACATTTACAAGCCAATCTTTAATGAGTTTTTAGACCCTCTGAAGATATTACATTTGGCATACACATATATCTTTTGGGGAAATTTTATGGAAAATAAAAGTTTGAAATGAACGTGCAACTGCTTCTTTAAAACCCAGAATGGTGTAACAATGTGCATTAGGTGATATCATGTGACAATATTTTACCCGACCGTTTTACTTATTTTCCTATATACATGTAGTAGAATACTGAGTGCAAAGTATGTGTACACTTGAATTAACTTGTCAATAAATCGTTATTTAAAAACTGAAAAGATGTGCAGAAAAGAGAAAATAACCTTTGATTTGTCACGTGACATAATAATGATTATGTCATAGTTTATTTTCAATGTGACGATGAGGATATTTGTAAATACTTTTTCATGTTAAATTTACTAATTACATAACATTGATCCTTAAACGTTCTTAGTACCACTGCAAACTCCATCCTCAGTCAACCATGGTTTTATTGCACTGATCTCCTGTACGTATCCAAAGTAATTACTTGGACAACAGAAGAAATATTTGAAACAAAACGACCGGTTTAAAAACTTGGAAAACAATTATTTTTTTATCACACCTTACATATAGTTTTGATAAAGCCAGTCAGGATTTTATAAACATGTTATCACACGAGCATGATGCATAGACATCCAATGACCTCACGGATACAAATATAGCACCAATGCAATGACAACATATTCACTGTTGCAGACACACTATATCAAATTATGCTCAATCGATTTATAGGATTCCCATTTATTATCAAAGGTCAGTGGTGACGGAGCCTATTGTGATGGTAGGACATACGCTAGTCTCACTCAATAGGAGTATTTTCGTGAAAATGAATTTACTTTTCATCTGCTTAAAAAATCATATGGGGGGAGTGGGGGACAGTGCAGTGGTTAGCGGATCAAAAGGTTTGTGGTTTGAATCGCGCCATGGGCTCGCTAACTTTGTCTACACGCAGTAAGGTTTGGTTGCAATGCAATACTGAATTTCAACGCAGTACCACCCTTGGTTCCTTTAGTTCCAGCCGATGCTCGCAGTTTCACCGCAATGAATTACCACAATGGTGTTGCGGGCTTTCTCCCTGCAATGATACCAGCAGCTGCGATATAAGTGAATTACTCTTGAAAGCGGCGTTAAACCCCACCTCACCCATTAAGATCGCAAGTAAATACACGTTCGATCCCGTTATTCTTTCATTGCCGATGAAGACTCCATATCCTTTTTTCTATACTATAATTATTCTTTTTCATTTATGTCTCAAATTTTGTTGTTGACAAACAGTTTTACGTTAGTCCAAAATATTTCAGCTGTATGTGTGTGCCTATCCATTATAATTGTTTGGTGATAAAAATGAAATATGAGTCTTGAGATATTCAGAAACAGTTACAGTGTTAGCTTATGTACCGAGATCAGACTATTTTCCCCTAACTAAGCAGTGGGCGACTGCAAATTGATGTCTTCGGTGCAGACATTTTTTCCATTCCTTTTTTTATCTGGTAACCTAATTGTTTGAATCTTTTGAGAATGCATTGCGACGACTTCAAGAGGAGTTTCCTGCTGGCAACACAGTAATGGTTTGGTGATGCTTTTAACTAGATTAATGGTCTTCATCCGTCACCTGTCAAACTATAAGTCACAACGCTTTTAGGCAGCTGTGTGTTGGTCATAATTCATAAATGTAAAAGAATACATTAATTCCTGAACTTCGAGGCTTAAACGTATTCATTAAAATGTTTTGATTAGTTGTCATCAATTTTTAAAATCAGTTTTGATACTTGATGTTACTCACCCTTTACATACAGAATATATATCATCAGACAATGATATATAAGATAATGGTGCTATTACCTTCATTTCCTGTTACGACTGCTTCAGAGCTATTTCCGGATTTTTGAATAGAATTAATGTATTAATACTTTAATTCAAAGAATATGTGAAAGCTTTTAACTGATTTGATTTGTTGTAGAATGTAACAAGTGTAAAAACAAGTGGTTTATTAAATGAATGTCACTAAAGAATGATTAAAAATGTTTTGTTTGCATCCAAATGTTTTAACCTAATAAAAACTACTCTGTTTTAAACAAACAAAAAATACTCTGATATAAGTTTGGTTCTAGGGCTTCAAATATAGAATACATAAATGGATATCACTTTTCAAAACTCTTTATATTTTATCAAATTGACACTTGAAGTACCAAGAAATCGAGAATAACGTGATACGAGTACCTGCAACCAAACGATTATTTGAATAGTGTTGATTTAGTATTATAACAACTTTGATAACGGAAGTTGTTAGAAATATCCATTCGTTGAGTATTACTCTTTATCATTTATTCACAAAGTCTTCTTACATCTATGAGAAAGCAGACATAAGCTTTCACAAATTTGGATCTGAAAGCTTGCAATCAAGATCAACGTAGCGATGAGTTCACCTAAAAGGATATCGGTATCAAACTGTGATCAATCACTCAGGTCAAATCCCCATTTGTGGTGGAACTGTGTTCAGTAAATGGCGGTGGGAATAAGGGAGACGTTGGTCATCTGGTCAGAGAGTGGTGAGTGAATACACTAAACAGAGGCCATCGATCTGACTAGGAAAATCTATTCAGCAGTATTAAAACCTATGCAGTTGAAAAGATCGACACAAGCCTTCTCTTAAAGAGACTGTTCTATCGACTAAACTATCTCCCTTTTAACAGCAGGTGCACCACGATTGTGCAACTGGCATTTACACCAATGAATGAACTCGTAAAAGTAATCATTTTTATCGCCATCATGAAGTTATACATAAGGAGAACATCAACATATTCTATGTTGAAATGCGGGATCTATGATGAAAGAATGCTGTTATAAATACATGCATGTTAACTGTCACATGACTCTGCATTGTACATGTATATTGAGGATACTGAAAGACTTTTCATGTAATACTTTCTTTATTTAACGAGGTAATGATATATATAGCTCCACAGGAGATATCGCAAATGCGATATCAAGCTAGCAGACAGTAGGAGGACAGTAGATTTTGAACAATGTCTTGATACAGTTAACTTCATGAGATCACAATTGTTGTGCATCATCAAGTTATGACATCACAATGCTGTGATGTTATAAACATGACGACGTTACATTCCTAAGACAACATCGAACTGGGAGTCTCTGACTAATGCAGTATTACAAAATGTACATTTTTCATGGAAACGAATTGAAATATGATTTGGGATCATAAATAGAATCTCACCCTCGTGTCAGCTGATAGCAAATATATTAACACTTTGATAAAAGTAAAGGTATCCTCGGCAAATCTCGGATAATTGAAACTTTAATCAACTTGTGGCACTCGCACCTCGCTGTGTTTCTCGTCCTGGTATTGCTAAATGGGGTTGCTTTGTCCCTGACATTCAACCTTCTATAAATTCAAACAATCTAAGCTTTTTAGTCTTGTCTCGGATTGGGTCCAGATAAAATGTGACCTGATTCGGAGACAGGAGATGGAGAGTTTGGGCGATAGGATCGAGTCGATTCCAATGGTATTAACTCAGCGGAAGAAGAATATAAATAACTGGTAGTCATGACTAAAATTTTCAGCATGATGATAATTTTAGACATATTGAGACACATGCAATTATAGTTGTTTTTGTCCTTTTACCATATACATTGTAATATCCAAATGTGAACTAAAAATCTGACGATCCTTTCAAATTTGTCTGACATAATGATTTTGATAATGGAAGTCCAGTGGTGGCTCTTGAGTGGAAATAGATAACTATGGTGTCAATTTCATCACTGCCCAAAAATCCTTTCAGTTGTTGGGGTTTTGGGTAATATTTATATTCGGTATATTCGAAAATACAATTAAGAATTGTGATGAATAAAAAGAAAGTATATGTATATAATTTCACTTTTAAATTTCAAAGATCAATTAAAATGCATATTTAATATTCATTTATTTTCATTAATTTATCTTATTTAATTATTTCATAATTCTTATGTAGTTTTCTGATACAAGTTAAGGATACTCCGGAACTAGTGCATGCTTTCTTATGTTAGAGTTGATGTTTCTTTTATGATTTTGGTAGCGGGATAGCGCTTTCGGCTTCGGATCAAGGGGCCCATGGTTCGATACCCGCCAGGGGCCTGGCAACTTTGCGTGCAGTAGAGTACTGTTCTACATGCAGTCAGGTTTGGGTGCAATGCTACACTGAATTTTAGTGCAGTATCACCCATGGTTCGCTAGTTCCAGCCGATGCTTGCAGGTTTCACCGCAATGCATAGCCACAATGGCGTTCCGGGCTTTCTTCCTGCAATAATAAGTGTAATATAAGTGAAATACTCTTGAAAGCGGCGTTAAACCCCATATCACCTCACATCACCTCTTTTATGATTAATCTCCCCAACCTTATTTTTTTTCCCCAGAAATTATTACTATGTTTGCAAATTGACAACTCTTTACTGCCCATCCTGCTCCTCGTTCAACGTAACACTTTTCTTAAATCACCTTTCTTCATTAGCTGATTCAACCATTCTATTCTGTGAACTTCTGTGCATAGGGAACAACTTCATCAGAGCTGTTGGAGGTTATTTGATTAAGAGTCGCGCAAGTGAAGATTGCCCATTAAGAAATGTTTTGTTCAGTTACAGTAAATAAGTAATACATCCATTGATATTCAAATGTACGAAACTCACACTGTTTCCTGTTTTTACATTTAAATGTTAATCTTAGTCCAGTGAGAGTGAACCCTCGGGACGGACCTTGCCCCTGAAATGTTATATTCTAAGACTGATATATGACATACATTTCTTGTTATTGAAAGGAATTAAAATGCTAAAGACAGTTTTGTTTTTCATTTACATTTATTTCTGAAATGAGTATCTGATGTGTTTCCTTTAGCATAATAACCTCTTTACACTGGGTGATCTATTTCTAGTTATTGACGTACATAGAAACGGTTTCTACAGTACTCCCTGAAGGTAACCCATAAGTGGTTTTGTGATGTTTATTATTAGATTGCGAATCTATTCTCGGCATCATCCAGATGTTGATATAACACGATGGCATTTTTCGGTTTTGTAAATTATTTGTAAATTGTTTGGTGATATCGGTCAGTTATCAATATTTGCCTCGAATTTTACACCCGCCGTGTGTTGTAACCACTTTGTAATAGTTCATGAACGTTTTCCCAACATTTCATTATCACTATCAGTTAATAACCTAAATTACATGTGTACTTCAAGACAGCTGAAATATAATATCTTTTAAATATGTTTTAATATATGTTATTTAAAACTATCTCACTAATAGTTTTGAAGTCAGTTAATTTTTTTCAATAAAACAGTTGGCTTGTATATAATTCGCTATGGTCTGTTGTCTTCTATCAACAAATTGTTATCAATGTTGAGAGGTGATTTCATTACTGTGTCGTCAGGAGATGAAAATACAGCAACTGAAAACAATTTTGTTGCAAATTTAATGCAAATATCATGTAGTTCGGTGTTCACTTATGTTTGACGTATTCAACTTTTTCTGCTCAAACTTATGATTATTTAAGACGATCATGAAACATTTTGTTCCCATCTTAGGTATGAAACTCAGATTCATACAAGAAGTCACTAGAAAGGAATTTCAGAATCACGGATGCCAAAAATGAAAGAAATGAAAAATTCAAATATTCAATTTTCATTTTGAAATATTTCATGTAATTAAAAAATTCAAAAATGGTGATTTTACATATGACAAAATCTAAGAATAGATTTACATAATTGCAGTAGCAGATTTAATACATCCAATCTTCTTGAATACTTATAGTCATATAACCGATTTTAGTGATTTGACATATCTTGACAACCATATGCCAGTTCTCAAGGTCATGTCCGAAACGTTTGGGAGCCTATCGATAAATAACATAACATCAAATTTCCTACAAAACATTTTCGAAATCGATTAACCATATTATTTTTTAGCAAAAGAATAAACATATTTTCTTTTTTGTGTCTCTTCCCCCCATTTCTTACATGACTTTTCCGATTTCCACCTTCAACGTGCAGAATGTTTTTTCCTAGACGTAGCATGAAGCAGTTTAGAGATGCTCTTAATTAGATTAACATGTGTGATACATGTCGTCGCTTCAGGCTTTCAGTACTAGGGAGGGGGGATGTTGGCAACATGTCGTCATAATTAAATGCTAATAATGAATATGCCTTTAACTGAGGAGATATTACCTTTGAAATTTATACAAAATGGATATGTTACAACCAATCTGTGAAATACGCCAGACTCCTTTTTTATTTAAAAGCGGAATTTACTAAATTCACTAGATTAAGTCAACATTTCTCTCATGTTAATGATTTTACTTATCTCAACGTAAAGTAGACATTTGCAAATTTGGTGTTAAATTGGATGAACTTGTCAATAAATCGTAAGTTAAAAAGTTAAAAAGCTGAAAAAAGGTACAGAAACGAGCAATCAGTCATGGACGTTTTAACTTGACATAAGAATGTTTGACATAATAGTTACTTTGCATTCATTCTTCTCGCATCTATATTTACGATGAAGATCATCCACATGTAACTCGTAACAGTAACATCAACATAGATCCTGACTTATCGCTTTCCACCACTTTTAATTGCAGTCTTGGTTACCCATGAGTAATTATGGGTACCAGCATTTATGTTCTCAGAAATTAGATGGGCAACAAACAAGTCAGTGCCTTAGCCATATATGTTACTGTGATGATTACAAGCCTGTTAACTTTGCAGTCAACCATGTATCTATTCAACCTAGTGGTGGGTATTCCAAAACGTTTGTTAAAGGTGATCTTTATCAATTTCATGTATTATATCATATTACATAATATACGTGTACTATATTGTTTCCAAGTTTCCAACTCTAAGTGGCCGCACCAATTTTGTTGTTTTGTTGAAACTTCTTCGTCACTTTGTCACAAACCGGGAAACGATACTGGGACACCACAATATTAAATAAACAGTGGACAGATTTTCACAAGTCAACCTCGACATGAAAAAACTGACATTAGCACAAGGAGTTTGACGATGGCAGGTAAACCACTACAACAGTCAGTCTGGTCATCAGAAAATAAACCTATCAAACATTTATTGCATCACATTCAGAGACGTTATGGTTAGAGTTTTGGAAATTCTAAAATTTGGACTAAAGAATAAAGATTATCAAGTTCCACGTTTAAATGTACATAACTCGACGATATCATGGTTGAATGTAATTTATAGGTATAGACTAATTGCCAAAAAAGGTTTCCTAATTTAAGTCTTATTTTTCTCATGGGGACCGAGACGGTGGCTCTGAAGAACTGATAATTAAATTTGTTGTTTATTTCCGTCACAGATCAATAATATCATTTGTGTGTCTATGTGTAGTGCTTCTACATACTGGTAAGTCTATCAATGACATATAATAATGGGTTGCATATCAAGGAACAGTGCTAGGGAAGAAAATAAGATAAACTTTTATATTTGTCTCTTTTTGTACGATCATCTATGATCCTGCATGTGCCTTTAAGTATCTTAAAGGGGCACTAGCAGTAGTTTCCCCAATAAATATTAGTTTATGCCAAATATATTATCTTCAGTGGGTCAAAGCATTTCATTTATCATCATATAGTCAAAGAGCAAATAAACCAAATTTCAAGCAAGAAACAACGGCAGCCATTTTTGTGTAAACACCTTTTAATCATTTGAGGTAAGGAAATGTATGTTCATAGCTTCACTGGTCACGGTACATTCACTTGAAACTGCTTCTTTCGATTAGAAGACATTTCTGGCGATAGGAAACTTTATTTTCCTTTTAGAGAGATAATATTCACCATGCTATATCAGTGGTAAGAATGTGAAAATACACATGCTTAAAAACAAAAAGGGTTTTTGTAGCGATTTTTATCATTAGAGCACTAAGCTGCATCAAAGACAGTACATAAAATGGAAATTCCTGCAATGATTGGATAAGTCGATGACGTCACTTTTGAGAAAATCTTCCACAGTCATTCTGCAATTGGTCAATTTATTTTTCGAAGTGATTTTCTGAGATGTTAACCTGCATATCGTTTGAGCAATCAAATGAGGTAAAGGACTGGTGTTTGGAAAAGCCCTTACAGACTTTTGACTTTAGTATTTGAAGTATTTGAAATGACATAATCATGCTTGAACAACCCCCTCTGTTGGCCCATAAGCCGATACATGTGACGTACGCTTTTGATATCTTGGGATTTTTAAATAATAGACTTTTCACCATTAAAATGTCTCTTTTCCTGACGGTAGACAATACCAAGACACTTATTTACATTTCACAGTTGCAGACGAAATTACGATTCATCGCTGAACCAGTTTTTCATAAAGTTTCAAAGGCTCGGGTATTATATGGGCTAATATGCAGATGCATGGCTCTCAAACGACTTTCCGAACCGGCATAATGACACCATCTTTTCAACACATAAACAAAAAACGAATAACTAATTTAGACAAATATTTTGGTGCCGTCCTGGTTATTGGCATCACAAACTGAAACTCTAAATCTCACGTGTATTTGTTTGGGATCAGCGTGGAATAAAACATAAGTAGGAAAATACAGGGTATTTAGACTGATACAGGTGAAACACAGTTTTGTCTCCTTTGGTCAAGAAACCCTCTTAAATACCTACTTGATATTGTTAAATAAATACGATAGTGCATTCTAATTCTTTCTTCATATGAAAATATATTTTTAACAATGTTATAGTGTATAGAACATCTTAATGAGGCATTTGTAGCAATGGCACTAACGGATACAAAATATGAATATGTTGCAATAGGACTGGAAAAAAATAGATTTAGAATGAGCTAGTACTGAATGGAGCTGAATGTGTGTACTAGAAAATTACAAATCAAAACAACTCAGTTGTTGTGTTCTCCAAAAACACAAAAGGGGTTTATAAATATGTTATTATACAACCTTGATGAATCGACATTCAAAGACCTGACATATCCAAATATAGCACCAATGCAAAGACTACATATTCACTGTTGTTCTTATATCAAACTGTAATCAATCACTATTTCAAAGGTCAATGGTCATATCTGGAGCATATTGTGATAGTTGGAGATATATTAAACTAAAGGATGTTCCTTTGTTTTAAATCTTAAAATTCTTAACAAGTATTTTTTTTAAATAATTGAATTTCCGTCTGCTTATAATATTCATTCAAGTCATTATTTGACTTGTGTGGTTCATGTTTTCTCACAACTTGGGTAATGTTTCAGTTTTTTTGTGAGCTTTGTTTATATTATTCTTTTGTTGTTTCACTCATTCTTCTATTCTTGTTTCTTCATATTTTGAAGATCAATTTGGTTTGGTATTCATTTAAGGCATAGGATAGCACTCCAGAGAACCAATAGTTTAGGGAAGTTACCAGGAAGTTAAGGAAACAACCATAGATAAATGGGCTTTTATTTCATATTCTGCCGTATTCTGCCCTAATATGAAGTGTTAAATTTTAGATAAAGCTTGCATTGCTGACAAGGATTCCACATATAGGTCCATACTATAGTCATTTTTTTACATTCGTGTTTCTAATTATGTTGTTAAATATAAAAGTCCAACATATTGTCAGCTGTATGTATGTGGCTATCCATCATAATTGGATGATGCAGTGACAGTGACAGTGTAAACTTATATACCGAGATCAAACTATTTTTCGGTAACCAAGAAGTGGGCGATGACAAATTGAATGTCTTCGTTGCAGACATTTATCCATACTCTTCCTTTATCTGGTAACCTAATTGTGTGAGCCCTTTGACAATGCATTACGACGACGGCTTCCAGAGGAGTGTCCTGCTGTTAACACAGTACTTGTTTGATGATGCTTTTAATTAGATTATTGGTCTTCACTCATCAACTGTCAAACTAAAAGTCACACAACTTTAAACGTATCATGTGTTGGTCTTCATGAGTAAATGGTAGAGAATTCATTTATTCTTAAATTTTGATGCATATGGTCTCTAAAGAAAATGTTTTGATGATTTGTCATCATTTTAAAATCAGAATTGATTGCGAAAATCATCTAACGCACCCTTTACATACGGTATATATGTATTGATGATCAGTGATAATATATTGAAGTATTTCTTGCATTTCCCTTATCCATTTACTAATATGACTAATGGCTAATCTGACCTTGTCGTTTAATTTAAATGGGTTTACTTAAGTATTGAAATGTCATTCGAGAATATTCAAATGAAATTATTTTTGTATCCAAACTCTTGATTGGTTACCAAAATTAATGCCTAACTAGAAAACAAGAATAAAGGTAAATCTCTACAATATACAAAATCATTATTTGAATATTAAACTTTGATAGCAGAAACATTAAGAAATATCCATTATTTTAGTTTTACTCCTTATCATATAATTACGTTATCAATTCACATTTTAAAACAATGAAGGACAGTTCATTCTATGATAAAGCAAATGTTAGCTATTCTCATCTTTATGTCTAAAAGCTTGCAAAGAGTTCAACTAGGAGGATATCACGTATCAAAGAGTAATCCATCATTCCCGTCAAATCCCCATTTGTGGTTGAAATGTGTTCAGTAAATGGCATTGGGAATTAGGGAGACATTGGTCATCTGGTCAGCGAGTAGTGAGTGAATACAATGACCGGATGCTATTGACCTGACTTGGAGACATTAGTCAACAGTATTGACACTTATGGAATGGAAAAGGTGACACAGTCTGTCCTGAATGTTCTATCGACTTCACTTTCTCCCCTTTTCCCATTACATGAAAACACAGAGCTCAAATATTATGCAATCGATATCAAAAGCCAAGAATGACCTCGTTTAAACAACGATACTTCAAAACGCCGTTATGGAATATTCTTGAAATGAGAAAAACCCCTTTTAGGCAATGATTTCCTTATGTGTGTTGATAATTGAATTTGTGACACTTACACATGAAGTTTGAAAACACGAAATAATTGAAACAACTTTAAACCAATATTATATCATAATTATTTCAATCATACCTGATTGATAGCTAAATAGTAATGTAGACACTTATGGAACATTTGATAACATATTTTGTAAGCGAATAATGGACAAATCGTTATTTAAGCTTTTAGTTGATGGTGACAGGCAATAGATAAGGATACATATCGTTATTACCTTTCATTGTGGGTAAGGATCGTTCACGATAATATTGGACATTTAAAAAAATAATGCATTTCGTCACCGATTTCACTTAAGTAACACAGTTTATCTTTCATCTCTCGGTATGCTTTGCCATCTTCCCGAATCGGTAAGTTAAGACTTAATGTTTTGAATTTCAAAATCAAGTTAGTGATAAGGATCTTAAAGGTTATACGTGATATTGCATACTCTGAAAAGAAAGACATATGAATATATTGCTTCAATTGAAACATATGAAAATGCTAAAGACAGTATATTTTCATTTACATTTTTATCTGAAATGATGATTTGTTTTTCTTGTAAAACGATATATTCTCTTTTTATACTATCAGATCCTTTTTTTTGGTTATTGACGTACTTTGGAATGTTTTCCTATTGTATTCCCTTAAAGGTAACCCTGTAGTGGTTTTGTGATGCTTGTTATCAGATTGAGAATCTATTCTCGGCGCCACTCAGAGGGCGAGATGACACACTACGTGATATGGCAGTTTTTCTTGTTGTAAAATCCCTCGATCTCAAGAATTATATGTGTTCATTATGTTATCTACATTTTTTTACTGAAAGTTGTGAAGTTGGTTTATAGTTTTAAATAAAAACAGTAGGATTGTTGATAATTCGCTATATTTTATTAACATTTTGTTCTTAATTCATACTCAGATATCAAACCCATGTTCATACAAGAAGCCATTTGGCATAGATCTTTTTTAGGTTTTTTATTTTAGATAGATTTTCATTCTATAATATTTTTTGATAACAACATGTGAATGTCCTACGGTTAATTAGTTTGTCGAAACTGTCATGAATTTATGATTTATTGCAGAAATATGAAAATAAGAATTATTAAACTTTGATCCTAATATCAAATAATATTTATATATTATATTTAATATCAATTTCGTTCGACTTTTATGTGCCCTACTATCTGCTTTTTTTAGAGGTTTTATTTTAAATTTTCCAATTAAAGTTTTTGTGATAGGACAGTTCTTCATAACCATCCACCCAATCTACATGAATACTTTTAGTCATATAACATATCAAAACCGTTCGACTTGAATGTGCCCTACTGATTACTGTTTTTTCTTTTAAAATCAAAGTTCTCTTGACAACCATATTTCATTTTTCAGGGTCATAGCAGACATTTCTCGTAAAATAACTCACATATATTTCGGCAAATCATTTGAACATAATTAACCATAGTTTCTACATGCAAATGATTTAAAAGTGTTTTAACATAATTTCTTTATCGACACTTTTCCCTCCATTAATGTCATGACCTTTTATGTTTCTACCTTCAATACTCAGAAAAACGTGGTTTCTTAGACTAAGCTAGAGGCGGTTTAGATATGCTCTTAATTAGATAAATTTGGGTGATTCAAGTCAGCGCTCCAGGCAAACAATAGTTGGGAATGGGGGTTGCTGGTAACACGTCGGCGTAAAGAATTAACACTAACATCAAACTAAATGCTGATAATGGACACTCCTTTAACTGAGGTGCTACATTTTAAATTGATACAAAACGGATGTGTTGCAGTAAATGTGTAAATTAAGTAGACTCTTGTTTTATTAAATACGTATTTTACTAAATTCACTTTATTGAGTCAACATTCCTCTCATTTTAATGAGTTTACTTGTCTTCGTGTATAGAAAACATTTAGAAAATTTGTTTAAAATTACCTAATCAATATGTATTATAATGAAATTAACAATTCTTGTAAAAGATAACTTTTATTGCATGTGATAGAATTATTTTTCATAATGTATTTTGTATGTTGGGGTATGTTGAACTATGACAACTTTCCTTTTGATATAAATGTATAGTGTCTTTTATATGTGTCTTTTTTTCCTTGAATTTTTTTTATTTTCATAGTTGATAATACCAACGTTAAAGTTTACAGTTACTCGAAGTATTAACTGATGATTGATTTAATAAAGTTAGATTGTAAAACAATTCCTGTCCTGAATTTATCGTTGAATCCTTGGCTTTGTTGAGGTTGCTCGTCTCGTCTCACTTATTACGGTATTGAGTTTTCTTAACATGGGGGCGGGATAGCGGAGTGGTGAGCGCGTACTTTTGATACCATTTCACCTCACCTCTTTAACATTATTTACGTTAGGGTGTTCTGTTTGGTATGAAACATCTATTGCATTATATCTTAATAATGTAGAACATAATACCATTTTAAAAGTACTATATTTGTTGTTACAGTCTAGAAATTATAAAATTTGGACTAAAGGATAAAAATAAACATATTTCCCGTTTTAAGGAATATATATTTCGACAATAAAGAATATCAATTTGAACTAACATAATGATTGAACGTATTCTACCAGCTTTGAGTAATTGCCTAAAAGGTTGCTTTCAATTTATTTTGAATTCTTATTTTTCTTATAGGAACCGAAGCGCTGGCTCTGAAGAACTGATAATTGAATTTGTTGTCTATTTTCGTCACAGATCAATACTACCATATGTGGGCTTGTGTCTACGTGTAGTGTTGTTTTTACATATTGGTAATTCTATTAATGATCTATATTAAATGGATTGTAAAGCTCTAACTCAAAACAAGGAACAGTGCTAGGAAAGAAAATAAGATAACCGTTTATATTGTTGTATGTTTCAATGTTTCAATATTCATCAAGTACCTAAATGTATCGTTAAATCGTTTCGAAAAGATGCTATTCAAAATACGAAACGCATAAGTATATTTTCAAAGATTAAATTGATTTACATTAAGCACAAACATATATTATTATGAATATGTTAAGAATATGCATGAGAATACAGACGATAATAAACAGAGTAAGCCAACACAATTTTGTTGTTGTGAGTTTGATCATTAGACCGCACGGTGGCGTCAAAAAAATTGAAACAATTCTTGCTTGGCGTCGTTCTCCTAATGAATGGGTAATTTCAATGAAGACACTTTTCCGCGAAACTTCCACAGTCTTTCTGCAATTCACAATTATGAGTTGAACGTGCACGTCGATCTATTAATGGGGCAGAGATCTGCAATGTTTTTACTTTAGAAGTTGATGGTACTAGCCATGCTTAAACAAACATCTCTGTCGGTCCAATAGCGGAAAAATTGTGAGATATTGTGGATATATGTGAGGTTAGAGGACGTTGTTGATACATTTGTGGTTTTACAAATTCCCCAGAACCACAGCTAAATAAGATGTTTGTTTGCTTAACATCAAACTTAAAACTAGCAATTTTTTCTCCTTTTTTTTTGTCAGATGTCTTTTTGTCCGGCAATAGACAGTACTTTGACACATTATTTCCCCTCTATCAGTTGCAGACGAAATTGTGATTCATCACTGAACCAGTTTTTCTTGAAGTTTCTGAGACTCACGTTCTTGTTTATATAACATCAATGTAGGCAATTGCGCACCGTCATGCATTTCAAATAACTTTTCAATTCCATACCGACCTCGGGGCGTTACGAATTACATCTTTTCCATACAAAACCTTTGGAAAAATAACTTGTTTTGAAAAAGATGTTTGTCTCTTGTAGAATATCGGTGGCACAATCTCCTGTACTTACTTTCACGTATATTATGCTCTGCATGACTTTTTAATTACTTTTTTAAAGCAAACTTTTTCAAAAGCTGCTGATAGAAAAGATTAACCCGTTTTGCGCTGAAATTGGTAAGAATTGTACGACATCATAATGGAAGGAAGTATTATTGATGTATGATGCATTTTTATCACTTTTGCACGAGATGAAATTCTCAAAATATCTTAGTAAGTATTTTTGAAGACTATGTATATGTATATCTATTCGAAGGTAAATGAGAAATGATTAGTATACAGATGTGAATACCATTTTCCTGATACAATCTAAACTAGTTCGACAATTTCATGAAAAAATGTCAACCGGTGATTATCAAGATGGTTTTTAAAATTCATTTTACAATGTTCTTAAAATTATTGACTATCGGTTCAATAGGGTGCCTACACTGGACTTCAGTATGAATGTTTGATATACTTACATTACCTTTTCATTATACTCATATTCAGTTTAATAAAAATGTAATAAAATATTGTGTGAGTCCTTCTAAATGCAATGCTTTTTGCCTTTGTTTGATAAACTCACCTTAAAAGTAAATATTTCTCTTCACATTTAAAATACAAATTGCCATAAAAATTTGCTCATTGTGTTGTGTTTTTTAACAAGTTTGTATAATACTAATACGAACATTTTGAATTCCTTTGTCTAATCCATCGGTGATCACACTCTGATATGAAGGCATCATTGCCAAGGGGCGTATGTTTACTGCAGCATACAAAGAGTAATAACCCTCTTTGCCTATATCACGCGACATTAGCTTTAGAAGCAAGCTTCGCCGGAATAAGATTGTAAGATTTACTGGAGCAACAAATCTTCTTTCTTACCAATGATAAAATTATATATATATATATATATATTCTTTAAAAATAACAAACTGAAGATTGGTCTTCATATAAGTTCGATTTCAACCGGTTTCACAACATAGTGATCATCAGGGTAACTTATACATTGTGTTGCTAATGGTATAGCGTTAACAATGGCAAGGGACGTAATTCATGACGTCATATGCATACCACTAAAATATATATATAGTAAATGCGACGTCAACATGATTTCATATTAGTTACAGTTCAACTTAGGGGTATAATTTTTTAAGAATATTTAATACATAAACCAAGAACATTTAACTTTTACATCTATATAAATATATCATAAAATTATGTTATCTAACGACTTTGATAAATCGAATTCAGCCCTGTCAACAACAAAAAATATATACATTGTTGTCTTTGTCAAACGTATATATCTTTTGGAATCAGTTCTTGCATAAACATTTTCATCATATATATATATATATATATATATTTTAAAAATAATGTTATTACTCGCCCGTGTAAGATACCGCAGTGTAATATTTATACGGCGATATTAAACAAGTGTAATACCACTCCCCGTATGACGTCATACTACTGTGTTGTTGTGACGTGTTTGTGTTTGCTGTGACGTCACAATATTGGCACCGTCGTCTCAATGGCGGCTTAGTCGCGGAAATGCTTCGTTCGGTAATAATGCTTGATTACTGAGGTCAAGCAATAAACAGAATACTAAACTTCCTTCCATATAATACTATTTTTATTAAACTCGTTAATGATTTGGTATCAAACTCGCTTTCGCTCGTTTTATACTTAATCATTAACTCGTTTAATAAAAATAGTATTAAATGGAAGGTCGTTTCGTATCCTCTATTTATCGAATGGCATTGATGAATCCTATTCAATCCTGTCAAGATACAAATATAGCACCAATACCAAGACATTTCATTCACAGTCACATACTTTCTGTGTTATACTATGCTCAATTACTTTCTATGCTCCTGTCTATTACTATTGGTTAAATGGTGATACCTTGTGGGTATTTTTCAGACAGTAGAAATATTCTGGTAATCTACTGATCGCAGGACGGACCTGAGTCGTGTTGATGTCTCGTTCCGTATGACTTGTGTAAATTGACAAGATATTAATGAGTCTATCTATAGGTGGCTATTGCAAACGTTTCATAAATTCAAATATTCATATGAAGACACTTAACTGTTATTTTGTAGAAAAACTGTCTATGCCAATTTTACATATATTCCTTTTTTTAAATCTCTGAACTCGTTGTGACAAATGTCTTGGGTGTGATTCTGATAAAAGGGAAATACAATTGAAAAGTGTCTTATAAATGTAAAAAATCGTTGAACGTGGTCATCATAACTGATTGTAAAGTACTTGTATAAAATAGTGTTCAACACAGTAGGAATTTTGTTAATACTAAGTTAAATTATCCATATACATTACCATAATTACTAATTACATGTCATGTTTGCTATATAACTAATGAAAACCTACCATTTCTTTACAATCCTTTCTGTGTAGTCAATGATTCAGAAAAGGGATCGGACATCGTACATTCAATTTAAAATAAAGTGGTTAAAATTCAGTGCTTGAGAATTGTGTGAAATCATCTGTAAACTTATATGTCATCGTAATTCTGTAAGAAGTGCAATTAAAACTAAGTTGTGTAAACATTTGTTCCATCTTGCCCCTGCATTGGCTCCAATAAACATGATAAAGTGAAGACACCCTCCAAAAGTTTTCAACTAATATCCTCCAATAAATTATTCAAGGGTTGCCAATGTTTTGTGGTAAATACATTGAATAAGTAAAAGATTGAGACATTGATGTTTTACTTTAAAGCAAAATAAGATTTTTGAGTGATTTTGATGTGTTTTGACACTACATTAATATAAATATGGTAGTGGGTAGCGACCTCCAATAGTTGAAAGTGACATAGTTTTAAGTTAGTTATGGCCCTCAAAGTGTCCATTAGTTTTGCACGCGGGATCGGCCGCGGCCTAACGGCCTTGGACGAGTCCATTGTGCCAAACTAATGGAGACTTTGAGGATCATATCCTACACATAATCTTAACAATCCTTTCCAGTTAGTTAATTCACAAGACGGACATCACACCTTCAAACAATAAGACAATCATACTTGTGATGTACGTCAAAGCTTTCCTATCTGTTATTTAGGTAAAGTGATCTGTCCACTGCAGATGATGTCACAAGCAATTATCAATGAAAATATATAACAAAAACGATTGACAATTACACAATCATATCTAGCAATTATATGGTACATTGTACATTCTGTTTTGCTCAAATGATTCCTGTCTATATTTAAACAAGGAAAAATTAATCGTAAATCAACTGCATCGTAATCGTTTAAACAGATATTTCCTTAAATGTGATGCATACTACGCTTTTTCTTGTAGGTATGTTGTGGTTATTTGTATGTGATGTGTGTACTGCAGTTGATGTCCAGCATCAAACAGTGATATATCACTTTGTCAACACCATTTGTTGAAGAAATGGTTCAGTAAATGGCAATGGGAATTAGAGAGACATTGGTCATCAGGCCAGATGACATCGACCAGACCGTGTAATTGAATAACAGAAATGAATTTATCTAGCATGTATATCATTATAAAAGAAATAAACAGAACATAATTAAATGGGCAGAAGAACATTATTTCGATAAGTGATTACTCAAAAACGAAAATAAATGTTTACAATTGCAAGACAATGCATTTTAATCAAAAGAAGTAGTTCTGAAAAGAACGTAACATAATCAGTTAAGCTGAGCAAATCAATTTTCCAACCTGAAATGATTAAAAAGTGTCCAGACAAAATGGCCGCTAATGGCTTTTGCTTGATACTTGGTCATTTCTTCTGCAACTACGGATGACTGAGTTAAATAATATGATGTTTTTGACTGTCAGTGGATTATAAATGTGGCACTAAAATGCTTATTGGGGAAATAATATTATAGTAAATAGAATTTTCAAAAAAGGTGCAACCTTAAGACATTGTTTTCATAGTTATTATTATCATCGGTTCGTTTTAATTATTTCAATTCAATTTAAATTAAACTACAAGAGTGATAATCTTATGATAAACTAGATGTTTTGAATTTTAGTTAGGAAAATTCATGTGCCACAAAAACAATCAAGATGAAGGCAGTTTTATAAATGTGAGGTCAAACGATTATCATTTTCAAATTAACAATTTATTTGAATGAACATTCTTCAAAGAGTAAGTTGATTTATTCATGACTTTACAGAAAATGTAAGTCTATAAAAAATTCACTTTGACAAATTTACTATTTGACTTTTCTGATTACAAACCAACATATTTTAAAACAAATATGTAGTATAATAAATGTTACCCATAATAAAACAAATAATTATAAAACCATAACAAATTGAACGTACCATGTCCAGTTTAGCTATGTCAATCCATTTGCTTAACTCAAATGATTACAATTTGACTTTTCTGATTACAAACCAAACAAATATGTAATGTAATAAATGTTACCCATAATAAAACAAACTATTATAAAACCATAATAAAACGAACGTACCATGTCCAGTTTAGCTATCAGAATCCATGTCCCTACCTCAAATGATTTAAATGTGTTCCTAAAAAGATGTTTTTCTTTCATACATGATCATTTGATGACCAGGTTGAGTAATGACATGTCTGACCCATAGAAGATAATATATTTGCCATAAAATAATATTTGTTGGGGACAATTTAGGGAAACAACATGCAGAATTCAAACCAAATGGCTACTGCCCCTTTAGACATACAGCGAAATTATTCATATGAAGGAAGGACTATTAAGTAAAATTTGGATACAAGAGGCAACGATACTGTTTAAGTTACCATTCTTCATCAATCTAAAATGAATGTGAAATTAAATAAATGCTTTGATATTTAAAGAGAAAATGTCGTAATGTCAGTTTGTGGTTTTGCCGTTTAAAGATTAAAATTAAATATTCTTTTAGAATAATTATAAATATTATTTTCATTAGAATTATGAAAAACAATGAATTACTCCACGTCTACTCAACATTAACAAAGGTTCACGTAGGTACCTAACATAAGCAGTTTGTATAAGCAACATGTAGGCAAAGCAATAACACTGACGTGTGTACTTTGACGGAGATCCTGTATCAAACTGTGCTCAATCACTTTGTCCATTCCCATTTATCACGAACAAATTGACTGCTGTGAGCACTGAGGTGCAGAGACACAAAAGATGTTGAAGGATCTTAACACTGACCTTCTGTCATTGATCTCAATATGGATTCTGGTATATTGGATGAAACTGAAAAGCAATAGCATGAAGATAAACCCTGTAAGAGACGGGTGAGTTCATTTCAATCTTTTCTTCCTGATTTGTTTTTTCTCAGAAGTTTTTCTGCACCAGTGAAGAAGATGTTTCTTCAATTGGTTGATAAATGCTCCCTCTCTGAAGGAAGGTGTGTGGCTTCTTACAAAGCCAATTAAAGCACAGTGACCAAGGAAGATCTTTCTACATGGTTGATTGTAATTGGATTGTTAGACGGCTGAAGCCAATCTGATATGTGACTGAAGGAGGTCGCACAGTGTTAAGATTGAGTAGTTCGTGATCAATATCTGAGATAGAGCTGGATTTTACGGTGCTTTATTGTTGTTCTATAACAAAAGCTATTTATCGGAATAAACCATTTGCTGAAATTTGCAATTGGAGCTGTATCAACAGTAGTATGAATTTATAAAGAGCTTTAGTCTAAAAGGGAAACTTCATTTCAATGAAGACGATGAAAGACTGCTATCAATTCCTGACCAATTTTAAATGAGGTTCTATTTACGGATTCTATATTTTTTATACACTTGTTAACATGTGAACTAGCTGATAGATTCAAATATTCAATGAAGTAAAGTTTACTTGATATCCTATGAATAGATAAAGTGGCTTACAAACTAGTTGGAATGTACTCCATCCATTGAAAGTTGATCATTAAAATGAGATTATATTGATCTCATTTAATGAAGATACGCAACTGACATATGAATACAGTAATCTGGGAATCTGTACAACTTACTACACGCAGGTTATTAACAGTTAATCATAGAATCCTTTACTATCCTGAAAAGGTGTATTGCTGAAAACTGAACATGTGGCGCCTGCTTGTCATCTCTGATGGAATAGTAATGTCGGTTTAGAGAGAGAGGAAACTTTCACTAAAAACATACTTTAGGACCAGATATGAGTGTCGGCAATTATTTTTCCATTGAATTATGAAACTAAATGTGATATCCTCGTCTACGTCTATTGTAAACTTAATATCATTTAAACATTTGTTCTGGAACTCGTTCCCGGGACATTGATTTACACTAAGACAATAAGAAATAATATATTATAATATCGATTGGTCATTCCCATATTTTATAAAATTCACGTTGCCTTAAACAAGATTTCAAATGGGGAGAGATGGGGGAACACAATCAAAGGAGTTGATTGCTTGGTCGCCCCTTTTTTTACACAAGGACGATAATATGTGATATCAACTAAAAGAAAGAAAAACCAGGCTTCATTCTGCTTAATCAGCGTATATGAATTCGCTCTCGCTCCTTCCTAATACCCTGATCTCTTTCAAGCAAAAATGCCCAGGTTTTAATTCCATCTTATCTCCCTTCATTCAGAGGTAGCTCCGTCATAAATTTCTATACTACCTCTGTCTTAATACGAAGGTTTCACGGGCGTCAGACGATATTGTAACTTAAACGACCTGGCATTGTTTCAGCCAATGAAAACACCGAATGCATGAATAATATATTTGTTGACACACAGGCCTATGCAATGATGCAGTCGCAAAGTGAGGTTCATGTGTTAAGAAGACTCAAAGTGCAAGGTGCATATTCGAATAAAATTTTGCTTTTGGAAAGTTTACTGATATGATTTAAACAATATAAATGATACCTTTTGAAACGGCGTCGCTTATTGCACAACTAACTTTGATTGCATCCAATCAGATTTCTACATTTCGTACACAAGAAACCTTCGTATTAGGGCAGAGGTTGTACAGAAATTTATGACGGAGCTAACTCTGTCGGGAGAGAATGATCTCCCTTTTACCTTGTTTAATTCAGGTTATATTTTTAAAACTACACTACCTTGTTTTTTGGGCAGTCAGGAGTTAGTTCATTAACATAAAAAGGCTGCTGTCATGACTCTACTCTCATGTAAATGTCAACATTTTGCTCCTTTTCTGAAAATATTAACAAGACATAGCTCATCCCAGGATGTTCATGTGGAGCTTTAACAAATCATGCTCGAAATTAAGTGCATAAACCTTCTATTTGAGATATTTGGCGATGTAAGTGTAAGTGATTTTTTAGTGAAGTTTATACTTGATGGCCAGTAAAAAAAGTAAATAATGCATTTTGATAAACTCTGATAACAGAATAATTAAGACACATTCGTATAATTTCACATCACATTTCACAAACCACCGTGTTTCAAACAAAGAATATCTCACTCTATAATTGCAAAGAAATTATCTTAAAGGGGCACGTTTTTCGACCGATTTATCTCTTTCAACTTCCCTAATGAATATAGGATGAAGCTAAATGTATTATATTCTGAGAGTCAAAATATCATATTAATTCATCCGGACATTCGTAGTAGTAAGGAAATTATCAAATGTCGTGCAAAAACTACTGGCGGCCATTTTTGTGTGACACCTTTTAATCATTTGAGAAAGGGAAATTCATTCGCTGAACCGATTATGGTACGTAAGTTTTAAAACTCATTGTCTTGCAATTGGAAACACTTATTTTTGTTTTCGTGTCCCTTTAAACCTCAAAATAAAGATCAACGTAGCAATGTGTTCAACTGGGAGATTGATATTTATCAAACAGTAATCCTTCAATGGAGACAACCTTCATTTGTAGTAGAAATGTGTTCATTAGATGGTGATGGGAATTAGACAACAATTGGTCATCTGGTCACAGACTAATAAGTTAATATACTGACCAGATGTCATCGATCAGACAAAATAATTGAATCACAGTAAAGAAAATGATTGGCTTGTAAGAGAAAGTATATCTACATAGTCTAGATCTCCCTTCTTACATATGACTGTTTTATGCTTACAATACATAGCTGTAAACACAAATATTCTTCAGAGGCCATTAATTACTTTACGAGGGTCTTCAGTAGTAAATGACTAGACGACATTTACAGTAAATACGTGCTCCTATTACATGTCCATTTACTTACCTTTTTTCCATTTACGCATTTACTAACCCATTGTGATTCTCAAACAACGTAATGTCCGTCAATCTACAACGTTTATTAATTTCAAATGTTAGAGGAAACATGGGGTCAATTGTAACACTTTTTACTTAAAATTTCACAATATCAAACAATATATTGGCATACTGACAATTTGTACTTGATAGTCTGTAATACTTGCTTTAACTATACGTAAGATATGATTATCCGATAATAGCAAACTGATACTTTGAACTTTGCCATGTTAGTAGCATGTATGTGTATAATAGTTTTTATCGGTGAAAATAAAATCCGTATTTTCACTGAGTGAAATGATAATGATATTCTACTCAGTGAAATAATGCAACAATCATATGACGTCAACTGTGACGTCAAGAAACAATTGAATGACGTCAAGCAACCGCCCTTCTAGCGAAGCGATTTAGCTACTCCATTCATATAGTTCATGTCATTTACGAGGTTTTGGGAAACATGATAAATAGAACATTTGACATTTCTCGTCGAATACCATTATATCTCATCTCGTGAAGTAGAAAATCTTATATTTACACTCGTGGCTGCGCCACTCGTGAAAATAACATTTCTACTTCACTCGATGATATTTTATATAATGCCATATCCTTTTCATTTTCAAATGCAATCATTTACAAAAAGATTATCATATCATTAATATATGTTTATATTATATTAAATATATTAAAAGGATACTATCTAATGCATGAGAGCGTGTATAGATTATTTCTCAGCATCTATTTACTGTGGTTGTACTGTTTATCATTTGGAAACCATAACGATGTACATGTAAATGGTGATTACTTTTTAAACCTTTTGTTATTAACAGGTTTCTGCGCAAATTAGCAACTCCTGAATAGAAAATAGAATCTATATAACAGACTGCCTACAATTTGTTGACACCAGTAATATAGTTTGTGGACGTCGATGTTGGTATTGCCTTGCGTTATTTTGCTATTTGCAATGCTTGTTTGCTGAACGTAATATGTAACCAAAAATACACATATTCACCAATACAAATAATCTATCGTACCATCACTAATTATAATTTTTCAATAAAGTCTCCACTCTTATCATACCAAGCGTGTAAGGAGTACATTTCGATGAGCTATAACTTCTCTTTTTCGCATTACCAAACTAATTACCTGTATATTTCTTGCAGTTTTTCATATCGAATGAGCAAGTCTTAATTGCCACTTTACATCCTCATCAAACCTAGTTTCCTTTTCTTATTTTGTTCATTTCATATCAGTTTTTCTTCAGTTGAGGCACATTTCCCATGTAAGTAGCATGCTAATGACGCCTGATTCTCATTAACCGATAAATATCTGTGCTCATCACGAATTAGGTTAAATTGAGTAGCAAGTGGTATGTCACACAGTTTATGCAGTCAGCAAGTAATAAACTTTATTTTGTTATTAGACTGAGTTTACGCAACATCCGGGTTTTTTTGGGTATCAAATCGCATTCAAATCAAGTGCAAAACGCGTTTATTTTCACAGAAAACATACCATTTGATTTTGGGAAAAAAGTAAATGACTTCATGATACAATTTTGTTTTAATGATTTATTCTTTGAATAACAATTGATTTCTTTACCCTCGGTCTGGCACTGGCGTCAATTCGAGACTGAGTTTTATACATTTTGCAGGATAAATCATGCAGGTATATAGAAATATACTTATGGAACCATAGCAAACTGATTTGGTTTTGCTTATATAAATTTCTATTTGAACGTGAATAAATGGATCATGTGGTTTACTATTTCTTGCAAATTCCCGAAGGGCTTTATTTGAGAAGAGGCCTCAATTTAAAGTTAAAAAAGGAGATCTTAAATTGCTTGTTAAAAAGACTTATACTCAACTTGGAGCATGTTTCCTACAGTAAACACCGAGGGACATTTCCCAAAAACACCCATATATGTCCAAACAGCTCTTCAAATTTATTTTTTATCCAGTTCTTTATAGTAGAAAATTTAGACAAAGTACACTTTTCGTTTGAATATCTTTGTGATAATGGTATCGTAATAAGCGAAATCGGATATTTGGCGCTGCATTGCCACATTGGAATGCGTCAAGTGTGATATACTAATCACTACCCTTCAGGCGCTGGGTTTTGCAGTCTTTCAGTGCTAAAAAGATCATATTTGAAGAGGACAGAAAGAGTTAATACGCCAGGGCATAGATTTTTTAAGCTCTCTTAGTACTAAGATAGTCGTAAGTACCATTCATTAACACTGGCTTACGACTATCTTAGCACTATCTTTACATCATAAGGTATCGATTTAGGAAGTCAAGTCATTCAAGTACAATGCATAGCTTCACAGTTCAAGACGTAATTTCAGGATTATTATTTGAAATAAAATTATTGAAGCATTGTTACCATTTTAAAAAAAAATCAATCTTACTTATTTTAGAAGGCGTTCACTGAGTTCTTAACGAGACAATTTCATGTCATGCATTTTTTACAGAACACGTCTAAGTATCATATAAACCAATTTCTAATTATAAATTATCTAAATTATAATACATTTGACAGACAAATTGTTCTTTAGAGTATTCATTGCTGATCTTCTTTCTGTATCATATCCGTTTTGTTTATTAATTGTTTCTTGCATTGTAGAGAAAATCACTTTGATGAAGGAAACAAATAAGATAGTGTTTTTATGAAGATCCCTTTTTTAATATTATCAATCAAATCAACCACATGCCCACATCACAAGAACCTTTCATACACATCCGTGTACAGCTGCAAACGAAATTTGGTTTCATATACATGCGTATCATAGTGCAAATATCACGTAATTTGGGATGTTTATGAAACATTTTAGCAATGCGAAAAACAAACAGAAAATGTTGAATTTTCATTACAACAATGAATAGTCGTCAAGAAAATCGTATATTATACCCGACAGTTAACTTTAACAGTTTTGGCTTGTCAATGACAAAGGGTCAAAATTAAAAAAACTTCTCATTTCCCCCTACAAAAACGTTTATAATTAAACAAAAGTCATTTTTGTTCCTTTGCACTAAGTTAATGTGATTGTGCTTATGTTATTCTCCGATTTTCGTAATGGAATGAGTTTTTAAATAATTTAAGGAAACAAATGTCGGTCTTTTCCATCCTGCCAAAATGCGATTTCGACCAGACGATCTAAAATGTCATTAGAAATGTCTATTCTTCAAATGGCAAATAGATAGATGGTGACCACGTCCCAAGAGAACAGCTTCATTCGGGGAATCCACCGCTCCATCCCTGGCTGCAACAGCAATGCCAGCAACATCCTGCTTATCCTTATCGCGGAGTAATATTGACGCAACACCGATATAACAGATTTCGGTTGGCAACGCAATTTCGTTGTTGGCAAGTACACAACTGGTCACGGGTCCTCTATTTTGATTAAAGCATATTATGTTGTTTAGAGCTCAGGCCGTCAACGTGTAACAGCGTGCTCGGGAACAGTAAGCTCCAAACTGTCTACAGGAAGTGCCTGCATATCGAGATGGTATCATGATGGTTCAGGGAGAATCTGCGGTGAACTGAAAACAAGACTAATCATCATTAATGACAACCTCAATCCGCAGAGTTCGGGGATGACATTCTGCAGCCGTTAGTTCGTCCTTTCAACATGACGTTAAACAAAATGATATAACATGACAAACAATTCAATTGTATTTTGATTCTGTTTGAAGTATTATGTTCCCATTATCACAAAATATGCAAGTTCATTCTAAATTATAATAGTGATGTATAATTTCACTCATTATTGATTTGTCTTCAATAAAAATTTTTGGTAAATTTTCGATAGTAGAATACAAGATAATAGTTAAGGTAAAATAATACAACTGACAAATACTTATAGTCATGGAGATGTCTTAACGGTTTTTTTAAATCATATATAATAATGATATCCTTGATAGATAGATTAAATATTTTTATATTAGTAATTCAAAAGAATGATATTACTTTATGTGTTGATCTGTAAGATTTTTTATTTCTGATGAAGAACTTTTTTTATAATTCTATCCATGCTGTTTAATACCTAAACTCTACTGCCATAAGCAAATATGGCTCCATATTAACAAATTATCGCAGCTGAAATACATTAAACTAACATTGAAGACCAATAAGCCTTTAAATAATTTTCATAACGCTCCTTCAACTTCAGTTACCACCTAATCCGGGAATGTGATTCTTTGATTTACTGCGGCAACAAATGATTCTTTTAAAAAACATTCTAATGTTTGAAAGTATTTCACAAAGTATCTGGTTGACATTTGACCAGATCTTGTATTATGATTTGTCATCTCATATTCAAATATATGGCATTTGTTTGGTTTACTAATCATAAACAATTAAAACATTCAACCAATGTTTTTTTTCTATCTTGGTCAAGTTAACAATTTCAAAATGTTCATCTAGTGAAAGGTACGAGTCAAAACTTCGAATCCGCTATCTATAGAATATCATGTTAATGTTCCAATGTGAATTATAAGAAAAATGCCCCTCAGGAACTCAGTCAATTTAGAAGTATGTTCAGACATTCAGATTATATAAATATGTTATATATCCTTGATGAATGAGCTTAATATGACGGATACAAATATAGCACCAGAGCAATGACAACCTCTTCCCTGTTGCAGACATCCCGTATCAAACTGTACTCAATCTCCTTCAGGGGTTTCAATTTAATACTTTGGTGTCAATGGTGATAACTGGAAGGAATTTGTCAATTAGAGACTCTAGTCATTTACTGATGACAGGACAGAGTCGAGACGTGTAAGTGTCTTGTTCCGTATGTACTGTATTTCATTATTACCTTTTCAGATTTAGACTTTCCAAACAAGTACTTGTATTTGTAAATAATAAATCAATTGGCTGCCTAGCGAAGATTTTATAACATCAAACATTCACAAATGGTAAAAGGTATTTGATAGAGACAATCATTAATGTCCTTTTTCTTAATTTGAACTATATTGAAACCTGTGAATTCCATATATAACACAAACTTGAAAACTAGTTTAAAGGAAAATTAAGTGTATTGGTGTAAAAATGTCTTACATGGTAAATGCTGTTATTGCAAGCAAAAATGACTGTTTCTAACAGTCACAATTCATTTGGTCATTTGTTCAGTTAAAATAAAACAGTTTAAGTCTTGATTGCTAATAGAGAAACGGAAAATGACGCGTCAATGAGCAAAGCCTCATGTTTTAAACTTTTCTAAAGTTGACTCAAAGAAAACTACTAGTTGCTATTTATGAATAGGTCATATAACCAAGGCAGTGGTAACTTGGACGTGGAATGCAATCTTCTGAACAATATAAGGCATTTGTTCGATTATGATAGAAGAAAAATAAGTAAAGTGGTTTGATTTGAACTGAAATCGGTACATAAGATATTTTGGAACATGTCAAAAGAAAAGATACTGTGCGTCGTTTAAATTGTCTCCCATTGATTGATGTAAAAACATTAACTATTTCTAACTAGGTAAATGTGTAAAATCTGTATGAGACAATATTTGCAGTGGCAATTTTTTTTAGATAAATCAAGTGATCTCACGATAATGATAATAAATGTTTACAAATACCAGAGTTTTTAACAATAAGAAGAATTCATATCTTTTAGATAGAAATTAAATCAAAAGCAATACGTTATAAAAATCCATTGACAATTACACATATTATATCTGGTAATTATACGGTACATTGTACGTTTTTTGTTGGTCAGATGATTCCTGTCCATATTTGAACAAGGAAAAATGTAATTGCAAATCAACAATTTCCTTAAAAGTGACGCATAAGCTCTTTCTTGTAAGTATGGTGTGTTATTTACGTGTATGTAATGTGTTAACTGCAGTTTATGTCCGATATCAAAGACTAATCAATCATTCAAGATAATTAACGTCCATCTGTGTTCATCAAATGGTCACGGGAATTAGAGAGACATTTCTCATCGAACATATAACACAGATCAGACCAAATAATATTAATCGAATTAAAGAAAGAGAATAATGAGGTTGTTTTTGTGATGGTATTCATTGAAGAGGTCCTAGTTTCAGTGCTTAGTGATAAACATTGAGTTACGATCACCTTAGTCTAAGGGAGCTTTGTGAAAATGGGCCCAGGAGTTCATCACCCGTGTTGTAAAAGGCTTAGTTTATTCAATATTCTTTATAATCTAGTTTGTTAACACTGATATTTGTGAACACTTATGAGTAATCACCGTAATCAAGTAATAAATTTGAGGTTTTATTTTTCGAACCCTAGTGTCGCATAAATTTGGAATAATTTTTCTAAGCTCAATTTTGTTTATTTGTAGAACAATTATTTTTAGGAGAGTAATTAATCCACTAAATAAGAAATATAGTCATCGAGCTTTTAATAGAATTGGTTTAAAATGATGACAAAACTTAATTAAATTTTGACGCAAGAGCTTCACATAGAAGGTATATTCGTGAAGCGCCAAAGTAAACGGATAACACATAATATAGGAAAGACGAGTGGTAACCTTGGAAGACAGAACACATCTGCTTTTAAAATTACATTCGCGTTTAAAACCTTATTTCTGAAGCGTTGTTACTTACACCCTAGGTCAATTGCAAGATAAAACATAGATTTATAGGTCAAATCAAGGCTGACATAGTTTTCAAAGTGTTTGATACTCATTATGTCGGGAAAACACTACTGATAACATTACTCTACATATATATGTTTCAGTTACAGCCTCTTGTCATTTAGGATTTTCATTCCTAGCGAGCGATTTTTTAATGTCCTTATCAATAGATATCATCGTATGTATTTCACTTCCAACATTATTTAATTTCGACTGAGGTAAAGCCCTTAATTTTGTGACACTTGTTGGGCAGCGTTGAATTGTGCAAGTGACGTGTTAATAATATTCTGTAGTTATAGCTTCCACCATACTACGCTAAACATGCCACTATCAGTGCGCATAATCTAAGAAAACTATGATTGCTTCGTTTTTCTCATTACGAAAGTGGCTTTATTTTCTTCCATTTCTCCCCTTCAAATTAGCACCCTTAATTGCCACTTTGAATCCTCGTTAAGTAAAATTTCCTTTTTGCCATTTCCGTTTTTCAATTCATCTTTTAAGTTTTATACTCCTTGAGAGTACAAATTGGCGGTTCTCTGTATAATATAAAGGAAGCAGGAAAAAGATTTATTGATGCTCGTTACCATTATTAATGAGCTTTTCCTGTCACAACTATTGGAGACAGCAAATGGTTCTGTTCTCGTGAGGGGTTTTTTTGGCACCAAAGTTTTGTTAGCCAAGCATACATATTTGATTAACATTTATTTTGCTATATATATATTATAACCGTAACTTAGTTTTTGTAATAAGAGACCTCCTAAAATCTGCTTTACGAAACCATTTTATAGTCTTGAAAACAGACGATGAATGTCTCATAAGATGCTGCATGATTCGTGTGGACATTTAGGGCAATTTTAATATACATGAGATACATAAGCATTGCTTTTTGTCTCAATCATCACGTCAAGTTAGGAAACGTTACATTTAATGAGATTATATATAATTACCTCTTAATTTTAGAATTCAACCAATTTTTCAAGTTTTAAAATAATATGTTTTACTCATGTAGGAGGTTGGACTTCGCGACCCCTTTTTTAAATCAGAAAATAATATCATTCTTTCAATAAACCACTTTCATATCCTTCATCATTTATAAAGATTTAAAATAACCAATTATCACATGATCTCTATTGTTGTGTTACAGTTTGTTGTTTTGCAATCATTTAAAGGGAAAGTAGCACGCTTCAAAATTGTTAATTGATACAAAATAGTTAATCTTCAGTATATTTCAGGTCATGTAACTTATTTATTTTAAATTACATATTTCAGAAATTGTATATATCCTCAACATCAATTTTGATATTGTCTATAAAGTAATAAGTATCTAATGTGTTTCATTTAGCAACGTATTTATTAAAACGTAAACGTTCGAAAGAAGGCTCACAGTTGACATGTGGTCTGTGAAGTAAATCATGTACGACCCCTCAATGTGGTCAATCGTAGTTTGTGGTTGAAATGGAAGCGTTGGTTAGAGCATACAGTCATGTGGTCAGTGATTATTTTGTAAACACACTTGCAAATGTCATTGATCGGCTGTGGCGAGTGGGTCCCCCAGAGCAAAATTTGGTTAATGAAATTTATAAAATATGGCCGGAGTCCGCTATTTTGTTCAATTGCCGTTTTAATATAATAAATCTTTGAATTCGAAAAGGAGCATGTGCAAGTAACCATCAAGAAAACTTCCAATTCAAACATGGACTGACCTATCTTATTCTAATAAAGTGCCAAATGTAATAAAATAATTGCTGCATTTACAATCAACCGAATCAGGATTAAAACATGAGTTATCAGTCATTCTCTCTTATGAGAACTTTTTTTGTTTATATATTTCGGATTATATAAAGGCAACCAAAAGCAAATAAAACATAACAAGACTTTAGATATATACTGAAACACTACCATGAGATTTCTTTCGTAAACAAATATCTGAATATATAAAACAAACAGCTTTTCACCAAATTGTCTATAGAACACATACACATAAATAATGACAGAACAATACCAAACATGCATGATACCCATTCAATATAAAAGTAGATGTCTGATGTCCTAACAAAATCAAATTATGAATTTGAAAAGATATATAAAGTGTCATTTATGATTTTTTGATAATGAAGCAAATCCTTGAAGTGTGTAACCACTAGATTTGACATCAGATGTGTTGCGCTATATGTACAAGTACATATATTTTCGTTGCTCCCTTGCGGCTCCGCAGTTCTAATATTCAAATCGGGAGTCCATTTTCGTCCTTACTCAATAAAAGCCATTACTTGTTTCCCCCTTTATGTATTTTCTATTTTAGTAAGCTAACGTTTCACCTTGAAAGTAATTCGGAATTTATGGATCATTACCTTTTCTAAACGCAAAAAGCTTGGTCTTTACATGAACTGTACGAACTCAGATTTTCTTTATTTTGCTGTGATGGTTATGTCCGATCTATTAACATCACACTTTCCACCCAAAGCAAAGGTATTCCCTGGTGAAAATAGCGAATCGTTTACATTTTGATATATCTAATTTCCCATCAAGAAGTTAAGGAAGGAAACTTAGATCAATGTATAATCAGAAAGCAGGGTGTACACCGTTAAAATAAAAAGTCTCTTGTGCAGTTTAGGAACATTCGCTGAAAGCTTGATTAGATTATTAGATAAATATGATAACTGATCCTCCCGATCTCAGAAATAAGTAAGTGGATGTTATAACAATGTTACAGCATTTTTTTGTTTTATGCATCTCCTATATTTTTGTCACTTTTTTCCAAAGATCGATACATTGGATTGACATATGAAGACAATCAATTGATATGTATCAAGGCAAGACTATGCACCTTTGAATACACAGAAAAATGTTACAGAATGCCACAACCATTTTTGAAATAATCCATCCCTCTGTTCAAATTCTGGTATTTGCGTCTTGTGTGGCAAAAATACCTTTAAAGACTTTAAACTGTCTGACCCAACCAGCATGTTGAAAGCGAGAAATGTTATATTGACTAAAGAAAAAACTTAACCTATTACTCCCCTGACACTATTACAGAATTATGAATTTGAGTGAGAACAGTGTTAGAACAATGTACGGTGTTTCCTCACAGGGAATGAATGTAGATCGAGTAAATGCCGTCGTTATATAAGCTCTTTCAAATCTTTACTTATCTTATCAAATTGAACATCTTTAGAAGATTGAAGACGAATTCAACCGTTTATTTTACGGTTTACGTTTATGCAATAGTGTTAGAGGTTTCCATCTGTTTAAGTCAACCACACCAGCATCCATGCTTGATCAATAACAAAAGGTCAGTGTTGAGAACCTTCAATCTGATCTGAACGCATGTAAAGTAAATAGACATATTTCAAACAACCCTGAATGCGCTTGTGGGTATCACAATGAAGATGCTGTACATTACCTGTTTACATGTGAGTTTTATACGGTTGCTAGAAATATTTCTTTTCTTTTTTTGCATATTGCTATAGCCTCCAAACTGTGTTATACGGATCACCTCAAGAAATTAATGATGTCGTTATGCATATAGTAATGTACATGTCATTTTACCAGTACATCATTAAGACTAAACGCATTGATAAGTAGTCCTAATAGTGTTATTAAAAATGAAGTCAAACTGCAAAGAACATATTCATAAGCACTTGTTGTATACATACTTTATTTTGATCGTGCTTTATATAAGCAGAGTTTTGCTTATTTGCCGAACCAGATTCTCTTGAATAAAAATATGTTTAAACCAGAATTTCAATCTCTTGTCTCCCTCCAGTCCAGTGCTAACAGTTATAGACATGTTATTAAGGTTACCGAATTCCAGAAAATTGACTCTTGAGTCTTGAGTGCCGAGGTTAAGAATAATCTCATTTGATAACGTCATCATCATTCTCAAAAATTACTTACGAAACAACGGAAACAAAGTTTGAGATAAAGTTAGTTTAATGAACCAATCTATCTGAACAATAAAACAAAATCAGTTTTCGCCTTGAAAAGTCAAAGTGGTTATGATTACCATTCAGTTGTACTTATGTAGATGACGCAACACCAACATAAAAGGTCTTAGGAGCTTGTTAACTTTTTGTGGTAAAACTCTTGGTGATTCTAAAGTGTTATACTCAAAGTAACAATCATCAATTATGAGCAGTTTATTAACCCTGCCTCTCGTGACCTTTAGCCAGTTGCAAGGTCATATGATTTCAACCCTTATCCCTAATGTTTACTAGAATGCGACAATATTGATTTGTAACAGGTTACAAAACATAAGTTTAAGCTTAAAAAATTGAATGCTGCATTTACTGTCAAAATCAATATTCTAAGAATTTCGTAATTTCAGTTTAGAAAATGGTACATTTAATTTGAGTTTGTTTTCTATATCGCAAACACATTGTTGATTTCTCCTAGAACTCGATGTCAACAGAAATAAAGGTGACTATAGGACAGCTACAAAGCTAATAAGTAAAGTATTGAACGATTTCTACTCTATGAGTGTCATTACTGAGACAGCTGAATCAATTTTCTTCCTCAAATTCAATTTCATGTTCATTTCGATGACATCTGCCCTGCGTATTTACTCACGTATAGGCACTTACAAGATGAGATATTTCAATTCTTCTCGTCAGAATTCATTATTGTGATTTAAAGTGTTATGACATTGTTGAAAACGTATGCACTGCATAATGAACTACACATTTTTTATTACGATAATATGAGCTAGATTATTCTTGAGATTACTGTGAATTCCTGAATATCTCAGACTGACTTCCACTGTAACCTAATTAGTATTAATCAATATGTTCTATTCATTATTATATTATATTTATTAAATTATATTTATATTATCATATGTTATTTTATATATTATTATGGTACTGGTTTTCAGAGAATATTAAACTGACAGGACCACAACCAGGTTTTCGATCATAAATCTCGACGTTTTTTCCTGTTGTTGATTGGCAAAATGAAGAATATCAACTTTATAGTATATAGTATCTCCTTAAAAATCAACAAACATAAATTCAATTCTCAACAGCATGAATCAAAGCATAGTTCTCATGCAGTACTCTGGTTATACATTTTTTTATAGAAATATCCCTTCAATGCGTTTTTTTTGCCTGATTATTGTTTCCTGTTTATAATATATCGACTAAAAGTGGGATCTGCTATAAAACAAAAGTGACCTAAAATTCACTAAAATTATATTCATCTAAAGCAAATCATGCCAGTTTATATCTTTCGTTGTCATTTCTTTTGACTTTTAACTTTATCATTTAATCTTGAGGGCAGACAGGAGTCAAGAACTATAACACTACCAAATGAAACAGAACCGCAACTGGAACCTGTGTCTGGATGTGTGATTGATTTTCGGAATAGTCGAGAAATTGCCTGAACCAGGGATCAGTCTTCTTTGGATAATAATATTGATGGTCTATCCCCTCGTATTTTTTCTCTTATGTATATTTCTATTGAAGGCGTTCTATTGAATACTACTTGATAGCGTTTCATATACGAATCTCATAATCTTAAAACAATGATAATGTGTTTTCATAGTGTTTGTAATGAAAGTGAAAGTATTGGACTATCGCCACTTTAATATAATGAAAGTCAACACAGTGATGTATATGTCTCGACTTTAATCTGATATAGTACACATATACTTTAGTTAATCTTAGCAGAGATGTCACCAAAGCAGCACTATTACTCATTTAAGAAAACGAACTATCTTGTCTGTGTAACAAGATCCTACCATATTGTTCAAGTGATTGAGAACAAGTGTCAACTAACTGATGTAACACTTTCATCAATTCCTAGCCAATATCTCCAAAACAGATCGAGCGGATTAAAAGAAATGTTATATACACCTTCTTGTTTTTCTTCAGACAGATTTCATTATTCGTATTTGTAAGAGAACGGAACTGTAAGTGTTTATCTGTCTGTTTTTGAGAGGAATTCAATGAGTTTTAAATTTTATAGTTGTTAAATACTGTAGTTTCAAAAATTTAATTGACAAGTAACATTGAGTTTGTTTTACGCAAAACATTCGAAAAATCAAATGACTTATATACTTATTCAATATATCTTATTTAGAATAATTCAAATGTGTCATGCTGTGGTCGATACATTGAATGGGCGATAATTCTGTTTTTTCCTGGGAATGAGAGAATAATGCAAATTACTCATATTGTATTCTTTGTATTGATTGGTGAGAATGATAAAACTTGTTATAATAAAATCGACCATTAGATACATTCTATCAAAAGGTTTTTGCATTGTCTTTTAAGTATTGCGTTGTTTCAAAATGTTAATGCCCCGAAAACAAATTGCGAGCTAACCTTTCTTCAATATTCTAAAAGTGTTTTGTATGGTTTTTATTATTTGATTTGAAAATATTCAAACCAATTACTAATTTGGTAGGTGGTATGACCATCACAAATGGCATGTTTAATAATTTAAATGAGTTTTCCTTATTCCGTGAAACCTTGGGTGCAGCAGTTCTCGACGACATCAACAAAAACGGTCAAATGCAATGTTCAATGAGATAATACATAAACATGAGTTTTAAGGCTGTCAAAGTAACGTATGACCTTGAGACAAAGGTCAAAGATACACAAATCGACTCGTGTTTACGTATTCCAAATTTGTAGGCTGTCAACTAATTCGTAGACTTAGAGTGGAATGAATGGTTTCTCAGCAAATGATCAGAGTGCTGGGGTGACCTTCGTAAACAACGTCAAGGTCTTCATAATCAACTGGTCTGTCATAATCTCCCTATTTAGGCTGTCACCAAGTTTTTAGAGGTGTGGTGCACGAGTTTATGCCTTGTGAGCTTGAAAATACAGTCAAAGTTAGGGAGATATATTGGTGTCTTCGTATTTTCCAAATGTAAGTTGTGATCAAATTCCAAGTGATACATCCAGTACATCGGTTTAGTTTACACCTTTTCTTCCAAATTTCAAAAGCATTTTATGAAAATAATTACGCAATATATATCCATTTCAATGGTTAAACATCATATTACACCCATTACCCATTATCCATATTCCCATTATACATGTTTTAGTCGTAGAAAACAGTCTCACCTCTGAATCAAAATCTTTTGGCGGCCACCTTAGACTGAACACCTTTTATTCATTGAAGGCACGGGAATGGTTTCACAGTGCTTCACAGAACTACGTAAATTCATTTGGAGCTTTATGTAGTGATTTTGTTGCATTTAGTAGCATTTGTTTTCCATTTTGTGAGATCTCTATATTGACGTAATAAAAACCTGCTTCAGGCCTTTAAATTTATATACAGTTGCTATCACTTTACTCAATGCAAACAGAACGGCTCAACAAGAATTGAATTGAGAACATTAGAATATTAACGAAATTAAGACAACGTCCACCTTTTGTTTATTCTGGAATTCAATTACGTCGTCAAATCGCTATCATCTAGTCAATCATTTCCTCATTTGGGACTTTAAAGCGACGGACGACGTTCTAATGCTCATTACCATTTACTACAGACATTTCCAAATGGAACTGGTGAAAGTGATGGATTCAAATTTATTACTCAAAATGAACCCCAGAGAATACTTCTCTGTGTCACAAAATATTTCCAACCTTGAGATAATTCATATTCCTGTTTGTAACAATATATCTGTTCATGTGTGTGCAGTTAAGTATTTAGTTGATAATCATTCCCTTGTCTTTAAAAAGGTGTTTTCCTTTAGACAGTAATTGATAAAAATCTTTTGGGTTACTTGTAATCAAAACTGCTTTTGACTATAAATACAAATTTCGCCATGAAACTGACAAAGCTTGACATTTTCCACCACACTGTCAAAATGTGTTATATGTCATAATCAGTACCATATCGATATCACATCAGCACTTACATCCAATTAAAACTGTATTAGATGAACATTCCTGCTGTAAGTATGATTTTTTTCTATATCTAAGAGACATATTGATCATGATAATTATACGTACCATTTTCGTTTTAATTTAGTTTTAATCGTATATGTAGGATCGAAGTTATGGTATGCATCTTAAAGACATTTTCAAATCTGACTCCAAACAAAACACTTTCATAATTGCGTTCTGTTTTATCAAAACCCCTTGCTTGTGATGAAAATAGAAACATAACCTAATTACCGGTATCACCATTCCATTAGCGTTTGCCTCCAGGGAATTACACAGGAAACAATCTCTCTTCATGATAGATAACTGAATACAAAATTGTAATTAGATGAAGAAGGGGAGTAGAATTTCGTTTTCGTGAGAACAAATAGTGGTAATTAGATGGTAAAAGTAAAAGTACATGAAGAAAGTCTTCCTGATTAGAACATAATTATTCCGAACTTCTTCATTTTGAAAACACCCATATCGATTTGCAAGTAGAGGAGCCGAAAGTAAGCAGTTTGTACTGTATTTACAGTCTTCAAGATTGTACACGCCTATTTTTATAAATTTATTCTGACATACAGAAAAATACGTTTATGTATGTGTGCAACATATGAACCACACCTGTGAAACAGTTCACATATCAACATGAATATCTGCAGCTTCTAACAACCATAAGTCAAATCGTGGTGGCCGAGTCGGCAAAAAACGCCTGTGTAGTGACCCAGTGAGCTTGACGTGCCGGGTTCGAGCCTACCTGTGACCGGTTGTAAAAACAATGAAGTCAGCTGTTTGTGCAGATTATTTCTGTGTTGAACCAAAATCTAGTGTACAAACCTGAATCAGAACAGATAGTGGCCACGTGACCTAAACAAGGTACATCAACTTGCAGTAAATTTGGACAAAATACTATGACTATGCGTCCCAGTTCATTCAGCTTTGATGGGATAAATTTGATGTGTCAAATAACAGCAAAAGTTGCAAACCCCGAGGGGAGCTTCATTCTCTCCCAACAGAGGTAGCCCCGTCATAATACAACCTCTGTCTTAATTCGAAGGTTTCTCGGGCTTCAGGCAGTTTCCCCTACCGGCGCAATATTGCAACTTAAACTACCTGGCAATATTTCTGCCAATGAAAGCACCGAATGCACGAATAACAAATGTGTTGTCACACAGGCTTTTTCAATGATGCAGTCGCAAAATGAGGCGTGTGTGTTCTGTAAAGAAGACTCAAAGTGCAAGGTGTATATTCGAATAAAGTTTAGCATTTGGAAAGCTAACGGAAACAACTTAGGCAATTTGAATGATAACTTTTGAAACGGCGTCGCTGATTGCACAGCTTCCTTTGATTGTATCCAATCAGCGTTCTACATTTCTAGAATTAAGACAGAGGTTGTGGAATTTATCTGTGTTGGGAGAGAACGGGGAGCTAATTTTCGAAATACTATGTATTGAATCGTGACATCCCATGACCGAAGAACAAAGCACCTTTGAGCAGCATAGCTGGATATCGGCGCCATACAAACCTTAATATGTATCAAATAGTGTCGCTTTTCGACCTAACGCTTAAACAGTTGTAAGAAAAAAGATTTGATTTTATTCAATGCTTGAGAATGCCTTCAGCGTTACACCGGTTCATGGACGAAAACAATGAAAATCTTATAAATTAAAGTTATATGATTTTAATTTTGGAGTGTTTACCTATTTTGGGGATCCATTTCTGTTTTGTTTTCGTTAAGGATTGTTTATCAAAAATTCCTTTTTTAATATCCTGAACAACACTAATGAAAGAATTATGACCTAACAGTTTGTAAAAACTTAAAAATTTTATACTTTATACTTTAAAATTTGGGTATAGATATTAACCAAAGAGTCTTTCCGAGTCGTCTAACACCATTGTTATACAGAGGATATGTAAAGCTTTTATGTTATGGAAAGATGCAATAAACATGTCTGGAGTTTTTTGTTTGTCCCATGGGGTGCATGTGGCGGCTCTGTAGTACTAAAATTTAGAGTTGGTGTCTATTTTTTTGCCACTGTATAGATATAGCATGTGTGTATGTGTTTTGTCCTACATTTTGTATAGGCATATGTACATTGTTTATCATTGTAAGCTAACCTACAAACCTCAGTAGCAGTTTGAAATTAATCGGCAATATTATGTAGGAACTTTTTTTATCGCCCGGAAAAGACCTCAATGTACGAGTCATTTGATATTTGAAATTTCTGTTGACAATTCAGATGCGATGTGAATTTATGAGTGGTTCCTTTTTCAGAAAAAATTATATCTTTATGCGCCGTGTTGTTGTTTATAGTGTTATGGTCTATCACTCGTCGAATTATTCATTTTTCCTTTTTACACAATTTTGAGGTTCTGTAAAGCACATATTAAAGAACAGTTTAAAATCATAAAATATAACTGAAAATATATTTACAATTAGTTTTGTTTATTCAGCAATTTTAAGGTAAATGTGGCTTATATTCTGAACTGAACATTATTACATAACGACTTAGTAATTTAATCGGAAACATTATTATCTTCTTCCTAAATACCATTACATGCTTGGCAAAGCTGAAACAAATGAGTGAGACGACACGATGTAAACTAAGTATGTACATTATTCCATCGACATTGTATTTATTCCGTTTTTATGAGCAGGCAAATTGTTACAAGTCCTTTTCAAACACTTATATGTCATGCCAAATCAAATTTATATTATTATGTTGGTAATATGAAGGCATAAACGAGATTAGGTTAACCTTAGGTTGAACATTTGCAGATCCAGGTAGACTGATGTTTGTGGTGGCTATCGCTCCTCATTTTACAGAAAAGCGTATTGCAATACGTATTGCAATATATTGGTACTTTTCATATTTCATTTGTTGCATGCTCTCTTGACTAAATAGCAGTAATTATATCAGCGATCAATGCTCCACTGGTCATCGTGTTGTAAAGTAAGATAACTCAGTGAATGGTTTCGGACCTTTAACATGTCTGTGCTATTTTCACCTGGCGACTTCACACATTGTTTACAACTTTCGGTAAAATCACATTTTTTCTTGTCACGTTTCTCTGCAATTTTACATGGAAATTGTAAATTTTATGACTTCCGATATATTGGATATTTTCAAAAGAGTGTACCGGTACGTATCGTTTTGTTCCTGTATTGCAATATACCGATTTACCGATAATACCGTGCACCCTTAGTCGTGGTAGTAGTAGACTGCTTCGACGATAGCAGTATGAAACAATCATCCAGGAATTTATTTCGATAAGTAAAAGAAGAAATTGTGGAACTTGTGACAATTTGATAGAGGTAAAATCAATTAAATTTTCCATAAAGCATGCAGAATTCAATGTTCAAAAACATGAACTGCAGAAATGATATTTATTAGATAACGTGGCAAGGCAACCACAAAAAATATATTGTCCAAACAGAGTGGAAGGGTGAAGCAACGAAGACCCAAACACCCGCTGTATACCCCTCAGTGATCAAAAAGACTCGTGAGCAAAAGAACAACAATTAAAGTTACAACAATTCTCTATGTCAACTGTCAAAAGATGACCCTATGATAAAATAAAGGAAGAATCCTTTATTGAGAAATACTGCCAATCATTAAGCAGATAGAACGTAATATTTACACAAGCTCTTTGTACATGTCAAGGATTGTGACGTCATAAAGATATGATATAAACAAAAAGGTTGTATACTGCTGATTTTTTATCAACAATGAACTGATTTTTAAAAAATTTTAAATGAACATGTCAACTAAATAACAGACCACTTAAATGAAAGTGGCAGCATGAATACCAGAAACACATCACGATAATGGATTGAAATAAAACCCAACAGCCACTTATTGTTTTTCTGATGATGAACCGCTTTTGAAAACGTTCTTCTGATGTTAATTGTTTCCCCCAGGGGAACTGAAAAGTCTTAATTAAACATTATGGATGTTGTATTCCCTCTCAGGTTTAATTAAAGTTTATTGTTGATGGCACCATAAAATAGATGAAAATACTGTATAAAAAATTCAAACTGATTTTAACAAAAAACTATTCAGTTTTAATGACTATATAATTACATAGTGAATAGAATAAACTATAAATTTATTTAACATAACATAAAATACTATAATGTTTATGAAGAAAAATAAAGGAGTAATATCAGGTTTGATATTTTATACACAGATCATAAAGATTCACGGAACAAATGGAACTACTGTAAGCAATGTTGAAACTGTGTTGGTATGCAATACGCCGCTTTGATAGACTATCTAGCAAGGTCAATATCATTGCATGCAAATAAAGAAGAAAATTGATATGAAATGATATTGACTGAGTCATTGTGGGATGTATATGTTACAACTTATCATATACACGTACATGTGTAAGGAGGAAGTATTGCATCACTATTTTCGTCTTGATTTCCACCTATATTTTAAATCCGATCTTAACAGGTTTTCCGGTGATAACGCGACTTGTTCTGATATTTTCGTCGCCAAAACGGAAAGAAATCAACGACAACACATGCAGTGTCTTGTTCAGTAAATGAGGGGACGTTGTGCAGCAATCGTTCCCCTTCATGAACTAACTTGTTCTCTCCTTGTGTTGTCTTCAGTAATAAATGTAAGTGGACAAATATCGACATCAGCCTCTACTGCATTCTCTCCCAACAGTAGTAAGCTCATAATTTCCTCTACTGCTGTTCCACTATAGTATTTTTGACACAAAACAATTCTTCTTGAAAGTTGATTTCTTCAATGGTTGTTTAATAAAAATAAAGATAGACTTTGTTTTTCCTAAAGTGTTTGTTGGCTTTCATATCATCAGATGCTATTTGACCTGGGGAAAAAAACAATATATGATATGAAATACATTCTTAAATTAAATATCATTAATATTTATCACAACAGATATTGAAAAAGCAGGTCTTGCGATATTTTTTTCAGATCTATGTATCAATGATAAATAAGATCCAATTTCAAGCGAGGTTGTAATTTTGTGTCTTTCAGTTCATCTTATCAAGTATTGTACTGAAGAAAATAAGAAGTTGAAAGCAGAAAAGAGACGCTGACGTATGAACTACTTTTGCAACTAAAACCAGAGTCTTGATAAATGACCGATCTAAATAGTCTGGTAACTATTTTGAAAAATGATTACTTGAGTGTCTATTTCTCGCTCTAACTGCTCAGGCCTTCTATTCTATATAGAAAATGACTTATTACAATACGCAATTGGGCAGAGCGATTTTTATTTATGAAATAATTTCATATTTTTACACACTTTGGGCAAAGTTGCAACCGATCATGGTAACTTTAACATGTCCAAAGTCGTAAGTAGATGAGCAACTTTTATTGCGTTATTACTCATTCTAACCAAATTACATTGTCTTGGAAGTAGGTGCGTCCACGTGTTTCTCAAGATTGAGAGCAAGTGTCAACTAACTGATGTAACAATTTAATCAATTCCTAACCAATATTCCCCGAACTTATCGGGAGGATTCGAAATAAATGTGATGTAAAGCTTCCAGTATTTCTTTAGACAGACTTCATTTATTGTATTTGCCAGAGTACGAAAGTTTTCATCTTCTTCAGATGGAAATGTTTGCTGTTACCCCTCAGTTCGTCTTTGAAATTATTTAATTCTTACATTATAATTATTGAATTATTCAGTCTTGACTTCTCAAAATCTTCAAATATCTTAATATATTATATTCTTTATCACGATTTAGTGATGACATATTGCAACTCAAAATTTGGTACAAAGCAAATTATTGATTCTTCTTATATTTGTTTCTTGGAAGAATATTTACGATCGAAGAAGATATGTTTGAAATGTCCGTCACATACCTTATATGTTCGTTTTAATTGTTTGATTTGTTTGTACTTCATATGCATATGGTGAGCTTACAATGCCTATACATTTAAGACATTTGACAGTTGTATTATTCATTCATTTTAGAAGGTGTCAAAACTGTTGAATCTTTACAGTATTACTCAATATAGTTGTCCATTTTTATATGATCTTTATCATGTGACTATTTACTATCAAGTAACGAATTATCTTGATTAATTCCATTGCGCTTTGGTTCTAGTCGAAATGACAATTGCACCGATTTTGATAATCACAATCTCACTCAACATATATATGTTCAACCCGAAAGCCAAATATATGAAAATGAAAATCATGCAACTAGGTAATGAAAGTTCAGAACCAGCACTTAAAATTCTTTTTCAATGTATACTAGTGACATGACCTATCAGTTGTTGTGTATTAACGTTATCATTGCGTAACCGTTGCGCCAAGCTAGACGAGTTATGCCCCTTGGAGAACTCTTTTCACTGTAAGTCTGGAAGTTGATGAAAAGAACATGTTGTCAACCGCCATTGCCGTTGGGTTGTTGATTGCCCTTACGGCGTCATGAAAGGATATATTTAACATCAGTTACTGCAGTTAACCTCAAACATACGTTTGATTCATTGGTGCGCCGCAGTCGCTGTACATTGTTCATTTCTCAAACGTAAATCATGACAAAAATGTTTGCCATTAACATGGCGTGTGTTTAACATATTTTCCATTATCTGCAACCTCCAAACTAAACAAACATGGCACATAGCTCAATGTGTCATCTTAAAACCCTATAAAAACAATAATCTAATAACTGGCATCACCAAATGATTTGGTTACCTCGAGGGAATTACAAAGGCAACCGCCCCTCCTCATAAGAAAGATAACGTATTAATTAAATGAAAAAGGTTGCTAGAATTTCCTTCTGATAAGGTCATTTAATAGAAATCAGAAAATGTGAATCTTAAAGAAGAAACTTTGACAAATTAGGATATCACCTCGAAAGTCATATCTTATCCAGGTAGAGTCTGAAGGAATAATTTAATACTGAAATAACGCTCTTCAACAATAGACATAAACAGGAGGTCTGGTCAAGTGTACAATCCTGTGTTGATGTTTTGACAAACATGCAACTTATAATACCTATTGCTTTAACAATTTAAATGATAACGTTATACAGAATGTACCGTAAGACATTATGTTCAAGGGATACGTCGTCAAGTGAGTTAAAGCTTTAATGCAAAAAGGCATTGAAAAGGCAAACAAAAACGAAAAATGCAGAAACGGTTAATGAGATATTTCATTAACAAGAATCATAAAAGTAGCCAAAGTGCCATGGTGACCTTGAAAATAAATTCAAGTCGACCAAATCAACTGATGACTGCCAAATATTCTCCGTAATTAAAGACTTCGGATTCAACAATGCATGAGATAAGGCCTTAATATGGTGAAGGTCAACAAAGACGACTGATGTTCCCAAACGTAGGCTAGACGTATATATTTACGGACGCTGCTGAAAAGAACGCCCACAACTATGTCCTTTTGAAGACCAGTTCATAGACTTTACAAATCTATCAAATACTTGATCGTGAACCGTCATGTTCATTCATAATAAATATCAAAAATGATAAAGAGAATGAGCTTATTTTTCAAAATGCTCTTAGAGACATGCACAATGTGTCGAAAGATTCACAATAACAATAAAAACAAAAAAAATAAATCGTGGCAATTTCATAAGTAGCAGCTTCTTTGCAAATATCACAGTTTGGTTAGGAAATTTTGTCAGATGAAGGATGCTGCTAATGCATTCGCCAATTTTCATGAAACTTTAAGGATTGTAATCACCACTATTATTGATGGGTATCAAAGTTTTTAAATATTACCAACTCTTTTACAATAATCACAGTTTGGTTAAGAGATTTTGTCAGATGGTTCTTCAAAACAGGCTGTTGTAGCTTAATGCAACAAGCAATTTTATGTACTTTCGGGAAAGATTATTGACGTCTTTATATATGTGTAATGAATATGTCTTGGATGCGGCCGAATCCTTTTGTCGTCGCTTGCGACTTATTTCCATTTCCATTTCCTACGAAGAGTGTTGAAGAGAGAGATTCATTTACTCTCTGATACGTGCAGGAAAAGGTTTCTCTTTTCTATTCAGCTGCCTGGGAAAGGTAAATAGGTTATCTAAAAAATCAATGGATTTGTCTCCTTTATTTAGGTAAAATCCATTTCACGCCAATGCTTGCACATATTGAGAAGGTAGAGAGTAATATACAAGATATGTGTCTGGCAAAAGGTTTTTGACTTTTTACTTTATAACATAACACTGTATAGTTACGTTTTCTAACTTCAAGTTTCGTAAGGACTGTCTGGCAGGATCTATTATGATGCTTGATTATTACTTACAATGATATATATAGTTACAATTTATACACCTATAGAAAAGTACTGAAGAGACATGCAATTGCAATGCAATGCAATGTAATGCAATGTTATCTTGATTTCTTCTTATTTTTTACAACCGATATGAACAGACTAGGGTTTCCCGCATCCTGCCAATCAGCTTATATGAATCAGCTATACCATAAACTCTTCCTGGCTTAATCCCTATTAGCGACTTGATATTCGTGTCTTAGTTCACCTGTTATTTTTTCAGCCAATGGATGTCACTAGCTTGAACCCAAAGGATATTTGCATCCGGGTTGTGCCGCTGTTGCTGAACGCTAGTCGTCTCAATGCGATATGGCTGGTTAGATAGCTAGCGATACGAAGGTTTTGGCTTGAAGGAGATCAGGGTATTAGGAAGAAGCGAGAGCATAAGAATTGGGTAACTGATGTAAAACAACTACTATTTTCAATTGGTTTTGGAAATATATGGCTCAGCCAAAATGATGGTGTGAACTTAGACTTCATGAACATATTTACCCAAAGACTTAAAGATATCTATTTTCAAAACTGTCAAGAAAAGATTAATGCTTCAAGCAAATGCAACCTTTACTCTGTGTATAAGAACAGTATGAATACCGAATTATATCTAACTTGTCTAAATGTGAAAAAGTATAGGATAAATTTAGCACGTTTTAGATGTTCATCGCATGACCTATTCATTGAGAAAGGCAGATATGTAAATATAAGTAGGGAAAATAGAGTTTGCAAACTCTGTAATTTGAATGCTATTGAAGATGAGTACCATTTCCTACTCGTTTGTCCTAGTTACTTTAATATTCGAAACGAATATATAAAAAACAAATATCATGTCAATCCTAATAAATGTAAATTTAAGGAATTATTAAACAGCACGAGCACTCGAGAACTAAAAAATCTGTCCATGTATATATATTATGCATTTGTACATAGAACGCATGTTGTTACTTGAATGTATGCAATGTATTTCATGTACTATAGGCCTATGGCCTCTTAAGTACCAGAATAAAGATTGATTGATTGATATGCTGATTTAGCAGGATGGGTTTCCCGGTTATAATCAGAGCTCTTGTGATGTTCTCTCTAACCGGATGCTCAGTGTTTGGTCAGTACTTGAGAGGTCATTTTGCGGAAAACACTTCTACTCATCAGGATGATCATTCTCTCCCAATAGAGGTAGCTCTGTCAGAAATTCCGATACAACCTCTGTTTTAATACGAAAGTTTCTTGATCTAGAACTGTGGAACGCTGATTGGATGGAATCATAGTTAGTTTTGCAATCAATGACGCCGTTTAAAAAGTCATTTAAATCGACTAAATTATTCCTCAAGCTTCCCAAAGGCTAACTTTATTCGAATATGCACCTTGAAATTTGAGTCGTCTATACAGAACACAAACGTTTGATTTTGCGGCTATATCAATACACAGTCTTGTGTGACATAAAAATGTTCATGCATTCATTGTTTTCATTGCAATATTGTGCCGGTAGGGGAAACTGCCGAAAGCCAGAGAAATCTTAATATTATGACAGAGGTTGTATAGGAATTTATGACGGGTGGGGTGAGGTGAGTTGGTGTTTAACTCCGCTTTCAAGACTATTTCATTTATATCGCGGCTGCTAGTATTATTGCAGGGAGAAAGCCCGCAACACCATTGTCACTATGTATTGCGGTGAAACCTGCGAGCATTGGCTGGAACTTGCGAACCATGGGTGGTCCTGTGCTGAATTTCAGTGTAGCATGGCACCCAAACCAGACTGCGTGTAGAACAGTTCTCTACTGCAGACAAAGTTGCCGAGCCCCTGGCGGGATTCGAACCACGGACCTCCTCATCCGAAATCGAACGCGCTAACCACTGCGCTATCCCGCCCCCAATTTGTGACAGAGCTACCTATGTTTGGAGAGAATGCAGGATAATACAGACTCTTACTCTTTCTTTTCTCTATTTCGTGTCTTCTGTGGTTGACAATTAAATTAATTGATTTTCGACTTGGGTATATAACTGTCTACCAAGGGCTTACTTCGATGGTTTCGATAGACTAGGTAATTACTTCAAAGTTTGTTGATTTTCTTATCATCACTCTATTTGACCGTAAACCTAAAAACTCTTTTAATGTAAGTCGAGTGCAGAAACCATTATCAAACACATATATTAAAAATAACTTATGTTTATATCGTCATCTAATGACCATTTCAGTGTTCAAACTATATTATTGTATTATTGTTTCATATAAAATATTTAAGTTCAAGAGAACCGCAACACAACACTGACTCTGTAATTTTATATTTGAAACTAAAACCTGTGTCTTGAAACTTGATTAATTGAGATTCAGAATAGTCGGGTAACAGCATGAAAGCTAGAAATCATATCTTGAGTGTCCCTCCCTATCGCTCTAATTGCTCAAAAAATTATATAGAAATAATTTGGTTAAGTTTAGTTTTTACGATCGGTGTCAATTGTCGAATGGTGAATGAATTCTTGTAATACATGATATCCATTTTAAAATCAGCCATGCTACAATGGAATTTTGTCGATGGTCTACTCAGACGAAGCGTGGGCAACACTTGCGAATACGTTAGATATATATTTCACTTGACTTTTTACTATAGACAGCGAATGAGACAAATTTAAAAATACCATGTTTGTTTATGATAACATCGGGGCTGTTGTTAAGAAGCAAAAGTAATCATCAAAGAATAATATAATATCTCATATAGTAAATGGGAGTTGTGAAAAAGCATGTGAAGGTTTCATTTTAGAACCTGAGGAAGTTTAGTAATGTACATTAGTTTTGATGACGATTATTTTCCATTATTTTATCTCATATGGATTGTTGTCATGTAACACTTAGTCAAGAGAAAATTAAGTAAATTCGGTACATAGGAATAATAACAATAATAAAGGGCGAGCGTACCATATTGTTGTCTTAAATCAATAACTATGTTCACAGTCTTTATCGAACCAAAGCTGGAAAAGTATGATGAAATGTTAGCGATAACACTCGAATGATTGATATTTTTATGTATCTATGACAAATTCATAAAATCATACTACATATTGATGTTATTAAACTTAGCATTCCTTTTTGTTTCATTTGGTTATTACTTGTAAAATGTTTGACCATTGTTGTTGTGCTATATCAAGGTTACAATAACCCCGGTGTGCGTTTAATTCATTTTCGATTATTACAATGTTCACAGCAACGCTGAACAAAATAAACACACGTCACTGAATGTGCCATTTAAAGCCCTGAGCGGTAAATACATTAATCTAATAACACTCATTACCAAACCATTAGTGTTACCTCCGGGGGATTACAAAAGAGAACATCACTCAGCAAGGGAAAGATATTTTTTCATCAAGTGAAAAGGGAACTTGAATTGCCTTTTGAGAAGGTCATCTACTGGCGATCGATGGGAATGGGAACTTTCTGGAAGAAAAATTAAAAGTCTGGAGGAGCTTTGAGTTACAATTTTATGCTGAAATTATATTCTTCAAGAATGTACACACCCAATAGTTCCAATCAATTCTCCCACAAAAGTGCTGCATCCTTGAGTTTGATTGGTTATTTTGTCCGATTAACAGGGTATCAATTCACGATTTAAGTTGCTCTGTTTACCCGAAATCAGTTTACAATGGATGAATACATACATTGACTTCCGACTATCCGATTGATAACTTCTGAGTCAGTATTCTGCTTTTAAGTGGGATCAGCCTCATTCCATAAGGAATTAACGTATTTGTTTACGTTTTCACGGAGAGAGCAAATTGTTTTACATATATCTTATGCTTTTTTCGAAATAAGAAGTTTGATTGATAACTCAGCGTAAACTAAGCTTTCCGCTACTGGGTGTGCAGGCCAAAACCCAGAGATTTTATGATGCTTCATTTTTGACAGTTTCGGTTACTTTGATTCAGTATTGGTCTAGGGGAGATAACTCTGTCCAGGACGGTAAAATGTGTTACTGGTGCATCACGTTTTGTAAACAAGGCACATGGCCGACGTTATCCTAGTTCAAGACACTTAAGTCATTTTTGGAATCTACAAAAGGCAAACAATTAGGTAACATTTGTAATATGTTTAAATAATGATTGTAGAATGTAAAGAATATAATTTCGATATATATAAAGAAGTATATTGTGTAAAACCTGCATTGTAAAGGTTTGCAAGGTGACGTAATGTCCTCAATAAATATTTGTAAAAGTTAAACAATTACAGTAAAGAATATGTTAATAAATGGTAAAATATTTGAGTAGATATTGCAGTAAATGTAAGTAAACTAAGGTAGTATATTTGCCTATATTTCATTGATGTTTGGCAACATTGTAAAAGAAGTTTATTTTGTTTATTGCAGTCAATCTTGTTCAAACGACTACAGTATTGCAGAAAATCAATTGTTCTCAGCTTGTCCATTGTTCAAATGTTCCAAGTTCTGAAGATAAAATGTGTCAACAAAGTTGTATCTGAACTTGCTCAAAAATAAAAACTATAGACACTAACGAAGCTGTAATCTAATCATTACATGAATTGACTAATTGCCTAAAAAAATGGCTGAAGTATCCAAAGGTGACTCGACAAACCGAGAGGTAGAGATGGGTGTTGAAGAACAGGAAAGTAAAGATCAGGAAGGAAGTGAGCCAAGACCCAGAAGACACAGGAAACTCACAGAAAAGGGTCAAGACTATGAACATGAAGTGATCTGTAACAAGAAACTTGGTGAGATAATGAAAGAATTAAAGAGATGTTACAGTAAGATGGAAGAAAGTATGAAAACAAATTCAGATGTGAGACTTATTAAAGAAGACCACAAAATATGGTTAACCCTTTATGAAGAATTCGCAGATATTGTGGACAGTTTGAATTTGATCAATCCTGATACAGAAATAGAACAAGAAGACAGACTTTCACTCCTGAAGATGTATAAAGACAAAATAGATGGATGGTTCACAGAAAATGTAGATACAAGAGATAGTGTAAGTCAACAAAGATCAAATGTATCAAGACAATCAAGAGCTTCTAAAGCGTCAAGCCTAAAGTCTAGACTAAAAGAGGAACAGGTTGAACTCCAAGAAAAACTGAAGTATCTGAAAGAAGTAAGAGAATTGGAGATAGAAAAACTTACACTGAAACTGAAGGAGGAAGAATTGGCAATAAGAAGTAGACTGAATCTAGCTACAGCAAAGAGACAGATGCTAGGTGATGAAGAAAATATATCTGTTAATATGAGACACGAACAAATGGGTGACTATACCAGTAAGCTGCTAGAGACTTTGCCCGATTCAAGTCCACGAAGACCAGTTTTCCAGGAACCGTATCCAGCCAGAAATGTGTTTGTGCCGGGTAGTATTGCTGAAACAGCATCGAGTGAGAAAGACAATGACACTATAACATCAGAACTTGGAGCTGTACTTCGACAGTTGAGAATGCCGACACCAGAAATACAGAAGTTCACGGGAAATCCTCTTGAATACAAGAAATTTCTACGCCAGTTTACAACAAAGATTGTGTCAAATTGCACCTCTGATGATGAAAGATTTCATTATTTAGAACAATTCACAGACGGCGAAGCTAGGAGAGTGGTAAATGAGTTTTCTTATTTTGACGCAAAGGTTGGATATGAACTAGCACTTAAAGAGCTCGATGACAGATACGGGAACGATGATATCCTTGCCAATGCCTTTGTGAAACGAGCCCTTGACTGGCAGATAATCAACCATGATAACCCCAAAAGACTTGATGAATATGCAGTGTTCCTCAGTGAGTGTAATGGTGCCATTCAATCAATAGAAGCAGTAAAGGTACTTCAGTATCCTGATACTATGAAGAAGTTGGTGAGCAAACTTCCTTACAACCTTCAGGAGCGATTCCGAGGTATTGCATTCAGCATAAAGGAGAGAAATGACACTGTTAGATTTAAACATCTGGTTGATTTTGTGAAATCAGAAGCCAAGAAGGCATGTGATCCTACCTATGGAAGAGAAGCACTGGCATCATTGACCCGAAAGACGGAAGGGAGATTTACTCCAAGGCAATCGAACCAACCATTAAAAGGAAGCTTTGCAACTGCTCAAACTAACTCCAAACAAGAACATCATCAACATTCAGGTGGATCTTCTCAAGCAGTGAACAGAAATGCTGATTCCAAATTTGACAGTTTTACATCATGCATCTACTGTAGGGACAAATCACACAAAATAGAGACATGTAATATATTCTCCAAACTGAAACACCAGGAAAAGGGAGATTTTCTCAGGTCTAAAGGTCTGTGTTTTAGCTGTTTGAAATTTGGTCACAGAAGCTTTGAGTGTCATTCAAGACTGACATGCAATAAGTGTGGACGAAAACATCCTACATCTCTTCACAATGATGAGTGGGTGAGAAAACAAGATGGGAAGAATGACGATATTAGGGACAGGAAATTGAGTGCTTGCAATAGCCTGTCTATCACTAATGCAGCAAAAGATGAGTATGCAGAGTGTACTATGGCAGTCCTACCAGTGAAGCTGAAATTGAAGGACGGACTTAAAAGTGTGTCTACATATGCCTTCCTCGATCCCGGAAGCAATGTGAGTTTCTGCACTAACACCCTGTTGGAAGAGTTAGGTGGTACTGGTCGACGCATGGAAATAAGGTTGGAGACCATGGGACAGCCTTGCACTGTGAATACATTGGCAGTCCAAGGACTTCAGGTGTGTGACTTGGAGATGACACATGTGGTCGATCTGCCATGTGTGTACACTAAGGAGAAGATGCCTATATCTGCAGAACACATTCCTACAGATGAAGACATCGCACCCTGGTTGCATCTCGGAGATGTTGTGTTACCAAAGTTGGATGTGCAGATTGGATTATTGATTGGTAATAATGTACCAGATGCGTATTCCCCTTTGCAAGTAAGAACCGGACCGAAGGGTTCCCCTCATGCGACACAAAGTAGACTAGGATGGATCGTATGGAATGTCCTCCGACCACAGAAGGGAGAGACAATGGGCATGTCAGTTAACAGAGCTGAAGTCACTGCCATTGAAAAGGAAGAAGGGTTGAGAGAGCTGGATCGATTGGTACGTCATTCCATGAACCTCGAGTTTCCAGAAAGAGTAGTTGACGATAAATTGGAACCCTCACAAGAAGATAAGCAGTTTCTCATACAGGCAGAATCATCTGTTGAAGTGGTAAATGGACACTACACTTTGAATTTGCCCATCAGAAATCCACAGATGTACTTACCAAACAACATGAATCAAGCTCTCCAACGTCTGGACCATCTGAAAAGAAAAATGAAAAGAAATGATCAATTTCAAGAAGATTACAAGCAGGTAATGGCAAAACTACTTAAGGATGGACACGCTGAACTTGTGACGGCAGAAGACAAGGATGGTCCTCGTGGTCGCACGTGGTACCTGCCCCATCATGGGGTATATCACCCTCACAAACCAGGGAAGTTGCGTGTTGTATACGACTGTTCGGCAAATTACCAGGGGCAGGCTCTGAACAAAGTCCTGATACAGGGGCCGGATTTGACAAACAGACTCCTGGGCATTCTGCTCCGATTCCGGCAAGAGAGGGTTGCTGTGATGGCTGACGTGGAATCTATGTTTCACCAAGTTGGTGTGCATGAGACTGATCGAAATCTGTTAAGATTCTTGTGGTGGCCAGATGGGAACATTGATGTGGAACCTGAGATATACCGCATGACGGTACACACTTTTGGCATCATTTCATCCCCAAGTATTGCGAACTTTGCTCTGAGACGAACTGCAGAGGATTACACCGACAAGTTTGAACAGACAGTAATTGAAGGGATAAAGAAGAACTTTTATGTTGATGATTACCTGACATCAGTACCCACCATAGGCAAGGCCATCAAGCTGATCCAAGACACAAGCTGTCTATTGAAGCAAGGTGGATTCCGTCTGACTAAATGGACAAGCAACAATGCTGAAGTTGTGAAGTCAGTTCCGGAAGTTGATCGCTCTAAGGAGATGAAGCTGATTGATGTGAATCAGGAAATGCCGTCAGAAAGAGCTCTTGGGGTATACTGGAAGACGGAGTACGATGTCTTAGGCTTCACTACACTAAAGAAGAGTGTACCATTCACCAGAAGAGGCATTCTTTCTTTGTGCAGCTCTGTATATGATCCACTTGGCATCACTGCACCATTCACCCTTATTCCAAAAGGTATTCTACAGGACCTCTGCAGGCTAGGCATAGGATGGGATGACAAGTTGGATGAAAGGTACAGTGAAAGATGGAAAAGCTGGATTGACGAGCTTGACATTCTACCTGAGCTCGAAGTGCCTAGATGTTACAAGCCAGAAGAGATGGGACAAGTTGTCTCGTGTCAGCTCCACAACTTTTCTGACGCGAGCGAGGTTGGTTATGGTGTGGTTAGTTACCTAAGACTGGAAGATTCAAATGGTGATGTGCATTGTTCCTTTGTGCTGGGAAAGTCTAGGGTGACACCCTTGAAGAAAATAACTGTTCCCCGATTAGAACTGGCAGCAGCAACTACTATGGTGAAAATTAGTGCAATGCTAGAAAGAGAACTTGACTATGACATAGATGAAGTGTTTTTCTGGACTGACAGTACTTCAGTTCTGAAATACATACAAAATGAGACATGTCGCTTCCACACATATGTTGCAAATAGAATCTCTGTCATAAAGGAAGCATCTTCCATCAAGCAATGGAGGTATGTTCCAACCACCGAGAACCCAGCGGATTATGCCTCAAGGGGTTTAACAATGAAGGCTTTGCTCCAAACACCACAGTGGTTACAAGGACCGTACTATATTTGGAAATCTGTGAAAGATTGGCCAGAACAGGCAACACTCAGTGGAAATCTCTGTGAAGATCCTGAAGTGAAGGGGACGGTCTGCAATGTGAAGGTCAGCTGCAATGCAGATGTTATGGAGAGACTGTTAAACAAATTTTCTGACTGGCTGATGCTTAAAAGGGTCACAGCTTGGATTCTAATTGCCAGAACAAACTTGCGTCAACTTGCAGCTGAAAGAAAGCGGATCGATGATGATCTTACAAAGAGAGGGCTTTCTGGCAAGGAGTTTGGCTCTCAGATGGAGCTTCAGATGACCCATTATCGAAAGATGAAACAGAGTGATGGATGTGTTAAGAAACTGACTGTGGACTACCTTCAGAGAGCAGAAGTAGAAGTCATAAAGTATGTCCAGAGTCAGCACTACCTAAATGAGAAAAATATGCTCAGCTGTGGGAAGATGATAAGCAAGTCATCAAATGTGATTAAATTGGATCCGTTCATGGTCGAGGGTGTAATTAGAGTTGGGGGCCGGTTGGAGAACTCAACACTACCATTTGAAGCAAAATACCCAGTTCTTTTGCCAAAAGAATCTCCAATCTCAAAGCTGATACTCCTAGATGCCCATCAGTCTGTCGGACATATGGGCAAAAATGCAATCTTGGCAAGTGTTCGTCAAAGGTATTGGATAGTTGGTGGAAAGAATGTGATCAAGAAAATATTGTCCAGGTGTGTGATTTGTCAAAAGTATCAGGCTCAGCCTCTGACTCAGAAGATGGCAAATCTCCCTATGGAAAGGGTTAATGACCAACCACCTTTCTCCCAAGTAGGCATTGACTATTTCGGGCCGTTTCAGATAAAACATGGCCGTAGCACTGTGAAAAGATACGGAGTGATCTTTACCTGCCTGGTTGTAAGAGCCGTTCACTTGGAGTTATCTTCAGATTTGACAACTGATTCTTGCATACAAGCAATCAGAAGATTCATCGCCAGACGGGGACCTGTGAAATATATCAGAAGTGACAATGGATCCAATCTTGTAGGAGCAGAGCGAGAGCTAAGGGAGTCAATTCAGAACTTAGATCATGACAAAATTCAAGACTTCCTGTTGAACCGACAGATTGAATGGGAATTCAACACTCCAACAGCTTCCAACTTCGGGGGAGTGTGGGAGAGACTGATAAGACTAGTTAGAAAGGTTATGTACTCTGTGCTCCATAGTCAAAACCTACGCTTGGATGATGAATCTCTCCGCACATTGTTTTGTGAAGTTGAAGCAATATTGAACTCGAGACCTATTTCCGAAATGTCAGACAGCCCAAATGATCTTGGTGCACTCACACCAAACCACATTCTTCTCTTCAGGTGTGGTGAAGAGATTCCACCAGTAGTCAACATTCCAGACAAGGGAGTTAACTATTGCCAGAGAAGGTGGAAGCAGATTCAATACCTTGCAAATATCTTTTGGACAAAGTGGACCAGACAGTATCTTCCTTTGCTCCAGGAACGCCAAAAGTGGTGTGTAGAAAGGGAGAACCTGAAAAGGGATGACTTGGTGCTAATCGTTGACAGTTCACCGCGAAATTCATGGGCTATGGGTAGAGTTGTTACTGTTCTGAAGGACAGGCATGGACTAGCCAGATCGGTTGAACTGAAAACACAAGCAGGTACAGTTTTCAGACCAGTGAATAAACTGTGCCGTGTGATGGAAGCAAATCTTGAGTGACTTATGTGAAGGACAGACTTGACAACTTTCCTGGATTCTTGAAATTAATTTGTTGATGTTAAAAGAAGCATTTGTTTTTATGCACTTCAGATAGAGTGTAAAGTGTATTATTTTGTCCTGAAGTATTTTGTAAATGATAATTGTTTTGAAACAATTAGGGGCCGGGATGTGCAGGCCAAAACCCAGAGATTTTATGATGCTTCATTTTTGACAGTTTCGGTTACTTTGATTCAGTATTGGTCTAGGGGAGATAACTCTGTCCAGGACGGTAAAATGTGTTACTGGTGCATCACGTTTTGTAAACAAGGCACATGGCCGACGTTATCCTAGTTCAAGACACTTAAGTCATTTTTGGAATCTACAAAAGGCAAACAATTAGGTAACATTTGTAATATGTTTAAATAATGATTGTAGAATGTAAAGAATATAATTTCGATATATATAAAGAAGTATATTGTGTAAAACCTGCATTGTAAAGGTTTGCAAGGTGACGTAATGTCCTCAATAAATATTTGTAAAAGTTAAACAATTACAGTAAAGAATATGTTAATAAATGGTAAAATATTTGAGTAGATATTGCAGTAAATGTAAGTAAACTAAGGTAGTATATTTGCCTATATTTCATTGATGTTTGGCAACATTGTAAAAGAAGTTTATTTTGTTTATTGCAGTCAATCTTGTTCAAACGACTACAGTATTGCAGAAAATCAATTGTTCTCAGCTTGTCCATTGTTCAAATGTTCCAAGTTCTGAAGATAAAATGTGTCAACAAAGTTGTATCTGAACTTGCTCAAAAATAAAAACTATAGACACTAACGAAGCTGTAATCTAATCATTACACTGGGCATGCATCAGCTTTCCTTCGAATCCGGCAACAAGACATTGACGTCATTCGCGAGCGCTTCTGAAGTCATAATCCCTTTTACGAAGTCATACTGGTTTACTTTATTTGCTTTTAAGGATGTTGCAGTCTTTGTTTGCTATCAAAACGAGAATAAAGACTTCTAAAAACGATACGATATTAATATTTGTACTACGTACTATGACGAAAACTTTTCGTGAACATGCAGTATTAGGTTTAATTTTGTTAACGGTTTAAGTTATTTTCAAAACTACGACGCAAAATCCCCAAAACAGACGATTTCATCTTTGTCGGAACGTTTTACAATGTGCATTTCGCTAGGAAAAATAGTTCAGCATCAAAATCGCTGCGTGTTTGGTGTCAATTTTAAATTTACTCGCTATCAATCCAGTATAACATGTCTCCGATTTTCAGACACACTAGGTTTATCTCCGAAGTGAAGAATCAAATTTAGCCATCAATTAACCTCATGACTTGTTCGTCTGTCAAAAAAGGAAGTTTGAGAGTGAAAGTTAAGTGATTTTTGATTGTTGATTACTCCAAAACCACTGAAGTATAGGAATTTTACTAACGCATAGAAGCAATGAGTTATTAAGATTAACATGGTTACCTTTAACAAAGGTACGGATTATCGTTAAATTTGAACACGACATAATTTCAACTCCTTGAAGATGAATCATATTTAACTGCAAAAATGAGGTACGAAAATCTTGCTCAAACAAATTCCTCTCAAAGTTAATTGAACGTAAGTGAGACCAGATGTGCAACAGCACTTTCGTGTTCTTGTTGTGTCCCTCTTGACAATTAGTCTGTTTTGTGCAATATCGTTGACTTCTGCCTTAAACATCACTTCAGGCATAGCACAATAATATATCGAGAGATAGAATGTGTTGTTCACGAAAAACATCCTATATTTTTCGATGAGTTCATGACAAAGTCAATCTTCTCTGTTAGGCTGTGTTGGAAAGAAGGTAAATGGGATGTGTTGGAAAATCAATAGACTCGTCTCCTTATCTCCTACGCCAATACTTGTCCCTGCTTATAGGAAGATAGGTGGTATATTAGAAAAAGGGGTGACATAAGTGTTATTTGCATCGATGTGTACAGTCCAGATCTTTTTGTGTACTTAAAAATGTTAAATAAGAATAAATCTTTGTTCAATACCGTGCATTAACCAAACAATATTGTCAATAACAACAAAAAAGACTAGAACAAGTTAGTAATGGACATTTTTGTGTGACACTGGTCAAAATGTTATTAGATAGCCTTAATAAGCAAACTATTCTTCCTGAAGATGGATTTATAGCTGCTTCAGAAATTATGTTTTGCGACTTACGTTTTGCCAATATTAAGAACGTTCTGTTAAAAAGAGTGTGAAACTTTGCAGGGAAATTGGCAATATTTACAATAGTGAAACGTTGTCTAAAGAAAATAAATACATTATTATTATTATGCTCTGACAGTAACTGATTCAAAATATATCATAAATATGTAAATTGTTAGTGTATAAGAATGAAGAGTGCAAGTATGTATATTTCATAAATGTTCAAATTTACAAACAGCGACACTGAAATAGTTTCATAGACCCTAACATATGAAATGGGAATATTTTTTTAAATGGAAGGGTTAATAGATCAATGTCTACAATTAATACACATGAAGTATAAAAAAACTAGATCAAGTCTCAAACAAGTTTTTTTCTAAAACTATAAAATAACTCAACCAAGCTGTAACATCTTATATTTGGCGACTGAAGGTTTCTGCCCGGGACTCGACCCGAAAACTACAACAACTTGAACTGATGTAGAAAGTGTGATCCAAAATACAACATTTCATAACACAATGTCTAGGTGGCATGTCTTCTAACGTATCAAGCTGTTTTATTTACAAACAGCATTATGAGAAGAAGTATCAATGTTGTTTTTAATTTCAGTTCCTACTTGTCTATTAATCGTTTTTTATCAGTGAAAATGAATGAGGATGGTCAAAGGATACTTGAAGGATCCCCCGATCTGTCTTTGTATGTGTATGATCTATTCCCGAACACTTCTCTGAGATTGAGAGGTTCTGTCAGCCAACTGATGTAAGACTTTAATCAAAATCCAAGTGAAAATTACCGGAATCGCTCAAGGGGAAACGTGAGAAATGTGATGTCAACCTTGTAATAATTCTCCAGATTTCCTAAAAAGTATTTTGAAGATAATGTATTTTTTAGGAGAATGAATAGCTTGACGTAGACCTGTTTCTGCTTCTATTTTATCTTCAAAGTCTAAACTGGCGTTCTCATGATTGTTGACTCCGATTTTGATTGTTTTTAGTTTTCTTCATTGAAACTCAATCGAAAATTGTTACATCTTTGATAGACAGAGCAGTCGGACGTGAACTATCATGGAATTTAGTTAAAATTGCTTAACAGATTGATGGATCAAATTAGATGAACCAACCAGCTTTTCAAAATGCTTCTCAAAGGTTGTGAAAATGTTCCCCATATTTTCTCTTTAAATTTCTGTCAACTTTCATTTTAGTAGAGAATAGTTGAACAAACGGGTCAGCAACAATTCTTCCAAACTAAGTAAATTTAATTGCCGGCATAAGAAATTTTGATCACATACTTCCACAACTGAGAGAATCTGTCAGCCTACTGATCTAACTTAACTCAAGCTTCTTACCAATTTCCCCTCAACCAATCAAGAGAAAGATTATGTTAACTTTAATGTATTTCTTCTCACTTCATTAATTGTATTTGCAAGGATTTGATTTAGTTACATCAACCAATGTCTTCATTTTAACAGTGTTCCAACTTGACATTTAAAAACTGCATTTCATATTAGCTTTAAATGTAAAATTGTAAAATTTTATAAGTAGGTTTTAGAGTGTTTATGAGTTATAAACTCTTCAAAAAAAAGAAACTTGACACTGACTTTCAAAGTTCAATATAAAGACCACAGATGCAAGTTAAACATTGAAATGAAAACTAAAACGCTGTTTGAAGATCTCTGTTCAGTAAACTTTATTCAGAATAAGCATGATCTTGAAATGCACAGGTGCACAAGTGTTTCAACATCACAGGGGTGCACAAATGTCATAATCGGGTATGGCCACCATTGGCATTGATTATTGCTTGGCACCGACGACCCATGGATGCAATCAAGTTGTCAATCACAGCCTGTGGAATGTTCTGCCATTCGTGCTGAAGTGCTGCAAGAAGTCCTGGAAGTGTTTGAGGTGGTGGACTCCTACTGCGCACGCGTCGATCCAGTTCGTCCCAGAGATGCTCAATTGGTGACAAATCTGGTGACCTGGCTGGCCATGGCATTGTCTGGACATTGTTACGCTGTAAAAAGTCTTGACAAACACGTGCAAAATGTGGTCGAGCATTGTCCTGCTGAAAGAGACCACCATGGACGTTGACGTGAGGAATAACGTAAGGCTGTAGGATCAAGTCCCTATACCGTACTCCTGTGAGGTTACCCACAACATGCACAAGGGGTGTCCTAACACCGTGACGAATCCCGGCCCATACCATGACACTCCCACCTCCAAATGGGACAACCTCCTGAATACAGTTGGCAGCATAACGTTCTCCACGACGTCGGTATACATGTGCTCGTCCATCACTTCGTCGAAGCAGAAAACGGGACTCATCAGTAAAGGTTCGAGAACGGTTCTCCACCTTGCATGTGCCCATCTCATCCTCTGTTGACACCACTGGAGACGTTCCGCCAGATGACGTTGCGTTAAAACGGGACGTCTAACCGGTCGTCGTGGAAAAAGTCCAGCCTTTTTTAGCCTGATGCGTACCGTTTGCTCGGAAATTCGACGCAGGCCTGGTATCAGCGTTGTTGTTGACGTTGCTGTCCTGGTGCGTTCCCGAAGGTGGAGCAGTCAGATGTACCGACCTTGGGCCCGAGTAGTCACCCTTGGTCTGCCCGACCTTGGCCTATCATCAACGCTGTTTTGGATGTTGAAACAGGTCCACAATGAAGACCTAAAGGAGACGTGTCTGCATGTAAACCTTCATGATCCCATGCTGCACGTGCTTTGGCAGAAAATGCATTTGGACGAATCGCTCGTTTTCGTCCCTGAACACAACGTAAACTTTTTGGGCCATTGTTTTTGGTAAATTTACACTTTTGAGCAAGCCTTTCTTTAAATTACAGGTATGTATCATGAAAAACATTGACCCGTTTAAAAAAAATCAAGTTTGCATGAATGTCAAGTTTCTTTTTTTGAAGAGTTTATATTGCATATATATATATATATAATAAATATTTAGATTATAAATGTAATTTGACTAACTTACTTTTAAAAAATCGCAACATAGTTCGGTGTGTCGCCTCATTTCCTGAGTGTTATAAAAACAGGTCCATAATCTAATAACAAGGAATCCAAACATCATTATTTGGAATCCCAACAGCATTATCACTTTGTTTCCAATAAAAGGAGGGGATCAAAAGGAAACTTTTTTCGAAGGTTCGTTTGTCCAAAAAGAAAGAAACCTATTATAATACACCACAGTAGTCTGTATGCCAGACCCTGAAATAAGGCAGAGTCCTAAGCAAGCCTTTAAAATGAATAAATATCAGTCTCCTATTCATTTCATTTAATATTTTAAAACCTTTTCGATTGACTGATGCACATTTCATTTCAGAGTCTAATTGTTTGACTAACTTGACTGTTTGATCAACAGTCCAAAGTCATTATGGCAAGGCTCGGGAAGTAACAAATGGCCAATTTAAGTATGGAATTTATTTACCATTTAAGTATTTGTCTGAAGAGATCCATAGACTACTTTGTATAATTGTCTTGATAATGAAAACGTCAAAGTCTTCTATAAACTTAGAACAGCAACATGGGTAGGCCACTGATAAATATTTTCTTTAAGGTGTGTATGATAACATCAACAACACGGTCGTGACAGCGAATAACCGAAGATTAACTGACCCCAAAATGATCTGCAATGCGGTCAAGAATTTCTTGTCCACGACGTTACCATAAAGTTATCAAAATTTGCTTTATAGTAGGATGGGTTCCCTTCCATCAGACCCTTCAAGTCGTAAGTACTCCTTGCAAGATGTTATTGACATTCTAAACATTCTTCTAAAACTCAAACATGTGTATAAATGAGCAACATCTTCGATTCTTGATAGCTTTTGGACACTTGATATGCTCTGAAACCATAAATAGGTGTTTGGATTAGGAGACCGAACCGACGGGCAGGAGAATCGATTGATGATGAGATTATCGTTGCATGACTGTTTATTGAGACTGAGATTTCATTTAAATGCTACAAGAATTGAAATATTAGAAGACATAAATAATTTCCTAGCTCTGTTTAATATTTGTCAAGGCATATTAAAGCGTTTTAAGTTAGCAGATATAAATATGAAAATTATGAGAGTATGATGACCTTCAAAATGAAGAAATCCAAATTAGATATTTACTTCACATGAATATAAACCTTTCAAAGATAAATGTTATCCCTACAATGTTGCCATCAGATTGTAGAGCATCAATAGATCATTGATATCAGTATTTTCCTCGTCACTGCCTACCTCGTGTAGAAGAAAAGACGTGACAGCAGCAATGGCTTTATGTTCACCATCTTGAAAAACTAACTTCAGGTAAAATATCGTATATACACGTTCCCATTGCCTTCCCCAACTTTCCGAAAACGAATCTTTGGAACACTGAATGGAACACCCCCTAGATAAATGAGAAACATATTTTACCGTTCACGTATCTATTCTCACCATGTTTCATACGCAGACATATACATCTCGAGTGTGGTAGTAAGTAGGTGTCGTAGCCACGAATGAAATTTATATTTTCAGATAAACGTGGTATTGGTTTAAAAAAATTAAAATTGACCGTTATAAAACGTTATAAAACTGCTCTGATGACTTCACCAAAGTGGCCATAAACTTCGCCACTCAGTAGCTTTTGGAGAATGATGGTAAAGGTTATCGCCACAGTAGCTAGATAAATGATTTATTTCACCGACAGAGTATATCACTCACAATCCTGTAATTAAACATTGCATTAACGTTTTAAAAAATTTATATTTTAAAAACAACAACATAAAACTCGGTTTTCTGAGCAAACACAGTTGTTTGGATACTGAAATAGGCAACCAAATGCAATAACAGTAGCCGCTTATTTCGGAGAGTGAAAACCCATGGGACATACAAAAATAGCCACAAGACGTAAATGGTGTTAATGTGTATATTATCAAATTAACAAAATGTGTTGTTGGTCGTATGCTTAAAAGTACTTATCTAAAGGTTAGTCCACTAAGGTTATTTCATGATATTTAAAAATAGGATTGCAAATATACTGAACAAAATTGTTATTGCATGACTGCATTAGATAGTTTCTGATTTGAATATCAGCTATAATAATTATCTTATGTCAATAATATTTTGATAGCAACATTTATGGCTGAAAATGTACAATCCGGACGTTTTCTCATACATGCATTGACAATACTGTCTTGGATTGCTTTTAATGATTCACAAGTGTTCAGATACTTTTTATCATCTTAATTGTAAATCAGTTATGTAGAGTTGATAGCCCAAATTGTGTAAAAGGTGTAAAGGAGACGAAACTCATCATCAACATAGGTTTGTTCTTTCAGAAGCTGTGTCCGATGTTATTCAGTTTCCCAGTTTTCGGGATGTTGACTCATCTGCAAAATCATTTAGTATGAATAAATGGTTGTTACTGTTTGATTCGATCTTATGACATTACTATGTAATAAATAAGACATTTAACGTTAAACTGATAAATAATTTGTTTTATAAGAAAAATAAGTTTATTGCAATTAAACTTTCACTATCCCGAATAAAATCGTAATGCTCATATGATAAATGAAACGAAATTCATTCGCTCTTTTTAACCCTATAAATGACTTGTTTATGCATTCCTTAAACATAAATCGTAAATAAATAAGTCACCAAATTACGTTTTCATCGCCTTAATGAAATTGCTAGCCTTGTCGAATACAGAATATTGCACATAAAAAACATGTATCTCGAAATGAGTTACAATAAGACCATTTGAATTTGAATTTTCATCGTTTTTTCCTCCAATGCATGTCTTCCTAGCTGTAAAACAAATTTTTTTTTAATGAGGACCCGCTCTAATTTAAAACATTTAATTATGTTCTGGCTAATTTTGTTAAATTGTGCATACATGTCGGCTTTGTTAATCAAATCGAAGTTTTAAGTGAAAAACTATTTTTAAAAAGTGAACATTTCATGAACTTATGATAAGTGGACGTCAAATATCTTTTGTGAGTGACAAAATGATAATGATAACATCAAAAGATTAACCTACGTATTGCCATACCGTACACTATGAACTAACATAACTTTTGAAAGCTGCATGATGAGCTAAATGATAATCTGACGTTTACTGTTGTCAACATTTCTCTTCTTTGCATACAGTTTGAACTATTGTGTACGGATTTCAAACAGAAACTCGAGGGTCAAAATCCTTAATCACTGTGATAGGAAACCCTGATTGTGTTATTTAGTTGCTAAGCAACACTTTCTGAGCAATATATCGTTCTCCTTTTTCACGGTTCTGACAAAAATTGAAGTCGAGAAGACATGATCTTCTAATAAGTGAGCAGGGCACGAAATGGAAATCTTTCAGGAGGCATTGGTTCATGCAAATCATTTTTACTCTTTTCTTGCGTTGTTAAAATAAATATGTTACTTTTCTTGCAATTAATGTTTTAAAGAAAATAATTTCTCATTTATCAAATTGAACTTTTTAACCACTTTATACTGTAAGACATTTAACTGAGACAATTTATTTCTTGAAAAACATGAAAGACCATTTTTGCAGCTATTATTCACATAGGAGAGGCATAGTTAACATTTCGCTAGAGATCAGATCCACAAGTGAGATATTGGTAGGGTACTGCTTTTATATTTGCACTGGGTGGATACATATCACGGGAAGGTGGGGTGGTAGTAACTCTATGGATAAAAATACGATGGTGCAGCAGGATTATATTTGTTGTGATAAGCTGAAGCACTGTCTGGTTGTTAACAATGAATTCTCATCACTTCATAAACACTGTACTTTAGTTAAGTTAAGAAGTGGAAATTGTATGTCCTATTTACATATGAATTACTTAAATGGCCAACCTAACATTACACATCCATATTTGTATGTGTGCCTGCAGTATATAAGTTTTCAAAACTACGTTTGAGTCATTTGAGCGCGCCATTGTCCGGTTTTCGAACAAAATTCACGACTTTTACCTATTTACTGTAAGTATACGGAACTTATAAGCATACATATGGTGACTTTTTCTCGGTAGATATTATTGCCCTTTAAGAAATTTGACATAGTTTACTCCCACAACAAACTCTGAGCCCCTCTACTTGATTTGTTTTCTGTTATCAATCCATTGTGGAGCAATCTACTCTCATCAAAAACTTACATTTAAAATTACATTATTCCTTATATTATATGAGTCCTGCCTTGTACCCTGATCGATTTCGGGCTAAATCCATCGTATGGCTGGCGGCTTGATATTCATGACTATGCTCACCTCTAACCTATTCAACCAATGAAATGCCTTTATTTAAGGAGCTTGAAATTACTAGCCATTCTCTCCTAACAGAGGTAGCTCCGTCATAAATTCCTATACAAACTCTGTCTTAATACGAAGGTTTCTTGATCAAGGATTGTAGAACGCTGATTGGATGCAATCAAAGTTAGTTGTGCAATCAGCTTCGCCGTTTCAAAAGTTATCATTCAAATCGCCAAACGTATTTCCGTACGGTTTCCAAAAGCTAATTTTATTCGAATATGTACCTTGCACTTTGAGTCTTCTTTACAGAACCCATACGGCTCATTTAGCAACCGATCATTGTATAGGCCTGTGTGACAATACATATGTTAATCAGGCATTGGGTGTTTTATAATCTTAGTTTTCTTCATTTGGTTATATTAAAATATGTGTGAGAGACCTACTCATTTAACAACAGGCTGTTACCTATTTATCTGTCTAAACCATTTATTTTATCGCATAATCTCCTTTATATTAAAAATATTGTTGATAAACGTTTTTGCAGGAAAACTCAATTCGAAGCAGGTTGATTTTCAAATGGATATTTTTTCTTCAATTGTTGGACTCTCTTTGCAATATTGTTTTTCTTGGAGAGAATTTGCCCTTCAAGTGATCAGAAGTTATTCTACTTTTTTATAAGAGTGCTCTAGTGCCAAATAACCTGATTTTCCTCCTTTGTAGAATGGCTCCAAAATATCTCGCTTTGGAAGTGACGATATAATGTCGACGTTTTTAGACGGTATATGAACACATCATCTGTTGGTTAGATACAGCAAGATGAAAGTTAATAACCATATACATATCCACAAATTATAATGAAATAGCTGAAACAAAAACTAAGACATGGTCACATAAACACCATCCTGCTTCATCAGTGTAATGAAATCCGCTGATCAAACATCTTCCATATACCCTGATATCCTTTAAGCCAAAAGCCTCGTATGGCTAGCTATCTAACCAGCCAATGAGACGACTCGCATCCAGCAACAGCCGTGCAACCCGGATGGAAAAGTCCGTTAACTTCAAAGAGTAGATTCAAGCTCCTTTGATAACTACATTTCATTGGCATAAATAATAACAGGTGCATACAGCCGTACGAGGGATTTAGCTCGTTAGAGATCAGGGTATATGGAAGGAGCTGGATCAACGGATTCAATTACGCTGATGTAGCAGGATGCATAAATACTAAGCATGTTGCGTTTATGAAATGTCAGTGTTCTTGATATACACGTAACAGAGTTTCTTGCAGTTTTGATTGAGGAGACTGTATTTTTTTATATCGTCTCTCTACTGTCAATAATTGTTCTGTCACTAGTTTCAAGTTGAAAGAATTTATCTTACACTTATTCAATACAAAAGTTCCTACCTCAGAAGGATGTTTCTTATCTGATATGTAATTGACTGATCTAACGCCTAACAAAAGCCGTCATAAAACGTTTTTAGTTTGGAAATTTTAATCTCATTTGAACAAAAAAGCCATTTTGAAAACTTTTCCAGAGCTTTGAAAAACGCCATGACATCAAATAAGGAAATGAAAAGTATGAATGCGTCTGATCTTTCTTTATGAAAAAGAACTTAGCCAAAATTTGATAAGCACCATATCAGTCCATAGTAAGGTTCGTTGGAATGGAGCCTATACCTGAAGATGCAGATGTTTATATCCAACAATGTGAAGATGAAATAATTATTAAACAAAATATGAAATGCAATGAATAAGATTGTGTTATATGAGTAGAAGCAAACTGTGATATTCATTTGTCTCAAACATTTTAACGTATTTTACATGAATTATATATAAATTTATTAAATAGCTTGTGAAATACACATTCTGATGAATGTTTATGTCATATTTCGACATTGCTTTCATCCTCGGCTTCAAATGTATAGATAGCAACGTAGACAAAAGCCCATCCTCTTGGGAATGAGTTAACAAAGGTCCAGACACAGAGATAAGTCTGGTGGAAATTCATACATGTAGGTCAATTATTGAAAGCATTCTGATAGAATCCCAGTAGAACGTTGTTTAGAAAGGGGTTAGATAAATTGGGTGTTTGGTCAATAAATGGAACACCGCCAGTGATGTGGTGCGAGCATTGCTTCAACAGAACAGACTACGATGTGAATATAGTTATTTTTAGAAATAGAAAGATTTTTGTCTCCGTGGTAAAGTGCAAGTTTGAAATAAAGGTTAGTGAATTATCAAACAACTTGCCAAAATATGAATATGTCTCTTTTATCTAATATCTCGAAAGTGACAATCAAGGTTGGTCAACATGAGCAGCCACATGATAAACTAAACACTTAGTTTGTCTATTTAGGTCCCAGCTTGGTCGATTAGGCATAAAACAATAGTACAAACACCACAAGCTAAGTATTCGTGGATACGATGGAGATCATTGAACATTTTGAAAATAAAGTGCTAGAAGTAGTTATCATTTGTGAAACAATTTTAATTTATAGAGGGGATGGACATTTTGAACGATTCACAACCAATAATTCGAAAACTATTTTATCGTCCTTGCCATGGAGGTTTGGTAGTACATACAATTGTAAAGTGTATGCGAATACCTAAGATATGGTATGATCCATAGCTCCCATATGTGAAAAAAACAACAAACATCAAAAGATTAAATACTCTCCAGACACATAAGTCGTGATATAAATGTTAAAATGAAAACTTATGAATATTTAGTGAAAAAACAACAAAAAGCTGCTGTCGTAAAATGAAAAATATGTGAAATGAAAAAGTGTAAAAGGTAAAATAAATCAACGTTGAGATTTATACATATTATTCAATAAACAGATCGATTAAATTCTAGCAGACATTGGATGGATTATAGCTGAAGTAGCTGGTCAACCTGTAGGAGTAAAGGAATACCAAAGTGGTACCATTTCTTTAATGACGACTGCACTGTACTAATTACAGAAGCGCTTCTGAGCTATGTTTTCCGAGATATAGTTATCCATATTTGTATGAGATGAAATAATTGTTCACTGAATAAAATCAAAATGAATGTGAAAATTCAAATAACCGCAAACACGATTCGAGACACATCATTTCAAATAAATTGTTTTAAACATAATTATATAACATTATTGTTAGTGAAGTGGAGATTGTTCTGAAGTGTATATATGTTGTCATACGAATTCTAGATAAAATGCAGTTCTTATCTAGCATTCCTCTGAGAAACCTGTACTTTTGAATTTAAACTTTAAATGTGGCAGCACCTTGCAATTAATACAAGAGACACAAGTCTGTTCAACTGCCTTTTATTGAAAATGCAAAAGAAACCGTATTCCTACATCCTTTGGATGTCAATTGCTATTCTTCAAGTGCATCCTATCTCATTCTATCCTATCTCATTCTCTAGAAGGAAGGATGTTACCAAGTTTATTTGATGTAACAGTTTTTCTAGAATCAGGCATGTTGTCCTCATTTCGATATCATATTCATTGTGTGATATGACGTGTTGTAACATTTCTTAGTAATGACAATAGTTTAGTGTATAGCTTTTACATCTTGACTTCATTGACTAAATATAAATTGAAAGTGAATTGAATTTTCTTTAAAACACTTTGTACCTTTGGGACCAATGATCACCTTATGCATTTTACTACTGACTTTTATCTGTTTGTCTTTCATACTATGATATCAATTACGAATGGACTTGCTGAATCTCAAAAGTTTTGATTTTGTTGATGTACATATTTGCTTGGATGCTCTCTTTGGAAAATTATTCTCAATCTAACTCACTAGAAGAATCGATTTAAGGCAACTGGCTCTTAAAAGTAACTGATTTTGTTCAATTGGTAGCCTCCCTCTGTGGTACTATGCTTTGTTACCTGAGACAATACGATGTGATTATTACTTTCTTTACTATGTTTTGAAATAAGGGTTCCACATCTCTCATATGGTGAGTAAGCACTGATGGATTAGATCTGAAAAAGTAGGAAGTGGTTTTCCTTCTTCATTCATCAAATTTCAATTATTTTGAAAAGCTTAAAAGCAGGGTTTTGTATTTGAAGTTATCAAATGTAGGCTACAACAGTTATAACGTTTACCATTCGAATAATGCACGTGTATCTAACAGTCGACTACTATGAAAATCTCTACCCGCATTTTCCACTAAAAGAAAAGATCATCAATCATGGATGTTCGTATTCATTTAAATTATAACCTTAATGAAACTTTAATCTGTAAAGTTTCATTCCTAACAAAATTCAGAGATTTTGGAACGATTACAGACAACTCAATAGTGTTATGCAGATTCAATTTTTTTGTGAATTTTTTTCTTACTGTGCTGTGCTGCTTGCATTATGGTTTAACAGGAAGAAGGAGTCGGCTCTGTGAGATGCCTTTACAAGATGCCCATTAGAGTCATTACGTGCGAACCTTTCCATTTAAAGGGTAGTAAATGGTCATGTAATGAGGTTTCTATCAAACCTCTTGACTACTGACTTGAGAACCCTACTCTTAAACTTTGTTATGTGTTCTTTTTATTCTCAAACTGTTTTGTTGTATTTGAAAAAAAACAAGGTGGTATGTAAATGGAATCTTCACCTAAAGGGAATTTGTCATCTAACGTGTATTTTTTAAAGCTAATAAAGAGGCAAGTCTGCGATGAAATTTAAGTGTAAAGATCTTAGGCCCATTACGATGCTTGTATATGACGATTGGTGAACGCAAGTCTTCGGTACAATTGAGAGATCACATTTAAATAACGACCTGTATACTAGTAGACCCCTTAATCAAAATTCGCAATAGAAGATAAACGTTAGTAAGTATGAGTTTAAATGATTCTAAGTTATCTAAACAAACCTTTTCTGGCGATTACTGGCGAAAGTTTAAGGCGATTACCACAGTGCGTTCATCCTGTTTAGTTGACACTTGGTGATACACACTCTAAGTGGTTATTGAAACATCATTAGACACAGGTTGTCAACAAAAACCTTCAGTACTTCATTTACACCTCTCCACAATGGAGATGAAAGACAGACTTTTAAACTTAAAACTATTTCATTTAAATATCTAAAGTTTTAGGTCATTGCTCAACTTGAAGTAGACCCTTACCATGAAGCAGCGGAGATAAAAAAGAAACTCGACCATGAAGAGTTTGAGCTCGAGCTCCAATAGGGTTCCAACCACAGGTATTTTCATGATTGTCGCCTTAATGAATTCCTTTAATCTCACAAGAATTAATGTGATACAATTATATTTTCAATTATGATGATTTTAACGACTATAACGACTTGATCTATTAAACCTCGAAGCTTTTGTTACAAGGTTGTTGGACAGGAAATCATTCTTGAATTGGGTTCGTTGAGTGTATTGCAATCAGAAGGGAATTTTCTGTCTTTTTTATCTGCAATAATGACTTAATACTTCTAGAATTTTTATTGTGCTTTCCGAAATGAGTTTAAAAATTCGTGTTGAGTCACATGAAGGGAGCCATTATAGTTTTCACACATCATCTTCAAATTTGTTTCGACCATATGCATCTCATTGGAATCAGTGACCATATCCCCATTTATAACATATTTCCATCATCTATCAGAGATGGCAAATTACTTTATATTACAGTAACCTTCATATCTGAATGGTATTAAGATAGATTCTACAGCATGGACATGAGAAATGATAACCGAGGTGTACATTTCAAATGCTCTTACTAAGACCATGTTACTTCATGAATCTTTTTCTAAACGATGTTTAAATATTTGTTCATTTCATTCAATAATTCTATTCTGCATATTGTAACGTCAGTTTATGGAATATGTTCCATTGTTTTGTGACTGTCTTGAACCATAGAAAACAATGTTTCTTCTATAAATTGTTTGAGTGCACGGCCAATGTTCTAGTCATCCAAATTTAAAGGCTGTTAAACAAATCAGTTAAACTAGGGCTTTGAACTTTGCCAATTCGGTTTCTCCATATTGTAAAAGGTTTCCAGAAACATAATGTTCATAAGAATTTCTTTATTTTACTGAAATTACTACCAAACATCTTTAAAATATTAACATTACTAAAATGTCCTGAAAAAAAACAATATAGTGTTTACATTTTTTTCTTTGACAGTTCAGCGGCCAAGGTAATTAACAGAAATACCTTTTTGTCAACAAAATAACTGAACTCAAATCGTCAAAAAAAAGAGGTAAAAAAGTGAGACGTAACAGACATTGTCCCAGCCAAATGTCAACTATTGTTGAAATTGTGACATGTCACAAGACTCAGCACTAGTCATGGCTTATTGTCACAAACAAGAATACTGTGTTCTCTGAAGAAGCTTTCAAAATTTTTGTCCGTGTGGCACCAAGAAATAATTAACTCTGGTTTAAGTGACAATATATTTTGAAGGGCTGGAAATCTATTCTATTATATCTATTCTACGTGATGAAAAATTTCCATAAAGCAAAAAATATAGAGAAGAAATCATTTGACATTTGACAGACATATCATATCATACGTGTAACTGATTACGGGTAGAATTCGACATACATGAATGCAAGTACTTTTTTCGATGTAATTGTTATTCATGAACAATCACATCCTTAAATAGTGATAAATAAGTGAAAAACTAACGTCGCAAAATGCTATTGTCAAAACACACGCACGCACACACTGATCTAACGAATTGAAAACCATTCCGGTGTTTAAAGCATTATAAAATCGCAGGTATCATTGTTTGGATCAAAAGTAACTCATCCTGTCTCAGGGTAAGAAGAGTGGAGCGTCAGCTATACGTCTTGCCCTGAGACAGGATGAAGGTAACTCGGATCTGTAACTTGTTCAACATTATTAATTTTTTAGAAAAAGGTTGTGGACAGGTTGTTGATAGCTATGGTTAAAACAGAAAGTGAGATTAGGTGAAAGGCTTGAACTCATTTTTCAATCCAATTGGAATTCCGTGACAGCTTTATCATTACATACCCACGATTAATCATCTAGATATGAGTTATGAAAGATCACTTTTGACAGTTAGGTAATCAAAAAGATATCTAATAATTCAACAGCGTTTGATGCATGTGAAACAGGTCGCAGGTTGTTAATAAATGGATCTTTGTTAACTGTGATTGGGTTCTTGTATATTTCAAATTATAAGATTGAGCTGTCTCATTTCTGGATGAAATATACAGACTTTTAGCAATGCGAATGATACACACTATTTAAAATGAGAAGATGCCCTTTTGCAGTTTTACTGAAATTCACATTCTACCGTCTTAGTTACCTTATGCTTCAATAGGTTCAAGAACTTGGTTTGCTGGTACCTATGAGTCGGTTATAATATGTTCATTTCTGCCAGTCAAAAGTCATCTAATGATGCTCACAGACTGAAAATCAAATAAGGATGGTGAATTCATCAACAATGCCAATGAAGTTACATATATACCTTTAATCATTAAAGCATTATTCATCTTTGATCTTAGTTCAGAGATAAGGGTATACGTATATTAAAAATCTGCACCTATTTCTAGTTCAGCCTTTTCATCCAACAAAAGTCTATTCCACTTGGTGCATAGTTGACCGTAGATTGGTAAGATATCTTAGTGACGTCGTAGTGGTGTCATATTTTTTCATCATTGATTGTAAAGAATACAAAGTATTTAACTTTGTCAATTTAAAGTTTAGTGATTTACTTTGTCTTGATTTGCCCTAAATAAAATCTGAGGAGATACGTCCAAAAGTGATTTTGCTAAAAAGGAGTACAACACCGATTTTAAGTCTACACAAAAGTCCAAGAAGCCAGTCAGCAATCAAAGACCCTGAATACAACCAACAACCCTCGCCCTAGTAATCTATCATGTGAGTTATTTGACAAACATTCATATATTTAGGCTATGGAGATGATTAAATACAACCGGAAGTAGTTATTTTGATGTCTTTCCAAAAAACCTGAAAAGCCACAACAACAACAACTTTGGTTATTTGTTTCCTTTTCTATGTTAATGCGTTGAATTATAACTCTTTTCAACGATACGTTCATTTCCAGACAAGAACTCGATAACCACTAATCATATGTTTCTGAAACTGTGCTTCTGTGTTACCTACCGAACGGGAGCCTTTTGATACTTTGTTTGCATGAAAACGAGTAGAATTTGGACTCTCTACAGGGATAACTTAATATCTTAAGCAGAGCTCAAAAACTACTGATGATATCTTTCTAAATTTCTACTCAATGTTTTTTTTAGAAATTTTTGTTTTATGATTATAAAGATAAATATTACGAATTATTTGTTACCGATAGCATATGCCATCTTCTGATGACTCTTGATGATTCCTTCATGCCTTCATCCAACTTAAGCTTTTCAAACCTTATTGCAGGTTGATTCTAAAGATTAATATTTGACTGCATATTTCAACACATGCCCTAATTTAGGAAAACCATTAAATAGGTATGAGTAATGTATACATAACAAATTATTTTCAAATTGGCAAGCAAGAAATAAGAAAGAAAGTTAATGATTTTACCTATTTTGTTCTTTTAATTAATAGATTTCAATGATATAATAATTGTAGTCCAAAATATGGCCTCTTTTTAATGGTAAGCATCTTTTATGATTTGAATAATGTCTCTTAACGTTATACTGCTGGAGCCACAAAACGCTATGAAATCAAAACCTGCAACTTTAGTAGTAAATGAACCTTTGAACACGTCATCTGTCGCTATCTCAATCTTCTAAACTTGTTATTGTTATCAATCTGTCACATAGTTTTAGAGAAAACATTAGGGTGGACTTGTACATATTTTATAAACCCGAGAGTAGATTAAAAAAATCAATCAATCAATATTAGTAGAGAAATATTTTACTTCAGACTGAAGAAATACTAGGTTGATTAGAAATTTAAACTTTGAATTTTTGTTGTGCTTTGGTCCTAAACTTAAGAAAATTATAATTTATATAGTGAATATAATTCGGAGTGCGTAAGTTGGCCTTGTAACCAAATCTGCAAGGCTCAAACACAAAGTTCCAAAAGGTAAAAGTTAGAATTCCTAATAGCATTTGCTGGATGGAACTGAAGGATCAACGAACAACTAATTTAATTATATCCATATGCAAGGACGATATTTCTTCAAAGAAGTTGCTTAAAGGATACCATTACATCCTAACAGATTGAATTAAGTCTTAGCTGCAGACAAGAAGGCTTCAATCTTGAATGACCGATTGATTTGCCCAGCCAGGTCTTTTAGTGTTTCACTTCTGAGTCAAATCACACTGGGATTTGATATTTTCACTCACGTCAGGTTATTAGAAAAATTAAAGCTTGCTTCCTTTAATATATTAATGATAATCATGATAAATCTCCGTTACAACTTCGATCTAATTAATATTACAAGCTCGTTGCTACCAACACAGCAAACATGGATTATAACAGTGAGCTAGTATATAGCTTTTATAAATATCTTATAAGGTATGTTTTATAATTTTTCATTTGGCCAAATACCATAGGGTTTGAATTAAACTCAAATTGCCGCTCCTATCTTGCATCTTGACCTCTATGATGTCAAAATTAGGTTATTATCCTGTTTTTATTAATAATTAAATAAAGAGCAATGTAAATGGTATTTAGTCGAAAGTCTGCGTCCATTTTACAGGTATATAATTAAAATGACCTACTTAACACTACCAATCAACGTTTGTGTTTGCCGATGACCTGTTTTAGATTTTATATCTGTTGATGTCACTATATGAACTTATAAGATACCATATTACTGATTTTCTGAAATCAATAACACTACTCCTCGATTGAATAATATCATTTATGAAGTTTGACATATTTGACTTCAACAACATACTCTGTCTCCCTTTAAAATAAAAGATGTTTTATTATCATCTCGAAATATCCCTACTATGTAAATAAAAGGTTTTTTTAAACGTTCTTAAAGTATATGTTATATCCTGCTATCATTTCAATGTTTTTGTAAATCCCGTTGAAATATAGATTTACTAGTTTACCACTTCATATATTTTTAAAAAAATTATTTATACAACTTTATACAACCAAAGTCACAAACATTCAATCATGGTTAAAAAAAATATCCTGAAAGCTAACCTCCAGAAAAACCAACTTCTAAAAATATCATCATTGAAAAAGATCTGAACGAAGTAAATATACAATTAAGAACATGCATATTGATAAATCATCCCTACAAAATATTTTAGCTAGGCCTTTCAGCTTTTTCCAAAGTGCAGCACTTAGTTGCGTCCTTGACAGTTTTTATGAGAACACTGCTTGTAACTCTTATATTGAATTAGGAATCTCAACGAGTCAACCGTTTTTTCCGAGAACCAGAAAACTTTGTCAGGCTGTCAGATTTCTCAGCTAGGATAATGTATTATTTAAAAATCAGTTTCGGTTCTCTATCGCCAATTTGATGAAACAAAAACAGCCTTTGACAACTTAAGTAATTCAATTCAAGATAGATGGTCCTAGCATAAATTCCTTAGATGAGGAAGGGAACTATGGAACGGTCTTACAATTTGTTACAGTTTGACTGGCTGCAATATGGTCTTGTTGCTCTGCGTGAAGTGTTCGTGGATTGTGTCTAGATTTACCGTGCCTTGGATAGACGGGTATATTTTTCACAGAAAATAAGAACTTCTCAATTTGGATGGTATGTTAATTCCCTAACTTGCTACCTTTCAATAACAACATTATCATACCATATATATATATGAAACACTGATTTTGCCTTAATAAGTGCTTTCTATCTGTCTGCCTGATATTCAAAGTTTAATGTTCACCACAAAAGGTGTATATGTATAGTTCTTTTGTAACAGGTCTAGAAGAAACTTTTTATGAACTAGAACTGTTACAATTTCAAAGTTTCCAGAGTTAGTTAAATTAATTTTTAAGTGTCTTAACACTGTCTTTGAAACACACTTGACCCACCCCCGTAAACAATCTATCAATGTATTAAATATCAAGAACGACAACTTATCGTTAGATGAAGTTGCAACGAGAAGTAGAATGAGGGAACAGAGGGTGAGTAAGAACTGTGTATTCAACATATGGATATAATAGCAGAATAATAGAAACTGATTAGAAACGATTAAGCCCCCTATGGCTGTTGTTACGCTTATGTGGGTTTTTGGCTTAACACAATTTTCTTTTTGTGGTCATCCTCCAGCCCACAGTGAATGTTTAAGAAGTTCAATGAAAATTTAAACTATTTGTCATTTTCCCCGATTTTCCTGGCAGGTCCTGTAGCCAGAACCAGTTTTCTGGAGGATCTTAATGTAATGTTTATGCGAGAGTTTTTCACAACGTTGTAGGAATCATATGACTAATGTCGTGTATGGGATATTTCTATTACCCATTGTATTCACTTAAATTAGCTCAGCGGATTTGCAACTACCAAACGTCACTGTCATTTAATTGTTTTACCGTTTCAAAAGCGCTAAAATATTGAAATCCCTCTTCTTTTTTCATTAAGTTTCATTGAATTCACCATTGGTGATTATTCACCTTACTCTTACACATGCTAAAATATAAATTCCAAAAATGTTCACAAATTCCGGATTTTAAAGGTTATCCTTTTATGAAATTTAAATTTGAAAGCAATTATAAAGATCACAGTAAAGAAACTAGTACGGACGTTTACATACAACGTGTCATGAAGATGTGTGCAATACACAAGTGTATTACCATCTTGACACGAACAAATACAAATACATTTTTGAAAATAAAATTACATTCGTATCATGGTATAAATAACAATCTTATCAGCTTTTGTGAATTATGTAAAAACGTTAACTACTTCGGATCGTGTCATCTAAGTGCCTTCTGTAGAAACTTACTATGCATAAATGATGATTCCCTAGGGTGACCATTGAAAGAATGTGATAGCAGATTGACGTCTTTATGTCCCACACTTCCATCCCTGGTGTAAGATATCAGCTTTAATTTTTACAGAGAACCAAATTCTTGACGAGCTGTCAGAACCAAGGGACGATTTCTTTTGAGGTTTAAATCCGAGAACATAATCTGCTACTTGCATACTACAAGTTACGTTCCTTAAACAGATTAAAAGTTGTAAAATATTTTTTAAGTATTCTTGTGCTTGGAAGTATTATATATCACTAGATGTCTTACCTGCTTCTATCAACTTTTACAGTTGTACAGCATACCAATGAGAAACTCAGGTAATGGGTTCTTATATAGAGTATATTACCAAGCTTTCATAACACGTTTGCCAAGAGGACGCTTACTTTCATCAATGAATAATCGTATATTTCATGTCAAAAGATACTGATTAAAGTTCTGTTTATCATCAAACGTCGTTATTCATATGTGTGCAATGAAATTTCCTATCACGAAACTGGCTTTACATATGCATTGGAGTTGTTAATAGCACTGATACTTAAAGAAATGTATCAATTATAATCTACTGTCAGTAAGATATCTCCAAGGGTCTATTGAAATATATCTTCTGTAGCACACACATTTTATGGATACTTTTCTAGGTTCTCAAATGTTAACACAATTCGAACACGAAAGATTTTTACAAATAATGTTGTGGAATACCATCCCTTAAACGGTCTAGAAAAAGGGCGATGCATTGTTGTTCATTCAATTTAAAGAACAACAACAATGCGAAGATTGAGACAGTTTAAATTCAACGAACCGAAGAAACATATCAAAATTATCCTTTGCATCTCGTTTAACAATCATTTGAAAAAAGGATTGCTATACGTAGTTGCTACAACTGGTACTGGAAAAATATGGCCATATCAAAGCGAACATACATATATGACAATGTATCACAGAGTATCCTCAAATTATCGTTTGGGAAAGGAATAATTGGTCTCAACACTGGTTGCTCATACTACATATACTACATATTTTTTATTGTAAATAAAACATTCAATAACATTGTTTGAAAGGCAGGGGCTCACATGATCTTATAAATACCCTCTGGATAATTTTCTCTTAAGATGTAATATTTTTCAAATTCAAATTTATTCAGTCCGTTAAGTCTGATTTATATTTTTATACATATAGGTCTTCGACAAAGTTTATCTTAAAATGTTTCTGTTCAGATCACCTGAACATGCATTTATCAAAAAACATTTTTAATTCAAGTATGGATAAAAAAAATGCCCATTAATTTAGTCTGCAATTACATGTTTCTGAATTCGCGTAATCATATCATAGTATATATTATGCTAGCAGTGATAAAAATCATTAAAAAAATCAAATAACACAATTTGAGAGGTTGTCAGAACCTTTTTCTTTGACCATTTTAGTAAGCTCGCAGTCTCAATGCTCCAAAAGATGTGGTAGACATGTTGATATAATACCTTCTGACAATCAAATCATCATCTCTACACCCAGGTAGACATGTTGATATCATACCTTCTGACAATCATATCATCTCTACACCCAGGTAGACAGGTTGATACCATACCTTCTGACAATCAAATCATCATCTCTACACCCAGGTAGACATGTTGATATCATACCTTCTGACAATCAAATCATCATCTCTACACCCAGGTAGACATGTTGATACCATACCTTCTGACAATCAAATCATCATCTCTACACCCAGGTAGACATGTTGATATCATACCTTCTGACAATCAAATCATCATCTCTACACCCAGGTAGACAGGTTGATATCATACCTTCTAACAATCAAATCATCATCTCAAAACCCAGGTAGACATGTTGATATCATACCTTCTGACAATCATATCTCTACACCCAGGTAGCCATGTCAATAACTAGTTTGCAGTGCTCTGTGCATTAGTCTGGGACTTGTGTAATTCTATAGTGGCATGAAAAGTTTCTGATATAACAAACGGAATCTTATTTCAAGTTGAAAAATTCAAAGTTTAAAAAAAATGTTAATATTCAATATTACAGCATATATTCGTTCTCAATTCAGTCAAATGTGAAAACGACAAGGCTTAAGTTACCACATTTTTGGTTATGTCATTCTTAAAGTTATTTTCTCAGCCGTATGATTACATATCAATGTCGAACTTGCTTATGGTAACTAATTATAGTAAAGAAATGATCATGGTATGTTCGGTTTAAAACTGCCAAGTTCCATCATATATTGTGATATCCTTCGGCCTAAAATGCTCGTATCGCTTACAACTGGTTACTCATGGCTATCTATAGCCTACATTGACATTTGTTTGAACTCTCATCCGGGTGGTGCCGCTATTGCTGAAAGCGAGTCATTTCATTGGCTTGCTATATTAAGCAATACGAGCGTTTAAGGCCGAAGGATATCAGGGAAAAGATTGAGCTAGGCGGAGACAAATACGCTGTTGTAGCGGGATGTAAAGTCACGGGATCATTTTAGAGAAATAATTTGACATTCTACATCGTTATATCTGAAAAATGCAGAATGCGTGTGTATTTTGACTGACCTCAACAAAATTAAAATGGACTGGTGTATTGACAACAGGATAGGTGGATAATCGTCAAGGCAATCTTACATCAAACATGGCATTGAGAATCAGAATAAAAACATTCAATCATAACCACATGGTATCTCGGACGCGCATTGTGTTTAGCAAGTCATGTTGAAATATGATCATTCTTCAAAGACAAGGTTTTATTAATGACAGTAGGAGACTGCCAACATTGGTTATGATATTGACAAAGTGTTTCTATCAATGTGTTATTCATGTAAATGAAGAGCTTTATGAATTAAACATTGCTTGTGTCGTGGCCATAGATTGTAAGTGAATATATTATGGTTTAGTTTGGAAATTAATTCTTGACTTATACGCAATTTCTCTATCCATAACCATAACTGGCGGCGTGTCTATCCCCGGGGATAACTGTAATCATGCTCGTTTTCTGCAATCTTTTATATTTTCCCAAGGGATGCATATATTCATGGCATCTTTGAGGCATAAGTAATGTTAAAACGTTAAAAAAATGACATTTAACACTTTTCTGATTATCTTCAATTCTGGACCTTTGAGTGAGTGTGAGTACATACCATTGAAATGAAGTTTAGTTACGATAAACTTGCATGGTTTCCGTTATTATCTAAATCATAAAAACTGTAACAACAACACACACTTTTTAAAAATCATTTTCTTTACAATCAAACAATATTTAACAGACGGTGTCAGGTAATTTAATTTTGATAGAACCAGAGATATTCATTAAATATTATTTCATTCAATTTTGTTGCTCTTTGTAAACGGTTCATATTATTTCATTTCATTCCTGTTTACACATTCTCTAATGTATGGAATACTTCTAATTTTAAAACATTAGAACCTTAAAAGCAAGAATTCCCAAAAAGTTAAGATATCTTAATGTCAAGGTTTTAACATGAACACTTTCATTCAATAGTCAAAGAATTTCTTTTACTTTGAGTTTGCTTTTTTTATCAACCAACATGTGAAATTATTGGTTACCAAGTGGTTTATCTATTATTCCTGTCTCAGTGGCTTCGACGTAACCTCTTGTATATGCTTTCTGTTGACGGATGTTAAGTTCGATTTAAAACCATAGACGAATGGAAAAGCTGTCAAAACATTATCATTTTATTATTTTTTCATGTTAGTGCCACTACTTGAAAATAAACGAAAACGATTATTTTGAGAGCGAGAAGCCTGTTTTTATAATATTTTAAATTATGATAAGAAAATGTTATTTCAAAGCAGCAAAGTTTGTAACATTATCTTAAACTACCAAAAGGAAATGATGACAACGAGAGGTTACTAGGAACTCAGATCAGTAGTATCAGATACTATATATATACATAGACGGAAATGTTTGACCAGTTTACAGTTAAATGGAAAAGCTGTTAAGAAAGGTATGCCGATTTGTGCCGTTCGAGGGGATGCTGCTAGGTTGTGGGACATCAATGTCTGTCCAAGGCAACTTACATGATTTATTTTAAAGTTCTAGACTAAATATATTTTAGGTTGAAAAGATCTCATAAATCCAACAAAACATCATGATTTGAAGCAATATATTCTATCCAGGTGCTTTTGTCGAAATGTTTGGTGAGGCTTACTTCTTAACAGACGTTTTCAGCGAATGCTCAGAAATTTACATTTGAAATTTTAAGGAAATATTCTTCCTGGTAACTGTTAAAAGTGTGAGCTAAGAGCTGGAAAAGCAATCCCAATTCTTTAACGAAAGGCTAAATCATGTCCAGACACGTCTTTTTAGAGGCTAATTCGTCCAATATTCGTATCACTTTAGTGGCTTTCTCAAATCAGGGGCGGGTAATTTGAGAATAGCCATTCCTGATGAAAAGTTCCACGGGTGATATAGTGAAGAGCATCGGGACACTCAACCCTGAGTAATTGAGGATGCCGTGAAATGGCCTCAGGACCAAAGGAGAGTTCCAGGGTTTCAAATATACAATTATTAAGACACAGTGGCACTTTTTATTATTTATTTACATTATAAGTGAAATCTAGAATCTGATATTTACAAAATCTATATGACCAGTATATGCTTAGTTAGCAACACCAATGGGACGTTTACTTAGACGATGCAAAGAAAACGTTTATTAACGACATCATTATATCGCAATTTCTAAACATCCTAATGCACCCAAAATACTATTGGCCTTGCACACAGGAAAATTAACATCTATTTTTATATATTTATTGATCAATATGTATGACTGTTTATAGGGATCAATGCACGACCGAAATCGCCTGCAATAATAATTCTAAATGTACTCTTTGACTTCACTTCACAGATTTAAACAAAGAAAAGGTCACATACCTTACTTTGGTTGCTTTTCCTTAAAATTTAGTAATTCAATCTTGGTCAATCAAATTGATGATTGAATATCATATTCAAAGGTGATGCTTTATACTATAGATTGACGTAAGCACACAATAAACATCATACATAACTTGTAGCTGCCAAGTAATAAAAAAATACCATGAAAAAAGGTATATAACAACAAACATGGAATTGATAGTTAAGAATATTTTAGAAATACTGCGTACCAGTGAGAGGAGAGACCTTAAGGCCCCATAGTCAAAAAGTTTTGAAATGTGGGAAGGAAAGGAAAGAAAGACGATATGGTACCCTTAGTTTGATATTTTAAAGGTAAAAAATTACACCAAATGTAACGATTAAACCAAATTTTAGTCTTATATAAACTCTTCAAAAAAAGAAACTTGACATTCATTTGAAATTGATTGTTTCGAAACGGGTCAATTTTTTTCATAATATATACCTGTAATTTAAAGAAGGGCTTGCTAAAAAGTGTAAATTTACCAAAAACAAAAAGTTTACGTTGTGTTCAGGGACAAAAACGAGCGATTCGTCTAAATGCATTTTCTGCCAAAGTACGTGCAGCATGGGATCTTGAAGCTTTACATGCAGACACGTCTGCTTTAGGGGTATACAAAGCCATATCAGCCTCTGTTCATTCAGACTACACAACATCGGTACAGCGACCTTAAGAATGCCAAGACTAAACAGAAACGCAACAACGCTATTTGCAGACTGCAAGCAGAAGCGACGCAGCGAGATGTTGCAACACACTTTGGCGTGTCCAGACAGACCATCTCTTCATTGTGAACCCGTTTCAACACCTGAAACAGCGTTGATGATAGGCCAAGGTCAGGCAGACCAAGGGTGATTACTCGGGCCCAAGATCGGTACATCTGACTGCTCCACCTTCAAGAATGTACCAGGACAGCAACGTCGACAACAACGCAGATACAAGGCCTGTGTCGAATGTCCGACCAAACGGTACGCAACAGGCTGAGAGAGGCTGGACTTTTTCCACGACGACCGGTTCGATGTCCCATTTTAACGCAACGTCGACTGGCGGAACGTCTCCAGTGGTCTCAACAGAGGATGAGATGGGCACGTGCAAGGTGGAGAACCGTTCTCTTTACTGATGAGTCCCGTTTTCTGCTTCGACGAAGTGATGGACGAGCACGTGTATACCGTCGTCGTGGAGAACGTTATGCTGCCAACTGTTCAAGAGGTTGTCCCATTTGCAGGTGGGAGTGTCATGGTGTGGGCCGGGATTCGTCACGGTGTTAGGACACCCCTTGTGCATGTTGTGGGTAACCTCCGAGCAGTACGGTATAGGGACTTGATCCTACAGCCTTACGTTATTCCTCACGTCAACGTCCATGGTGGACTATCGTCAGCAGAACAATGCTCGACCACATGTTGCACGTGTTCGTCAAGACTTTTTACAGCGTAACAATGACCGGACATTACCATGTCCGGCCCGGTCACCATACTTGTCACCAATTGAGCATCTCTGGGACAAACTGGATCGTCGCGTGCCGGTAGGAATCCACCACCCCAAACACTTCCAGGACTTCTTGCAGCGCAGAACATTCCACAGGCTGTGATTAACAACTTGATTGCATCCATGGGTCGTCTGTGCCCAGCAATAATCAATGCCAATGGTGGCCATACCCAATAATGACATTGGTGCACCCCTGTGATGTTGAAACACTTGTGCACCTGTGCATTTCAAGATCATGCTTATTCTGAATAAAATTTATTGAACAGAGATCTTCAAACAGCGTTTTAGTTTTCATTTCAATGTTTAACTTGCATCTGTGGTCTTTATATTGAACTTTGAAAGTCAGTGTCAAGTTTCTTTTTTTGAAAAGTTTATTTATAAGTAATCATTCGGGACGCAATGACCCATGTACGCATGGTCACTCGGAGCGCCAGGTACCCTCAACCAGGTCGTGAAAGGGGAATACAAATATGATTAGCAATTCACAGTCATAGAGTTATTCTTTATGTTTGCAAACAGTGTTTCCTGTGTCCATTACTCTGGCATTGGTTTGACTAAAGGGGGACAATTTCAAAGGTTTTTTATCATCAATATTTGAATATTTGTGAACGGACATAGGTGTACCTACCTTCTATACACATACACACATGAATGTGGATACTTTATCAGTTCACCATTTGTAGGTTATCTGAAGTTTATTGATTTTCTGGCTTCAGTTTCCTACCTACTGTGTGGCCGATATTCATCACACTGTGCCTCACCCCCAAGGAGGAAGACATTTTACAAATTAGGCTCTGCATTTCCTGCTGATTAAATTTTTGGACATTCCTGAAAGTCTCTGTGATGTATTTCACTGTGCATTATAAGTTGGCAGGTAATGGATTTCGTATGTAGACAGGTCTCAATAAGACGTCAATTACCACCATCACGTGGAAATCCTTTAGAGATATGAGGATACCATAGATATATGAAGGGATTTACAATAAACTCTTCCATCAGACATCAGTTGATAAAAACAGCATAGTGTCAGGCCAGAACACGGACACAATTTTTGAAAGAGGGCATAGAAGTTCTAATGATCAAATTATGCTGCTGAAATATTGAAATAGAAATTCCTTGTGGTATCAAACATCAAAAGAGGTAATGTACTTGTCAAACTGCAAGTGAGAATTCGAAAGAAAAGTGTGGTTTTCAAATATTTGTCCGTACACTTAAATTTAAAGATTCCACATTTATCTTGATAAATCCATGATGAACTAAGATGACGAAACGGATGGATCTTTATGGATGAATTATGCTGAAGGTATTGCCTGTCTCCCGTATTAATTCATGTGAAAAAAAGCTCTTGTATTTCATTGTGTCACATTGTGATTTCGAATTGAATTGCAATTGGTATCTCATTTCAGTCCGAATTATTCTCTAAGTTAAATCTTTGACCAATACAGGTATGAGTGTTCGTAACTTCCATGTTGAAAGTATAAAGTATTGACCATATTAAGAAATTAGACTATTATCGACAAACATAGAAATTAGCGGACATATGTTATAACATGCACACAATATAACTACACTGTTGGTTAATATCATTATTTATCCTGTAGATAACAGAATGTATGCAGTGGCAATCTCTGAATTGTATGTGTATGACTGCGTCCCTTAGACGAGTAGAGGGATCTTCTGTTTATATATGCAATGTAGTTATGTGCTATGATATGTATGCGATATATACGTGTATACGTGACGCAATTCATAACGTATGCCATTTATGTATCTACCGTATATTGTATTGCTCTCAGTTTTTAAGTTGATATCTTTATCTGGGTAACATGACTAATCATTTATGGAAGCAGCGAAGTAATCTGGAACACACCTTGTAAGAAATATAGTAATTGTGCATGATTTCTAAATTAATAATAGTAATTACAATTTATATCAGGAGACAGATCGCGGGGGTTCTAAACATAGACCTTGTCCTCATCAGCATAAACTGCCAACTGAAACTGAATCATCTTGATTATCAGCAAGAAACATGACATTTATTATCATACGATGGAGTGTTCTGTGGTCTAACTTGACGAGACAGACGGTCAATGACAATGACCACCAAAAGTTTTGCTCACCGCGGGAGACCTCTTGCTAGGTTAAACAAGAAACAGAACAATCCAATGACCTAGAGTTAAGAACGGATCAACAATGCGAGGATTGCTATTTGAAGTTGCTTTTCTTGGCAGTCATAGAAATTTGTTGTTCTGGAGGATGTTTGGACATATCAAACTTGCATAAATCATATTATAAAGAGATATTGACTTATTGACAGTTACGATGAATTATGATGAATATGATTGTTATGAGGTGTTATGTTCCGAGTCCGATTAGCCATTTTATTCGCCCCAAATAAAGTCAATGATTTTACAACAACATTCATGATAATAATATTAATTTTGTTTATTACATATTGGTTGAATATACACTACAAGTTCCACTTGTTTAATTTGCAATTATATGCATTATTCAGTTAGCAGAGTTGTGGATAAGATATCGTAGATTTAAATGAATATTATAACGTTATTCACGTTAACTCTTTCAACTGTGACATGATTTGTCATAACTGTCAGTGATTGCTTTATTACCCGCAGGGACAATATGTAAAAATAAAGATGGCTTGCTTCACCCATTCTCCTCACTCTTCGTGATATGTTTTGGTTTGTGAAATATTCTTTTTAGGCTTAGTAACTTTCAAAACAAATTACATATACTGTATTTGAAGTAACAAGCGCCTTCTCTAGGTAAGTGCCCACAAAACATATTTGTAAATGTGTATGAAGTTTCATTTAAAACATTAATGCGTGGAAGTAGGTGCGACCACAAGTTTCTCGATATTGAGAGCAAGTGCTTTGGAACTAATGTAACACTTTTATCAATTCTAAGCCAATATTCCCCAATTAATCGGGAGGATTGGAAGAACATGTGATTTATAGCTTTTACAATTTTTTTAGACAGACTTCATAATTGTATTTGCCGGATAACGGAATTGCAAGCTGTTTTTATCCCTCAGTTCATTGTTTAATCAACTACAGTGTTGATACATTCCTAAAATCTTCAGATATCGTCGAATTATGTATCGTTATTAGTACTGGAAAAGTGCGACTTCAGATTTGTGACAGAGCAAGATATTGATTCTTCGTATACGTATTTTCTAATTCTATATATTTGATACAAGAATAAATGTGAAATTGTCGCCGCTCACATACCTTTTATCTTCATACGCTTTATGTATTTGAGTTGTTTTACTTGATATGCATATAGCGAACTTACATTCTCTATTTAATTAAGAGATGTCAGAGTATCATGATTCATTTAGTTCAAATGGAGTTAAACATGTTGAAGCCTAACAGTATGACTCATGATCAATATAGAATAGCATTACTATATATATGATCTTTTCATATGACTATCTACGGTTAAGTGACCATAATCTTTCGATAAATTTCATTTCACTTTGGTTCTAGTCGAAATGACATTTCCACATATCTTAATTATCACAATCTTACTCAAGTTACATTTTCAAACCAAATGCAAAATATATTACAATGAAAATCAAGCAACCAGTTAATGTAAGGACCGATTCGCGACAAGTACACGTACTGTGTTCGTGAATACTGGCTACATGACATATCTCTTACTACCTACATAAACTAGAAACGTTTTCAAACGTTCGATTCATTGAGGTGCCGCAGTTGCTGCACATTGTACAGTTTTCGATCATAAATCGTGACTTAAACAGCTTTATGATCCAGCTATTTAACCAATAAGCATTTAAATGGTCATTCATTGTAATAACATGTAGTCCTAGAGAGAATAGGAACATTGACAACGTTTGAGTATATGCCAACAAATACTCTATATTCTTATCATTTTACTTGTACAAGGGCATAATAACAAAACACAGGACGATCTCGCCTCTATAATTGGCTTAATTCAGACAAGGGAAACACTTTATTTATGAAATTTCATTCTATGGTCCACTTGATAACATGAAAACTTGATAGCAAAATTTGGCGGTATCATAAGAATTAAATAAATAAATATTTTGATACGTTTGATTTTTCATATAGTTATCAAGAATTAATTCTTTCAAAAACTTTTTGATATCATTAAACATATACATCCTTTTTGTTTAAACTTCTTATCTTTTTATAGATATTGATAAAAGATGATCGAAACAAAGCGAACATGCCACATCGCTCAATTTGCCATTTCAAACCGTAAGCTGTAAAAACCATAATTTAATAACTGACGTCAGCAAATCGTTTGGTCACCTCCAGGGAAATAGAAAGGCAAAATCTCTCCTCATAGGAAAGATCAAGTATTCGTCAAATGAAAAAGGGAATTTCCTTTGGATGAGGTCACATCTTATCCAGGATGAGCATTAAGGAATAATTTAATACTGAAATAACGCTATACATATATATATATAACAATATACATTTACAGGAGGTCAAGTCAAGTGTAAAATCCTGTTTTGTCGTCACATTTGAGGATTTAAAGTGGTTAAAATTTATCTGACAAAAAACGTAAATTACTAATACCCTTTACTTGGATAATAAAATGAATAAAAATGTCATAACAAAAAAAATTTCGTTTCATTATGTAATGATTATCTAGTGTGTAAAATGGTAAGTGACCTCCACCTAGCGTTCCAGTTAGACGAACCCCCGCGCACGTGTAACATGAACATCTCGTCTTAATGGCCGGGGTTGCTGATTCACATGCAAGAGGATCTTGCTATTCTGCAAAACACCTACAATACCTATATATGGAACATTGTATGAACCAGTGTATGTAAATATACAATTTGAAATAACCATGTTCAAATCTCAATGTTCAATTAATCAATTGATATTCGGACCTAGACAATATTACACAACAGCTCAATACTTTTCTTTTCCTCATTTCTAAATACCATTACCTTCTTGGCAAACCATGTACTAAAAAGAGATATATTATACAGTCAACATCATCAGCAATTCCGTCTACATGAGAATGCAATCTCTCACAACTCTCTCGTACAACTCATTTGAACACTCATATATAGGGACAATCCGAATTTACAATATTATGAGACTATTATTACGGTAGTATTAATATTACTATAACCCTTAAGTTGAACATTTGCACATCCAAGTAGACTGATGACTTCAGCTACGACAAGATATTCAATTATGTCCAGGGATTACCTTAAAAGATAGGACACATGACTTCCGATTGCTTTGTAACCTTATCTTGCGTCAAACTAAATGTGATGTCAAATGTGCCATTACTACGACATAACACTTATCATAGCTGATATTGTTGGATTCAAACTCGGCAATGCACTCCAAATATTACCTTAATGTTAGTAAGGACTTACTTGGCATTTTCTTTAATTATCAAGTGTATGTATTGCTACGAGAGTTCTTCAATTTACATAAGTTATGAACATTTCTTCGCATCAGGAGTGAGACATCCAAGTGATCTAATGAAGTGTTTGCTAACCTTCATATAGCCAGTGCTGGCAATTGGTTCTGTGGGTAAAAAAGGGGGAGGGTAGTAGTGATTAGCACGCTCGGCTTGCTTCGGAACAGAAGGTCTGGGGTTCGCATCCCGGCAGTGGCTCGGCAACTTTGACTGCATTAGAGAAGCGTTCTTCACGCAGTAATAAACTCTCTCTATGGATACAATGAAGGGTTCTTTCTTTAATTGGCTCTCACCTACACAGAGGATAAGATATTGGAATCATCATCATCATCTGAATTTCAACCCTGTCAGCTGTTATTCATTTGTAGCTTCTTCCTTATAAGTCACAAGATATTCCCAAGATATCAGTCAATGCCTAATTTACTTGATTTTTCCGATTTTTCTTATCAAATTAAGAATACAATTTGATGTTATATTCACAGTATTTTGAGTTTTTGGATGGTAAATTTATGGTAAATTTATTATATGAAAACATCTTCACCGTCAAGTAATTTTTTTATTTGCCATAAAAACATGCTAGTTTAAATAGAATAGATTTGTTAAAATGCTATTTTAATTTTGACAGGACATTAGAATTTAAAATTAAAGAATTTAAGATTACAGCATAGCGCAATAACAAAGATAAAAATGCATTAAATACTTATTATACATGTGTCTCTATTCGTGTTCGGTACATATTTTAACTTGATTAACAGAAAATTGTGACTGTAAAGTGAGAAAAAAATTATTTTCAATTATACTGTACGGTACTACCTCATCTGCAGTGCTATAGTTTTCCTGTCCTTTGATTGCAATAAAAAAATGTGAATATCCAGATTTGCTTTCATTGGAAATATTCGTGCAGGTGTTGAAAAAACAGATATACGACGTTGCTCATTGAAGGTCTTTTTGTATATTCTGGTGTATGTGCCCATATCTCGATAAAACTTTACACATCAAATTTTCAGACATATATTTCACTTTATAATAACTAACAATTTGTTCATCAAATAGCAATCGATCAGATTCAGAAATTGAAATTCATTTATTGTATGCCATGCGGTGAAAAGGCGTTAAAATAGCTGGCATTGCAAACCTATTATTGTGTCTAAAATTAAGTTTTCCGTCTGTGGATATAGTTCATAATATCGATGTCTTCAGGCTAAATAATCACTATTGCACAATTTTCTTAAAGGTTCGACTTTGTAGGGAGTGTTTCTGTTTCAATTCCTATGAAGATTGGAACCCTTGTTGAAGAGGGAGACTCATTTATTCTCTGGTTCGTGCCAAGGTTTCTCTTTTCTATTCAGCTGCCTTGGAAAGGTAAATAGGTAATCTTAAATCAATGAACTTGTCTCCGTTGTTTATTTATAATCCTTCCCATAACAATGTTTGCACATTTTGAGAAGGTGGAGAGTATATAAAAAATGCATGTTTGCCTAAAAAGGCTTATGAGATTTTATTGTTATGAGATAACATTGTAGTTTCGTTGTAGACTTACATATTCATAAGAAATGTCTGACTGAATGTATTAAAAATGCTTTGTTATAAGGTACAATTTATGATATAAACACGTAACAAAGTATTGCAATATCAATGTTGTCTTGATTTCTTCCAATGATATGAACTGACTAAGGTATATCAATGTAAATAAAAACGGTCGACATTTACTTGAACAAATAAACATTTCTGTTACACTAACTTTATTTCGACTTAAATATTTTACTGTTTCAAAACTTCAGATCTAGATTTTGTTGGTTTTCATATCATCACTTTATATGACCTAACCTGACATAACTAACACTTTAATATGAATTAAATCCTTGTCTGTCGAATTCACGACGGTTTGTTGGTAGTTTCCAAAATAGTGATGAACACTATCGATTAAGAGCAGTTGTTTGACTGATTCACGTGACTCTCACAATTTTGTATGTATTCCCAAATGTGTGTAAAGTTTATCATCACAAGTTGAAAAACCAAAATTTAGGGTTTTACACTTCCAATGCTGCGTTTACAGGCGTCGTGTGTAATATGTTTCCTAGTTACAGTTCAAACTTTCTTTGGCGGACCCGTATATCAATAAGTGGTAAGGTCTAGTACAAAATACGAGTTTGGGATTTGTTTAATTCAATTTATCCTTGCAAGTATTGTTGTTGGGAAGATCAAAAATTGAATTCAACCAAGAAACACGCAACATGAGACTGACTGTATCAAATATATTAGCAACTAGAACCTGTGTCTGTAAAGTTGATTGATTCAGATTCAGAATTGTCAGGTTCGCTGTTTCTCACTCTCGATCTAATTGCTCAGGTTTTATGTACGATATAGAAAAATACTTCCGTGTGTGTTTCATTAACATTTTAACTTTTATTAAAAAGTTCCATACTTTTGCACACTGATGATGTATTTGCGTAATATTATGGCGATTAAACACGTCTTGAAGTAGTCCCTTCGATTTCATTATTACTCATTTGAACAAAGTTAATATAGGTCCAACGACATGTTTGCCTAGATTGAGAGAACTTGTCAACTAACTGATGTAACACTTTAATCAATTCCTAGCCAATCTTCCCCGAACTAATTGGGAGAAATGGAAAGAAAGGTGATGTAACTCTTCTAGTATTTCTTTAGACAGACTTCATTAATTTCATTTGCAGGAGAAGAGAATTGCAAATGTTAACCCTCTTGAGATGGTCTTGTTTGTTTTATCTCTCAGTTCATCATTAAAATCTCATTTAAAAGTTATTCTTGAATTTGAAAAATTATAGAAATGTAAAGTGTTGATATATTCTTAAAATGTGATTAATTTACAGCAATTTCTACATCACGATTTGTACTTGATTAATGCCAAACCAAATTTGTTACAGATCTGATGATTTTCTTCTCATCAATATTTTTTTTCTAAATATTGATGATAAGATGTCTAAATTGCCTGTCACATACATTATTTTCTCGTTGTTTTATATATTATGCCTGACATACATTTGAAAAGCTTACGATACCTACATGTATATAGTATAATATTATATCTACATGTTGAAATTTCACATTTTATCTCAACATATTTCATCAATTTTACATGATTAGTATTACTTAATTATTTGATTTTAAATGACATAAAGTATCTTTGTTGAATTTTATTGGGCCATGCAACGAGTCTAACTGTCGTTAGTAGTGATATCTATAATACAATATCTTACATTTTCAACCAAATATATGTATTATTTTCAATCGAAATTAAGCAGCGGTCTAATGTAAGTCAAGAAGTCACATTTTTGTAATTACTAGTCATGCGACAAATCCATTACGACCAACCAAAAGCTGTCCGATTGTATGTTTTGGTCAAAGTTTCCTAACCCACATTTGATTAATTGGTTTGCAACGTCGTCGACGTTTGGATTTCGATAAAAAAAAACTTGATTAGTTTTATACTCTATTTACTGAACAAACAATCATTAAAATTGTAATTATCAGTAGTCATTAGTTCGTGATACAAAACAAGACAGACAGACAAACAGAACAGTTTATTAATTTGAATTGCCACCACCTTATCTTGGTTTGGTGTGCTTGTTTCAGAATGCTCCTAAGCTAAGCTAGAGTAAATGCACCCGGACTGGCACAGGACTGGTCGACGGGTGAAAGCCGACCAAATTTGAGTAGTTCTAAAAATTGCGGTCCATCTATCACAATGAATTTCTTTCCATCTTGTCATCATCCTTTCGATCCCATTCTCTCACTCTGTCCACTATGGTATGGATGCTTTTCATCCGCATGTTAGTAACTGAAATATTGTTGAAAACACGTAAACTCACTCACTAATAATAATAATAACAATGTAGTCAACATTACATTGACATTCATTATGGAGCAAATTAATATTAATTACACTAAAGCTGAACATATAAAACCTTTGTAAAATACGCATCTAAAAGTTATAACTTGTTAGGTGCCTTTGAAAACTGTTTGCAACTAAACCTTTAAAAATATGATGTTATCGGTAACATAACAGATAATTACAATGAACATTATTGTCTGCAAGTTTGATTTGTGCTATATCTATGATAAATTCAGAAAAATATTGATATTATTAAAATACACCATTCCTTTTTGTTTAACTTCGTTATTACTTGTAAATGTTTGACAAAAGTTGTTGTGCTATATAAAGGTTACTAAAACCATGGCTTGCGTTTAATTCATTTTCCATAAGTACACAGTTCGCAGCAACACGGAACAAAACAAACACCTCACTGAATGTGCCATCTAAACCCCTAAGCGGTAAAGACAATAATCTAATAACTGACATCATCAAACCATTAGTGTTTCCTCCGGGGGATTACAGAAAGAATTTTTTTAAAGGAAAGAAACCTATTCACCAAATGAAAAAAGGTGTAGCATCGCTTTTTGATAAACGCATCAAGTGGCAATCAGATGGAAAATGTGAACTTAAATGAAAATGCTGGAGGAGCTAAAATTACCAATTTATTCTGACATTTCTCACTTCAAACAATGCACGCCCAGTAGTGTGTGGCAAGTGTAAAATCATCTTTTGACGTAAAATTTACCAAATGAAAGAAAATGAGCAATAGTTTCGACGAATTCAAGGTATTAGGAATCATTATCCTGGTTCTTTAAAGAAGGAATTTTCATCCCTCAACAGCGTGGAGCAAAATAAATTAAACCATTCTTAAATGTAACCGTTTTAAGGTTGTAGCTCAGTGGCTTTCGAACATAGTGTGCGACTTTTGACACTAGAATAAAGTTCAAGATATGCAGTCTCTCTAGTTACGAGACCATCCTGCAGCAGAAAACCTCCTAGTGAACCATCGTTACGTTGTTTTGGTGAAAAATATGGATTTCTTACTTTTCGTGTTTTAGGTGGAAAGCATTCAATGAAATAAAAATTGTATTGTGAATTGATTATTTCTAAAACATTTGAGTTGTAATTTGTATTAATCAGCAATTATAATCTGAGTGCATTCATTTCAGTTTTTAATTGTATTATTTGCTTGATTCATTGGGCGACTTAACAGTTGTTCAATTATGTTAATTGAAATTGTTGACTACTCCTAAACCACTGAAGTGTACGAATTTTTCAAACTGATCACTCAATTTTTATACTTTCAATAAACTATTGGAAACAAAAGAATAAAGATCATGTGGAAATAAAAGTGAAAAGAGTTAGGGTCATGTATTATTTGAAAATAAAAGTGATATACATGTAGTGAAGTATGTCCTTCGGTTAAGAGATCATCATCCTTGATAACCTATATATATATATAAGCCAGTCTGATAGAAAGTAGATAAAACCTGATAGAACCTTCGCCGTTTCCATCTCCGTAGGAAATTGCACAAGCCCCTTTGTATGTCAAAGGTATAGACAATTCCATTAAAAATGATAACTTGCTCATATCATAACATAATGCATTCCAGTCACATCTCTTGTGTGTTGGAACATTATCACTTTTTTGGCTCTAAACAACTTGATATTATTATATTCAAATTATTGAAAAATACTATGTGTATTTTGTTCATCAACTTATAGAATTCTCTCAAATAAAAACTTAAATCTATGGCTCCCGTATCTCTAACAGTGAACTGACAGGCATTTTTTATAATGAACAGTCCTATACATACTTACGTTTAATTTCTAAAGGAAGGTTGAAACTGACATTAAAAAGACTTCGCTATAGTCTTTATTCTGAATGGCAGATTTGAAATATCTATTTCAAATGACAATGTACAACTGCAAAGAGGCAATTGATTGTTCACTTGATTCGACTCGAGATTTGATATTCATGCTGTATACCCGTTTGAAAGTTTTCACTGTCAAATTTAAGATAGATTTCGTCTAAACTTTAGATATCATAAATAGATAACAATACGAATGATTCTTTAAGAAGTAAGTTATTACTAACTAACTTAATTACATGTAGTTTGACGCTAAGGGTTTTGCTGCGACCGTATTCGTATGAATAGTTGTGAAGTAAGCACAAAGGCCAACGGTTTTTACGTCACAATGTTTGTGTCACTGTCTGGTCTTGGGCTAGTTCAAAACTTTTGTTCTTTGGGTTTTAGGATGCTTGCATTCTCTCCCAACAGAGGTAGCTCCGTCATATATTCCTATACAACCTCTGTCCTTATTCATGCGTTTCCCAGTATGGAAATATAGAAATCTGATTCGATGCAGTTAAAGTAAGTTGTACAATAAGCGGCCGTTTCAAAAGTAATCATTCATATCTACGTATGCTTTCGGTAAGCTAAATTTTATTCGAAAATGCAATTTGCACTTTTAGTCTTCTTTACAAAGCACTTTTACCTTGTTTAGCAACAGCACCTTTGCAGACGCCTGTGTGACGGCAAATATGATATCCATGCCTCTGGTGATTAAACTGTTTTATTATATGATTAGAAGTTAAATACTGGAATATATCGGAGAAATAAACCATCTATCAAACTACAGTGAAAATATCTGATATATTCACTGGTCACAGTGAAAATATCAGATATCTTCACTGATCAATAGCCGGAACTACTTTTCAAAATGTAAACAATTGAGAGTTACCTCCCCTTGCAACTTGTCTTCTGCTACAAAATAATGGAAGAAATAAACAAGGAAAACATACCTGATGATCTTCTCAGTTTATTTGAAATTGTGGACTTTCAAGTGTTTCAAACCAAAACAGTCTGAAATGAGGTCTTCTGAAGAAATTCCTCCAGAGGAACTGAACCATCTTGTCTGTCAATTCATCCTCGCAGTCCGTAAGAAGGATGGAACTGAATATGAACCGGTTTCCCTCAAATCTTTCATCTCATCCATTGACAGGTACCTAAAACAAAAAAGAATATGGCTACAGTATCTCAAAAGACATACAATTTGGAAAAACCAGAGAAACGGTTAGCTGCAAACAAAAGAGTCTAAAAGCCATGGGAAAAGGTAATAAACCAAAAACAGCAACTGAATTGACAGATCAAAACCTTGATACTATCTATGAAGCTGGAACTCTTGGTACATGCAACCCAGTTTCCCTCGTTAATTCCATGTGGCTCATTTGTACAATCTCATTGAAATGAAATCTACATGCTCCACTACATTACGCCTGTAGATCTCACCAGGCTCCGTTACGTGAGCCGTCAGGTTTGCCTCTGACATTATTCAAATCAGCCAATCAGCGAATTCGCCCCGTAATCTATGGTGCCGGCGAGTTGCATTTTGCTTGTACGCTTTTCAGATCTCGGAAACCACAAATATCCGAATGTTTTGCGAATGTCAAACTGCCTAAATACCCGAATTAATGTATTTTATGTACATTCAGTTTACCCTAGCTTGGTTTGTTGGACAAACAAGTCAAATCGAAGCTATGGAGTTATCTTTCGCAAAGCAACAACTGCATTCCTCAACGTTATCCTTTAGTAGACCGTATAAATCAAAATGTTTTTCTGGAAACAGTTACGTTGAATAAACGTTTCGTCTTTTAGTTTGTAGTAATCGTTGAATAATTTAAACTTTCGTAAAACAAATTAATCATAAACATGCTGAGAAACAAAAACAACCAAAACATTTACAAATACTAATACTAAGTTTCTAGATAATTATATATTAGTCATATGCGACGTTTATATGTTAATGAGATTGACCCTTGTTTCGTCAAAGACTGAAATGTTATAAATAAATCTGCTGGGTTAAATGGTATTAATAGACATATGCAAATGACTTTAACTTGTTCTCTGTAAAATCGAAAATTTATAAGAGTTTTAACTTCTTCTTCAGTTAATACTTGCAATCTCTTTGAAGGCAACCAAGAGACGCGAATTGTGATTGCTTGTTAGGTATCTGCGGCAAGCCAATGAGCTTTTGAGGTCAAACTGAAGCAAAGGTTAACCTGACGGCTTGATTAAGGGAGCCTAGTGAGATCTATAATCTGCGTAACGTAGTGTAGCAATGTTAGATTTTATTTTAATGAGATTGCTCATTTGTACTACCCACATTGGAATGAGGACTGGTCTCGAATGTAACAGTCTTCGATGGGGAGATGTTTAATTAAAGATGGATGACAATGAAGAAGAATATCTCCTATATAGTCAAGAACGACAGACAAAAACAAGAACCGGACAAAACTTAAGTATATGATATTAGTGAAAACTAGACAATTACACCTTGCAGGTAAGACGTACACACTCAACTGGTTTAGTTAAAATCTTCAGATTAAGAAAGTCCACTCGTGAAAATATGTACTTTAACCACGCCACTCGATGAAATAAACCTCGTATTTTACAAACAGCATTGAATATCCTCTATATATCAGTTCGTTGACACATCCTCTCAATCTCCTCTCACACGAGCGATCAAACTGACTGGTCGACATCAGACATCTCCGATTTTTTAGATTAATATTCCAAAGATTTTTTTAACAGAAAAGTAGGATTTAAGTCTAATCCTTCTTCACAAAACCAGTCACTGACAGTTTCTTACCTTTCCCTTTTTAGCTCATCAGATCTGAAAGATCCGATGGGCTTATGGCATGGCAAGGCGTCTGGCGTCCGTCCATCCGTCCATCCGTCCGTAAACTTTTCACTTTTTCGACTTCTTTTCCAGAACCAATGACTCTAGAGAGCTGAAATTTTATGTGCATACTCCTTGGCAAATGGGGATTCTAAATTGTAGATTTCGTGACCCCATGACCCCAAATGGGGTCACAAGGGTCAAAACCTTAAAAATCTATTTTAATCTTCTTCTCCAGTTCCAAAAGGTCCAGAGAGCTGAAAAGTTGTGTGTAGACTCCTTGGGCACTGGAGATTCTAAATTGTAGATTTTGTGACCCCATGACCCCAAATGAGGTCACAGGGGTCAAAACATGAAAAACCTATGTTCATCTTCTTCTCCAGCTCCAAAAGGTCCAGAGAGCTGAATAGTTGTGTGTAGACTCCTTGGACACTGGAGATTCTAAATTGTAGGTTTGGTGACCCCATGACCCCAAATGGGGTCACAGGGGTCAAAACCTGAAAAACCTAATTTCATCTTCTTCTCCAGTTCCAAAAGGTCTTGATAGCTTAATAGTTGTGTGTAGACTCCTTGGACAATGGGGATTCTGAATTGTAGGTTCGGTGACCCCTTGACCCCAAATGGGCAATGGGCCTTTTTTATTTGATTGTGAATAACTCGGACGTTGGGACAGGCTATCTTTCCTACACTGCCCATGACCTCATGGTCTAAACCACAACACCTATTTCTATCAAAAGTCTGATGAGCTACAGAGCCCATGGCTCTATTTTTATATTTGAAAAGTCCACTAGAAGCTAAACAAGACAGAATGTCACAATCTTAAAAGAATGAACTGTTTTCTTAAAGATTCATATAAAAGAAATAGCATAAGCTAACTGTTAATTGACAACAGACACAAGAATTCCGTTACGGACTGAAATCAATAACAAAAGGTCATTGTTAAGATCCTCCAATCTCTTTGTCTCTCCGCACCTCGGTGCTCACAGCAGTAGATATGTTAGGGATAAATGGGAAGGGACAAAGTGATTGAGCACAGTTTGATGCAGGATCTCCATTACAGTATATGCGCCAATCTGACTACAGTGAATCCGAGTCGCATGCAAATAGCAGAAGCTCATAAAGCCTTTGTGATCATATGCAAATTATAAATATTTTGTTGTTGTCACTTTGAGGCTATTAGCTCCGTTATTCCTTGTAAGAATCCTCAACTTGAAACTCTAAAACCATATCAGTACATAAATGAGTCATGTATATGCATCTGTTTCAGCTGAGTTTTTACTGCAATGCCTCATGTCCAGTGTAAATATGGCAGTTTATGGAATGTCTTCTCGCGATGCAATGACATTTAATTCCCACTGAGTTTGCTTGAAATTGAACTTTGAAAGTAAAAGAAAACACCTTATACCATTTATATTAGAAAGCTTCTCACGTCCATTTGAAATGATGAAATGATAAAATTAAGTCGGAGAAGATGCTTTTGGATAATGCAGATGGTACAATTAAAACTAAAATGGAAAACCTCGCCTGGTGAGAACACTTTTAGGATAAATGGTCATTATCAGCAATTGTGGAGTTTGATAACAAAGTTTGAGAGGTGACTGAAATAATTTACATATTGTATTGTTTATTTGTAAAATTATCGTTTCTCAAACGTTGTAAAGAAAGCCGGGAGATCAATGTCATCACATCTATGACTACACGTACGTTGAGAAAGAGTAGACAATTAGTTATTCCTGCTAGTTTTGCGTTGTAAATTAAAAATCCTCAGAAAGACGTAACATACATATCTTTAAATTACCCAATCAAAACTAGAATACTTTGGAAGGCCAATATCGTTGTTTGAGTTTACGCCTGTAAACCTGCACTATGTATGTACGTTTAAGATCCCCTTTACAAAACTTCACAAACGAATTATCGTTAGATTTTTAACACTTATATATAAATAATATTAGTTTAGAAAATAGCTTCCCATTTTCTGCGACGGGTTGATGAAAATGTCCATCTTCTCTGTTTATCTGCTGGCGGTAAAAGGTAGATAGGAAAATCAATATACTCGTCTCCTTATCACACGAAAATACCTCCCTGTGCTTATTTGATAGACTGACTATATTTATCATATACCGGTGAAATATGTGTTATCTGCAACAACTGTACAGCTCTCATGCCTTTTTGGAGATAAAATTATGTAGATTTTTTTTTTATTAGTATGACTTAACTGAACGATAATGTCAATGACAATTTTTAAAAATTAGATCAGGTCTGTAATGCAAATTTGCAGTCAAGCCATTGAAATCGAGCATGAATATTTTTTTGAAGTAACACATGTTTTCTAATTTAAACAGTTTCATTGGTGCATCCTTGGTTTTCTCAAGTTTGAGGGTTTTGCCGAAATAAAATACTTTCAATGGATCTGGAATATGTAAAAAAAAAAAAGATAAATGAGCAAGTTGTGTGAATGGAGCAACATCTGAATAACGTTTATAAAGAATTACAATGTTAAGTCAGTAACCCATTTAAGATAAAAAATACAGAAGCAAGTCGTTGTCAATCAAAAATTAATGCCAAGTTGCAATAACTACATGTATAATTTTCAAGAAATCTTGATTTTTCTAACAGGTAGACTAAATGGGTTTTTTTAGATTTCTTTATTATATTTTTAAGCACTGGTCTCACTGGCAGATAACTATACTAACTATATGTCACAACTTCCAGACATTGTTACAATTTAAAGACCCTGACATATTTAGTGCGCTTTAGCTACAGATGGAAACATAATCCATCCAAGTCATGTGTGTGATAATTTGAGAAAATGTACTTACTTTTGAGTTATAGATTGTATAGCAAAATTAATCATTATCATTTGTTTGTAAAGTTTGGTCTTATTCACGTTTCTCAGATAACATCTGCAGAATCCACCTCAAAATCGATGATTAAAGTATTAAACTAGACAGGACGACCGTCGTCTACTGTGAGTAAATATTTTTTTTAAAAATTATGTTTTAATTTAGAGAAGAAGAGTAATTTGATTGAACAAGCAGAGTATTTAAAAAATAAAAGTTTTATTTCATCTCATGATAATATCGGTTGACTATTCATTGCTTTGTTGACATTGTCCTTAAAGGAAAAGGGGTTCATAGAACAAACGCTGAATTTGAGAAGAATAAAAAACAACAAACTTTTTTAAAATGTCAAACACACTTTTCCAGAAATAAAAATCAAGATGAATCGATCTGTTACAATTGTATATTTGGCTTCGTGATGTTCATCTGAGCTGATGTGACGGCCAGTGCTGAGGGATTGTCAACAACTCCAAGGGTGTGCTTTCGAATCCTGCATTGGGAGTCGACCTCAAAATGTACAATAATTTGTACTGTTTTTTAGCAAGTGTGATCCAAATTTAAACAAGGTTGCAAATACTCACTATCTTTGTGGCATGTATTTCCAATAAACAAAGCTACTTTGGTTTGCATTTCAGAACAGTAACAATCTTATCACTTGCCACTGGTCTACTCTGTGTCTAGTAAAAAATCAGAAAGATGGTCAAATATACTTTAAAGAAACAATTTTTCCAATCTTTCCATTCTGTTTGCATGTTTGAGATTGAGAGAATCTGTCATCCTACTGATGTGACACTTTAATCAAGGTTAAGGTGACAATTACCAGAATCGCTCAAGGGGAAAGAGGAGAAAAGTGGTCTTAACCTCTTTATAATTCTACAGATCACCTAAAAGTCGTTTTCAAAATGATGAAATAAACATGAAAGTATACACTAAAGTGACTAGATAATTTTGTACTACACGAACCAAGAATTGTCATTAAAAAACTTTCAAACAATTGATGTTTCTGCAATGATTGAAAGTAATTCGAAAATTTAAACTCTACATTGTCACAACATCCTTGATACAAAGGAAAATTATACGTGATATACAATTTAATCTGTAAGATCTGTCAATATTTACATCGAAACTTTGATACGACTCGAGTTTTGTTTTAAAATAGACACTATTACTTATCACAATATAATCATAGATGTATTTGAAATGTAAAAGATCTTATAAGTAGCCTACGAAGTACCTCCGCGTTAGTTACAGATTATTTTATTTCAAGTTATTTTTCAGATTATTCAGTAATCTTTTTCTAAAATCATGAACCATAAATCTTTGGAAATGAAATTAATATTTTAGACGACACGTTATTGACATTAACAATTTCAAACGTGTAATTGAAATAATATAAGAATCATTTACTGAGTTAAAAACTATTTTCGTCAAACTCTCTTGCAACATAGATGGGTGTGTCATCATAAACCCCGAAACAATCCCCATTATCTTATAACAAGCATCACCAAACATTATTGTCGGACCTTCAGGGAATTACAGAGGCAATCTTTTCTCTTCACGTTGACAGAAAAGCGAATCGCGTAGTCACCAAATGAAAATGGACAGTCCAATTTGTTTTAATGAGGAAATATAGTGGAAACCAGATCATTGTTGTGGGGGGAAAAGATGTTGTGTAATGAGGACATTTCTTCTATTTTTTTAATAATTTGTCTGTCGAAACAAAATGTAATTCTATTCCCATACAATTTGGGAATTTGCCATCAATAGATTTGAAAAGAAGATGGTAGGTCGATGACATTAGACACCATTAACCCATGTTTTCTATACTGGCACAAAAACTAAAATCTGACTTTCAAACTAAAATAGTTTTAAGAGTAATACTTTATTGCACGCAAACACAACATTTGAAAAATTTTCGCCATACATATGGCATCTTGAATTTAAAGAGAAAAATCTGGAAGCGTGCTGCACGTGTAATTACGGGTATTTAAGCTCAATATCAGTTGGCATAAAAATGTCGATCCATTGGGAATCACTTTCTGATCCATATACGCCACCTGATGCCGAGACTAATTGACGAATGTAGAAATAGAACCATTGGACATCTGAAAGCGGGAGAAAGTCAGTCATCATTGTCTAGACGCTTCATCGTTAGCCAAAGTACTATTCCTCGTCATACATAAACACTCTGAAAATATTCAAAGAATTACTTTATTTGGTTTTCAATCAACAAAAATAATTCAAATTACCTCGGGAACAAACGAAATGCTGTGAAGAGCATTTAGAAGTGCCGTATATAAGATCATTAATATCTTCTGGATACAACTTCTTCATTGTGCAAATGACGACATATCAGTGTATATGCTAACTCCTTCATCGATGATTGACTCACTGCAATTGATTAAACGATGAGCAATGTCTTTGATACTCATGCTATTTCATTTGGAAATCATACGTGTGAAAACACCTATTATGATGATTTTGATTCAAACATCTCACATATATCAATGATATATTTTACTTTTCAATGAAAACTTTGCAGGGTGTCCATCCTATAATTTACAACATTGTATTAACGTTTTATACATTGATATATATCCAAAAAACTAATCATAACAACAAAACCGCTTAAACACATGTTCAGAAAGGTCGAAATTATTTAGATACTAAAACTGACGCTATATTAAGATATTGCATCCACTTATCTTTGCGAGAACAAACCCATGGGACATATAATAAATAAACAATACATTTAAAAGCCAAGTCATTTGATGTAAATGCTTATATAATCAAATTAACAAAATTTGTTTCTGATTGTATGTTCAAAAAGTGCTCATTTCAAAGTTAGTTTACTCAAATTATTTCAGAATACTTTAGAATTAGTTCGCAAATGTACTGACAAAAGTTTTATTGCATAAATTGGATTTTTTCTGATTTCATTATTACTTAAAATGATTACCTAGTATAAATTCATATTTTGAAGACGAATTGACGAATGATATATAAAAGTCTGGAATATACCCCATACCCCAGTAATATAACATTCTTAAGTGTATTGATGTTTCGCAACTACCCATTCACATTATATCATCTTATTTGCAATCCAGTAATGTAGAGCTGATGTTTAGCAAATTAAGAGTCTGAAGGAGATGGAACTCTTCATTTTCATATTTATCCGCTTTGGACTCATCTGCAAAACCATATGGTTAGACAAACTGATTGTTACTGACTTGAATTGATAATTGCGGGTTCCTCGCATATAAAGAAGTTGTGGCTTTGACGCGTGCAGAGAATTAAGAAAAACCTTGTACCTCGATTTGAATAAAGATAAAGACCATAGTTAATTTTTGTCCGTTTCAGTGCAGATCTTTCTTTCTGTCAAACAATGTTCTTTCTTTTAATTAGGACAAATTCTGATTTTATAGGTTTCTTATATAATGGTTAATTTGTGCATACTGTTAAGTCTCCTTTTTTAATCAAATCTTATGCGATCAAGTTTGAAGTCACAAAAACATTTTTAAAAAGTAAATATTACATAAAATTATGAAAACGGGATGTCAAGTAAGTGACAAAATATTAATGATAACGTCAAAAGATGAACCTTCTTATTAAAATAAAAACTATTCCTTACACTATGAAATAATAAAACTTTCAGTTGCATGAGGAGGAACATGATAAATTGACGTTTCTCTCCTTTGCATACAGATTGAATTACTGTGTACGGATTTCAAACAAAGACTGACTCACTGAGAAGAAAATGCTCATCTTGCCATTTAGTTGCTAAGCAACACTTTCGGAAAAATATAACGTGCTGCCTTTCTAAGGATTTAAGGAAAATCAAGTTGACAAGTAATGATTTTCAAATAACTGAGTTGTGCATGAAGTGAAAATCTATCAAGAAACATTGGTTCGTGCACGCCATCATTTTTCTTTTTTGTGACGTTACGGTAATATTGATACTACCCTTTTTTACCACTACTACTTTAGATTATTTGATTATCGTTTATTAATTTGAACATTTTAACACGTCTACATTGTAAGACATTTGATAAAGGGAGACAATTTATCTTTTTAAATGACATTAGTGACCAGTTTTTCTGCCATTTCTCAACGAAGAATAGTATACAGTTCTCTATTATTGACCAGTATTTTTATTCTCTAAAAACGAATAAGAACAGACGTGTCGATTGTTAAATATTTCTGTCCTTATTCTTCAAATACATATGACTAAGTATACTTGGATTGAGAAGTACGGCTTCTATTATCAAATTAGGTTTTGGCAGGCTGTAACAAAGTTAAAGTACTCTATCATGTGTATAAATATTACTTTTTTCTATTATATATTGTTCATATACAACTCTTTAGTAAGAAGCTGTAATCATTTATAACCTGAATTACCTGAAACTTCATTTATTGGAGGATAAAATGTGAGAATGTTATGCAGCAGCAAATGGTTATATTTATTTGTCTTAAACACTTTAACGACAGGTTTGTATCATTGCTTGAGATGCACCTTCGAACGGACTCTTAAATCATACATCGACCTAGATTTGATGCCCAGCCTAATAGATGGATAGTCACGTAGACAAAAGACTCGAGACTCGAGACTCCCCTCGAGAATTAGAACTCAATTTCAGACATAAATATAAGTCTGGTGGAAAGTTAAACATATAGGTCAATTATCGACAGCAATTGATAGAATTCCAGATGAACAGTGTTTAGAAGAGGGTTAAATAAACTGGGGCCCACTGACATTGCTTGGTCAATAAATGGAACACCGCCAGCGATCATTGCTTCCACAGACTAGGTTGTAAATATTGCTTTTTTGGAAGTAATGAACGAAGTCTCTGTTTGAAAAAATGATTAGTGAAATATTTCACCATTTCCTCTAAGGAGAATATGCCTCTGTCAGAAGGTCGATGATGAACTTAAATTTCAACGCCAGTGAACACTTTTTTGTCTATTTAGATGTCAAGTTTGTAGATAAAAAGTTTGCGACAGTCAATTCAAGACATCAAAAGGTAAGTGTTAATATATTATATCCCTCATCTGTACCCAGTGATACACATTGAAAGTTAGAGAGATATAGGAAAAATCAACCTTTAAGGCGAAAGCCCTAATCTGTTAAAGAAACCAAATCCAACAAATCAATGTTTCCACTTCTGTGATTACGACTGTACCGGTTGGATAAAAATGGGAGCATTACCAATCCATGCTTTTGCATCGTTAGCCAAGTATGTGTCTTTAACCCATTTGTGCATACCGTCCCACTTATGGGACGGGTTCTTTGAATCACCAGTTCTCACTTGTTTTTAAAGATAAAAACTTACAGTAAAGTGTATTTTAAAGCTTAGGTAGTTGTCTATTTATAGAAAAGCAGAACGATTTTATAGAGTTATCAACCCTCAAACAGTGTGGCGCCATCTTTGGGTAGTTGTTAACTCCAAGTTGCATTGATTTCGAGTTAATGCCAAAACTAAAATAACAAAAGAATTATTGCACAGTATGCACGAATGGGTGGGGGGTTTTGGATACAGATGTTCATACCAATTTGTTGTAAATATGATAATAAGTTCATTTAAATCATCTTTTAAGTAACTTGAAATAGTTACTTTCAGCTTTTGGCGAAAATTGGGTTACATTTAGTCATTTTATTACAATTAACATGAACAATTTTACCATATGCCAGATACATGGTATATTTCAGACTAACGGTAGAAAATCAAATCCATTATATTTTATTCGATAAATAAGCTCAGGTGAATAATATTAACATCTTCATGGAACCCTATGAAGTAAATGAGGACATGTATGGAGATAATGATGATGAATAAGGTGCAGATTGTGACTCTCTGGATGTCCAATGCAATGTCTCTTGGGTGTTCACTTACTCTGCGACCTTTGCTCTAAAGAATGGACGTTAGAAACATCAATGACACAGACTCCCTAATTTTGAACATCATTAGAATAATCTACAACCTCCAGAATCTATTAGATTTGATTCTTTTTATGTGTTCCCTTCCTTGCCTCAAAATGATACTTTTACTGAGAGTGGAGTCCATTGCAAAGCCACAGTCAGACCAGATGGAATGTAAAGTGTCCTCTCATAAGTCCTTAAGAAATTAAGAAGTCTGGAGGTATTGAGCTTAAGTTTGCAGATATATGAACATGTGAGATTGGTAGACCACAGTGTTTAGACATGTTTATCTATGTCTGTGTTTATCAGTTACAACCAGCTGGCAGGTGGTCCTTATCCATGAAACCGGACGTCCACCTAGGAATGTCCTATGTATTGAAAAAGTGAAACAAGAACATGTGTGGTAAGGGCTGGTTGGACCAAAACATTGCTGGGGCCCCTAGAAGAACATAATACTGTTCAGTTCAAAACTGTGCCAAGATTACAGCAAATGCATCAACAAACTTTGTGACTTGTTACATTGCCATTAAAGTAGCTCCGAACTTGTATTACACATTAGTATGGCCAATACTCTGTCTGCTTTCTTTATCTTCATATCATAAGAAGAAAGAGAAGCTGCTAGACAGATTCAGCTTGGGTTTTGGGCCCCTTCAGCGATCAATGTCTTGCAATGGCAAGGATGTGATTACCTTGAAATTAAGTCAAATCTTTTTTTCATAGTTTGATCAAGTGTTTGTATTCAATTTCATTATAAAATTCTGCCATTTATATCCCTCCTATTGAATACTGCTTCCCATAGGATTTGAGAGAATCACCATTTGTGCAACAGTTCTGGGTACATTTGGTTATCCACTTCAGTACGGCAGGTGCCATAGTCGTGCGGGGCGTGTTCCAACTCTTGCTAGCATATCTACTGGAACTACTAAAGTGGAAACACAAATTTGATATAAAAAGAGCATATTTCATATTCAGTTACATGCGACAAAGATTCTTGACTATTAAACAATCAACAGAGCATAATGTTATTCTATCATGATAGAAAACATGAAAAAGTAGCTTTAAAAGTAATCTTACTTAGTGTACTTTGACAAACAAAGAGATAAAAATAAAAAAAAGCACGTACACATGTATATACTCACCTAACTGCCCTCCATCACCGATGTATCTTATGGGATCTCAACATGATGTAAACTATCGGAGCCGGAGAAAGATGATACTAACAAATTCATTTCGCTACCCATTTAAAAAACCCTACCCTTCCGTGCATACCGTCCCACATATGGGACGTTTTTTGAGAGGCTTCAAAAGTATGGAAAAACATGTTTATAATAAAAAAGAAACTTTATTCCTTCCATTATGTCCCATAGAGATTATTCACACAAAATTTGAAAAGAAATTGAAACCCTATGCATATATTGGTTACAAACGTTACAATAACCATAAAACATGTGCTTCCCGCCGCATCATGTCACTTAAAATGTTTCAAGTAGATATTTTACTTATTAGCAGTCATTCACTGATAAATAACCCCCTTCGCAATTGAATAAGAATTGTTTTGATCTTTTTTTCTTGTTGATAAAACGTTGAGACAAATACATGCACAAATTTTTCAGTGTAGTTGTTCTGAATCCTGATTAGATTTTCTTCTAAGCGCTCAACTGTACTTAAGAAATCATCAAGTTCTCTTTTGGTCAATAGAACAGCACATGACAATTGCAACTCGAGGCACTAACATTATGAAAGTATACTGAAAGTCCGTTCCCCTGTATTCTTATATACATTTCGATGTCAATTGTTTTTCTTCGGGTGCATTCTCTCAAATCCTCAAAGAATGAAGGATTCTATATAGTTGTTAAAAGCATTTGAAGAATCAGGTATGGTAGTTTTATTTGCTAGGATGCTCTCATGGGAAATGTTTTCACAAACTATTTGCACTTGAAAAATCGATTCACGGCAGCCTGCTTTTAAAATGGACTGATTTTGTTCAATTGTGAGACTCTCTCTGCGATATTGTTTCTTTGCAGGATGTAATCTGAGGCAGTTTGAGATGATTATTACTTTCTGTAGCTTGTTTTGAAACAAGAGTACTTTAAGTGCACAAAAAATCCTATCTCTAATTGTTTATTCAAATAAGCACTCAAACTGGAGGGTAAGGTCTTGTATTGTTATTTGGTAATGAGATAAAACAATTTCATTAAGATATACTAGTGACAATTAATATTCTTAAAACCATGCATAACAGATCCATCAAGGACCCCTTAAAGTACAGTTACTCTAGATGGAACGTGATTGTAAGGATGTAAAGATTACTTCTATATATTTAACTTTTCTATATTTGAATGATTATTATTTTCTAGGAGAAGACGTTTGTATACTTTCATAACTTCTATAGAAGATACATATACACTAATGATATCTGGATGCATTTTTTAGATAAAAATCATAATTCGTCTTATTCAGTGTCATAAAGAAACACTTGCATATGAATAACTCATTAAAGGAATATCTATCACCATCTTAAGCTCATCACGTGTAAGTGACACCAGTGTTATAAGTCATGGGAGTTTTCTACTCTGGATTTAGATGATAGGTCTTTATATTTGTGCACTGTAAGAACATTTTCATTCATCTTAAATCTTAATGTTTTCTCAAATTTCGTGTTCTGTAAATTTGCTCATGTAAACAACACTTTCATAATAAAACGTTTAACAGTGAAAGGAAATGTAACAAATTATCAAAAATATTGCACACACTTAAGAAACCTTGAATGTCATGTAAATGACAAATGTTAAAGATTTTAACACCGTATTAACCTAAACATTGAAACAAATATCTTACATGCCACATGGAGATTAGATTAATCAGCTTGATGAAAAGTGGTTAAATAAAATGACGTTAACCATTATTTTGTTCCAACTCATTTGGCATAGTGGTTAAACTATTGTTTAATGATGACAAGGGACAACTCCATTTCACTAAGAAAAGAAACTCTGCTTTTTATTTATTTGCCAAGCAACAAGCATTGTGTCAGCTTCCGAAGAGAGGGAAATCAAATTTAAATTACTGATTCGTGCATGAAATTGAAATATGTCAGTTACCATTGTAATTTTGCTGTTGTAATGGGTGTTTTAAAAAAAAAGACTCTCTCACCTCTCTTTTTACTTTTTATCGGTTGTTAATTGCATTAAATCATTTGATAATTTGAACTTTGGAAATTTGTTTTTTCAACTTTCCTCATTTGTTCGATCAAAAAAGAACAGTTGCTGCATGTGTGTTACAATTGTTTACTTACTTTACTTTCTTACAAAAACTTATCTAAACGTACAGTATACTTTAATGTTATTAACTTCAGGACAAATCATATCATCTCATGAAAAAGATGCAAGGTAAACAATCAGAAAAAGAGCTCTGTAGCAATAGAAAAATATTAATATTTTCTAAATATTACATTCATTGTACTATAACCTCTGTTAGTCAAACGACCCTTTACATTACAAATGATATCGAAAGCATTATTCTCTGCTAGGTTACCTCTCTTCTCTAAAATAATGAGTTTTAAAATCAGAACATCCTTGGCAATAGTTCTTGAAGTAACATAATCATCATAATAATACTCATATACAGTTCAAATTTCAAACAAGTCTATCCTGGTATCAGAATGCACGCACCAGTGTGACTTAGGCCAACCTGTCTTCTCTGTAGTAATATGTTTTGATATCAAAAGGTCCTTGACAGCCGTTATATAATAATCATAATAATAATCATATTCATTTAAATTTTCAAACATGACCATATTTGCTATCAAAATATACTCACCAGCGCGTCTTCGGCCAACCCATGAAGACATCGTTTCATTTGCGTATTTCATGACGTTTTGCAGAGAGCTGTGTCACCACTGTCACGCAACAAAACATATCTGATAAGGTTTAGTTCTGCAAATAGGGTGATCCCGAAAGTTCAACCTTACATTTGTTGTCAAAATTGAATATGCATCTTATGTAATTGGTATTGGGAATTTTACATCTTCACATCTATCATCGGGATAATACCAAAATAGTTTATATTCTGACTGTTTGACCATGATTTTCGTCAAGCATGTGATTAACTGTTTGGTAGGGTTAGTGGTGTCATTGTTGCCTTTTTCTAAGGGCATGGGTTCGAATTTTACAAGTAACTCGACCCGAAAGTGTAATGTTGAAGACAGTGTTCTCCAAATCAAAGCAATATAAAATATGATAGCAGTTCTATCAACATCTTTCTCAATGACATTCTATATAAGGTGTTTATAATGCAAGGATGTATAAGCGATGAATCAAGAAGTTATATGACATCATTAGGCTATGATATGCAACCGCAAAGAGACTGCACTCATGAGCTGTAATTTCCCTTGCTTTCTTGGTATTTATGAAAATAAGACATAGAATACTCATAATCATCGAAATCCAATGCAGGCGGAAATTTGCAAGATGTCATAAACGTGTTCTTCTTGCTTTAAAACCCCGCGACTGTGATACACCCACGCAAACAAAGGTAATTGTACAGTCCAGAAGCATTTGATCTCAACAGAAGCTGTCAAAAGTTTGGTGGAAGCGTCACTGGCAAATAGCGTAGATGACTTATGGCTTGAAGAACTTTTAATGTGTTCTCATTCAAAATGAATAATAGGGATTGCAACATCCTCTTGCGTTTGATTAATGTCATGACAGGATGTATGTTCACAGCTGATTATGATATTTGATCAAGATGCATCCTAATTCATGTTGGTAAATGTTAAGGGGCTATTCCTATAAAATCCTGTCTACGGATATCATTACAAAGAGAAAATTATAACCATTCATGTTAGCGCCATTAGCGTCATTTGCCCATAATTTTCACTTTTCATTTGTATCCTGATTCACTGTGTTGTAAAATTCATTTTTATTTATTTATTATTTATAAAGATGAGTAGATTTTGTGAGAAATGGCTTGGAATAGCAGGAAATGAGTTGTTCTAGGCATTAGTCATATATCAATGATTTTGAAAAGCTTTAAAACAGGATTGTTTAACTATGGATGGGAATAACAAAATAAATGACATATATATGTGACATGGAATAAATATTGATATTGAAATAAAGATGATAATACTGAATGGTCTAATGTCAGGACTTACTATTTAATAACATGTAGGCTACAAATTTACGTTAGCTGTCTTAAACGTTGTTGTGTTTTGCCGGTTGCATTGTGGCAAAACAGGAAGAAGGAGTCGGGTCTGTAAATGGGCATTACAAGACGTCCTTGGGAGCCATTCAGTGCGAACCTTTTAAGTAAAAGAACAGTCAATAATCATATAATGAGGATTCTATAAAAACATTCTCTGGGCTTGAGAACACTACTTTTTTACTATGTTATGGGAAACATGTTATATTATTCATATATGCATAGAAACAAATTAGAGAGTTTAGCTGTTATGTATTCCTAAAGTGCTGTAGTTACGTATCTCAAAACAAGTTTAGTCTCAAATTTGTAATCAATTAACATTATTTCACAGACAAAGAGAACAGGAGAGGTACGACAGAAATGGGCAATAAAGAAGGTGTTTGGAGAGAAACGTATGAATGTGAGTTTAGGCACTGATAGGGGTTTTGATGACTATTGGCCACTTGAAACAGTCTAAGGTGGAATCACAAGTGTCAACAAAAGGCTAAACTGGTTACCTTCTACAACAGTACTAATGGTGGCGTCGACGTTAAAGACGTGGTGGCCCACAGTTACACCACCGGGAGGAAGAAAATGAGATGGCCAATGGTGAATGTTACTAAAATGTTGGATATTGCAGGCACCGCCTCCTACACTGAATGGAAGCTGAAAAAACCAGTTTGTTCGACAAAAAAGACAAATCTTTCTCCAAACAGTTGTAGAAGCTCTGATGATACCTTAAATGATTCATCGAAGACTACAGCGTGAAATCACTGGCACATCTTTACATCAACATCAGAACCAGCTAAGAGGCGGCGTTGTTATGTTTGTCCCATCAAGAAAGACAGAAAGGCTAAGCAGCATGCTGTAAATGCCCAAGAAGCATATGCAGCGAACAATTAGCTCTGGGTTCATTTTAATCACTAGTAACAACGCCGCTCAGGTATTGAGACAGCTACCGCAGTCATATGTATTGGATTGAATATTGTCAGATTATTTTTCTTATCTTATTATATATCTATTGTTCTTTGAAGTGAAAACTAAGATTGGAAATTATTGGCAGTCAATCAAGTGACCAGTTTCGTTCTGAGACATATAACCCAAATATATGCTAGGTGTGAATGTATTGATGAAGTGTTCTTGCTCGGTTTTGCCAAGTCAATTACAATGTACTTTTGCGATCTATTACTGGCGGCGTTTTGCCTTAAGAGGTCTCCACTTCTGAGGAAAACTATCTGAAATCCAGTGACATCCAAAGGTAAGGAAGTACGCATGTAATAAATCAACAAAAGTTTCCTTTCCAACACGAATACCGCACTGTTATAAATGCATTTACTGTCAACAGGATTACAGACTAACGAAGTGGTAATCGAAAAGTCATCTTGCACAGGTTGTCAACAGAAACTCTTAACACTTCATTTATACATATACACTGTACACCACATAGATGAAATACAGAATCTTGAATAAAAAAGGATGTTTATATTTATTTAAAGTTTTCGGCCATTGCTTTACTTGAGGGTGGACCAGCAAAGGTGGAGAGACATGAAAAACTAATGATATCTAGACCGCAAGTGTCCGTTTATGTTTGTCGCCTGAGTGAACCCCTTTATTCCGATTCTAGTTGATAATTATATCTTCCCAAATGGAGATTTCAACGACTGCAACGACTTGTCCTATTAAAAGCTTTTCTTGCAATAGTAATTGACAGGAATTGACTTCTGATTGGGTTCGCTGAGTTCAGTTACAATAAGAGGCATTTTGGGTAATATGCAATCATTGCTGTTTGCTATCAGATTGTGTAATTACACGTTCTGCACTGAGATTAACAGTGCTTGTTCATGTGATTTTCACACATAATCAATAAAATGGTCACTGAATTCAAAAGAAGAGAGTTTCCAAATGTTTGGGAGCTTTGTTTGACTGATGCAAGTCATTGGGTTCGCTGTGAGTGTTTTTGAAAATGATGTTTTAGTGACAGTTAGTAAACGTTTTTGTCAACCATGCAACCTCATTCTTTTTCGATACTTAAGATTTTTTTAATGTTGCATTCAAAACTTAGTTGGTTACAAAGCTTCTCCCATAATTGAATTTGATACACATGTGTCACGCTTTATGGGAAGGTTCTCAACTAAATGCCATGAATGCCCTGCGGCACAAGTGCATCATCTTTTGTTTGAAAGAACATTAAATGCCTGAGCATTAGATGCTCACAGTAAAATTAAAGTTCAAGTTAAAAAATCATTTTGAAAATCATACATATTGAAAGTGAGAGATGTAGAAAAAAAGCCTTAAAAACCCTAATCCAACTCATTCCCATAGGGGAAATACATTTTCCCATTTCTGTGATGACGACTGTACTGGTAGGATAAAAATGGAAGCGAAACCAAGTATGTTTTTGCATCGTTAGCCAAATATGTGTCTTTATGTAAAGTATCATACAAAAATAAACGTTTATTGTTTAAATTCCGTTTGATAGGAAAATTACAATACCCTCAAACGCGTTCTTCACGGCACTTCATGTCAAATAAAATGTTTTGAGAAGATTTTTAAAAGGGTTTTTTTCCATTTCTCTGATTATGCTCTACCAGATGGAAATATATTAGTCTTATATGATCTATTTTCATCAGTTATAAAGCAGTCATGCCCAGATAATCTCTTCCGCGATTGAATTGAATAATTATTTAAAATGTTCTTATGTTGCTAAATCTTTAAGACAAATTAATACATGTACACATTCCACATGAAATGCAGTTGTTCTGAATCCTTGAAATTAGATTTTGCAAGAGGGCCACTGTACTTATGAAAGTATCAAATTCTTTATTGCTAAGTAGGATTCTATATAGTTTTCTAACACCATTTACAGAATGAGATATGGTGGCCTCGATCAAATGTCATATTTATTATGTAATGTGAAGTGATGTAACATCCATCAGTAATGCTAATAGTTAAGCTTGTAATGGTTTTAAATCTTGATTTCTTTGACCAAATATGAATTATTTGTGAATTGAATATTCTGTTTTTTTAACACTTAGTACCGTGGGAACAAATGCGTTTACTACAGGCTTTATCTATTTGTCTGTCATACTAAAAGAGGTTTTTAATCTCAAAATCTGGTTCTCTAAAGTACACATCTTGTTGATGTAAGTATTTGCTAGGATGCTCTCATGGGAAATGTCTTCACAAACTAACACACTTGAAAAATCGAATCAAGACATCTTGCTTTTTAAAAAAACTGATTTTGTTCAATTGTTAGACTCCCCGGCAGTAGGTAACCTGAGGCGATCATTACTTTCTTTTACTTGTTTTGAAACAAGAGAGCTTTTAGTGCACTAAAACTGCTATCTCTATCTCTGATCGTTAAGATGCACAATTGATTCAAATAAGCACTTAAACTGGAGGGTAAGATCTTGTATTGTTGTTTTGAAATAAGATGATCTTTCACATTGAAATAAACTAGTGACAATTAATATTCTTAAAACCATGCATAACGGATCCACTCAAAGCACAGTTAACCTGGATGGACCCAATTGTGCTTGTAAGGATGTTATGCAATCCTTCTCTATTTAACTTTTCTCTATTTGTAATGATTATACAAAGACTTTTCTAAAGGAAGACTATTGTAATATATTTCATTACTTCTACAGAAGATTTACTTATGATAACTGAATGTGAATTTTTTCATAATGTGTCTTATTTAGTGTCAAAAAGAAGAACTCACATATGCGTTACTCAACAAAGCGATATTTATCACCAACTAAATCACCATTGTGTAAATGGCACTAGGGTCATAAGTCATGTGAGTTTTCTACTCTGGATTTATATGATAGTGAGTATATATGTGCACTGTCACAACATTTTCATTCATCTTAAATCTCTAATTTCGTATTCCAATAGTTTGCTCAAGTAAATAACACCAATGTTATGAAACGGAGGAAAAGAGGAAAACTAACACGACATAAAATTATTGATTCGTCCATGAAATTGATTATGTCGGTGACCATTGTTATCTTGCTGTTGTAACTCTCTTATATCCCATTTTACTTTTTACCGGTTGTTAATTGCACTAAATCATTTGATAATTTAAAGTTTGGAAAATTTGTTTTTGCTACTTCCATGATTTGTGTTATTTATAATGAACAGTTGCTGCATGTGTGGTACAAATGTGTTCACTATCTGTATCAAAAAGTAGGTATTCATGCATTGTATTGAAATTGTGGTAAGGTGGTCGTGGGAGTGATTGAGGATATAATGTATTATTAATAGAAGCTTCCTCCATTTTTCACAACTTAAACCTTTAATTTTAACTATACTTTGTATCAGGTGTCTGTATGTGTCTTTTAGTATATTAGAATTTCTGAAAACATTCCAAACGAAAAAGAAAATTTGTCTGTCCATGCCCCATGGCAACTGAGCTGTGTTACTCCTTACCTATACTCACTAACAAAAACTTATCTAAAACACAGCATACTTTAAAAAGATGCAACGCAAACAATCAGAAAATGAGAAACGCAATATCAAAAAAACACTCAAACGCATCTGTCATTTAGCTCAGGTTTTGTTTTTCAATTATAGTTTGAAATAGTAGCAAAGGGGATAAACGAAATGTTCACAAGATTTATGGGTCCTCCACTCAATCAGGGACCGGTATAGTTATTATATTCACTGCACTAATATATCTTGACCATTGTTTAGTATGAAAATTTATCACCCTTTATATTACTAATGATAAGGGAAGCATTATCATCCTCAAATTTCCTGAAAGGTTACTACTCAGTAGTAATATGTTTAAATATCAGAAAGTCATTGACAGAAGTTACATAATCCTCATAATGATACTCATATACAATTTAACTTTCAAACAAGACTATCCTTGCTATCGGAATGTACACACTAGTGTGTCTTCGGCCAAACACATCTCATTTACATATTTCATGATGACTTCCAGAGAGCTGTGCGACGAAATCCCCTTGCTTCATATTAAGACATGTCATGATAGGAATCTAAGTTCATAGCTGATTATGATATTTAATCAAGATGCATCTTAATTTATGTTGTTCAATGTTAAGGGGCTATTCCTCTAAAATCTTGTCAATGAATGTCATTATTAAGAGAAAACTAATAACCATTCATGTAGGCGCCATTTTCCCTTAATCGTGAGATTTCTCTATAAGATGTCCATTAAACCATTATGTGCGAACTTTTTTATTGACTGGTCATGTAATGAGCTCGAGGTTTCTATGAAACCGCTATAGGCTTTTGTACACTTTTCTTATACTTTGGCACGTAAAAAATGTTATTTTTTTCTCAAACTGCTTTGTTGTATGTTTAAAAAAACAAGAAAGTATGTAAATGTAAACTTTAGAGATGGCAGTTTTAATCTAACAGGTATTTTCGAAAACCTAATAAAGAGGCCAGAATTTGAGATGACATTTAAAAGGACAGTCCTATCAGGGTAATCTTTGTTGAAAGGAACCTTAAGGGGGCATTTCCATTTATATAAGTATGTTATAAGTACATGATTGTAAAACAACCCAGTTGAAACATGTAAGTAAGGAAACCATTTTGGTTGATTTTACAACTAGATAAATGAGAGTGCCCACTCGGTTATTAAAACAAGTATGAAAAGTGAAGCCATTCTTCAGCTCTGCGAGCGTGAAAAGCCTTGCTACGGCATTAAAAGGTATTGTTAATTCTTATCTGTTAAGTCTTATCATAGATCATTTGTTAATTCGTATCGTATTCTTTCCAAACGTGTACTTATTTTTATAATTGCGAAATTAGTTAAGGTACAGCGCAATTACTTTTCATGTCATTTTCCCTCAGAGCAACATTGCGGACCATATCATATCGTTTATATGTATGTATATATATATATTCAGGGAGAATGACTTACACAAGCTCTTTGTACATGTCCAGCATTGTGACGTCATAATGACGTGACGTCATAGACAATGTAGTCATTCTCCCTGAAGAGTAAATCGAAACATGTAGTAGAAAATGTTGTGTGCTGTTTTTTTTTTATCAACGCTTTTAACTATGAAGACTGTACACTTGATTGAACTTTCACCTATATATCAAATATTTTATTTCTCGTTTGTAAATTACTTACATCGTCTCAAATGTCTCACTCAACTTATGGCTTTTGTAACTGGATGGATTAAAGAGATGCTATTATGTTTCGAACCAATGTTCAATTATTCCTTCCTTTCATTCCGCGAAATATCTTTTATAAATTATATTGTTATGTTATTATAGACATACCACTTTATCCTGATTGTCTTGAAAGATAGATAACATTGATTCTTCTCACTGGTAAAAAAAAATGTGGTAATTCTCTAAATGTGCTAACTTCTGTTTAACTAAGAATATCAGCGATGGCTTTCGTCAATACTCTTCATTCATACATAATTTAAGTTTCTAAAAAAACAAGATTAACAACGTTTTTTTTTATCTTTTCGATGTTTTGATTTTGTTCTCATTTAAAACGTAAATAATGTTACAAGAGAATGAAAGGTTAGTTCATCTCAGATTTTAATTATAAAAAGCAAATCACTGTTTATTCATTAAAATATCCTCAAAAGTTTTCATGAAATAACTTAGAAATATAATCATAAACAGCACCAACAATTAGTATAATGGGTGCTGGGAAATTATACATAACATACATCTGTCATCTGTCGCCTTTCGAATATCTCTATATCTTTATTCATGAAATGACATCTTATGCCCTTAATTGATTACTAAATTACAGATGGATTGTTTGTTATCTGCGTTGTAACCATACATATAGAATGCAAAGAACACATTTGTGTTTACACAAAAAAGACATTTGGATAATCATCAAATGAAATCAACGTTATGAAAGAGCAAAAAGATTCGTCAACCAATAAATGTGTAAAATCTAATAATCTGCATGGCCTTGACCTCTGTGATAAAATTTACGTTATGTAAATAATTGGTTTCATATTGGTAATAAAAGAATTACTGAATACATAGATTTTTTTCCAAATATCAATATTTATCTATTCATTCATTTTGTAGCTTTTGATTACCTATTTAAATCTATGACGTTGTAATCTTATTAAGCATGCTTTAATTTCTAAACATTTTTTAAAAAGGTATATTACAAAAGGACAGTTAGTTGTAAGGACAGTTTAGTTATTACGTTTATCCTTGAAAGATTCACTCACCAAGGTGATAAAGAAAAATACTGCTTTATACATGAATCAACCTATTAAGCTGTTATCTCAAGAAGTGTCTAACTGACAAATGTATCGTGCCAAAACATTGTCTATTGCTGCAATTGTGGCATGTCACAGGAAGCAAAAGTAGCCTTGGGTTGATGCTGTAGTCACGAATCCTTTGTTCTTCACAGAGGCTTTCTAAAGGTCTGTCTGAGTGGCACCAACAAATAATTAACTCTGGTTTCAGTGACAGTATAGTTGACAGGGATGGAAATATGTATCCATCCTACGTGATGAAAAATGTTCTTGGGGCACTGTTTTTTTATAATCTTTTCGTTTGACATTTGGCAGACATAGCATCTCATAGTTCATTAAGGATAAAATTGGATTCACATTAATAGAAGCACATTTTTTAATGCTACTTCAAGTTTGCCTTAACAATTACTATACTATTTAAAAGAGTAAGTGGCCAGCTTCCTTATGCACACTTGTGTCCCAGTCGTTAGATATATTCATCGTCTTCGACTTTAACAATCCACAAGAATAAACCTTGGCCATAATGAGTCAAATTAAGGAACATCATCTCCCAGTAAAACTTTCAAGGTACTTTAGGCTCTTGGATTTGTATCCTCACCAATTTATGTTTTACATTTATGTAACTATGTATCACATTTTCTCATGATATGAAATTAAGCAAGTAGTACACAAATTATTATTTTCACAATTTATTCAGAAAATGTTGCTATCCTTGTGAATGCCACTTCTAGAAGACGTCTAGTCTCATGAGGCGTCAGTTAAATGTGGGCACCTGCTGCTAAGTAAGGTAATTGAAAATGAAGAATCCTAATTCATAAAATATGCCTGAGAGAGAATGTATAATAAATCAGTTAAAATCCTTTTTAAATAGCTGGAGATAGTAAATAATATAGCATCAACAAGTTATTTACCTACAGAGCCGAGTCCTCGTTGTTTTGAAATATAATTTTGATAAACAAAAACATTAATTTGAGTTGTGTGTCGTTGTATTGACTAAAGACCATGAATGTTTAGAATCGATTTTGATTGTTTAAGAATTGCTGCCCTAAAATACGGTTCCTGCTTATGGTACGCGGCTTTAAGGATAAGAATAATGTTATTTACCACATCTGTTTAGGGCCAAAACACTATCATTTCAATCTGTCTACTACTAGTATCTACTGCAGTATTGACTTAAACCTCTCAATATGTCAAATATCGTGTTGTATTGCCTCAAAACATGTTGATGTCGTCAATCTGTCGGATAGTTTTCCGTTTGATAGAGGAATGGTTAAATCTGTTGTTTGTCTCCGTATTAGATATGTCAGGGAGAATACATTACGTTTTTACAAACATTTTATAAACATAGCTTAATAATCAATCATTGTTTGAACAACCGCCCTCTAATAGTTGAGTCTCCGAGTGGAAGCTACAGGTTGTGTTCAAATATTAAATCTTGAATTGTTAGCGCTTGAGTGCTAAACTGATGAGAATATATAGTTGATATACCTAACAAAAAGTGATTACTATAAATGATGTTACCTTATGACTGATGAATAATATCAAAATAAACTTCAGAGGTCTTACATTGGTTATTACTATGTCATTGAAAAAGCAATAGCAATTTTACATCATCATTTCATCAAAACTGTAAATGATTATGACTAGGGTAAATGACTTTGATTTTACGAGAAGCAATACTTAAGTTCTTTTCATCAGAACTTCAACATTTCGTTGCAACGAACCTACTTAGTGTTGGTAAGATGATACACTTCAATTAAACCTTTCACATACAAGACAAGGCTCAACGATATGTCCATTACCTTCATAAGGTAAATGTATAAGCCCTAGTTGTATTTGCTTGATGAAACTCCGCACGAACAACTTACATTTAATCTAATCACACTCATTTGCAAAGATGGCATTCCTTAAAAGACTTTTCCTCAAGGATACCATTATATGCTAAGAGATTAAATAAGCTGAGAAGTCCTTAACCTTCAACAACCGATTAATTTACACAGTGAGGTCTTTTAGTGTTTTGCTTCTGAGTCAAAAGCACAATACACTAGTCACTGGGATTTGAATTTTTCTCTTCTATGTTTTTCATTTTCATTATGTCAGGGGAGAAAGATGAAAGCTTTATCTTCTACAATATATTGGGAATATAACCTGATAAAACTACGTTGCATATTTTCTCTGTTTTTATATTGCAATCTTGTTGCAACCATCACGGCAAATGGCAACGACAGTTGAATAGTTTTATAAGCCTGCAGTATTTCAAAGATTATTAATCTAAAATTATTACCAGGAAGAAAACCTCTTATCGTCTTGAAGAATCATTATTAGGAAATAGCTGAACCAAAATAACACACGTTTATGGACATGAATATTGATATCTAATCAATGTCAACTGTTTCTTTGCGAAACCAGAAAAGTTAACTATGCTGTCAAGCTGTCCGATTTCAGAGCTGGTATAAATTTGTTATTCTAAAATGAGTTTTGCTGTTGTATCGCAAATTGGAGGATACAAAAGCAGCCCTTGAAAACATATTCACTTCCTTAAAGACAGATTGTTTACCATAATGCCCTTAAATCAGTGAAAGAACTATAAAAAGGTCAAAAGGTTTGATAAAATTTGATTGTTTTCGAAGCCCTGGAAATCGTATTGCATTTATGTGTTTAGAGGTCTATATATTTTAAAGAAAATGATAAAGTATTAGTTTGGATGATGTATGAATTTCAAACCTTCCCATCTTTCGATAGCTCTTTCCTCATACTATATATGTATGAAACACAGATTTCGCCTGTATAAGTTTTCATTTATCTGCCTGTCTGTTATCCAAAGGATATAGTTTACCATAGATATAATAAAGGTTCTAGATTAGTCTTTACGAACTAGACCTGTTATAATTTCATAGTTTCTAGAGACAGTCAAATTGAAGTATAGGAAGTGATAACTTAATTAAACACTTCCCAATTTTTTAACAGGAAAATTATTCTGACAAGAGAGAAGACACCTTGTCAGGCAAACAATGAGTGATGTGAGATAAAACAATCAGCAAAACTAGCAACAACGAAAACATTACCCTCTGAAAGTGTCGTTTTTTTGGATTACTGTTGTTACTGTTGTTAAAGCTTGTTTTTTGGTGTCATAATCCAAGTTACCTTACAATGGAAAATAAAATAAAATTTTGTTGCTGTAAAGTCGTTAGTTGCATTCTTCTGATGAAAGTGATTGCACTTTAGTAGGTGACTTTTTGACAAATGACACCCATTGAAGCAGTATGAGGCTTAAACATAAAACATATGAATTTGTAAAATTCAATAGAATTACCATATACACAAATGCAGTCACTATATATACTATCCCAAAAAAGTTACGCATAGGTGATTTTTCATAATTGAAATCGAAATATTTCTATTTGTATTATTTCTATTGTCCCAAAAATTAGTGATATTGATGAAACTGACAAGTTACTTTCGTTTTCTTTTCCAAAAATGGATCTTGCATGGAAATGTTGACTTTGGTGAACATTTAAAGGGTAAATCAAAAACGTTTCGCCACAACGCAACTCGTGCAATTACGCACGTGAAACTTTTGTGGAAAATGCATGCAGTGTGTGGCTATAAAAAGGGATACCGCAATCGGATTTGCCACTTGTATGGAGATTGATTTTAAGACAATCCACATTGCCACGTCTTGACGCTGCAACAAGAAACATCACCATCGCAAGACTTCAAGCTGGAGAGTCCCAATCTTCGGTGGCAAGACGTCTCCATGTTAGCAAGAGCACCATTTCAAGACTTTTTGCTAGGTTCGTCCAGACCATCACGACAAATGACCGTCCTCGTTCAGGCAGGCCACGTGTCACTACACCAGCTCAAGATCGCTACATCCGGGGCATCCATTTGCGTTATCGCACAACTACTGCCTAGAGTACTGCAGGCAACATACCAAAATTGAGAAGGATTTCAAGCCAGACTGTACGGAACAGGTTGAGGGACAATGGATTGAGAGCCAGGAGACCCTACGTTGGCAACGTTCTACGTCGTCAACACCGTGTCAATCGACTTCGTTGGTGTAACACAGTGAGTGTTTGGAATCATCTCAACTAGCGCCGAGTTTGGTTCGGTGATGAATCCAGGTTCCTATTGCGGAGGCGAGATGGCAGAAACCATATGTTTTCTGACGTCGAAACGATCGTTTTGCCCCTTTCTGTGTTCTTGAGGTGGACAGATTTGGTGGAGGCAGTGTTATGATGTGGGCGGCGGTATCGTACACTGGTCGCACCAATTCAATCCACGTTCATGGAAATTTGACGGCCGTACGCTACAGAGACAACATCCTGCAGCTTGACCTCCTGCCCGTTATTGACTTCCATCGTGAACTGTTCCAGGAGGACAACGCCAGGCCACATACTGGACGAGACACTAGTGATTTCTTTGCTCGAAACAACATTAAGAAGTTCCAGTGGCCGTCTCGTTACCACGATTTGAACCCAGTTGAGCATCTTTGGGATGAACTTGATAGACGTCTTCGTCAGAGTCAACAACAGCCACAAACTCTACAAGAACTGGCTCTATTTGGACAGCAAGAGTGGCAGACGATTGCAAAACCAACCATATAGCGTCTAATCCAGTCGATGCCAAGGCGGGTGAGAACTGTCATCAACGCACAAGATGGCCTCAACAGTTACTGACTTTCAGCGGACGTCTGTGAAATATTGTGAAAGCCATATCTCATATTATTACGTGATTTTGTTAATTGATATCACCTTAAATCTGATGTAAAAATTCACACTTTTAACTTCATTCCCCTTGAATTCATACGCGTTTGAAAATACGACAATTTCTCTTAACAATTCTGGCTATGCGTTTCTTTTTTTGGATAGTATATATAAATACAGATTAAATATAACATACTTCACATAGTCGTTTGCAGAATCATTTTAATCCGATACTAGTATTTCGTCAATAGTATTGATATTTAAGTAGACACAATTGCTTATGGAATATTTGATAACATATTTTGTAAGCGTATAATAAAGCTTGACAAATTGTTCTTACATCTTTTAGTTTTTTTTGTTTTTTTTTTTTTTGTTTTTTTAATTTTTTATTTTTTCCCATTTTTACAAATAATATGACTCCGATACATGGCAATGTCTACAGGCGCATAGTAAACAGGATACATCAATCATTAAACAGGACATGGCATGTCGACCAGAATTTGTAGAAAACGTCGATTTTCGAACTTATTATAGCAGAATATTTTGTCAGTTGATAGTACTTGTTAAGCTCCTCTAGCAAAAACTGAAACTTTGGCATTTTTGAAGAAGTTTTATGTTTAAAAATAATGTTTTTAAAAAGGATGAGTATCACGTTGATTGGGTCATTGTTTTTACGGGGGAATCCGAATAGAATCCTTTCTTTCGTCAAGTGTAAATTTACATCCATTTTGTCATTTAGCCAGTTTTCAAGTTTTTGCCAAATAGGAGTAACTTTGCTACAGTCATAGAATAGGTGGGTAATAGTTTCTAAAGAACCCGAACAGTAGCTGCATAAGTTAGTATCAATGTATTGCATCTTAAAAAGCCTGTTGTTTGTTGCTAAAAAATGATGAAGAAGTTTGTATTGAAACCATTGAAGATTTGTATCTTTTGAACAGCGAAAAGGGATGCGGTTATAAAGATGCCAAGAGTTTGTATCAATTTCATTTTCAAGAGTTCCATTCCATTTTTCGCAGTGCTGATTTTGATTTAATTTTGTTTTAAGAAGAGCTTTGTAAAATAATTGACAACCAGTTACGGTTCTGGTGAGAAAATTTATAAAGTATGGTTGCAAAGGGTTTTCCATTTTCATGGTAGTTTCCAGTTTGATCCCATTTTGCTTGAAAAAGGTTTTAATTGAGTTAACAATTCCAGAATACTCTAGATAATTTGATTCTACTTTGTATGTATTTTCAAAGTTTAGATAAGACATGAATTTACCTGAGTCATTCAGAAGATCATTGATAAAAACTATCCCCTTTGCATTCCATTTTCGATAGAAAATGGTTTTTCTGTCTACTAAGATGTTTTGGTTAAACCAAATGATTTGCGATGTACAAGTGTTTTGTAAATCTGCTTCCCCTTGTCTAGATAGTAAGTCCCACCAAGCATTGAGAACATCACAGTAAAATTTGTTACGAACAAGTGGAATAATGACATTTCTTAAATTTGGGCAATTGTATTCAAATATAGTATAAGATCCAATTTTGGGTAAATTTTCTAAAAATAGATTACTACCTTTTGAGCAGTGTTTATAAAAACGTCTGATGACAGAGATTTTTTGAGCTTGAATTATTTCTTTAATATTTGGAGCATTGAGACCACCTTCTTTTACATTACAAATCAGTTGGTCACGTTTGACTTTATCAGGCTTGTTTCCCCATATAAATCTGAAGCATTTGCCTTGAAAGTCATCAATCAATTTGTCAGGTGGATTGGGTAGAGCTGAGAAAAGATGGTTTAATTTTGGAAGGATTAGAGATTTTAATACGGTTATTCTACCAAGAGGTGTAAGGTTTCTAATAGACCATATTGACATAAGGTTTTCACATGTTCTGAATTTGTCTTTATAATTCAATTCAATCATATTTTCTAAATCCACGTTGAATTTAATTCCTAGTAGCTCAAAGTCACTCTGTTCCCAGTTTAAATTCCATTTTTGACAGAGTTTCATTTTCGAACGTTTCTTTGAACCAACCCAAATAATTCTAGTTTTATCAATGTTGACTTTTAGGCCAGAAAAGCGGGCAAAAAACGTCAAAACTTGAAGCACTGCTTGCAGGCTGCGTTCTGATCCATCTAAACTGCAAGACGTGTCGTCTGCAAATTGGTTGAGGAGATATTCAACATTGCCTATATTAATTCCTTTTATTTCAGCATTATTACGTATCATTATTGCCAATATTTCAACACACAGTATGAAAAGATACGGTGACAATGGATCACCTTGGCGACAACCCCTGTAAATATCAAAGTTAGATGATCCGAATCCATTTACCAATACACTTGATTTAATGTTTTTGTAGAAAACTTTTATCCAATGTCTACATCTTTTAGTTGATGGTGATAAGGCATATATCAAGTTACATATATCTATATAAGAGTAAACATCGGATGGTTTTGACTGGATCAATCTTCTTTAATACAATACGATGAATTCATTTCGACCAGTGTATTGGTCTTTCAAGTATGTTTGACAAATGAAAGTATACACATATTTATAAAAGGAACAAAACAATAAATTCATACATTCATACATGTGAATGGGTAATTGGTTAATCAGTCATTCGTTGCCAATCACGTAATAATTGCCTCAAGCACCCCTAATTGGGTATGACTCGAACACAATGGGGTTGTTCAGGGTTAATGATTCTGCAATGTTGCATTAATCACTGATGGGACCGATGCAATTCAACACTCATGATCCAATATATCACAATAGTAATCGCTTCCTCATGTGAGCTAACAGTTCAATGCTGGAGAAAACTTGTCGATAAAAAATGTCTCTTTTGTTATGTTGAGTAATGGTTGTATTTTCTGACTTTGCATAAACTTTGTAGAAAGGAAAGATAGCAAAATTTCTATTATTGCAATTTGCAATGTGTTTACTTATCTTCAGATGGCGGAGGTTAGGGTCATTAATTTGTTGTTTGTAAACCCGGACTCGTGCTTGTAGGTTACTAGTTTTCCCTATGTATGTTAGTTTGCATTTGGGGCAGAGAATTTTATAAATTGTAAAATAACTTTACATGTGTGCTCTTGCAACACCATAGGTGGTTTTTTGAGTAATAAAAACAGTGAAAACAGTTAGATGTATTGGTGGCCTCCCATTCATTAGTCTCAACAAATCAATATTTTTCAAACTCATTGACAAACAGTAGAGTCTATGAAACAATTTTATCAAATTTGTTGTCGACAAAAAACAGCGTGTGTTTCTGAAGGATATTTTACATCAACTTTGGGCAACCTTGATTTTACTATTATTCAATTCCTAATGACGACCACATGAAGACATTCAAGGAAATATTCTTGCATTGGTATTGTGATAAGCGATTGGCAATATTTTTTACACTACTTTTGAAGCAAATTCGGATATCAATTCCTTTGTTAAATGCTTGAATAGGAAGGTGATTAGGAAGTTCATGTTTCTTTACGACTGATGATTGAAATGTAGCTAGCTTTGATCGCAGACTTTTTATTTTTCTTTGACATTCAGCCTTTTCCAAACCAAATAGATTTGATATCCTACAGTGATATTTGTAACAAAGTTTTGTGATTGACTTCCCATTTAACTTTTTTAATCACCAAAACTGTGTCCAATGGGATATTTATGCAATAAATCCTAGGAGATAATCTATTGAGAGTTGATTACAATTCATAAACATCATTGAATCTCAATGATATAAATATTTCTATTGCATGTATAAAGGCAGTTTCGTGAACAATACGATTATATTTCATTACAAATGAAAATTGATATTTGAGATCATAAACAGAATTTTCCTTCAGTGTCTCCTGACATGAACTATATCAACATTCGTTAATACATGGTAAAAGTTATGTTGACATAATTAATAAAAGAAGACCATGGGCTGATTTTCGCTATAGTTATTGTGTCATTGTCAACAGCTGTAAAAGTTGACAGAAGCAGATAACACATAGTCTGATGATATACATGGACACTCAAGAACAATAATACTTTCAAAACTGTCAAAAACTTGTTACATGTTTAAATAACATAACATGTTGTAAGAAATGGCAGCTTACGTTCACAGATTTTTATACTCTCACAAGATATATTCCCTTGATGGCCACAGCTCGTCCTGAATGCTGTTCTCTGTAAGCTTTTAAGCTGACATTTTACACTTGGGATTAATTGTAAGACATAAAGACGTCAATCTGCTATCACATTCTTCCAAAGGTTACCCTGGGGAATCATCATTTATTCATAGTAAGTAAGAAAACCAGGCCCTTATGTGTCTTCACCGTTTGAAGAAGAAAACGTTTATACCACATATATTATATTCACAAATACCTGATTAAAATATCATTTAGACAACGATACGAAGGAAGATTCCTTTCCAAATGAATATACAAATAAACCTATATATACAATAATTTCTTTACTGAGACATTTATGATTGAGTTTATATCAATTTCAATCATGGCAATTAGGGATTCGTGGAATATTGAAGGTGTATATAATGTATGTACCATTGTACATCAAAATTAATCGCCATTTATTTACAGTAATTAAAGGTGTTTCTATATCTTATCGTTTTTTAATACTTTTTAATAATTGAATAATTGAGTTGAGGCTGGCCTTCATATTCACAGCTTCACTGTAGAAATTTGTTTAAATGCAATGAGTAATAAAAACATCCTCACACTCGAAAACTAGTCGTATTATTCCTTCAAAGTTGTGTATAGCTCTAGCTTGGAACAAACAATAAAAAAATCCTTTCATATAGGTCTGTTCACATAATTTGATTGATAGAAAGGTTTTCTTGAAATGTGACAGTTTTCATTGCAGTTCGTATCTTTTCATTTCCTTCCCTCGATTCATATGCTTTTGTAAAAGGGTCTACTAATTCATATATCTTAAATTGTAAATGTTCGGATCACTTGCATATGCTTTATAAAATATCACGTTGTATTCATGTTAGAATATTTAGAAATACCGCGTAATAAGTCTAGACTTACACGCTTCTGTATTTATACGTTATGCAACCAGCAACAAAATAGGCTAAACAGCATCTTAAAAAACACTATTTGCAAAAAGATACAACAGACGTCCAATACGCAGCAACGTATGGAGGTTGCCAACACCTTCTTCACTTCACCATCTTGTCTTACCTCTATGCGACTAAGAATTTGATGGACATGTCATGTCTTACCTTCTGACACTGAAATCTATCATCTATATACCTGTCCGTTTTCAGATGCTGTTTTTGAGTCGATTTTACTTATATATGCTTACTTTACAGATGTATGTGCTCCATGCTAACTTTTCCATTCTATGTGCATCGTTTTGGAATTTGTGTAATTGTACAGTGGAGCTCCAATTCCTCTTTTCTGTTTATAACATTTGCAAAGGCATTCTTCTAGCCATATTCATTATCTGTCAAAGTTCAAATTTGCATATGTTAGTTATTACTATTAACAGGATGTTAAAATGTGACGAATATAACAAATCTTAAAATGAACACAAACATGTAACTATATATGTTTGTATGCATTTTAAAGATACTAAAAAAGGTTCACGTTATTTTTGTGTATTCTAGATTCTATTATTGTTATAAACACAGATATAGTCATACATAGATTGGACACAACTGTGTATTTGCATATATATATATATATATATACATATAGATTAAATATAACATACTTCACATAGTCGTTTGAAGAATCATTTTAATCCGATACTAGTATTTCGTCAATAGTATTGACTCATCAGGGATGAAACTGTCACTATTGACGAAATACTAGTATCGGATTAAAATGATTCTTCAAACGACTATGTGAAGTATGTTATATTTAATCTATATGTGACCTTGCGTTTGAACCAATTCAACTTTTCATATATACATATATATATGCAAACTATCACATTTCAAGAAAACAATTACCATAGAGTTTGAACATTCTTTTTACTATTTATATATATATATATATATATATATATATATATATATATATATATATATATATATAATATTCATAAGACATGTCTATAGGTCATAGTCAAAATGGAAAAAAGACAAAATCAAATGTTCTATGTTTTTATCTCCAACAATTAAGAGTGTCATGTTTATTTTGATTGAACTACGGGCACTTATTCAGAATAAGAGAGATAAGTCTGAAACAGTTGGAGGATGATATGGGCAATAATACTTTACACTTGACATTTAAATTTTAATCTATATTTCTTTTCAAAACATTTTAACATAACCACATGGTACCGCAAATATATGATTGTTTGATAAATCATGTCGAAATATGTTCATCCGAAATGAAAACAGAAGATTCAACAGAAACTTCAAGTTCCTTTATATCCTTGGCACTAGAAATCTGCTAACGCTCGTAATGATAATGACAAAGAGTTTCTATAAATGTATTATTCTGTTAACTGTGAATATTTATGAATAAAACATTTTGTGTCGTGACCATAAAATATAAGTGAATATATCAAGCTCTAATTTGGAAATTAACACTTTTATCCTTGACATGAAAGGCAATTTGTCTTTCTATAACCATCAATGGCGGCGTGTCTATCCCAGGGGTTAAAATGTAACCGCGAAGATGGTTTGCCGTAATCTCTTTCTTTTATATCTAGCCCAGGGGATACATATATTCATGACATCTTTGCGGCTTAAGTCGCTTACCGGTTAAAAAATTCAAATGAAATGACATTTAACACTTTTAAGTTTATTTTCAATCTTGAACTCTTCTGAAGTCAGCAAAAACAAGAATCTAATATTGCCTTAGAGGTAGATGGCTGTTTTTATGATAGTATTGACATGGCATTGAAAAGATATTTCAAAGAAGCAAAATTTCGATAATTATCTAAAACTACAAAACAGGAAGCAAGTGAGTGACTTCAACATAGATTTCATAAACGAATTGTCATCGCAATTACTTTTCATAGGCGTTTTGTCAACTGTGCAAAGTGCATCTAAATACAATGTAATATACATTATCTAAGTAGATGGACATGTTATTTCAGTGACGGACCATTGCAGTAAAAAAAATTAAAGAGCTGCTAAGAAGGTATGCCGATCTGTGCAGTTGTAGTGGATGCGGCTTGATTGTAAGAGACCGAAGACATTGCATTCATACTAATGTCCGTCCAAGTCAAATTACATTATTATGTCTATAACATACTAAAAATGTGTACTTGGAGAGTTGTAATCATGACAAAACATTCGCCGAAATGTGTTGATACTCTTCACTAATCTACCCTTGTTATTTTTATCAAGAAAAGTTGTACTCACATTATTCGTCCTCGAGTCTTGTAAAAAAAAATCTTATCCCGACCTTACTTTGATCGTCTAGACGTTACATGTAGTCATTCAGTTGTGGTCAGTCATATTAATGATCATGAGTGACTATCACATTCAGAGTTGACGTTATAAGTTGAACCTAAGGGGTAAAAACACAAGCAACTCAAGTTTTATATAAAAAAGTGGGAATATTTGTGATGAAAATTTCAGATATACTGTGAACAGGTGAGATGTCGAGGCACATAGTCAAATAGTTTGCTTAGGAAGTTGCTCAAATAAGTTGTGCTCAGGAAATTAAAGAAAGTCGTTCAGTTTATTCATTTGTTTGGAAATAAATTTTAATTACTTAGTATCTTGTACTTTGACTAAAACTGGGAAAATACACAAAATTTTATCGAAATGATTGTGAACGGACATAGCTGTACCAGCTTTCTATTTTTACATTCACACACATAAATATAGATTTTATTTGGTTGATCATCTAGATTATCGGTTATCTGGAGTTTATTGATTCTCTAGCTTCAATTTGCAACCTACTCTGTGTCCGAAATTCATTACACTGCGCCTCAAAGGAGGAAGACCTTTTACAAATAAGGCTATGCATTTCCTGCTGATTCAATTCTTGGACATTCCTGAAAGTCTCTGTGGTATCGTCTTCACTGTGCATTATGTCTTGACGGGGTAATGGGTATCGTATTTAGACAGGTCTCAATAAGACGTCAATTACCACCATTATGTCGGGACCTGTAGTGATATGAGGACACCATAGATGTATAAAGAGATTTACATAAAACTCGTCCATCTTCAAGGAACATCAATTGTTAGAACCTCTTTATGGATCAGTAATGCTGGGGGTATGATTCCTTATCTTCTACAGTTATTTAGTCATGTGAATAGAAAAATGTTGTTTTTCAAATTGGAAACATCATGCGATTTTGTCAAAAGGGATATCTCTTTCATTCATAATTTTGTATATGGTATAGTGTTAGATCGTATATGTTCCGTGGTTGATGAACTGTTTTATTCCTGAGCGTCTGTGTGGTATTCTTGAGTTTCTGCTGAATCGCTTTCGTTTAGGTTATCCTCCATGAAGAGAAGATATTGGCAGGCAAGTGGTCATTTCCTGTTTCAGTAACTTCCACGCTTCTTGTTAATGGTTTTGGCTGAAGCAAGATTGTCTTCATTCGCTCCCAACAGAGGTACCTTCGTCATTAAGTCCTATATAACCTCTGATATAACAAGCAGACAGAGTCAGCTATATCCCCCGCCAAAGGGAAAGGGTAGTTAAGGATACTAGTTGTGGAATATTGAACAGTGATCATGTTGTTTGTCTACAAACAACCTTTAAGAAATCCTATGTTACGTTTCCATGGAAACGGGTAAAAATAAAAATGCAAAGAAGTGATGCCCGTTGCACATACCAAGTTTCGTCGAGCTAGGTCTCACCGTTTTGGAGTTGTGCTCCGGAAACATTATCGGGACGGACGAACAAAAAAAATGCAAAGAAGTTGAAAACCCCAAAAGGCACATGTACGCATGATGCCCGTTGCGCATACCAAGTTTCGTCGAGCTAGGTCTCACCATTTGGAGTTGTGCTCCGGAAACATTAACGGGTAAAAATAAAAATGCAAAGAAGTTGAAAACCCCAAAAGGCACATCTCCGCATGATGCCCGTTGCACATACCAAGTTTCGTCGAGATAGGTCTCACCATTTTGGAGTTGTGCTCCGGAAACAAAATCCTATGTTACGTTTCCATGGAAACGGGTAAAAATAAAAATGCAAAGAAGTTGAAAACCCTAAAAGGCACATCTCCGCATGATGCCCGTTGCACATACCAAGTTTCGTCGAGCTAGGTCTCACAGTTTTGGAGTTGTGGTCCGGAAACGAAATCCTATGTTACGTTTCCATGGAAACGGGTAAAAATAAAAATGCAAAGAAGTTGAAAACCCCAAAAGGCACATCTCCGCATGATGCCCGTTGCACATACCAAGTTTCGTCGAGATAGGTCCCACCGTTTTGGAGTTGTGCTCCGGAAACATTATCGGGACGAACGGACGGACGAACGGACGAACGGACGGAGGGACGGAGGGAGACCATTTCAATATCCCCCGCCAACTACGTTGGGCGGGGGATAATAAGAACTCTTCTAGAGCTTCCGGCAGTTTCCCTTAACAGCACAATGTTGCAACATAAACTACCTTGAAATATTTCAGCCAATGAAAACACCGAACGCGTGAATAACATATTTGTTGACACACAGGCCTTTGCAATGATGCAAAGATGCAGTCGTTAAATGAGGCGTATATATTCTGTAATGAAGACTCGAAGTGGAAAGTGCATATTCGAATAAAGTGAAGTTTACGGAAAAAACTTTTTGAACAATATTTTTTTTTAACGGCGTCGTTGCATTAAACGAAGCAATGGTAATCTTTATTTAATAACTCTTTGATGTTTGCATTAAAATATAATCTAAGTTTTAAAAACATTGCTTTGCTGAGTGGATACGATATACTCATTATCTTGGTAAGAGTGTATTTTTGAAAAAAATTAATTCAAATCTGTTTGTTATTTTACAATTTCAGGATGACCTTTAAGCTTAGATAATGAAAAACTAATGTTTCGTACAACATATTTAGCCGGCATTTTAGACAATTAAAATATGTTTTTAACTTGGCGGGAATCGTAAAGCAAAGTCATATAATATGTTGTTTTCTTCTTTTTTTTGAGTAATAGATTCAATTGATAAGAAAGTCACTGGTTTCTGCAAATTCAATTGTCCCACACAAAATTTTCGATATTAATCTAACTGAAATACTTCGGAGAAGATGTCCGTTTTCAAAGGCTATGCATATCCTGCTGATTCGATTCTTGGATATTCCTGAAGGCCTCTTTGGCATCTTCATCAGCGTGCAATATGACTTGTCGGGGAAATGGATTTGGTACTTAGACAGGTGTCAATAAGACGTCAATTAATGCCATCATGTTGAGACCACCAGGAATAAGAGCGTCGATGAGGATGCCAGAGCTACATAGAGAGGCTTACATTAAACTCCTCCATCTCAAGGGACATCTATTGATAAAAACACCGTATTGTCAAGCTATAGCTAGGACATGATGTATTGGTATTCAGAGGGAATGAAAGTTCGTGAGATCATATTATTCTGCTGAATTATCATGACATAGTTATTGCGTGTCATTTCATACTCTCAAGGGTATATTGAACGTGTCAAATTATGAGTAAGAGTTCAAGATAAAAATTCGGTCTTCAAATATCATGTTTATTATCTTCACGTTTATTGTAGGATGAATTATGACGATCTCACACGAGTGGTTATTGTTAATGATAATGATTCACTTATCTTTTTTATACCACTCATATCAATGGAAACACATTACGGCTATTGATAACCAGATAATGCATTTGAACAAATAGTGTGAATGCGTCACCCTTTGTCAACTCAGTTTAAATGTAATGAATTATAAGATAGATGGGATAGCCAAAAGACGCTTGATAAGGCAGTGTTGATAAAGGAAAATATTGTTTATAGATATTAAGATATAACTAAGATCAAATACAGTAATGGGAATCCTTGAATAAAGCACCTAAGCTATGTATGGTTTACTCTGATTGTGATAATGTTTTTTTTTAACGAATTTCATGCTCACACCTTACATTCTGTATGGCAAACAATCCTGAAAGATAGATTTTTTATATGATCAGATTTTTTTATTTAACTCTTACTTTTACTTTTAATGCATGCATACAATCTACGCTCTTAAAAGTTCTACTAGGAGTATTAGTTTGGGTGGAAAACAAATGAAAATCGGCTCTTGAAGTAATAATCTGTCATTGATGCAGAATGGCAATTGAATACGAGATTTATTAACCAAAGCTGTATTCGTCAAGAGATGTCGTTTTGACAGCAAATTTTGAGTAAAGCCCTTGAACATCAAGCTCATGACATCCCACTTGACATCCCAATTGTCACAATACTGTGACATCATTGCATTGGTGCTCTTAGGGTAGTGCAGTGTTCAGAGATGAAATCGTTTTATTAAACTTGATGAATAATGATTTTGTATGATAAATAGAATCTTAACCTCGTGACTTCTGATATCATATATATCAACAATCGTTGATAAAAGTAACAACTATCCGAGGTTTGCCGAGTGTGATATCAGAAGACCTTCGAGTGAAATATCAAGCAAAAACCATTTGAGGCTTATTTGTATGAATTCTTTTTAATTGTTTAAGGTAGGGAAATGGATTCGTATAGTTTAACCGATCATAAAAGCTTCGTTTTCAAAACTGCTTATTTTGTTTGAAAAAAACTTTGTCCTACAATTGGAAACATTTATTGTCGTTTTCTTGATATTACTATACCTTTAAAGTTATAATGATTCATTTAAAGTCACCTTTTCACGGGAAGTTGTGATACTGTTAGAATACCATTTGTCAGAAGACTTAACTTGACGTTCGCAATTATAGTAATGAGATTTGAAGTGTGTTTATCTTCGAACATCATGTCTGTTTCAGGATATAAATGTAATAGTGTTTAAAGTAAAAAATACTCAAAGTGTCGAGGTGTCTTCGATTTCAATGCACTATCCTTATATTTTCTTTAAAAATAAGACATTGATAAAATTTTATCGGAGTAAACAAGTGCGGATTTTGATTATTGTTGTTTTATTCATAACTATAATGAAACTTGATTCTGTCAAAATTTAAGATTTAAGTTTTGAGGGTAATGAAGCACTGCTGAATTTGTTTTTAAAAATGATTCATCAAACTTCTGGTAAGCAATGAACCACAGTTTATTCATAAGCTTTTATTATCTACATGGCCCAGTTGTAAGGCGAATATCATCAATTGCAATGACGTGGTTGTGAGCCTGGCCTCTGACACCAACGATAGCGAGGTTGAATCGACTCCAATACGAGGCCACGCTCAGCTTCTTTTCCGTCCATCTTGGTCCCGAGCCAGATGTAATATGTGCGAGCGTCTCCACCGTATTCTGATTGTTCTGTCACATGGATACAAACATGTATGAAATTATTTAGATAGTATTACCATGGAGACAAAATCTAAACATTTGTATCATTGGTTATTATAAGTTTGTAAAATAGGAAAATCTCATTTAAATCGTCTCGAGCCTAGCACTCTTACCTCGTCAGGTGTACACATTAATTTAGCGGCATCACTGATTTGCTGGAGTAAAAGCTCTCCCGGCAAGAAAAGTATTGACTCCAATCATAAATTGTGTGACATATCACCCCTTCGTAAGAACATAAGAGTCTAAAATGAAAACATTATCATCACCTGTTTGACGAAGATTGTATATGTAGAGACAACAATCTTACACATTATCTCTTTCTACATTGCACCTTGTGTTTCAAGCAAATGTCCAAATGGTTATATACATGTATGTAGCAGTAAAGCTCCGTTAATAGTTTCATTCAGAACCTTACCAATTCTACCTGTTAGTAGTTGACATTACGTTCTAATACTCGAATGGCTAATGGCGAACATGTTATATGTAGAAGAGTTCTACAGTTGTTTTAAGTCATAAGTGTAAAACAGGTCGTCTCCTTACTGTCATTGTCAATAGCTAACGTGACGAACATTTAATATTGTAAAACGTCTCAACTGATATGTCGTTGATATCCGTGTTTATTATCAAACATGTTATATCTCTAATCAATTTTATGATTTCTGGAAACTCCTTTACATCCAATGAGATTAGGGTATAATGTGTTGAAGCTTCTGTCAGTGTCGAATATGTAATCAGTATATATCACGAGGCATTAAAATTACATTAGAGACAGATATGACGTATATAAGCAATTAATAATAATAATAATAATAAAGTAAATTTATATAGAGCATAAACTCCAGGCACTCAGTGTTTGCTCATAGCGCTGAGCAGACACTCTTGAACTATTTCACAAATGATCCGGTAATGATAAGCCTAGCGGATGATAAGTGAACATGAATATTATTATATTTCTAGTATAATCACATGTAAAACAAACGTTCTGGACCTTTTGTATGTTTCCTTTGCTCTGTTTCATATTATTCGGCACAGGGACAAGAAGAACGCCATATACTGTCATCAACATGTTTAAGGGGCACCCACTGTTCATCTTTTTTTCCAATCAAAAGATGAGTATTGAAATATAGCTTTCCACATTCGTAACACTGACTTATTTTCTATATCATTGCTTTTCTTTGGGAATAAACGTTCGCTATTCTGTGTAAACAATTTATGCAACCATAATGTAATCAGGAATGTGTTTTGACCGGAGTTTTTATGATAATTACTTAATTTAAGTACTAAAGGAATACATTACCGTCCGTCTGACAGAGATACTCCCAGCTTCGGAATCATCCAGAAAGTACCAGAAATCTAGACAGTAGATTGTAGTCGGGGAGAGAGATGGCGATATCAACATGGCTGTTTGTCCCTTGGTGTATATTGGGTCCATGTAAATGCAGTGACCAAACACTGAAATATAAGAATCAAGTTTGACGTGCTTCCATGTTAATTAAGTCGATAACAGTTAGAATAGAATAACCTTCTTCGTAGGCATATAAAATTCAAAATTTTGCCTCTACCAGCTTTTGTTATTCCCCGAAAAACTGTCGATAATTTATTTATATTAAAGATTCGCTTGTCACCAAAGCCTTCAAGTAAAACCCTCAAATGACCACTGATTTGTCTGGACTGTGAAGCCACTTAAATATACATAAGGGAGTAACAGCACCGCTACATCTTGGGCACTCAAACGAGTTCTAACACTATGATGTCCCTTACTACAAATCTTGACAATTCTAACAGTCTTTCCATGACCTCAAAATCACACGACCTCAAACTTATAGAATGGGTTAAACTTTGTGGACATGAACGTCATGAATATTACTACACTTCTCAAACACAATATCTTTAAAAAGTATCTTTGTTGACTTACATGTCTGCAAAGTGTGGTCAGTTGAGGGCTCAACTTGACCAGCAGGTAGGGTTCCAACATTTTTTCTCAGCCAATCAAAATTGTCCATTGTTCCTTGTCTCCAGCTGCAAAAACCGTTTTCGAAGTCGCAGTTTAAGCTGATTGCTACAACCAAGTCAAAATGTGTTCATTTCAGTAAAGGTACAACCGATCCATTACAAATAAAATGGAATTAATTGGTGAACTGGGTAAAATACAAAGTACAAAAGGCAAGTTTTAAGTAATAAATTTCAGCTTTCTCTGGCATGCTAGAAATACATATTTTCCTGTTTAAAATCAAGCTATTACACTATGGCAGGAGTTGCATTAATTTATTTATGAATAAAACAAATCATTTATATTTATATATAGAGAAAATGTAAGCATACATTATGATAAAGATTATGTTTATCATCTGATTAAAATTTAGTCATGTAACCTATAATTTGCTTGCAGTATCACTCAAATAAAAATTCAGTGAGTATGGATTACATACCCTGGCCATCAACTATGCACTGAAGGCAATAAGTCAGTTAAAGAAAATAATTTCTGAAACAGCTTTCGTCACCGTCAGTGAAAATAAAGTTAATTAGCCCCTTTTGATATTAGTGTTGGGATAAATAGACACGTCGTATACTATTTACAATTTATGTTGTCAAATTTCACGTGGTAACCGTCCGAGGCCAGCTCCACCTTATGATGAAATTTGAATGTAACAATGACTTGTATCCGTCCGAAACGTGGTCATTTACGTCAGTTCATATCTTTGGTATTGATGGCATTGCGTTTCTTTTTTCGGAGAGTATATGGGGTGCTTTCCTCTAGAAATACAGCCAAATGTAACATCTTTGTGCTGCTACAGATTTTACATTAGACCATATTAACTCCAAGAGAAGCAAACAATGTGTATAAACGGGGTCTGCAACAGATTTCACATTCGACCGTATTACCTTCAAAGGGGTAAACAACGTATATTACCTGGATCTGGACATTGCTGAGACAACGTGGAAATATCGTCAATGGCGATGTCACTATATGGATTCTTTCCTTTTTCAGTTTCGACCACGATTCGGAAAGGGTTGGCCATGCCTGGGATACCGAACCGGGCCTCATTCCATCGGTTGCCTTGAGGGCCACTGCGAGTCCAAATCAAATCCATTGGTTTTCCTGCCATCTGAAATGAAATACCCTTCTGACATCTACAACAGTGTTACATCCATGCCATCTTATACATTTAATATTTAATAATACCCACAACCCCTGGTATTCCCAAGTGAAAGGTTTAAAGGTAAAAATGTATCGCTTCGTTAACGTAAAAAGCTTCTTGCTGTTACCTGTATAAAGAGTTCTAAAGGTCCAACATGTTTACAACGTAAAAACTCAAAACTTAATAGGTAAAAGGTGTTTCAACCTTTACATTATCAATTACAAATTAAAGTAACACAGAGTATGTTTCATAAATTTTGCATGTTGTTTCAATAGATTAAAAATACCATTTGCCCTGAGGTAAGTTCATCTCGCCTTTCTTAAGTCCTTACTCTAAACTGTCAAAATTACGATATTTTTTTTTTCAATGATAATCGAAACGGCTATGTAAATGTTAAGAAGTCAAATTCTGCGTCCCAATTACATGTCTATTTGACTTACTTTACCCGATCAACCCCTTTTTGTCTTGATATCTGCAATAAATACGTTTCCAAAATTACGTTTCAGTCATTCGGTTTTCAATCATTAATTACGTAGTTAATCTGTTTATTGTCACTATGGTGAACTGGTAAGCACTAAAAAAATTATTTTCAGAAACAACCACTATTTTTCTATTGAACAACGCCATTTATGAAGTTTGACATATTTGACTCCAACAACATACTCTGGCCCTGTAAGATTGGATTGTTGCCATTAGGTTTTGTTAAGGAACCTATTACCTGAACGTATATATTGAGGTCACCCATGCCTGTCCCAAGCATGTGATACCACAGTCGGAAGCAGGTGTAACTCTGCGACTTTACCAAAGGGGAGACAACTACCGCCGTGTCTCCAGGTTTTCCGTCTGTAGATTCCAGGTATATATAATGGCCAGCAGCTGAAGTAATATGTGGCGCGTCGATGTAAATTTACAATGCGGTTAAACATACAAATATGGTTAAGCAAACGCAGTGAAATAGATTAAATGTGTGCACAGGTACATACTTTTGTCTTGCTTTGTAACGACGTTTGGGAAAAAAACCAAAATGAGTTTCATGCACCAACTATAACCGAAATACGTAAGGCACATCTCTGGCCATAGGGAAACCAAAGTAAATTCTACTGTCTCCATAGGGGGATATTGTCGTGGCGTCATCCAGCCGTGGCGTCATCCAGCAGTGTAAGGTTCCAAAGGTATAATCTAACTTATAAGTAAAATGTTCACCCAAACATTTATGTCGTCTTTAAAGTGTGGGGACCCATATTGATATCTTACCAATTATAACTAAATCAAAAGATAGGTCGCCCCTATATTACGGTTGTTGGGACCCAGAGAAATATCTTACCAATTGCGAAGCCAAACATTATGATCACACTTGAATTGAAGGTCTGGAGACCCAAATTAAGGACTCACACATTTCTCTCCCCAATAGTTAAATCGCACCTGAGTTGAGGGTGTGATCAGCAGAAGGTCCAGTGTTCATGGTCAACGTGCTGCCGGTATGTCTGGTCAGGTCCAACTCATCAGTTTTAGACTGCTTCCAGTAGCACATGTCGTGCTCAAAGTTGCAACTTAAGTCTTGGGCTGGTAAATATTATGATATATCATTGATATTGTTCTCATATGAAAGAAGCACTAACCATTATGTAATGATCAAATGATCAAATTTTTGCCACTTATAGAATAGAGTTTTATTCTAACTGGAATGAATAAACTTTTCTATCTATTAACGTCCAGTCATTACTTCACAATCAGTTACCTCTCAAGGCTTATCCCGTGCCATGCGAGTCACTATCACTGCCAAATGTATGCCTTGCGACGTTTTGTGAAGAAGAATTCTTAGTAAGATTGATAGTCCTATCAGAAAGTTCCCTTTCATTGACGTGCCTTTGTCCTTGAAACAATGAACACTGAACTTCATGTTACTCAATAACTGCTATCATAGTTTAAAGAAAACCATTTTAAGCATTTCTTACTCAGACCCCTTGTTGACGTATATTTCGACTGGTGTTCATCTGCTGTACCAACTTCTTGGCTAGTAGAACTTTTTGTAGGTTCAAAATCATTTTCAGAACTTCAACCTGCCGATTTTATTATTGACGTGTCTAGGGTTTGGAAAGTTGTCTTTAAAATAACTCTTTTGAGGTATAAATGATTTGAATTCAAAGATTCTAAAATAATCACCTGTTAGAGGGCAGTTTCCATCGTTCACCTGAACATCATCTAGACCAATGTCGCCCTCAATAGACTTGCCCCTAGTGGATTGGATAACGATTTGGTAGGGATTAGATTGAGCCGGGATATTGACCACCCCATGGTTCCATTGGTTGCCTTGGTCACCAGACTTGCTCCATACCTCATGCACTGTTCCGTCAGTGTACTGGAATATTTAAATGATAAACACCTCTTACCAAACTTTAGGCGGTAGCCTGGTACATTGCTCGATTTTTCTCCTGTTACAAGTATTGGATCGATATTCAGTTAGAAACGTCTTCTGAAATAAACCTTAGAATAATGGAATGTTGATAATACTATGTTTATAATATTTTCTACAGTTTCAGTTATCATGTTTTGACAGATAATCAACTTTAGACGGCAAAAACCTTCAAAGACACTTTGGTTTTCCTTTAAAATTTCAATTAAACGGAAACTAGGATCAGTAAATGTGCTCAAAGGCCATGTCAGTTAGAAATACGCTGAATGAAACTTGAAAGGTTGTGAACTGTAAACTTGAATGTCAAAATATACATTTCAATTACTTACGACGCTAGCCATATCGAACACAATATATAATTTGTAAACAACATATTAAGAACAACACAATCTACAACAGTGTTCGGATACGCGACAGCCTGTGACAGCGACGTAAAAACTGTGAATATATCCATTTCAATATCCTTTTCACAAGTATTCTTCTCATTTGAATTCTTTTTAAGTCTGTCAGGTGATTCTGAAATACTGGTTTGCCACCTTACAATTGCAAAAACGTGGTCTCACGTTCAGGAGTATCTTGAGGGAGTTGATGTCGGTTCCATACATGTGATAGTAGAACTGGAAACATTTCTTCTGGTCGTACGGAAGCATGGGACTTAGAAGTTCCGCACGGTCCCCATCTTGACCGAGACTGGATTCCATGTACACATAGTGGCCTTTACCGCCACCTTCATTTCAAGAGACAGAAAACGTAACAATAATTTAGTCAAGTGTCAACATCTACAGTGCAAAGACTGAATTAATCAAATTAGGTGAGGAATGTCGTAAAGACGTAACTAAATGTGAATATCATATCAACTTCTTGATGACTATCGTATGTACTTATATTATCCTAACTGAAATTGGAGTGTCTGTAGAAGCAAATTGGTGAAGATGAGTCGAAACTATTTTCCAAATACGAAGTTAATTATCTGGTCTGTCTTACCACTATGGCTTGATCGTCAATAGTTTAAAGACCCGAAGTAATACCTTCAACAAAGTTAGTACTCGATTTGATTACTTCAGTATCTCCTTATTCCTTATACTGAGCCACAAACTTGTTTCAAAGGTTGCAATAGTTTGTCTATATTGGTTTCACTCACCATGCAAACAGTAAGTGGTTTGATACCAAGCATCAAAAGAAATTCGATGCTGGTTACGTATTTTACACAACTAAACAGTTTTATATGTGTATAGAATCCAACGTCCAGGTCGTTAAGAATTATCAATTTTTAAAATCTCGCCGGGATACTGGCAAATACAAGTATTGTTGCTGGTCATGATTTTGTTGAGTACTGCATGATGTTACTAACGCCGAATCATAGCATCCAACTTTTGACGGTTCAATACATTTGGCTTCAATTGATTAATCTACAAATCATACGCATTTACTTGCTCAGCAAATGCAGCTTAATGGAGAGGCTGTGTGAACTGTACCATGCCAAAGTCACCTTCCTCCCCTATATTGAAGCCCTCTTTTACAAAAAACATAGATTAAAATGTACTTTTGCGCATCCGGAGGACAGGGGGAGAGGAGAGAGTTTTCCAAATATAGTAAACATTGAAAATCTTATTTGTCACTCATGATAAAATGTTATAATAAAAATGTAGGACAGGAAACTAAAATTCAGTAAACATTCTCTCAACGATTAAGAATCTACGTATTGATAAACAAAATTGTAACATATTACACCCAGGGGGCGCACCCGATATATGTGAAAGCTCAATCAGTCTTCGTAGTAAAAAGCGTTGATAAAAAAAAAACAGCACACAACGTTTTCTCCTATATATTTCGTTTTACTGTCAACAGCTTAACCTATGATACGCAGATTAAAGGAAGATTTTTTTAAAGAAATACCATCCACCATTAAACGGGTAGAGATAATCGAAGCATGTAGGATAAAACGTTGTGTGCTGTTGCTTTCTTACAAACGCCTTTAAGTAAAGATATGTACATAACAATGAATTAAAAGAAAATAATATCATTGCTCGTTATCATTATGGTAGTTCAAAACGTTACTTAAAGATTTTTTAGTTTTCTACTGACAGTGACATACACGCGTATTTGCCCTGTAAACAAACCGATACTTTTTAACATCCAACTAACTGGTCATTTTCGTGTGGTCAGTATCAGGTCCAGTGTAGGACGTTGGAGTTCCTCCAGTGTTGTATGTCCAGTCCGTGTTGTCCGTCAAGCTTTGTGTCCAGGAACAGAAATCTCTCTCGAAGTCACAGTTGAGTTCTGAAAAATTATATAGGTAGAACCTCTGTAAACAGTGGGAGAAAAGTACCTCGAGTTGCAGCAATTATGAGTTATCAGTGGTCATTGATTGTGTTTGCCAGGACTCATCGAGTTAATTCGAAATATAGAGGTTTTCGAATTGCTAAGTTTTTATTGTATTTAACAACGAATGTATTAACAATACTGCAAAAGCATTAAATTCGAAACTGTTATTCATTCTACTTCTGGTCCATAACCTTTGTTTGTAGTACAACGGATGTTTTGTATGTATGAAACAAAGTGATTTTCGTACAAGAAAATGTTTCCATACTTCATCACCTTTATCATATTAACTGTTACTATACTTACAGACAATCACAATGTTTTATTTCTTACCTACAGTCTGAGCCTTCGTGACATAAAACAATTCTTAACACATTTTGCTATTTTGAAATGTTTAACAACCTTTGTCAGCTTTGCATTCCATAATACAAAGATACTAAACATATGATATTAATACAATAAAACAATTATGGCATCTAGATGCTGAAATATTGTAACATCGATTTAATTTAAAACACACCATCTGCAATTGTTTGTGGTTTGCTTTTTAAGGATGCATGTGGGATTCGAACCCACGTCCTAAGAGTCAGCCGAGGGGCTGTTCATGTATCCTCCAAAATTGTGTTCCACGGGAGATATTGCTTGTGGGAGAATACTGTTTTGACAGTTGATTTTGAAATATGCCCTGACTTCACTATTGGAATGACATCATATCACGGTGTAGCTTACTCTGAGGTGTGGATTCGAATGTTCAAACCCAAACATGATGAATGACATCCTGCTAAATCAGCGTATATGAATCTGGTCTCGCTCCTTCCTATACCCTGATCTCTCTCAAGCCAAAAGCCTCGTACGGCTGGATCGGCTTGATATTCGTGGCTTAGTTAACCTTTTATTATTTCAGCCAATGGAATGTCGTTATGCAAGGAGCGTGAAGCTGCTGTCTTGGAATTTCACGAATTTTCCATCCGGATGGTGCTGCTGTTGCTACATGCGAGTCGTCTCATTGGCTGGTTCGAAAGCTAGCGTTACGAAGCTTTTGGCTTGAAGGAGATCAGGGTATATGGAAAGAGTGAGAGCGGATCCATAAACGTCGATCTAGAAGGATTGATGAATGACATTAAACTATATTTACCAACAAGTTGAACATTGAAGGATTTTTCGATTTCCCCGAGTCCGTTCTCAGCATGGCATTTATACTCGCCCGCGTCCGTCAAGGATGCGCGAGGAACAGTCAGGGTGGTCCCCTTTTGTACTGAGTGTAGGGGAAGGGCGGAGTTAACCTTGTACCACGTGACTTTAGGGGGAGGGGTACCGCCTACTGAGCAGTTCAAAGATATGCTGCCTCCATTTGTTGCTGTGATGGTTTCATATACCATGCCAATGACCATAGGTTTCTCTGTAGAATCAAAACTTTTTGCAGTCGATTCGCTTCAGTGTGGAAGATTATTTTTAGAATGTATACTTTTTGTATTTTTAACATGTATATAATTTATTTTTGTTAATAAACCACCTACATTTTTGACATACATAAATACACATAGTTAAGAACAAAACAGAATACTCCAATCGTTGATTGAAATACGTTTCTTAGATAGCCGCTCAAAGTCTGTCCTTAAAAGAATCAGCACATTGTCCTTCAAGTGCATAGTTTAGCTCCAGCAAAGATATGAATTTCGGAAATAACAGACTCAGGTCAAAACATGATGGTTACAACTGGCTTATTTAGGACCCTTCAACTTGAATTATTTCCCACCCAAGACTTCTGATATAAATGAATTTGCATTTCAGTAAATAAAGAACAGTTCAATGTATTAAACAGCGTAGACATGTGACGAGTCCTTACATCATTATCACTATTTGCTTGACATCGGTGCTAACATCTATACAGAAACCTCATTCTTTTGTCTGTTATTCCTCCGAGATACTTTTACAATACAATTATACAATTTTCCATACCTGCACATGTGCAATGTGGATCGACAAATGGCTCTGTCCCACTTGGTCCTCGGTTTCCCTTCAGACCTGGAGGTGCATAACGCCCTGGCAGCCCAGAGTCCCCTTTAGGACCAGTGGTCCCGAGTCCTCCATGGTTTCCCGGGAGACCCTCTTTTCCTGTTGGACCGGCCATTCCTTTGAGACCTGGAAAGCCATGCTCTCCTTTTGGGCCCGATGGTCCCCGTTTTCCAGACATGCCCCTGTCCCCTTTGCGTCCAGCTAATCCTTTTGGGCCAGTATTTCCGGGATCTCCAGAATTCCCTCGTATGCCCTTTTCACCTTGAGGTCCTGGAGCTACCTTTCCATTTAAACCAGGCTCGCCTTTTCTGCCCATTGCTCCAGTAGTTCCCCTGATTCCTTTAATGATATCAATCATAGGATGCATTATAATTTTGAATTATTATTTATCAAAGAAATTACTGAACAAGGACAGCGATGATATGGTAAGGAAAAAAAGATAATAAAAAACTCTTATTGTGTACATTGAATAGATCTGTGGCGTTAGATCGTAGAATAATAGAGGTAAAAAAGGGTTTAGTTTAGTGACAAGATCTTCTTTCTTTCTCTTTAATCTTGAACAAAGCCCGAAAACTGTTGGGAATAGTTAGGTGAAAGATTTTTTTAAATGACCAATTATACAAAATTTTCAAGTCATCGTCTCTTCAATGATTTGAAACATTTAAATCCAAGGGGCACTTTACATTTGCTGAAAGTGGCACTTTACTTTCGCTGAAAGTACTATTCAGATTTCGCTTAACCGTGTGAATTTGTAAATAAAAATATCCATTGAATTAACGTCCGTAAAAAATGTAACGTGGTTTACCCATTGAACCCTTTAGTCCAGTTGATCCTTTAGAACCTGTAACAAAATAACGAAAACACAACGTAATATAGAATTTGTAATTGATACCTCAAAAGAGTTAATGGAGAATATTCTGCATTGAGATACGGGAAGGTTACCAATCAATGACTTAATTGTAGATTTCAAATTTGGGTTATTTATAAGGTTCATTTGGTTTACATATTTCCGCCAATGGTTCAGGGAGAAATTGCTTTTGATCTGAATCGTCAAAATGCTTGCGTAATGACAAATAGGTTCCATAATTCTATATATCTACTGTACCATTTATCTGGGACTATGCATTTGTATACATGTGCAATGGGGAATAGATGTCTTACCTTTGACACAAAAACCGGTTCCATTGCTGCAATGTTTTTCAAGTATCAGTTCCTGTAAATAGATGTTTTATTATAAAATGTGCTAAAAAGCGAACTCCAGTTTACTAATATAAAAAGGTATAGTGATTTCAAGCCTGACTAGTTTATTGATAACTGACAAGGTTATGATACATTTTCAATCATCTGCAATTTGAACATAAAAAAGGTGGAGTTCCTTTGATTTCAGAGCTTCGATTCCTGCCGAGTCGCCTGTTTTGCACATCCAGTATTTTCCCTTGAAGCATACGTTGCCATTTATTGAATGATCATAAATAATATTAATTTCGGCTAAAATTTGTAAGTCTAATGTGTACAAAGTGAAATTATTTTTATTCCCGTCGTAATATTAATGTAAAATTAAATGGATTTTTTCAACAATGATAACAACATTAAATTTTTCATTAGCTCTAGGTTCTTGATAAGAATAATTTGGTTTACTTTGCAGTTACATATGCTTTTAAATGTTTTTAACAAGAGTTTTAAAATTCACCTGTGATGTAATCAGCTTCTGGAAAACGTCATCACCTTGTCGTTTATATACCTGATGGCCATTGGGCAGAGACTTCTGACTCAGAGACAGCATCTTGCATGGATTGATGATAGATGATAAGAGGCAACGTACCAATTCAATATATATAGATTTATATGTACATTCTCCTCAGATAGTTCTAACGAAAAATGATGAATTCATTTACTATGCATTTCAACTTTCTTCTTAGGTCACCCAATGTTATGTATATACATATATATATATAGTCTTTAAGTGATAAAAACTTTAAAGACTTAACTGTGTGTGAAACATGAAATATCATTACCATCCTGCCGTAGATTTCTCCTTCAGAAAACGTACCCATATTGTGTATATAGAGCATACTAAACGAATGGTAATGTGATAACATTTTTATGCAACGAGTGAATGGAATTTGGTATCAGACGAACGAAAGTGAGTCTGATACCTAATTCCATTCACGAGTTGGATGAAAATGTTATCACATTATCATCAGTTTAGTATTTCATTTATTACTCAACCCCACATATCAATATTTTTGATAAATTAATCGTGAAAACAACAGTCAGCTGATCGCGAAACCGGCGTAAGAATATATCAGTCAAACAAAACACAGAAAAATATAGTGCGCTAATTGTTGAGTGTCTACATAAGTGACTCGCCTAAAAACATGTAACAAAAATCACATTAGTGAAAAAGTATTTCATTTTTAAGAAATTCATTGATATAACAAATGCAATGAATGCAAAAGCAACGAAAAATGACATTGTACACTCGATACTTCTTTCTAGGTCAGGCCAGTCAGTGTTAAAAAGTTAGCGGAACGGTGTCAGCAGTTGAGGAGGATTGGTTGATATCATTGACTTGAATAACATAGGATTGTTGATAGAACCCGCAAAGATTGAACTTAGGGAACGGGAGTTGCAAGATGTCATGTTCAGATTGCGTGCTTGTTGAGGGGGTAGCGACAGGTTGCATGAAACATTTGTATGGCGTGGAACAGCCGGCAGAGAAAGGACGTACGTAACGAAACTACCGACGGCACAGAAGTTGTGCGATTTATTAAAAGACTGATTAATTTGTGCTGGTTTTAAAAAATATGAGAGTAATTATTGACACTTTGGATATTTTATTTTTTGGATATTCACGTCTCGTTGAGAATGCAAAAATTGAAAGTCGCCATTTTCTAACTTACAGGTCACGTGATTGGACGATGTCATTTGACGTTCGAAAATAGTTCCGTTTGTTCGCACGAGATGGTATCACACATGTGTATTACCAACTCATTGTTATCTAATGAGTGATCTCACCACGGTTGAGTAATAAATACTCGTAACAATGTTATAGAATGTCATGGTATCACTCAAGATTTTCTCGAAATGGATGTATGACACAAAAGTATTCCTTTCAATACATGAAACGCAAAATAACTTTAACCTACCTTAGACCCGATTTTGGGACACTTGGCCTGTATTTTGTGGATACTATCTAGCTGATGCTGATACTTGTCTCTAAGTATCTTCTCCTCGTTGAACTGTCTTACTGAGAGAATAATAAACAGGACATTATGTACGATGAACAAGGTGCACGCAACCGCCAGGACAACTCGGGAAGACTCAATTTTGTCCGCCATCTTGGAATTCGTGTTTTATGTAATTTAACTGGAATTCTAAAGGTTTGTCCTAAACACTGAATTTCAACCTTATCTCAACTTAGCTTTGCAGTTCTATATTATCTTGTGTTTTTAACGATTTATCTGCCTGTGCAATATTTATCTTATCTCGTAACATAATTACGAGCTCCATGCAGAGAGATAAATCTTTCAGTTAGGCAATTGTGTCACAGACTCCATTGCTAACTTTTCAGGTTGGTTTGTGCTTGTTTGTAATATGGTTTGAATGATTAACTATCCAGAAACTGAGTGAGTGTGTGAGTTGTAAACAGGTCATGCTTTCACTGATACAACTCTGATTCTTTTCCGACTGTCAATATTCATTGATTAATTTTGGAAATCCGTTTTTGTAAAAAATGTCTTAAAGAAGCATAAAAAAGTTAATTTTAATGCATAAGGATTGCGTGAAGAAAGGGTTATCCTTTGATTGAGAGTCAAATCTCTCTCTACTCAAATCGGTCATCCGAAAATGAAATTATAAAGAATCAAGTAAACACTACCGGAGGCCATTTTTGCGTGAACACCTATTAATACTCAATGGTAAGGCAATGGAATCGCAAAGCTTGATGGTCCCGATCGTTAATTTCAGTAGAAGGTAAAATGACTTTCAAGACGGCCTTCCTGCCACAGTTACATTCCTAGCATGAGCATTTTAAAAGGCAAGTTTGCTTTTTAGCAACATAATATTCTTATTTGATTTTATTTTATAATAAATATGTAAGAATAATAATATGTATGTAATAAATAAATAAAGTTGTTTCAAACACATGTTTACACATTGAAGGAAATTACCCTTAATTTAGTCAGATTTTGGACGTTAGTGTATGTTTGATCCCTTTTCGTTAAACCAACTAATACTAATTTATCCTTTTAACTAAATGATGAACCTTTGTTTGAAGTTTTTTGGATATAATACAAACTAATATTTAGGTTTCTCTCAATTTATTAACATTCAGAAAGTTTATTTTTAGACGTGCAAAAGGCTTGTTTTCTCTTCTAATGACATTCTTATTTCAAAGTATCGTGTATATTAAATAGCTCAATAACTAACAAAACAAACCAGATGGTCACAACATTGATTTAAGTAGAATATCATGCAGTAACTGTATAAGTGTTATTATGAAAACACATTTCCTTTCCTATGACAAAGTAATCCTAATCATTGAAACGTTTTTGCGTACGCAAATGATTCAAATTATGGATACTCGCTCAACCCTTTAGCCATTGGTATTGAATAACTGGGAGACAGTGTCATACCTTAAAAGGATTCCAATGTTTAACAGATCAGAGTTTATAGTTCCCTGAAGGGAATGTTAAACATATGCTTCTTCTCTCCGACAAAATTACTTTTTCAATAAAAAGCAGTATAATCTAAATTTAGCGTAACTCATAATTACAGCCTTTCAGTTTCAGTCTTTGCCTGAACATTGTTAAATGTGCATTTACCGTTTCTTCAAATATATATTGAATTTCAATATTGTTTCAATTCTATTCATGTATGGATTTTCATGAATTTAATATAATCGAATCAAAATGAATAACAAAAATTAATATCGAAGTTTAGAAAGTTTTTTAAAGGCTGATCTAACAGCGAACGAATCGTATACTATTTCGAAATCATGATAAACTTGTCTATGTTGAACGTGTTCATTCCATTAAAGGAGTTTATTTTAAATTGATGATTTCATATTACGAATGCCAAACCTCAAATAATTACGTATATCAGATATACAAGCAAGAGACAGACGGCTGAATCTGAAAATTGTTTTCTGGTGTAGAGAAAACTAATTACATTCATTGCACACCGAATAGATTAAGATTCACAATCCTGCTTATGTTACTGTCATCGATACCATAATCAATTTTTCTTTGGTGCCAGCCAGACCACGCTATTGACAGTTCTTGTTTGAAAAGGGTTTCTTGAGTGTAATATCAATTGTTTTAATCTGATATGTCAGTTTGCAAAATTACTTGATCTTTTCTTTTTTAAAATCTCAAACAAATCGTGAGATTTAAGTCGAATATGCTACTCTATCACAATCTTATTCGTTAAATTGCAGTTTTATGATTAAAAAAAACTAACGTAATAAGATTGTTGTGTTAAGCAATATAATATTGATGATTCATTCGTAAAGTTAAACTCATTACGCTGTTGGATAAAAGATATTTAATTTCATTCGATGAGATATGCATGTTTATGGAAGTCGACAAGTGATGTGACGTATCTTTTATTTATTCAATGTTTTATGCTGTGTTTATATGTCAGTAGTGTAAAACTCTCAACATGAAATGGTCATACATTCAAAGAAAGATATACTGTCCTATCACTTAAAGTGATTTTTCAACCTCTTAACTTATCGTGGCTTAATCAAAAATCGCAGACATCTATTTTCGCGCACCTTTCATTTCCGGGTTCGCACGGTCAGTGCACATAAAGCCGTTACGTCAGATTTCCAGTTTGTCAACAAGAGGTCGTCTTCGCTTCGCTGCCGTCACGATGTGGAAATCCTTCGCTTCAAAGGTTAGTTTTTCTTCAAAAAGTTGCTAAACTATGCTATTTCAACCGTATGCACTAATGCTAACAACACCGGGACAATAATGAGCCCGAAAAAGTATTTTCTCGATGTGACAGATTCGATCAGCGAATCGTCTGCATCAGTAACTAATGACGCTAAAAGGTCATGACCCTAGTTGCAGGGATGATGCGCGGGGAAAAAAATTATGGAAACTAATTTCAGACATAACCCTTATATATTTTCACGCGATTTCAAGCAAAAATCAAAGTTTAGCGTGTAGAGTTTAGAGAGGTAAAAGACATTTTGGAAACGATTTAAAAATATATATATTTATTCAATCTTTGAAATGAAATGAAATAGGAAAACGTATTGAAATAAATTTTTCAATATTCATTATTATAAATATTTACATTTATTTGTTGATAAGTTAATTCAATTGCAATTTATTTTTTAAATTTTACTAAAAAAAGTGGAAGATTTAAAAAATAATGTTTATAAAAATTGGTCATAATTTATAAAGGTAAATATTTTTTTAATTTCAGGATATGTGTACAAGTCCTGAGATACAACCCAGATTGGGGTCTATATGTATGTTCACAGGTTGTGGGCATTGGACCCACCTGAAATACTGCTGTAGTGTGAACAGATTGTCTTCAAAAGATACTTTCTACTGTCCATGCCAGGGTGTACCTTGTACTTCACTTGAAGAATAATTACCTATAAACATTGCCAAACTTTGACTTGTAAATATTTCACATTTTTATCTTGAAATTCGAGTTTGTGACAATATGTACTCATTGTGTTGATGAACAGAGTTCAAGGATAATTTGGAAATTTTGACTTGATTTGATGATTCATTAAGTATTAAAATACTATAAACTTTTTCATGGACAAATGTTCGTAAAACTGGAGTGAAACACAACCTTTATTGTATTCTACGTTTATCAAATTGTAACGCGAACTGTCCCCCATACTATTTGACTGCATTCTTGCTATCACGACTATTGATGACGTAGCATACAAGTGACCTAGATACAGTTGTTGGGATGACGGCTTCCGATCGCTTCGATAGCGATGCTTCCAAAATTAAAAATTATGATTTTATAAAGGCTTTTTATGACAAAGGTTAGTGTTTATATAGAAATTGTTTAGTTCGTTTTCGTTTCCGCATAGAGCGGCGAAACGTGTTATGTGCGCGAATATTGATTACGCCTTTACAAATTAGATTAAATGAAAATAAATATACAAAACTGCTACTTTTACCTTTTCGAGAGAAATAAAAAATAAAATTTTACACAAAGTTTCAACCTGTAGATTAGAAGTATAAGTAGATTAGAGTAGAAATCAAGTTCCTTGATTGTAGTTGAGGTCTTGTGACGTTATACAACTGTTGGTTAAAAATATGACGTAATGTAAAGATAAATGTGTTTCTAGAAGATAAATTTATCTTCAATGATTTTTTATTTCCAATATTTTTTATGAATGCAAATACAGATAAATGAAAATAGGACATGCACTTTCCTTATTTTGACTGACAGGTAATGGTCTCTTTATGCACAGTAATAATTGGACTTTGAAATAGTTATTAATCCTCCCCTGATTGTTCGAAATTGAAGTAGAATTCATTGTGGCCACACACGTTATAGAATACTGTGCCTCAATGGCTGAATTTTGCTTACAAGTGTTACATGGCGGTACATATTTTCGATTAGAGTTGAGCATATCAGGGTTATTTTACTTTTGATGTTGACTATCTGTATTCTGTAACTGTTAGTAACAGAAACGTCGCCAAGCTGAAATACCAGATAAGTAGTTCTAAATTGATTCACAAAACCCCTGGTTATAAAGAGAATCTCACCCAATCTCACCCAAGAGTCTTCCGATATCAAGCCTCGAATATTTGTATCTTTAATCAACTCGTGTTGATAAAATTGATATCAGAGGACACGAGTGTGAGATTCTATTTATCATCTCAAATTATTTTTCATTTCGATTCCATGAAAAATGTGTATTTCTGAACACTGCGCTACTATTAGACTCTCAGTGGAGTGATGTCATAGCATTGTGACGTCATCATGTTTATGACGTCATAGCATTGTAACGTCATTACTTGATGATGTAAAACAATTGTGATCTCATGAACTTTACTGTAATCGGGCATTGTTCAAAATCTACTGTCAAAATGATCTTCCACAAGCGATATCTCCTGTGGAACAGATTTTGGATGATAAATACATGTTATGATTAAATATATCAAGGGGAAGTTATACACTGAACATAATCGAAGAAGTACAGTACAAATCGATGTTACACATCGCTCAATAGGGACTGATACTTTTCACCATGTAGAACTGTCCTCGTGTTAGATAATCCGGATTGCGTCTAGAGCTTTAAATAATTAGGATATGAGGGAATTATAATAAGGTAACTTTAATTGGTTTAATTGATTGCTTAACAAATGGTACGATTTCATCTTTTAACATATGCTGTAACTGACATACTGCAGATTACAGGAGACAAATTACCGAAATTTTAGGGAAAGGGGATAAGGAATTTTGGCAACATTAACAAAATCATGAGCGCCCAACTAGCAAATGCAACCATATGAATAAAAGGTTTAATATGGGAAAAAAACATCAAATCATATGTTTAACCGCAAATGGTAAAACACGCAAATGTACCAATATATTGCAGTGCACATGAAAAAACTAAAATATGAAAAATACCAATATGTTGCAATATCGCAATATATTGGTATTTTTCATATTTTAGTTTTTCCATGTTCTTTTGACTTAATAACAACAATTAGAACAGTGATCAATGCTCAATTTCTTCATCTCGTAAAAAGTTGTTTCAATGGGTTACTGTCACATAACAAGACTCGAGGGTGGGTAATTTCAGTACAGATTATCCTGATGGAGATTCCCAGGGGTGATTGTGAAGAGTGGCAGAACCTAAAGCCCTGGGTGACCGAGGATAGATCAAGTCAAACAACTCTGGTCTTTCGTTCTTTTCAAGTATCGAACAACCAGACAACCATAATGACTTGGAAGATACCATGATATTTAACAGCTGTTCATCCACCAGTCCCTGGTGACTACGCCCCCGCAATGCCTGTTATCCTATATGACTTTTTAGATGACATGATCTATTCATGTTGACACTGATACGCTACACCTTGAATCACACTTTTTTAGATCAAAGTAAGATGTCCAGCGAACAGGATAAAATGACAATACTCCCGCGATATGTCTTTCAGGAATGGCATTAGGATTAGAGATTATAGATAAGGATGTTTTTGCAGTCTGAGGCGAAAAGGGATTGTGATAAATATCAATATTAATGATATAAAAACAAAAATCTTTCCAAAGAATTTGACCTTGATTTTTCTGAGAACTTACATCTCTTTTTTTTCTTTATTTTAAGTAGACATGTCATTTTTTTCATATAAAATGGTTATAAAATTGGGAAAATAAATGAAAACTTTTTCTTTTCTTAGGAAACATTATTCAATCTACTTATAATTTTTTATCTTCGATCACATATTCGGTGTTTCGTGAGTGAGAATTCAAATATTGCTGTTGTAATATCAATAATATCATAACTATTGTCTTGATTTGATCATTTCCTGGTGTATTGATATTGATTGAATATTTTATATTTTAACACATTCAGTTCTTAACACTCATTGTTATACAAACTTAAAGCAATAACATTATCTCTTATTAAAGTAAATACATACATACACTTAAAGAGCCACTCCTTGAGTTGTTGGAGGCATATATGCCAAACTTAACCAATGGTGTCATTTGATCGCGAAGTATCGACTGTTACCAAAAAAGACACATTTTAAAGCTTATTGGGTTTTAAAAGTGACAATAGCAAGGTAGAACGTCGCAATTATGATCGAAAACCGGACAGTGGCGCGCGTCAAATAGTCAAACGTAATTTTGGAGACTTATCTAAAACAGTCAGGAGGGCAGTTACGCGTTGATAGTGTTTGTTAGGTTATATAACTAGTACCGATATATATATATGACGTGATATCTACAACTCTGTGCGTTTATAAGGCTGTTTTTAGATTTTCATGGAAAACCAGTATTTGTCAGATATATGTCTTTGGACATGAAAAGTTAAGATGTTTTGATTTTATATCACCAATTATGACATTTAGGTTCGTATCAAAGGTAAATAATAAGTTCTGAAAATCACGGAGTGCCTCTTTAAGCTTAACCATGGACCAGAAAATACAATATCTTGCAAACAGTTTCAAAATTTTGCAAATTAGTTAAAGAGCCTATTGTCTATTGACTTATCTGCATATTCTATATCAAATCACAATCATTCACACGTATTTCATGAGTTCTAATGATCGTTGGATTTGGCATCTATTGGTTAAACAGCCAAATGACTTTCATTCGCAATTTATTGACTAATTCTGTATATCTATATCTTAACATTTCTCGTGAACAAAGTTCGGAACATATGAGGCTCCTCCTAGGGTTTGGAGGTCACAATATATTTTGTTGTACTCACTAAGGGTTTCTTGTACGTTAAATTATAAAGTTATAATTATTTAGTAATTACATTCTCTGATCTGGTAACTATTGTGACATCTTGAATCATATCATGATCAAAACAAATATTATCACTCGAAACATTAAAACAATACAATTGATGGTGTTGCATAGTTTCCACTTTGATCCATTACCAATCATTGGTTTAAGATTTTCAAACCAACTGTTTGCACAACAAATGTACTAATATAAGTATTTTTTATCGATCTCTAGTTATAGTGTCATTTTTATGGTCAATGTTACCAAAGTATATTTATCATTTGCTTAATAAACCACTTCTAAGAGATTATTCTCATACATAAAATACTGTTTTATTAAATATTCTAGTTTTCAAAAGTATTTGTGAAGTTGTCATCGTTACGAGAGATCTATCAAGTAAATCGTTATCTTACAAATACCAGCAACAACTGGTTACAACAGTTCATGCAATAAATGTATCAGTGATATTAAAAACATTTCTAACGAAAAAAGGAATACCAATCAGTCGGACATCATTTAAATTAGAGTCATGTAGCTATAGTTATTGCATAGCTAGAAGAACGTGTCATACTTTTATTAGTCGCAACAACCATTAAATTAGTTCAATTCTAAAAGAGTTTTGTCTTTAATTAACTTCACGAAAAGGAAGACAAATGTTTGCACTATCTTCCTTTTAACAAAATTATTCTTGGATAAAAGCAAAATTTTCGTATCGTTGTGAAATGTTCCTTTATCGTTTCTTTCAAAATACATTCAAGAGCAATCCAATTTATATATATCGTAATTCGTGAATATAATATAATTGAATCATAGAATTGCTATGAAACAGTGACCTAAGAGATGTATAGAACGTTTGCTTGTTCAAAGTCATAATACATTAATGTTTGGTTAAATTACTGCTTCTCTCGTCAAACTAACTGGAGATGGCATAGGGAATACCAAACCCCAAATGATTCAGAATATCACCAGGCTAAGAAAGAATCAGATTATGTTCCTGTCAAGTGTTTCCTTATGTAGAGACCAAAAGATGACAGAAAATAAGTCTGGAGATAACTAATCTCATTCATTGCACACCGAATGGATTACGAATCACAATCCCGCTTACATTACTGTCACCGATACCATAATCAATTACCCCTTGGTGCCGGTAAGACCTTGCTCTGGACAGTTCTGGTTGGAAAGGAGTTCATGGGTGCAATATCAAACCGTAGTTAAAATTCATTTTTTGACAACATCTTTTGTAAATAATGAGATATTTAGACTGAATGTGTTACTTTATCAAACTATAACTCGTGAAAATTAGTTGTGAACTGAGAAACAACAGAATTACGTCTTTTAATTGGCTTGAAGAAGGCGTTATTATATTGATGATTCATTTGTAAACCTAAAAACCATCAATAGTTGTGTGCATTTCTATCGCCCCACTGGCGGAAACAGAATATTAAACTTAACTCGTTTAGATATGCATTCATTTCCCACGTTGTACTTCGTAAAGTTTTTTTTATAAACATTCGTAACGCCCGTTGGTGATTTGATTGGATAACAATGAATTTTAACATTGTCTGTACCACTTTATTCATTAATAAAGCGAACGTGCTTCATTCAGAAATTTCGAAAAACATCCCATTCTTCAATCTTTTCGTTTATTTTATGAATTTAACGCGAATGTGTATTTTCTCGAATGATAAAAAAATATTATCCATATATATTTTTTATCTGGGCTTGTGACCGGCTCATTGGACATATAAGGGTTGAATGGAGCCTTATACTTTAGCTTGTGACTTCTCTCCGTGTCGTGACATCTAAAAGACTTGATAATCATTGGTTGTAATTCTCCAAATGGACATTGTGACAGTGTGAAAGGTAAGTGCCAACGTTTAGGAAGGACGTGCACTTTGTCAAAAGTATCCCATTTATGAGTCAGGTTCTTATTTCTATTAGTCAATGGGTATGTTTTACTAAAACTGACATTTTCAGTTTATGAAGTAAATGCATAGCACATAAGATTCCAACCTCTCATGGTTAATAATAATAATAATGGAAATCAAGATGTTTCGATGGTAATTGATGTCTTGTGACTTTGTCCAATTTATGATTGAATACCTGAATCAATTTTAAAGATAATCATGTTTCTAGAAGATGAGTTTGTTTTCCATGATTATTCAATTTCCATATTATTAACAATTGCAGAAGAAGATGAAAAAACCTGCAAATTAACTTGTCTTCCCTTGAATGACAGGAATGGCTTTATTCAAGCAGCGAAATAATTGAGAAATAAGAAGAGTGTTGAGTGATGAATGAATTCGGGTTCTTCAGGACTTAACCATCATCGTCTTGTGATTATTGAATGGGTATGTGTGTTTTTAAATTGAGTATTGAATGGTTGAATAATGCGAACAGCTTTGCTTGTTATCAATGTACACTCTTACTTATCGTCTTCTTATCAGATGCATGTTTATTAATGTATTTTAGCGTTCTTAAGACTGATTAATTTCATCCACATTCTAAAAACATGATAAGCTTATGGTCAAGTGCACACATATATATTTTTACGGTTATAAGAAAACGTGTTCCGTATATTGTTTGATTGACTGCATCATATGTTTTCATCTTTTTTTATTTTATTTCATTTAGTAACAAAAGAGTGTGTACATTGTATATGTAAACATTTCTACGATAGATCGCTCATGAACGTTACCATTTGACCTACAGTAATCATACAAATATATAAGTGTTCATTCATCCAGGACTCAGTCTGTTAAGCTGAAGTGATGACAAATAAGTTACGATAAAGCTATTTGATTAGTACTCTTATCTGCACAGTCTAGACTCCTGAATGGATAAATACCAGACAAGATAGTTTAAAAAATCATCACTCTAAGCCGTTAATGAATCCACGGATACCGAGGAGATTATCAAGGATGTGTTAAAGTCTAGTGGAATGTGACGTTTCGCTTATAACGAGGTTGAGCCACTTTGCAGAAAAACGTAACCATTTAAAAAAGTGGACGCTGAATAAGTTTAAATCGTTTCGTGCATGTCCTTTCCATGCAGAATTTAAGATTGCAGATTAAAAACGGAGTAATACTTAAATATATTTTATCTAGACTTTAACATTCACATCATTCTTTCTTTCCATCAACAATCAATGCTTGGAACGTTTTACTAGCAAAGTACCGTCAAGTTAAATCACTTTCAAATTTTAAATCATGTTAAGCTCAGCAGTATTGATTACGCACCAGGGTACTTTTCATGCGGTAAACGAAGATTAATATTATTCATACTAAATTACGATATGCTGTCAGCTCCCTAAATTACGAGTGCATGTGCATGTGGTTTCCATATTGAGAACGCTTATCATTATATGTTTCAATGTACATTGTATAATAAACAGAGAGAAAAGTTAATGTCATCATAACAGCATATTATAATGCTGGCTGGTAATTTAATTTGATCTTAAATTTTTGCTTGACGGAAGTGCATACCTTCCACTATGTCAGAATGAAAAACTATTTTTGTTAGTGCAATCTTTTATCAGTGATTTAATTAGCATATAGATGTTTTCTCCTTTTCTTATCTCTTTATACTTTGTTCTTGTTCACCATCTGTCATGTTGCTGTATAAATAAATTACAATAGTAAATTGTTAATTATTCATGGACCTTCCAGGGAGAAGGTACTTTAAATTGTTCCCAATCCTTTTCCAAGGGATTCGAATATGTTAAACCAAATATATCTTATCATTTCTCAATGTAGAAGTGTCACTGGAAGCTCTATCCGGTTTTGGAATATATTGAATTAAGCAATGATTTTAAAATAAGGTTGAGTTCTTCAAATGAACTAAGAAAATGCAATGCTTAAGATATACCCATTATGACATTAAATAATCTTTCGTAGTGAATTAGCTTTATTCTTACCTAAACAGAAGGCTGTTGACAACATTATCTTGTTTGCCCAATCTCAAATCTTGGCACAGAATCTTGATTCCTTTCCATCAAAAAACAAGAAACATATGTTTTGAAATGATGGTACTAAATCATGATAATTGAATTATCATAAAATCATAGCATAACATGTTGTAATACAGTTGTTTATTTCCTTTAGAGGAAGCAAGCAATTTTACAGAACATCATATAAAAATACAATCAAAACATCCAACCTGTGTCATTCATAAAAAGTGATATAAAACATGCGTATGTGACTTACAATATGATATAAAAGATTAATGTGAAACAGAAAAGCTTTATGATAATCTTGTATCAGTGACCCTTCGCTCCCAGACTTGCTTGTCACGTTTTAATGCAATTACTGAAGAATAATGATGTTAAGGTAACAGCTTGACAGAATCTCATGTTTTATAAATGGTATAACTTAACACTTGACGGAATTTTTCACCGTTTCAAGCATTTATCATTTGGTAGCAAGGTGTTATCTACGATATTGTGATGGCCAAGTGTGTATTGTTTTTTTAATGTTGAATGTCCATTACATACTGCATGAGAAGTCGTAATAAAAATATATCAGCAGTTTGAAACCAATTGATTAATGTAGCGTCATTTAAAATGAAGTTTTGACACATCCTTTGCGGTGCTTTTGAGATTAGATTGTCCATTCATATCGACAACGTTACGCTACTCAAGCGCACTGGATGAAATGTCCCGAAATGTCCTTCAGGAAAAACATTTGGATTAACAGGGGATTATGATTAATATAAACATTACTGATAAAAAAAACTTCAAGTATCATCACATGGTATTTGATACTTTGCAATGCATCATTAACGATAGGTTAGCATCATTAACGATAGGTTAGCAACAGCTGTTATGTGGTGGACAATTGGAAATAAAATTGCTTGATTAAATTTTCATAATCTAACTTTTAAAGAAAAATGAAAGTAAAGGTACTTTTGCAAGTTATTTCAACATGTTTTTCCTCAAATGTCTCAAATTTGTAATTCTTAATGAAAATCCGACATGGACAACAAAGTGCAAAATATTGCTGAATGGATACTAAGAACGTCGTCAGTATAAGAGGGAAATGTAAGAATAGACTCATCTGCAATGATATCTAGTGTTTCCTACTATCGTTCATGTACTGTATCCCGCCAGGGGCTCGGCAACTTTGTCTGCAGTAGAGAACTGTTCTACACGCAGACAGGTTTGGGTGCAATGCTACACTGGAATTCAGCGCAGTACCACCCATGGTTCGCTAGTTCCAGCCGATGATCGCAGGTTTCACCGCAGTGCATAGCCACAATGGTATTGCGGGCTTTCTCCTTGCAATGATACTAGCATTCGCGATATAAGTGAAATAATCTTGAAAGCGGCGTTAAACACCAACTCACTCACTCACTCACTCATGTACTGTATTTTTGCACTAAGAGCTGTTTTATATTATTTACTAAGTGATAACGACGCCCTTCCTTGTTTTTTAAAATAACATTTAACACATTACTCAAACAAAATGTCGAATCGTTTTTAAAATAGAGATTTGTCATTTTCGAGAAAACACGTCAACTAATGTATCCAATTAAGAGCTCGAAGCCTTGAAAGTGGGTGGCATCAAAGGTCAATGGGCCCCTTTTTTATGGGAAACCAAAAGATTGGTCTGTTTGCATTAATATCATTACTGTTGTCTTGATATGACCATATCCTCAGGGATGTATATTTCTCTTTGAACTAGAACTTTATTTCTTAAAGCAGTAAGTCTTAATCCTGTTGGTAAAAATAAATCAAATAACTTTCTTTTGAAAGATGGCTACCAATTCCCTTTAGTTCCTCACAGGCGATTGTTTACATTGATTCTTATCATAAGTGGTTTGTAACGTTAAGATTCTTTTTTATTTTGAATAAAATCTTCAGTCTCTTCGGATACATTATTTCCTTCTACATTTATGAATATTCCCTTGATTGAAGTGATTTTTTTGGAATGCAAAGTTTCACCACATGTTGTATTATTCTTCAAAAGCACAATTTTTCATGATGTAAAAGATTAATATAAAAACATTACACGAGGCATTAGGTATAAGGACAGCTATGGATATTGAATGTTTTTAAAATATAAGTAAAAATAAGGAAAGAAGGAAAGGCACATATCATATCAAACAAAAGTTTCTGTCATTGACAAATACCATTCGCATTCTACATCATTCACTGATGAGATGTAAAAATAATTTTGTCAAGTAAAGATAAATATATTTCATCAATCCACTAATCAATTCTCAATTATACCCATACACAAACATACTCTTTTAAAGCATCTTAATGTAAAAGTTATTTTGTTAAACTTTGATTAGCAATTTATCATGAATTTTAGTTGATATATTAATTGGGCTAATATTCGGCTTAAATTCCTATTGTTTTTTTGTCCTAATATGTCTTGACTGTATAAACGAGCTTAAGAGATCAGTATCGGTCATTACATGGTATATAACTGAAATAAAACTTTGCTTGATAGAATTTTCAATCATGTATCTTTAAAACAAAAATGGAAGTAAAACCATATTTTTCCTAAAATGTTCTAAAACAAAATTGTAATTCTTCAAAAAAGACTGACGTCGACAACAAACTGCAAGAAAATGATACACAAAAACTTACATTCTTCATCAGTTTTAGAAGAAAATGTAGTCAACAGCTAATCTTAAATTGTATCTGTTTTTTCCTATCATCCTTTATGTATGGTGCATATATGTATTTTGGGGAAAAAAAGGTTTGAGAATATTAATTTAGTGAAAAGCACGTCATTCATAATTCAAACACATTTTGTCGAAAAACATTTAGAAAGATATAGATTTTACCCATCAAAAACATTGTTCTTGTGTTAGTTTTAAAGCTCTCTTGAAGATCTGATCTTAAGGGCCCCTTTTGACGGTGCCATCAAAACATTGGTCCGATAACATAAATTAAAACATTACTGTTGCCTTGATGCGAGTATATCCTCATGAATTCTGTTGTTTATAATTCATGTTTTTGAACAACTTAAACATCTTAAAGTCATCTAAAACGAGTTTCTTTCAGAAGTATGAACATTAACTGTAAAAAGTCTCTAGTGACACAAAGAGACACATTCTCTAGAGCTTAAACGTGACACAAAATCAGGATATCTTTCGAGAATATCTATCATTTTATCACATATTCATATGATATAAAATATATTTTTAGTAAATGGGAGGGACTCAATGGAGACATCTAAATGTCTTTGATCAAAAAACATTTGCCATAACTGATAGTTTTTAATCCGATTGGTGAAAGATATGGAATAACTTTCCCTTGAAAGTTGGCGACCAATTTCCTTAACTTTCTCTAAGACGATTGCTTATGCTGGTTTTTATGGTAAAGTGGTTTGTGACTTTGACATTTTCATTCCATATTTTGAATCAAATCTTCGGACTCTTGGGTTACATAATTTCCTTTGTCTTCGTTCATGAATATTTCTGTTTGAAGTGATTTTATATGGAATTCAAAGCTGCACCATGTTCATTTTTAATATTCTTCAATAGCAAAATTAACATATTTCATGTTGTAAAAGAGTAATATAAAAACATGGTATGCGACATTGGATCAGAATAATAAAATTCCATTCTTAAGGAATAAGAACAGCTATTGTTATTGAATGCTTTTTAAGACGTAAGTGAAAAATAAGGACACTTAGAAGTCAAGGCACTTTTATTAAACAGATTTTTGTGCAAAGGCTGAGCATATGTTGCTTCCTATCATTATTTGAATCTGTCACCATTGAGTGATAGCAATCGATATGAATATGCTTAAGTACCAAATCAAAAAAACTACTGGTAAAATGTCATTTCATTGATAAATACCACTCAAACTCTACATCATTCAATGAGATAAAAGTGATATTTGTGAAGGAAATATAGATATATTTCATCCATCCACCGATCAATTATCAATTATCCGACAGCTTGAAAGCGTGCTGGATATCATCTAGTAACACGGGACATGTTTGAATTCCTACTCCAAACACTACCCTGGCTGTATCTTGATGTTTGCAAAACAAATAAAGCAAGCACACAGAGTGTGTACAGAACATTTCATAACACTATGTGTAAATGTTTCTACATTATGAAGCAGAGAGACTGATAGCTTTTCATGAAATTTGATCAAGATGACACTCTAAATATTGTTAACATTGATTTTCTTTGGAAATGAGTGAGAATTTGTATTTTTATACAGTTGAACAAACAAAAATCATTAAAGTATAACTTAAGACACATATACATAATCTCCGTACAATGTGATAGATCTCACAGTTTGGACTTTGACAGCTCGAAAACTAAGTGTATTTTCTACGTATAATCCAAGAGAGAAAGGGTAATTATAGAAATAAAGTTGGAAGGTTAAGAATTATTGAGTATTTGAAACACTGTGATTACTTTACACAAGTAGATATCCTTTTTGTTGAAGTGTTCCCTGAGGAAATTTTCGTAGGTGTCGTTCTGTCTGACACCACGATACATCTGCGATTATTTGTTGATTATTCAACACAAACTACTGGCAAGGGAAGATAATGGATTTTTAAATCAAATTTCATTGATTGTTCAATTTCAAATACAAATAGACCCCAAATATCTTTTCAGTTTTTATGATACTGTCGGCGCATTCTGAGTTGAATCAATATATGGAAAAATTTATAAATCGGTATGATTTGTCATACATATGTATATATGCTAGGTTTAAAGCTTGATAAAACTATCTCGAGTGGAAATATTCTATTATATCAAACTGTCTCACACTATTCCTTTATCAATATTGTTTTTTTTTTCAGTTCAAAAAGAACCTTTAGAATCACATATATTTCTAATATTACAAACTCCTTTCAAAAACCAAGACTTGATAAAAAAGTTTGGATGAACAAACTGATGATTTAGCCAAAGCGGTTCTGTCAAAATATCCCCTGTGTTATTTCCATCACAATTAAACAGCCTGATAAAGTGTTCCAGGATTCCACGACATTTCACCAAAAAGGGTTTTCTAAAGTAACAAATGTATCAATAATAGCTCCAAGCTTGAATATATAATCTACTGGAAAGTTTTATTGTTGTTTATCATTTCTAGTATGTCCTTATATGTATTTATATTGATATTTCTTTATTGTCAATCTAGAATCTAGATATCTTGCAATCATTCTAATATAAGATAATAATAGTCATTGTTCTTTCAGAAAGGTTTTTAAATTACATGTTAACGTGTATTATGTTAGGTGAAAAGATATATAAACTTTCTACTCTGATTTTCTTGAAATTCAATGTTTTGCGATGCACAGGAATGAATATGATGTTTAATTACTGTGAGTGAGTGAGTGAGTGAGTTGGGGTTTAACGTGCTTTGAACAATATTTCAGTTATTAAACACGTGGATGACAAGCATCCAAAAGAGAGTGGACAGATAAGGGAGAAAGGGATCGAAAGGTTGAGGGAAAAGACGGAAAGAAAGGCATAGTGAGAGATAGAGAACAGGTTTTAGAAGGACTCAAATTTGGTCTGGCTTCTACCCGTCGACCTGTCCAGCTTGGGTGACCCTACCAGGACCATGTAAGCTCCAGCTGGCATAGCTCTTGGGGTCTCCGAAGCACGCAAACCACCACACCACGTTAAGGTAAACCTAGACAATTGCATGTTTTTGATTACTTAAAGATTTCTCTATTAGATTATACCAGGAACGTCATTCTTATGCAATATATTCAAAAGATTCGCAAATCACCCAAATGTTTATTTTGAGAATATATTTTATTGTTTTCTCAATATTAATTGGAAATAACCTGTTAACGTTGTTTCCATATTTCGTTAGATTCTTTATGTTTTAAAATAATTTTGAAAAGTAGTTTGATTAATTGTTTCGATATTGAAGAAAATTACATTATTAAGTACATATGACAAAATACAGGATCGGTTTCCTAATGCTGATAATTATGTCATGTTGTGATTGTTTATTTATTAAACATGCAGGAGCGGTCATAAAATAAGCACCTAGAAGCTTGTTGGCCAATCCATTCATGATTTGTACATTTTCATGAATAAATATGTTTAAATCAAACAGGCAGAATGTGTTTTTTTAATTAATATTCTTTTTTCTTTGTAATATTAAGACCAATCTTATACTCTGAATCTTGCTTATCAAAATCTGTTGTAACGTTATCATCGACTATTCCTTAAGATGTGTTTGGAGTTAAGAGAGGCCATCCATGTGTTTCTTTGGTGTGCCCTATAAAACAGCTATCTGTTGTGTTCATAACGAAGTGGAGATAATTGACGTCGTATAGAGACCTCTCTGTGTATCCAATATACATTACCATGCGATGCTATAATGGAGATGGTATAAACGATGTGACATTGGGAATAATTAAAGGGGCAGATGCACGTTTCTAAGATAAATAAAACGATCTCACGGAAGGAAAATTAATATTTCCACTTGCAAGACACTTGTTTTTCAATCAAAAAACCAGTTTGAAAACAAACTTACTACGATCGTTTAAGCTCTGCGAATCCATTTTCCTATCTCATACGATCTAACACAAAAATGGCCGCATTTGTGTTTTACTAGATATTTGATTACTTCCTCTACGGCAATTTAAAGAAATAAATCGTTAAAAAATCGTGCTTCTGCCCCTTTAAACTTAGGAAAAGTTGTCATGGCTGTCTGGATAGTTTCCTAAACTAATTTTCAATGATTGTTGTGAAAAGTACTTGACCTTGCAGCTTATTACACACAAAATTACATGGTTGAATCCAAATTGAACAATTCATGAACTAAAAGGGAAGATGGTCCCTCATACAATCAAAGTTCTTCTTTACATGGGTCCTATTTTTAATAGCCCTCATTAGCATATCACGTGACATTCAAAATGGCTTCTCTTTTGGAAACGCATCGAACTAGAAAAAGTTTTGAGGACTTGACAAGTAGACAAGAGTGATTGGGGAAGGTATTTGGTTCACTTGGGAGATGACTCGTTATCAGCGGAGGTGTGAAGAGAAAAAGACCTGTACATTTGATAAAATAGCAACAGAACCAAACCAACTAGCCGTTGCGTAAATTTGTTTTGTTACATTGTGACATCACAACGTATAACTGCACGTCGAGGTACAAATGATTTTTATCGAGAAATGTTTCTCAGAGCTCTCGTCAAATCAAAATCCCCGAACTAAATCATTTTGTAAGTATATAATGGTGGCATGAACATATTTCAAATGGTAACCACGAAATCCGATAATGATTTCATTAAAAGTTTCAATATAGATTTAATGAACACCATAAAGTTCGAAGAACTTCGATGTCAGTTTCAGGTTTATGCAATATCATACAAGATGACGTTTGAAGAAGATTAAAGGCATCTAGAAGTTGTCATATCCTCTATGTTACATACCCCCGAAGCTATGCAATAGTATCCTTATCAACCTAGTCATCAATAATGATTAAGTTAAGTTGAGCAACTTGAAACAGATTAAACTCGAGTCTGCAACCATTACCTAAAGCGAAACTAAGAACATGGTCTCTTATTTCTTGTAAGAAATGGAAAGCAATATCAACAGATACCGAAAGTAATTATATTGGAAAACCTGAATTTAAAAAACCGTTTAATCTCAAATTTTTAAATGACATTTTGTTGTGATTTCAGAAGGATTGTGAATTAAAAACATCTCCACATTTCATGGATTCCTTGAGATTTTTTATAGATATTTTAATCTTTCCTGTCAAAATAGTCATGTCAATTCCAAAATAAAGATATATCTGATGCCTTCTTTTGCGTCAGTTTGATCTTTAACTGACAAATGTACGTTTTTCCAACACAACTTAACATAGATCTTTCAATCAAATGTCTCGTCAAAACACATTAAACCAAATGTAAATTGTTTTCTGATCATTGATTCCATTGTAATTTTTTGTAGGCGATCAAGAAGCTGATATGACATACAGGGACTAAAGAGGAATTCGGCTTTACCATAAGCAGCACCGCATAGCCTGAATTTCGGAGTGGTTTATGATGTCATTATTAGGCATTTGAATAGTTCAGTCTGTCACCTATACCAGAACAGGATTATATATAACAAAATTCTACAATATTGGCTCATCCATACAATCCGAGAAACAATGTCGTCTACTTGCTTTAGAGAAAGGAAGGATGTACAGTTAATATGAAAATAATTTCATTTATATTTCCCACTCACAGTCCTCGATGGTGAAAATGTGATATTTTCAAACAAAGGACATATGTATTTTTAATATCAACAGATGAATTATCTGGCAGTTTGAGAGAAGTATAAAGCCAATGTTTATTATAAAGTAATAATCCAGATACTGCATTGGTAGTTTTGGGTAGCATGTAGTAAAAATAAATACACAACTGAGCGAATGCAGAACATTTTATCACATTAAGTGTAAAGGTTTATACAAAAAAAGGAATTTTATGATAGATGACACTCTTAATATCGTTTATATCGATCGTCTTGGAAACGGGGCAGAATTTTCTTAAGCGACTGTGTACACAATAAATTAAATATATATAAATATACACGTTTTTTTTACAGAAATAGACCTGGCAGTTATTACTTGAAAGCTCATATTTACAAGAAAAAGTTTCGTCCTTAAAAATAAAATACAAAGAACGAACATTAGCACAATAGAATAACTGACAAAAGATAACTCTATTTTTCCATACGACCTCGGTTTATATGGGTATTTAATTTTGTATTTATCAATACCGGAAAAAAGAAGCGAAACACTGTGATTTCATGTTTCCACAATTAATTGAATATTACACTTTTGTGTAAATATGAAAAAGAAAAGGTGAAGATATATAATGTGGAAAGTTGTGAAGTAATTGTAAAACTGTGATTACGTTATGCAAGTAGATAGGTTTTGGTTTAGGACTCCCTGTGGACAAAAATGCAGGTGTCGCGCTGTCTGACACGAAGAAATTTTTGCTAGGATTTGTGTATTTTCAACACAAGCTACTTACATGTGGGTTAAAGGAAGTATTTAGAAAATCAGTGTCTTCTCAAATGTCTTGGTCAAATGACCCAATGGTATGATCGCAATTTTCGAAAGATTTTCTCAGAGTTAAACTTACATATGAAAATCAGAAAAAAAACTTTAATATGAAATATTATTTATATATCATAGTTGTATTTACATTGCTGCAAGCAAGAGGTGCATAGACAGGTTTTGCAAACCTTCTCATTGAGGAAATATCTACTAGTGTTAGACTGTCTGACACCATAAAGAGATAGATATTGATATATGTATTTGCTTACTATGAAACCCACGTTTTAATGTTGCATGTAATCAGTCTGATATAAAAGCTAACACAGCCTATAATTCAATCAGAGTATTGCGTACAATAAGATATAATCATAATATCTCAGACATTGTCTATTACGATTTTTATGATAGGACTTCATCATATGGGAAATAACTTTGCTGAGTATTTTCAAAACGTCATTAAAACATTTAACAATCCGCTTCACAAATAGACCACTGTATCAAAGATATCGTATTTCCATTCATATTGTGTACATTAAAGCTGTCTTTCTACAATACAAAAATACAAAATATCCTTATTTGATCGTTAACATGTTACTCCCCCTTTAAGACCTCATAGAAATTCAAATGTTTTCTACAGCTTCCTTTGGTTATGACTTTTAAAGAATGTAAGTTTGGTTATGTAATAACGCAACCCTTACAAAAAGGGTTGATGAATTAAATATTGCGACTATACAAATTATACAATCCACATCGTTTTAGCCATCTTCACACGCATGGCCTATATTTGCTCCAGTTCCAAAGACTGGCCGCTTTTCCCAAACTGTTCTGTGCTTGTCGTCCAGGCTGCTGCGACAGATCGCGACAGTTCAATGAGAAATCAAATGACAACTGCAACATATCGTCCAGAAAGTATCAGTGATCATATTGAGATTACCGTTATTTCACAAATATGTATCAGAAACGTTTTTCGTGACTTTGGAAATATTTCAAGGTATAGTAATGACTCGATTAACCATTTTACAAATAGTTGTTTGATAGAGGTTGGATGACGTGGTTCTTATATGATATTGTATATAATATTTAGCATAACAACTGTGTTAAATATGCAAATATTTCCGAAAAAAATGTAACAGGTGCAATATTGTTTTCAGAATCATGATAAATGTTTGATACACGCCATCCTGAAACTTGTCTTTTTATAGTCGTCTTCGTCATGGTAACCCTTTATTTCTTGCTTTTCGTTCAAATATTCATTCATTCCTTCAACACACAGGGAAAGGTGTTATAAAAATTCTGGTGTTGTCCGTTTTCAAGTGTATAAACATTTATTAAGTGTCATTCGATAAAATATGCATTACGATGAATTAAATCAAGTCAACTTCAAAGAAATCCAAGATAAATCCTTTTTTATGGAAAACAACTAGAGAAATGAAACACTAAAAATGTAAGAGAACGTATTTCTTTATTTCATTAGTGTAGGCTGTTGAGTTTTCAGGAGATTTTATACATTTCACGAACGGAGAAGAAAATCACTCCATGTGATGTACATCAATAATTAAAAATGATAAACAACTTTTATTTATTTGGACAGATAATCTAAAACAATTGTAGACAGCGCTTGAAACACTATTCATTTCGTAATTTTTAATCAGATATACAAACTTGCTACATAGACTACTAGTCATAATGGGATATGCTTTGGACAAGTGCTGCATAGAGTGTTGTTATCGATAGTTGATAAGCCCTCACTTGTGAAAGGGCGTAGTGTTATTATATGTTAAATCGTAAGTACAGCCAAGAGAACACGAATGATAAACCCCAGCGACGTGAAATCCCCGGCCAAATTAATTTGGGATTTAGGAATCACTACATGTCTATACCCGTCGGTATACCTGTGTCTTCTGGTATCTAATATATCAACACGAGTTGATAAAAGTTACAAATTATATTTTACTTTTATCAACGAGTGTTAAAATTTTTTATATCAACGACACGAGGGTGAGATTCTATTTGTCATCCAAAATCATTTTTCATTTCCATTCCGTGAGGATGTGTATTTCGAAACACTGCACTTCTCTTAGACCATCAGTGCGGTGATGTCATAACCCTGTGACGTCATCATGTTTATGACGTCATAGCATTGTGACGTCATAACTTGATGAAGTAAAACCAGTGTGATGTCATGAACTTAACAGGGCATTGTTCAAAATCTACTGTCAAAACGATATCTCATATCGTTTGGTCTTCGACAAGCAATATCTCCTGTGGAACAGAGTTTTCGATGACAAAACAAGTTGTTCCAACTGCAGAACAGCCTGTGTCTGGTGTAACGGTTCATTGTTGGACAGCGAAAAGGTTGTTTCCCCAGAACGTCATAACCTGTCAACGTGTTTTGATTTCTTGATTCATGGGCGTCTTTATTGCTTTCTCTCTTATTGTGTGTCACTTGGTATTTTTGGAGTGTTTTGATCACGCCTTTTCTCAGGAGATAACGTTTTGTTTGCAAATTCTGTCTCCCATTTTCAGAGATATGTTTGGCCAAATCATCATTTAAATTTATTTTTCAATGTGATTAGGAGAGATGAAATGACATTCGATATTCTCGAAAACTGTTGTGATAGCAGATTATTTAAAAATCTTACTCTATATACCATGACCTTTAAAACAGTTTACTCATTTTTCTGAATAATGCTATCTACTTCAGATTTTTAAGACTAGGATGACCTGTACTTTATTTGGATTATTGATCGACCTGAAGTGTTTCAAACAACCTACTCCACATGTACCAAAGTGGTAGTCTTACATAGAGCTAGATAGATAAATTTTACCTCTTAACATTATTTCTATTAGTAAAGAAACGTTTTTGAAATTCTTACCTTCCGTGTATTTGTACCAATGCATTATTTCAACTTAACAGTTTTTGATAATCCAATTATATTTGTATATTTTAACAACAAGAATCCAAATATGCATATGATTTACTAAAAAGACCATGTCTTAATTATATATGTTAATAATTATGTTTATTACTCCCGCATGGACAGATTCATCGTTATTGTAAGTAGCAGCCTTTCACTATCTTGCCGATACACTTTCTCGGCCACTTATCAAGCCAGTAACAGCAACATTCATATTCCAATCATAAAATCAAAAAGGCATAAGTATATATAATTCTTCTTCAAATCAAGGTGAAAACTTTCCCGAAAAACCTCCTGTATGTATGATTCTTCTTCAATTCAAGGTGAATACTTTCCAGAAAAATCTCCTATATTCATATATCATTCAAATTTCACCTATGACTGTGAATTGATACCAAGATGATTCTAATATTCGTAACAGTTTGACAGCTTTTCCAGTCTGTTTATTGTTACAATGTGACACTCGATCTAAAGCAGGCATCAGCCAAATTGGATAGATAGAAATCACTGTTATGAGGCCAAAGCTTTTCGGACAGGGTTGACAGTTGAAATGTGAAAATTCCTTCTTTCTCTCTGATACGTATTATTGTCATCATCTATGCATTTAAACTATGTACAAATCATCTGATTTTTAGGAATAATATCATGCTTTCATGATGTAAGGATTGTGACATGCTGAAACCTTACTCAACCAAATGGAACTATTTGAGATGAAGCTATTAAAAGCGATTTAGAAAAATGCTCTTTCAAAAAGAGTGTCCAAAAATAATTACCAAATTGAGGTAAAATATTTATTGAAATAATACATAAGATAAATAGCTAAGTGCAAAAAAAATGAAATTCTTTAAGGAATAGATTTTAGATTGCCGTTCGATGATTTCGAAAAGGCAATTGTAATACTTTGTACTTATTTCATTGTAATAACGTTCTAGGCATTAATTCCTCTGTCAATTGGTCGGGTCAAGTGATAACGCTGTAACAGACAAATTCCTAGTTACCGACGAAATGTTGAAATAAAAAGAAAAATACCAACTTCTCTCTTTATATGAAGCAGGGATAAAATATTTGAAAAAGTTGCGAAAATTTCACGTCTACCTTTGAGTACTACTGCCGAATAATTGTGAAAATTTAAGCTCCGGGCAATTTAACAGCGCAAAAAGAGATCGGGACTATCACGCAAACTTTATTGAAATAACAAGCGAAGAGAAGCACAATTTGCCGTGCGACATCCAAACTGTTCGCAAACCAACTTGGTGAGCGTGTCACTGCTTTAGGGAGTACCAGAGTTCCTAAAGAATCTGGAATAGATTTTCAGAGAAGATTCCATTCATGAAAAGCACAAGCGAAAAAGAGGGACGCCATGTGAAAAAAATCCAGACACACTGAATTTTCAAACGTCATATTTACTAATGAGTCAAAGTTTCAAAAGTTTAAAATTACGAGGACAAAGTTGTGTCGAAAACATATGTGCACGAAGTTCTGGCCATCTGAAATGATATGGAATGAAACTGGGAAATATAGGACTAAAGGATTCGAAGAAGTACTCTGAACTTTTGCAAGATGAACTGCTCGATTCAAATTCCATAAGTCATGCAACAGGACAATGCACTTGTTCATACATCCGCTCACACCAAAACATGGCTTCGTCAACATAATATACAAGTAATGGACTGTCCAACCACTTCCACAGATTTAAACCGCATTGAAAATGTTTGGCTAGTCGTTGGGGATAAATTGGGCAAGTAAGTGCCCGACGATATTCCAAATTTGACGTTAGTTATTCATGAAACATGAAACGAGTTATATGAGAAACTCAAAGACGATCTGGTTAACTCGATGCCACGCCGCATAAAGAAGTGTTTGCAGCGAAATGGCGGACTGGCTGACTAGCAACTGTAAGAATTTGAAAATGAATTGTTTACAAGTTTATCCTTTGTCAAATATTTAATAAACCTGTTGAGTTTAAAGTTAAAGTATCTTTTTTTTTCTTTAGGAGGTGATTCCAAGTCCACTGCAAAGGAATTTAAAGTTAACTTATATCTATTGATACAATATTAAAGATAAGATCATCAGCAAAAAAAAAACGTTTCGCAGTTATACCTGAAATTGGGAGAAAAAAGTTATATGCTGAGTTTGTGTTTTAAGGCTTTTGATTAATTAAGTTTCATGAACGTTACTTAAATCCCAACTCACAAACTGTCAATAAGTCAATAAAACAAATGTCATGTGATTTATATCCTATTTTAAAATCATGTACATTAGATATTCATTGACGTAAGGTCTTGTTCAAAAGTCACGCACTATGGAATCTGTTTTACTGGGCCATTTCCAATAACATCAGAGAAACAGAAGACTCGTTTCAAAAGGAATAGGTAACATGATTCTTATGAATTCATTCCATATAAATCAAACATGTATGTATGTCTAAAAAGTTATTATTCTTTATGGCTTTTAGTGGTCAACTCTTCTTAAAAAAAGGAAATTGAGAGAAATATTATTCAAAATTATATTTTTGTGTAGAAATAAAGTTGAAAAGGTATTATTATGGATGATTTATAAACGATCATGACACCTTGTCAAAGCAATGTTTAAATTTGAAAATCAAATGTCACTTTCAGGTGTTATTCGGAATAATGAAATCAGACATAATTTTATAGTGGACGTAAATACAACATGACTTTTATTTTCCAGCTCGGCGAGGGAAAGTGTTACAATAAAAATTAGAAAAGTTTGTCCATTGTTCACTTGAGATAAACATATCAGTGTCAATCTGTCTGACCCCAAGCAATTTTGGTAAATATTTGTAACTTTTTCAACATATACTGCTTGTATAATTATGACATAAGGATAGGTTTTTACAAAAACAGCGTATGGTTTATTTAGAGTCATATAAAACACAGTTTTGAAGACTGCTGCCGAATTTCAGTGTACACATGCAAAGGAAAGGTGTAAAGCTTAAAATCATCTTGGTATTGTTGCAAATGTATCCCTTTCCGAGACTGTTCCCTAAGGAAATCGTTACTGGTATTATACTGTCTGGCACAATGTTAATATTAATATTAACATTTGTTTATCAGACTCGTTTGGATTTCAAGTAACCATTCTACAAATTTTCTGATTTGGATGTTTCTATGTTGTTTTTGTTATTGGAATGACATGATGATATGATATTTAAAAAAGAAATATACAAAATTTACTCATTTGTACTGTTTTAATGTTTCAAAGTGAAATGACATGATACAAGTAATTGTACAAACCAAGATTATAAAGTCGATCATTATTATTATTATTATTTTATCATTATTATTATTATTTATTATTATTATTATTATTATTATCAACCATTATTTGTCTCATATGCTGGTGTATTGATATCGACCACTGGAACGCTTTAACTCAAAATGTGATTGTTTTTGTACAGCTGCGTTAAATATAAGAATTATATAATATTCTACTTCTGGTTGATCTCGAGATCAATCAACCATTACATTAGCTATTCCTTAAATATCAGTTCGTCTTTGTGTTAGTTGTAACTTGATTATCGATTATTCCTTGAAATTATATTTTGGGCGATAGATAGTCTTAACATAATTGAGGTATAAGTTTCTTTCAGCCTAGAGTGAAATCCCATGCCGCAACAAACCTTTTTAGTTCTTGATTTTTGTTAGATTATTTATTCAATCCTTCACCACACAGAAAATGATGGTATCAACATGATGGTGTGAGCGTATTCGTTAAGTGTTATTTGTTATAAAAAATAAAATCAGTCTGACTGAATAAAGTCGATATGAAAGACGTCCGAAAGATACATCAAATTTGGTTAGCAAAGCAAGAACTGAAACATTCATGAAACGAAAAGCCAATTTTTCTATCAAACAAATGTAAAAGGAAACTTTTTTAGTTGAGTTCATCACGGGGTTTAACGAGAATCCGTGCATTTTACATTAATCATTTGTTATGCAAAACGCCTCTTATGCAATTGTAGACAAAAATTAAACAAATCTATTAGAGACAGCGCTTGAAAGAAATATGTCGGCTTGCTCGGATATACAAGTTTGCTTAAAGGAACAGCAACAAGTTGTTTTTAAATAAATAAAGTGATCTCAAATAAACGAAAATAAATGTTTCCTTTGCAAGACAATGATAATGAATATAAAAAAATGAAGTTTTTAAATAAACTAATGTTTATTTAGAAAAATGTTGAAGGAATAGATCTTTCCAAAAATAGCAGTTGAAAACATGATGAGATGTTTGTAGTCTTTTAAAGCTATACTTTGCATTGCGATAATTGAAGACGTATTAAAAGACAGAAACATAATAAATGCGTATATATAGGGTAACTTTTACTGGTATGCATATGACGTCATGAATTACGTCCCTTGTGATTGTTAACGCTATACCATTTATTTTGACACTTCGAGACAATTCTTTAGTTTTGAAGAAATACAATCTTTATGATATACATAATCAATAAAATTAATCATGAAATATTTCTTACGTTTTTTATAGACAGACAGACAGATTCTTTATTAGACAATTCAGTCAAAAAGTACATTTTACAAACAACAAAAGTTTGCAGCACGGTGGAGAACAGTCTTATCTTATGCTTGTTAATTATCAACAGACGAAAAAGCCTAAGAAATGCTATAATTGGACCTATTAATTAAATGACTTTAGTACAAGATACACATATTTCGCTAAATTGAAATTCAGTTTTTTACAGTCACTATTTAGAAGTTCTTGAAATGTAAACAAACTTGGACGTCTATAGTAATAGCTAGGTATGTAAATGTTCCTAATATTATTGAAAGTTGGACATATGAGTAATACATGAAACTCGTCCTCAATGTTAGTCGAGCAATATCTACATGTTCGTTGAGTAAGTTCTAATCTATTCTGGGCCCATCTTCCTTTTTCTATCATTAACGAATGGGAACTCAACCTAAACCTTGTAAGAGCAATTCTAAATTTATTATTAGTGATATCATCTAAAAGGCTAAGAAAATTAACACTTATGCTGTCAACTTGAACATCTAAATTACGGGATGACCCTGTTGGATTGTTTCTATGGTAAAGTCAAAGGACAGGATTTCCAGTTATGAATACGAAACTCAGCTCTTCCGCTGTTCCAGTGATATGACAGAATAAGGTATACAAATGAAAATGATAAATGATATCGTGATCCAACTGTTTCGATATTCTTATGAAATGACATGCATCGAATGTAAAATACAAAGTAGCCTGATTTCAACATTATTGATAAAGTAAAAACGCATCCTACGCGTTTATAAATAACTTCGTTGTTTCATATGTCAGCTTACATGTCTTGTTTTGTTTTTTTCTGTATTGTTCCTCCTCTTTTCTATATCTAGACAATACATTTTAATAACACAATGGCATGACTCATCCACTTATTGTCGTGTCCGCTTTGATACACATTTCCTATGGTCTTGGAATTATGTAGGCAATTGACGTCTTATTGAGAACTCCCTAAACACCCAATCAAATACCTGGTCTTGCCTTTTACGTAAAATATAAACATTTTACATGGATCAAAAAACTGTGATCAATAGGAAAGACCGAAAGCTCCAAAAACATGATATCTCAAACATTGGTTGCCGAGATTATTTGTGATTGTTTCACTAAATTGTAAACTTCGAATCAAAATAATATATTTTTGCAAGAACATGTCTCATCGAGATCGAGAGGCATCGCATATTAATCATGTTGGGTTTTTTAAGACAATTTTTCTTATAATGACAATATTTTGAATAGGTTCTGTCATATATGTATAGATCATATAAAGATAGACCCTACCCTCAAAACGTGTTTCTTAGGCAAGACCAGCAACCTTTATTCCGGGTTTAATGAATGAAGGTATAAGTAGCTTGACAAGTGCTTATCAAATGGAAGTCTACATTATATGCATCACCAAGATCTTATAACTACTTTTGTCTTTATAACAATGAAAAGGTGAAATATTCAGAATCTTTCGACCTTACTTTTGAATAAACAAGTGTGTTATAAACACCTAAAAATGTAATTTTTGGTAATCCTGAATTTTGTTGATATACGATTTCAACTGAAGAGATACCGAATGAATCTTATACAAATGGAGGTCTATCACTTAAGGAAGATTATATGCATCACCAAGATCTCATAACTACTTTTGTCTTTAAAACAATGAAAATGTGAAATATTCAGAATCTTTCGACTTTACTCTTGAATTAAAAAGTGTGGTATTAAACCTAAAAATTTAATTTTTGGTAATTCTGAATTTTGTTGATGTACGATTTCAACTTAAGAGATACCGAATGAATCTTATACAAATCTACTAATGAGCAATGTCCTTAACAAACTCAAGAACCAAATATCTAATCACTTATTTTAGTATCACATAGTTTTAATTTAAAAAGTAATCTATTATCACGCATAAAAAGGTGGTATTAACATGATTGTCTGACATTTATATGGATATACTGTAAAATCATTATATTTCGCGGGGGGTTAATTTTCGTGCTTTTCACGCAAAGCCATAAGTTAACTTATTTATCAAATAAATGGGATAGAAATATTATCATTGTATCGCAATGAAAATAAGATTTATAAAGGAGATGGGGAGGGGGATTTCTGCACGTAAGACTGTTTACGTCTACAACAATTTAAAGCAATGAATTCTGTTTTCATTATAATATTATCTACGACTTAAACAAAACTCCATGTGATGTACATTATTCATTAATTTAATCATTTGCTCCTTACGTCATGGACAACATAATCTCAAACAATTCAGATTTAATTTGAAAAAGCATTTAATACCTGTAACATTTATGATGGAGAAGGTTAGAGACAACAGCTGGAAACATAATTACATTCGCTTGTGAGGGTGTTTGGCGTTTAAAGAATAATTGTCAGAAGGCTTCTCACTAAGTTAGTTGTTTATATATATGTATATACAGCTGGTAAACACAAATTTGTTTCATTACTCAATTAGTGCACATATATATATATATCGTGTAAAATGGTGTTCACTTAATATCAACTTATTCAAGCATTAGCCAAAATTAGGTATGATATCTATTCCTATCACATACTTAAAGATGCTTCATAATTCTACAGAAACACAGCTATCAGGTTTTTTTGCAACAGTGGGGTCGAAATTGAAAAAAACTCAAATTCCATACCATCTTTGTAATTTGTAATTAAAAATATTTTGTTGTAAAACAGATATGGTTTAACATAATGTAAACACATGTTGTGTCATTTGACCAAAACTTTTACAAAAAAAGAGTTCAAATGATTTTGTTCGCAGAAATTAGAAAATCTCAATTTTCTATTTTTGACCTAATGCACCTTTTGAGGCAAGCTTAATTTTTTCCTTGAATCCCTTTTATTGGCCTTTTATATATGTAAAGGAGAAATTATTCTTTCATTAAATGATCTGACAGTTTCCACTGTAATTTAGGTGTTTTGCTTAGAAATGGTACCTAATTTATTTCTTCCAAAAATGATTATTTTACAAAGGAATTCTTATACGATGAAACAAAGTGTTTTTCATCAAAGCAGATGCTTAAAAGATAAAACAAAAGGTCCTAGGTCTTATCTAAAAGAAAGAGAAAACTCGGTTCTTATAAACCAGAGCCATCCATAAAGTTCTTGGTCTCATCTAAAAGAGAGATATCTGTTAACTCACATCATGGAAGACATTTGGTTCTTGATCCTAAAAATCATCTCCAAAAGCATGAATCGCCTCATCATTTCTCTTCAATGGCAAGGTTAGATCCCATACCAGGAAAAGAAAAGGCTCTCTAGGGTAATAAAGACGTTATCGCTACTTTTCAGCGTTATCTAGTACTGGTGTACTGACCATGTACAGTATATGGAATGAGCTTACGAAAAAACGACATGATCCTTTTTCAAAAACTTTTGTTTTACAAAAATTATCGATAAAACGATATATTCGCTTCAAAAATAACATTCATACAACAATACATGGAAAATGGTATAGACACCCCTCGCTCTGGGTAGAGCCATTTCTTTAAGAATTCTTAGAGCAGTATGACCTGTTCTTTATTTAGAATATTGATCGACTCGAAGTGTTTCAAACAACCCAGTTAGTGTGTGCCAAATTAGTGTTGTCCGATTGCACAGTGTTGAAGCTTCGTCGATCAATTTCACACTCTTAGGGATAATTTTAGGCACCGGCAGATAAAGGATGCTCTATTCTAGTAAGTAAATTGTGTCTTTCCCTGTCTTATTTTTGGGTTGTAATAATACATAATGATTTCAAAATTTGCCTTGTCTAAAATAAATTTACAATTTCGTTTGCGAAATGTATGATTTAAAAAAATCCTTTGTTTAGTCTATGAGTGAAAAAATATATTATGAGTAAAATTTAAAAAATAACATCGTTTACTTGTTTTACACTTGGGAGAGTTTATCACGTCAATTATCAAACAAGGCCCTCATATTCCATTTTATTTTGGAATATTGAAAATCATTTTTTTAATACATTTTAATATCTTTTAATATTTTTCTTGAAGTTAGTTATATTTATGATTTGATAATTTGAAAGAAGAGATTGTTGAGTTCACCTTATCATGAGTTTATTATTTTCTTTTGACAAATTGGCATTTTGTTACCCACAATTTCGAAAAGAGCCGATCGATCGATTGTGGCCTTAGCTTTCAGTGATTTATTGGTCTAAAACTTTCCATTAGTTCAGCCTTGGGTGGTTAGTTTGAAAGTATGAAAATATTGATATGTATATATATATCAAAACTTTTGAATTAAAATCATCTACATACTTTATGATATTTCACTCTAAATATGACAAAACATATCTAGATATGTTATTATAAATTTTCATTTCAACTTTCTGTATATTTAATCGACATGTTTCATCTATGTGGTTGAGTTGAATATTATTTGATTACTTATAACAGTTTGACAACTACTCAAATGACTTTATTGTGTAATTGTGACACTTGATCTGAAGCATATTTCAGACAAATTTGATATGTAGAGATCACAGACATTAGAGAGAGGCTTTTAAACGGCATGACAGTAGGATGACTTGATAACATGCGACTTCCTATCTTGTAGCTGACGTTAGTCATTTACGTGAAAGATCCTTAATATTCTTCATTTTCCTAACTAGTGTTGTTTTTATCATTGTAATGTGAAACTGACATGTATAATCATATGAACACATCATCTTATGAGTAAATACTTACGCCACTTTCAAATGCATTTCAATTATATCACGTCTGATAGTATCATTGCAGGAAGACACGCGACAGCATTTTGGCTATGCAAACCATCGGTGTTACTTCGCTTAAATTCAGTATAGCATTGCACCCAAACCTAACTGCACGTAGAACTGCAGACAAAATAGTCGAGCTCCTGGTGGGATACATGCAAGGACTTTTCCCTTTGTTTACATCACACTTTACAACTTTAAATAAATGGGATGATGTGTATACTCATTTCCATTTTCTAATTTCTAAAACCAAAACTTGGCGACTCTTCTTTAAACTTTAATCTCAAGCTTCATCCATTCTCCAAGTATTACTTGAATGGTAATGCAATTGTTTTATTATTCAATTGTCATGTTTCAAATTAGTTGCAAACGTGTGATTTATGGAAAAACATTGAAATTGTTGTTGCTGTTTTTTTCATTTTCAGTGATGTGTTTATTTCGTATTCTTATACCCCATACTGTTGATGGCCAGGACAAAAAGATAATGTTAAAAAGTAACGATTAGCTCTAAATTACCAAAGTGTTCCTTTCTTTTCCATGGGATGAAATCCTACTTTGTCATTCTTAGAGAAATGGTGTGGCAATTGATTCTGATAATTTTTAGGATTTGGAAGCAAGTGTCTTCAATGATTTTAGTTTGAATTCTCTCCCCCTTTAGATGAGACCTATACGTTTTTGGATGGCTCTCATAGATAAAGAACCTAGTTTTATCATTTAATTTTCAGCATCTTCTCGGCTGTCATTCTGCTGAAGAAAACATATTTCACTATGTAAGAATTCCTTTGTAAAATTATCGTTTTTCAAAAATGATTTATACCAATTTTCAGTAAAAAATACCACAGTCAAATGCCTTAGATGATTTTCTGAAAGGATTATATCTACGCTACATATACAATAGGCAGATATGTGGGAGACAAGGACAAATTTGGGCGTTCCTCAAAAGGGGCATTATTTTATCACAGTTTCGGGGAGAAAATTGTCAAAAGAGAAAACATTGGTTAACATTATGATAAATCATGACTTTATACAACCAATGTTTTGAAATGACAATTTTTCAATATAATTTATAAATTTGAGGGTTTTTTTATTTTGGAAACAGTGTTGCCAAATAAAACCAGCTAGCTGTGTTCCTGTAGTAATTTGAGTATTATATTTAAGTATGTGATAGCAATACATTTTTCTCATCTCGCCAAAGAACTACATCTTCTGGAAGCATGTTGATTGAATAACTTTTTATAAATTGAACATCATTTTACATGATTTTTTCACTAAGAATATTTGTAATGAAACAAATTTTAGGAGGTGTATATTAGAAAAATCTGACAATTATTTGTTTACGCCAAACACCCTCACAACCGAACGCAATCATTATTTCTCCACCTTTTTTCTATAACAAATTATCATCTTGTTTATATTAAAATCTCTGATGTACATTTGTATTACACAGGTGTTAATTCATTAACGCCTGAACACTCTTCACGGCTGAACACCTGGGCATGTCAACACAGAAGCTTTTCGCTGAAGCGCCGCTCACTTAGCAAGAGGTTTGGAGGGCCGGTATGAAGGGAAGCTGATTAGCCGTATACCAACTACTCTTGATTTTTTTCATCGTTTCCTGAAGACCACCCAGGAAATGGAGGGGCTGTGATATTTCTTCAATGATTTTGTAATGCTTTCAAGTGGTTTATCTGTCTTACGTTTTACAACTTGAGCATGGATGTTCATACGCAACCAAATATAACAAACCAGCATGCGTCAATTTTCATATTAGAAAATGTCTTTTTCAATAAACTGTTCAAGTGATTTGATGGAGGGATATAAATTTAGTTTACTCTTTTCCAAAGTACCAACTACATTTGTTTTCATTTTGATCTCGCAAGCATTTTTATTTATCATTAGAATTACGTCATGTCTACACACTACATGAAGCAAATACAACGTTTGGTTTTGCGTACAAGATGGCTGACATGTGAGGCTGTGTTGTAATGTCGCTCCGGAGAAAAGTTTTATAAAGCGACATTCAGAGGACTACACAACACCTAGAATGCATATCTACCCTGCACTGGTGATCTATGATGCCTAGAAGCTGCACACCCGCCTCTGACAGTAAGAAAAATAAGACGAAAAGGAAAAGAAAAAAGTCGTCCCCGAATAGTGACCCATCTACAACACACGACCAGACCCCGTCAAAAAAGAAACCTGCAATGGCTGCAAGAAACATTTTGAGGGACTCGCTCAACACCACCTACAACTTACCTGACGCTGAGCAGACTAACCAACCAGCCCCGAGAACTAACACAAGCAACAGCTCAACCACAGTCACAACCATCGATCGATAATCAACACTTGGCCGCCATATTTCTCGACTCGACTCCATAGACAGTAAGTTGAAATCGCTAGACACTATTGAGAAGGATGTGTCAGATATCAAACTGAACATTTCTAAACTTGAGACGAAAGTGAAAGAAATAGACACTCTTAAACTAAAGGTTGATACTGTAGAAGAAAGTGTCAAATTTATGAGTAATGACATTGATGATTGGAAAAAAGAGAAAGATAATATTGAACAAAAAATGAGTGAGCTATCCACTAAAGTTGAAGATTTTGCCGATTTAAAGATGGAAAATGTTGAGCTTAGGGAAAATCTTATTGATCAGAGATGCCGATCCATGCGTGATAACCTGATTTTCACGAATATCCCTGAAGAACCCAATGAAACATGGGAACAAAGTGAACACATTCTTAGGAAATTTATTAAGGATCATATGCATAAAGAGAGCTCTGATTTGCACTTTAAGAGGGTCCACAGGATCGGCCAGAGACGTGACAACCCCCGGGGAAGTGACCAGGCAAGACCCCGCCCCCTGATAGCCAAGTTCCTCTACACCCGTGAGCGTGACACCATCAAGTATGGAGGTAAAGAACTTAAAGGTAAACCGTACGGAGTAGTGGAGCAGTTCCCTGAGGAGGTCGCCCAATATAGGCGAGATGTGTTGCTACCTCGACTGAGAGTGGCAAGAAGAGAGGGTAAGCGTGCAAATATTGTAGTGGACAAGCTCTACATTGAGAACAGGCTAGAAAATACCCCTCCCCCTCCCTACCGAGTCCCCAGGCATGTACCTAACAGAGGACCCCGAGGTTCACACAGGTAGGGGTGCTCAGGTGGGCAGGGGCAAGTAGACTCAAACGCCACTAATGTGACTCAACTAACTGTTCCATGTTCAACAAGTGAAACCAAAACATCTCTAGACTGCTCATATCTATCCCAGGATCTAAAACATCCGCATAATAAGGATGATTCCAATACTTTAAAACCAGATGATGACACTGTTATTACTAATAAATGTGTTAGTGGCTGTTTGTCTGAAAATGAAGATTCCAATTTAGTATATGTAAGTAAAGATAAAGAGGAAGAGGATGATACTATAGACAGTAATGTAGATAACTTAACCCTTGAAGAACATTCATATCCTACTGTAAATGCTGTTAATGCTGATATTGTTCATGATGAAAACCACTATGATGATGCTGTTAATCATGTAAGAAATGATGAAATCTATCAGGATGAATATAGACCTGACACAAATATGAATGCTACAAATTACACAGTGAAGGACTCAGTTTTGTATGGTTACGATAATGAAGAACTTAGAGCATTAGGACAAGAACAGCCTATTACGAATAAGTTAGATGCTAATAATGATATTGCTGAAGAAAGAGTTAATCTCAATGGAGATGCTTACACAAAGAGCCAGAAGAATGCTATAAGAAATATGGTTGACATTGATGATATTATTGTTGATGATACACTACATGTGAACAATATTACTACTGAAAATGTTATGGTTATTGATCATGATGATGATCCTATTACTGTTGATGATGATGATGATGATTCTATTGATGTGGTGGATGATAATGATGATGATGATGATGATGATGATAGTGATGTGGTAGATGATGATGAAGATGATTGCAATGATAATAATGAAACAAATAACAATACTAACTTACTTTCATTAAATGTGTGTGGCTTAAGAAAGCGCTTACAATATAAAGAACTGGTAGATATGATAAATAGACATGAAATTATTGGATTCCAAGAAACTAAAACTGACATTTTAGATGATATTGACATTCATGGATATAAATTGTTCCTACAAAATAGAAAAAGTATTAGAAAGTCTGGAGGTATTGGCATAGCCTATAAAAAAGATTTAGAAAGGTACCTAACAATTATGACTGAAGAGACATGTGAATGCATATTATGGACTAAAATAGACAAGCAACTATTTACTACCAATGAAGACATTTACCTTGGTATTGTTTACATACCACCTGAAAATTCGAGATATTTTACTATTGATACCTTTACTAATATTGAACAATCATTATTATACTATTCATCCATCACTGAGCATATCATTCTAATGGGAGACTTTAATGCAAGGACAAAATCACTCAGTGACTACATAGTACATAATGAACAAGTATTACAAGATCTAGATATGGATGCAAGTGATATTGATAATGATTTTGAACCTGACAAGATTTTGGAAAATCTAAATTTACCTAAAGACAGAACAAATGAGGACACAAAAAGAATGAATAATTCAGGAAGTAAACTGATAGAAATATGCAGAAACCTAAACTTATTTATCTGTAATGGTAGAATTGGACATGACAAAGGTATTGGTAAAAGAACCTGCAAAGATGCAAGTGTTGTAGACTATGTAATCTGTTCATCATCATGCCTCCCACTTATCACTGATTTAGATATCCATGACTTCTCACCATTGTATTCAGATGTGCATTGTCCAATAACCTTTAGTTTAGCTAGGAAAACTCCATATGAACTTAACACAGGTATCCAGAGCAGTTCTAAAACATCCCACAATGCTCGCTATAAACCAAAAAGATTTGATACGCAGAAAACCAGCGAGTTTCTTCATAATCTTAATACCACTCATATAGACAATCTAAAAAAGAAAGCACAAGCAGCTAGGCTTGATCAAGTTGACCCAGTAACAGTCAATAACATCACTGACGAGGTCGCGCACGTGCTTACCGACGCCGCACGCAGAACATTCGGAGTACGAAAAGTTGGAGTATATACGAGAAAAGATCGATCACGTAAACCCTGGTTCGGCGCAGAATGCTATAAAGCCCGCAAGAGTTTTAACAAAGCTAAACGACGTCTTCGTAAACACTATTCTGTTTACAATAAACGAGTTTTCAAAACTGAATCAAAAAATTATAAAAAGTGCATGGATAGGAATATTAAGCAATATAGAGATGAAATCGGTAACATGTTCAGAGAATCGCGTAAATATTCTCCTAAACAATTCTGGAAAACTCTAAACGGTGATAAGATAGACCAAAATGATAACATAGATATCGACGCATTTTATAACCACTTTAAGTCACTAAACGAATCTGAACCGGATGAAAGGGAATTTGATACAAAATTTAACAATACTCATCTTAATTGTGACACTTTAAACAGCGATATCACAAAAGAAGAAATAAGCGCAGCTATTAAACAACTAAAACGATCTAAGGCCTCTGGAATAGATTTAATCGAAAATGAATACTTAATTGCGAGTTGTGATCTATTAACACCCTTATTAGTTGAACTCTTTAACCTGATATTTGAAAATAGTACCATCCCCAATGCATGGCTTACTGGAATAATTAAGCCAATTTATAAAAAGAAAGGGGATATTTCTGATCCTAATTCGTATAGACCAATAACTATTCTGAGTTGTTTCGGAAAATTATTTACCAAAATCTTGAACAATCGCCTTTCAAATTTCTTAGACGAAAACGATATATTGACACCCGCTCAAGCTGGATTTAGGAAATCATTTTCGACTGCTGATAATCTTTTTATCATTTACAACCTTGTTCAAATATTAAAGAATAAAGGGCAAAAATTATATTGTGCTTTTATTGACTTTACTAAGGCCTTTGATACAGTTTGGAGAGTAGGCCTTTGGCAGAAAATGCAAGTTATTGGCATTGAAGGCCGTTTTTTGACGCTAGTGAAAGCAATGTATAATGGGATCAAATCTTAACCGAAATGAATCGAATTACTTCGCATGCAAAAATGGTGTTAGACAGGGAGAAAACCTGTCCCCTTTACTATTTTCAATCTTTGTAAATGATATAGAACCACATCTACTCGAATCTGATTGTAATGGTGTTAAGTTGGACTGCGGTGAAGATGAATATATACACATCTTTATACAACTTTTAATCTTACTCTATGCAGACGATGCCGTCCTATTCGAGGAAACACCGCGAGGATTACAGAAAGCATTAGATTCTTTTCAAACATCTATTGTCGATACATTTAATTACCTAGGCATATCATTCCACCGAAATAGAAGACTAGTCACAAGTATTAAAGAACTTTGTGAAAGTGCGAAAAAAGCTATGTTTAGTTTGTTAAAAAAAGCACGAAATATTGACTTGCCATTGGACTGTTTGTTGTTTGCTTTTGACTCGATGATATTACCTATCCTATCCTATGGCTCAGAAATTTGGTCTTTCGAAAATGTCGATTGTCTTGAAAATATCCATCTAAAATTTCTTCGACTTATTACAGGACTAAGAAACTCAACCCCTAGATTTTTTCTTTACGGAGAACTCGGGAGATTCCCAATCACTATCAGTATTTATAAACGCCTAATTACATATTGGCATAAATTAACCTCCCAAAACAGCCCATCTAAACTCTCACAACTTGTCTACAATTATCTAATTCTGAAAAATGAAAACGCAAAAATGATAGACAATCCCTGGTTGACAAAAGTCGAAAATATTTTGGATGGTATTGGATTATCGTATATATTTAAAAACCCGTCATCTTGTACAACCCAGTGGCTAGTTTCGCAGGTAGAACAGATTCTTAAAGACCAATTTATTCAAAAATGGAGAAATGATGTCGCCTCAAGCTCAAAAGGACTCTATTATCAATACCTTAAACAGTATCCACTATTTGAAACTTACCTTACCTCCCCGAAACGAATATCTATCCCATTATTAAGATTTATCACATCTAATCATAATCTACCAATAGAAACTGGCCGCTGGGAAAACATACCACGTTGTGAAAGAATATGTAAAATCTGTAAATCCACATCTGTTGCTGATGAATGTCATTATATTTTTGAATGTAAAAGATTTTGTAATGAGAGGAAAAAATATATTTTATCCATCGATTCAATGTATCCAAGTCTACATAATTATGTTAAACTTTTCTCAACAAAAGACATTAAGCAGATAACAGAATTATCAAAATTTGTATCAAAAATAACATCTATTACTAAAAACAGTTAGTTTATTACAGCCATCTTGTAATGTATTTTGTATTTATATATCTTATATATTTTGTATATTGTTAATTATCTTCTGTATGAATTACTTGTATATATGCTCGTGTACCACCTACGTGGTTTTATGAGAATAAATGATTGATTGATTGATTGGTAAGCTATGTAAATCAAAATGTAGCCATGTAAACTGTGCCGTGATTTCAGACTTCAGCAGCAAGTAGCAAATGTATTTATATAAAAAACGTATTGAATAGAAATCTCAATCAATTGAGGAAGTGAGTTATGTTGAACTAGGCCAGATTTTCATTATTTACCAATCGATATAATTTGTTGGTGTTGTATGAACTCTAACTATGTCATTAACTCTAAATATGATGTCCCAAAATATGTTTTGTTAATAAAACAAATTTTAGTGTCTGATGTTTGAGTTCAAATGCATACTAAAAAGGAAAGGGTAAATTACATCATTATTTCATGTTTTTTGACACACTTGGATTGAGTTTTCTTTGGAAATTCAATACATGTATGTTCAAAAAATGTTTTTGGCTAAAATCATTTGTGAAATGAAGTTTAACGATACGTTTCAAGAGACATGCATGGAAAACATGGAAAACACTGCAAAAGCAACTGCTTATACTTTAACTGTCAATGTTTAACATTTTCTGCACTACAATGATCCTTTGAAATTCCGAAATTATAAACATTTGATCTCAAACGAGACAGGTAGATAGGGACGGATAAATGACAGGAAATGCATGCTATTTAACTAAATTGATCTTGATTATGATTTTTTTATTTTCCTTCCCAAAATTAAAATTTAAAAGATAATGAAACAATATGCAAAAATAGCACTGTAGAAGCCTAAGTATGTACAAAATGAACAATCTCTTAATACCAATGAGCCAGGAAATTTCAGAAAATATTTTATTGTTAGATTATTTTATCCTTATAAATAATGATAATATTCTTTATCTCTAAATGCGCTTATACTCAATGAACCAAATGCATGTATTCATTGTTTGAGGTATATCTGTATTTTTGTTCATGTATCTCTTTAGCTGCAGTTCGCAACATGAGTGTTTTCGTTCAAGTGAAAACAATTACACGAAAATGGAATAAAGCATTCAAGGTCGACTTCATGTGAAAGTACCTTGTGCAAAATAGCATCGTTATTTTTAAATGACTCAGATAAGTGCCTATGGAAGGTATAAATTCGAAACTTCTTCAACTGTTGCTATAAAGACAAGCATTGTGTTCCTTTACTCGGTGCTTGTTTATCGATTTGTCATTTGTTCTCGTTTTACCTTTATACAATCTATTATTGTAATAACTATTTGCTTATTATGAAGACAAGCGTTAAATGGAGTTATAAAACTTCTGTTTGACTCTTGTACGATGCAACACAAAAAACAGCTCCATTAATGAACCATTAGGAAAAATTAGTATCAATTATCGCTACAAAGAAAAATCTAGATACACGTTAGCTCTTCTTTGGAAATCGATAGGTAGAACTACCCTCACTCTTTGGACAATGACATGATTGTTTGTTAGGTAATAATAGCAGATCTGGTTTGTTGTGATAGTTTGTCTTATCTCTATGGAGACTCAGTATGGCAACCTCCAAGTCAGGGCGCCTTCCCTTCGAGTATCTCTACGGTAGTTGCCCTGCCTTCACTTGCGGGGGCATTGTTGTCAAGAATCTTGACAACAATAGGAATTGACGTCATCGATAGTCTCGAACCAAATTGTTAGTTTATATACAAATAACTTGGTTCGAGAGTATGTTTTAAGCGTTACGCGTATGAAATTCTATGATTATTACCAAAATTGGTGTAATTTGCTTCAAATATAATATTTAATTTGATGAGTATATGGTGGACAATTTGTTATGTTTCAACAATTCAGAGAAAACTTAATAAAATAACAAAACGTTTCGTTTGCCGTACTCATTTCTTGAGTCGTTGTTCGGAGTTGCATTGTGAATCCTATGAGTTAGGAGCTTCACTTTTAGAGCGTGACATCAATCGTTGGTTGCACGCGCTGTGTTAGAGCTTTTTCACCTTGAAGCCTTCTGATGGCAGCGAGTATATTAGTGACGTCACGGAGCGGATACTTGCTGTCTGGAGCTAGTCAGTATGGGTCAGAGATTGGGCAGGTAAAAAACATCCAAGTTGTTGATATTGTTGTATATCTAATGTAACCTAAACTGTACAAGTCGCAAAATTGCCTATTTATGAACCACAAATGTTAATCTAAAATGTTTCTCTCCGGCAGTTTTACTCTTTTGGTTTTCTTAAAATTCATCGCAAAATTCCAAAGCTGCAAATGCAGTTACTTTTCAAATATGTTTAATGCAGTCCATACATTCCAAGATACTGTCATTTTGGATCTTATGCTTTGGTCAAAACCTGGAAGTGCATCTGTATTATCATGTGCCAACTATTGTGGAATAGTCAAGGAGTGTGTCTCCTTCTTCTACAACACAGAAGGTGATGTGTGCACTGGCCACACCGTCCAGTTCTACTCAACAGAGCCTAGCATAGGAGATGTGGGATCTTTGTACTACACTTTGACCGTTGGTAAGTTTTATACGATGAATACAAAAATGTAAATACAGAAATCGGAATCATTTGGAAGATCAACTTCTTTATTTTCAAAAAGCGAATTCTATTTAAAACAAATAACATCCTATTGAACGGTTGTGGTATGTTATTGCAATGGTGAACCAGTTAATAACGTTTTGGAACTTTCATTACATCATGATAAGAATTTGTCATATATATTTAATCTAGGTATGTTTTCGGATGTTTACACCATAAGCACTCTAACAGTTATAATTCCCATTTGAAATACCTTTGGAAAATATTTTTTTATCTTAAAGTTGGAGGTTATATTCATAACCTTCAGTTGGCAGTTGGTAAGAATAACTATAACTTTCTGCTAGATTTGTTGCTTATCTGTTATGTTTTAAATAAATGTTTAATCTACTCGGGACAGCTTAGTCTATTCCTTAATGTTCTTTGCCTTTTCATAAAGTTGAATATTTCGCTCGTTATATACTTAATCATTAACTCAATGGAAGGTCGTTCAGTATCCTCTATATAAGGTATAGCAAATGCAGGCCCAACCACAGCAACGATCGTATGTCATTGTTTATCAACACAACAACACAAGGCACTCACTCAGCTAGTACATTCCTTTGCATTAAGCCAACATCATTGTTTCTGTTGTTCTCCAGATATGAATCCTTAGGAGCATTTGTGGAACTATCTATACCGAAACATCTGGAAATTACCAAGGAAATATAAACTTGTTGTTCTCTGTGAAACTACAAATAATGATGATACATGCCTTGTGGTGTCAGTCAATTTACTTAATATTGAATTAAAACGTGTTCTTTTGCTGTGAAATAAAATAGTATATTTTAATAAAAAATATTCTTTAAATGTTTTATCAGTTTTCGATGTTTATGAAACTCTCACTTGAACACTAGTTTATGTCATTCAAATCCCGCTTTTCTCCCCAGACAAAAGGGACTGTTCTGAGATTCTAATCAACGACCCTGAGTCTCAAGACGGAGTGTACATCATTAACCCCGATGACGGTATAGGTCCTGCTAGAGTCTACTGTCATATGACCTCTGGTGGGGATGTGTGGACGGTAGTGAAAGATTGTGCCGAGATACTCAGCCACGACCCAACCACCCCAAGTGGTATCTACTTCATCAACCCTGCAGATGACGTCGGACACTTCAGAGTCTTCTGTGACATGACAACTGTTGGCGGCGGATGGACGGTAATATAAAGAAGAAACTATACTTGAAAAAAAGATTTCATAAAAAGTGAAGATGAACAAATTGTAACAGAATTTAACTCTCAAAATAATCGTCCAATTCACACTAAGGTGACTACTGTCGATGTATGACCTTGCAAAAAGGATAACAATTTTATAGTTACGAAATAAGTTGAAGCATGTTCAATGTCAGACAATTCTTCCCCTGAGGTTTCCTACACGATCTGTGTTACGATTAAGCCATATAATTTTGTTTTAAAAACTACCCTAAAATTTTATTTCATATGATAATGTAATATAGATAAATATCCATTACATAAAAATATATGATATGATATGAATATATTTACTTTCATCTATTTTTCATATTATTACATTTTCAATTTTGTCCATTCCAAAATGTAACAGTCTTATCAGGCACGACTTTAAATTCTAAAACAACAAGTTCTAATTCAATAGATGAGTACAACTGTTCTTCACATTTGAACATTTTCTATCAGTTTTATGCAGATCATCATATATACAACCTACTGACAAGAGAAATATGAGACTCTTATGTAATTCATAAAATCTTTCACGTGACATAGTTTTAACTGCGGTGTGGCGGTTAGCGTCTCAATGACCCCTAGAGCTGAGTCAGCTTGATCAGTAATGATCGACGTGAACCTAAGCTGAAAAGGTCAAAGTTTAAGACCCAGTCTAAACGAAACTTGGGTCGTTACTGACCAGTCAAGTCTCTTTTGGATATCAGCATCCACCTGTTAGATATCTAAAATTGATCTTAATTATTTACTCAAACCTTGTATCAACAGGTATTTCAGAGACGGAAGGACGGCAACTTGGACTTCTACAGGTATTGGGCTGATTACAAGGCTGGATTCGGAAAAGTTGATGCTGAATTCTGGCTTGGTGAGATGTTATTTGAATTATGAATATATCATGCCATGTAAGAAACACAAATGACATAGGGATGCATTCAATTTGGAAGATTGTGAGCTAATATTCAAATATCAGTAAGGGAATGCAGTTATTATTAACAATGATTTTGATTTATAAAACCAAATTGAAATTGATAACAAAACCTCGAACTTGTCTTAAGATAAAGTTGCCTTTTATATACAGAACTATTTTACTGATTCTAAATTCATTCATTCGTTCTGATTATGAAGCTGATATAAAACATGCATCTATTATTTTGATTTAAATAATTTTTCTTATTCAGGAAATGATCAAATAAACCGATTGACATCCCAGGGTTCTTATCAACTGAGAATCGACATGATGGATCAGGAGGACCAATCAGGATACGCCACGTACTCCACATTCCACGTGGAAAACGAAGCAAATAACTACCGTCTCACTGCAACGGGATTCAATGGGGACAGAGGTAAAATGTTAATTTTTTTCAAAGGCTGCAGGAGAATTACAAACAAAGATCAAATAGTGGATATTTCAAGGCCTAAAAAGGTTGAAATAGAAGGCTAAATAATATTTACAATTGTATCATGAAAGTTATAGATTAAGAAATTCATATCCATTAATCGTCATATTTTTCACCTGTGTGTCTTTAATTCATGTGATTTTCAAGAGGTCTTGTCTGTAACTATGAGGTCTCTCTCGCATTCTGATAGAGCCTTAGTCTCTGTTAGAGGGATACGTTTAGAATCAACACTATTGATTTCCATGTTTGCTAATTCACAGATGGAAATCATAATTTAATTATATATGGCCCACTTCCCTGATATCACTCACAGGAAATGCTTCGTATAGATGAGCGTAATCATTGCTATGCATAACGGTGACTTGAATGCTGTTATTTTAGGGGCCTGATTGTAAATATATCAAACTAATCGTTCCTGTCAGTATCCATGGTCTGGTTATATAAGCAATTTCAGGTCTTAAACTTGATAGCTGCCAGAGGATTGTTGAAGCTTCGTAAATGCAAATACGCTTGTGTATCAGGGTGAATTTATATTTGCAGGTGATTCCCTCACCTTCCACAACGGCAGGATGTTCACAACAAGACTCCAAGACCATGATACATGGAATGGAGGCAACTGCGCAGAACACCACCGAAGTGCCTGGTGGTTTGGCTACTGTACGCATTCGAATCTAAACGGGATATATGGCGAGACAGAGTATGGAGACGGTATTATCTGGAAGACTTGGCACGGATCTACAGTCTCACTGAAGTGGGTTGAAATGAAGATGAAAACTATTCAATAGCCCATTGATGTGTAATCGACCTTTGGTTTCTCAATAACGAACAAGAGTAATTGGAAGATGACGTATCGCATTACGTCCGAATACATCCACATATTTGAAAATAATTACTAATAAAACGATCTAGCATGTTGCAGTTAAGTTTTTTTTTCAGAAATGTGAAATGGTTTTATTTGATGGAGATAGTGATTGGCAAAAGCTTGAAAAGTACCATCTTTTCTCATATGAAAATTGTCAAAGTTCTTTTTCAAAGACACAGCCGTACCTTTAGGGTCTGTAATAAGTGCCATACAATGACATCACTGTGAAAAAAACATTTCACGTCTATTTCATTATTTCTGTAAATGATAACATCGAAATGATGTCAATATGTAATGAAATTGCCTAGCTAAACCACCTTCAATAACTCAAGTCTTGGTGTCAATACATTTAGCCAAATAGCGCCACTTCTGTTTGTATTTTTATCGTTCAGTTGTAATATAAATTTGTTAAGGTCATGAATAATTGGTTGTAATATGTCCATTTGGATGAGAGGTAACATGTCTCAGGTATTCAAGAACTGAATGACAAAAATGTCTCAAACACTTTTGTACCTGGAGACAACTCCACAAACTAATGTGCGTCTTATGATCAGCTATTTAACACAAACAATCATTCCCCTCAAAATACTCCCTGGTGTTTATTTCGTTAATTATTGCATCTAAATGGTAAAAGCAATAAAGCCAAGTCGGGTTATCTTCTCACATATGATAAGACCAATGGTTATGTTATGTACTCAAATTCAAATAATGGTTTTCAACCGCTAAAATATGACGGATGAAGGAATTCAGTTCGTCATTACAATTAGTGAACCTTTAGGAGAATAGTTTTAGTTGTTGACATATGACACTTTCCATTATTACAATATTCACGAACCCTTTTAATCCTGTATTCCTGAATACGTGAAATCTGTAAGAATGAATGCGATATCAAAGATGCCTTTATACGTACATTCAACTACAAATCCGAAATATAGGAAACTTTCAGCACATAGTTAAAAAAATTTGCCTTGAATTTATTATTCATAAGTATATCCTATCTGGAGAATGATGTACAAGGTTGAACCTATAAAATGTCAGAGTCAACAAACTTCATTCTGGTTTGACGGTTTAAAAAAAGAAAGGTTGAATACGCAGTTGCAGCGCATGGCTGTGTAAAGCCTTATAACATTGCATTTCTGATCGTATTGTCAAGTTCAATCTTAGTTAGCTAAGGAAATGACACAGAAATTGCCGAAATCTTAGTTATTAAAACTAATGCAAGTTATTGCTTAAGGGCAATGTGGTTGATTTAACCAACGTTATTCACAAAAGTATAGCTCAAGAACAAAACTTTCACAGAGTGATTCCTACGCACTGATCACATTTTGCCACCAAAAGTATCTTAACAAATGTCTATTTGTATTCCTATGATTCTCAGAGTATCCAAATGTAGCGAGTCCATGTAAGCTGAACATGATAGCGGTTAATTGAACTATTGAGTATACTCAGCAAAACATAAGTTATTGATTGTCCTGACTTTCTTAATTGAGATTTCCTATTTTTCGAGTAATGATCAATCGACGGCGTTAGCCGGAAGTTTTAAACGCTTAAATTTGCGGGCGTTGAATAACAATGAATCCCGGAAATTTTACAAACGCAACTATTTATCGATATTGTAACATGACCGTTAGTTATTAGAAGTTTAAGAGCAAACTCTAGATCTGTTTTTACGTACTTATTTTTGTGTGGAAAGGACTTTGCGACTGTTCTATTTCTGTAAGAGGTGAGATAAGGTCTAGCTAATGTGAATTTCCGGCATTATTTACATTACAAACATCGTTGTGATAATGGCAAATAGTGGCATTCGTAACAGCGAGACCTTACAACATACTTGTTTAATTCGAGACCGAAATAAACTATTATAAAGCTCGTAGAAAAATATCGTAAAACCCCGAGTAAAAAAGTCTTGAACTAGCTCACAACCATTGTGACAGCGACGCAAACATTGTGACGTCAAAACGGTTGGCCTTTGTGACGTCATACCATGGGAACGGCATTCGAAAGAAGGTGGCCGCATGAAACTTTGCTGCAAACTTGGACTAAGTAAGCCAGTTGAAAATATTTTCGTTCTTCAGAAATAAATAATTTTAAAGTGTATTTGTGATATCTTTCGGTAGACACAATGTAAAAAAGGACAAAGACAACTGTCAAATCGGAGTACGGCACGAATTTTCTAAGAAACTGGAAAATTAAAACTTGAGTCGGGCCGGCACTAGTGAACATGTTTTATCAATTCGCCGTGATTCGCCTTTGCTAATTTGCGGGTATTCATTGTCATTCAACATAGGGTATTCTTTTCGAATTGACCAATCAGAATCGAGTTTACAACTAAGTCATGTTACAATATCGAATAACTCACAAGTTTAAAATTGCCACATAGATAAAACTCTGCAATGCTTTAAACTGTATCTGGAAAAATATGGGTAAGGGTTATTGTGAATAATAATAATATCTTTATACATTGACCACATGGTAAAATGTGTAAGTTTACCAATATCATACATTGATTTTTACCTTTATCGAATGGCTTTAAATACTTTAATTGTTCCTTAAGTATAACGGCCTTTATTTGTAAGGTGAATACATAATTATTTTTGTAATTGATGTCACTATTTTTTAACAGATGTCTTACAAAATCGATCGTAAAATCTATGGAACTGCATTATGTTCTCTGCTTGAATGCTATTGTAAATGCTAGGTAAATGATGCTAGATTATACAATGTGGTAACACGATAAGGTTTTCCTGACCTGACCAATGTCTATCTATTCCAGCACTTTAGCATGTAGTCTGTTATTATATTAGTAGCACACATACATGACTGGGAAACTTTCACCCAGTTTGCTGATTGTTTTTTCAAATCGAAGCAGCCATACATGTTAGCTTAAAGACGTTCCGAACGTTTGTGAGTGCGCATCTTTTCGCGCATCCGAACGTGAATTCGCAATCTGTTGTTTCATAGGTTATAATTAGATTGCGGTTTTCCAAAATGTAGTCCAATTTTTATATTATTATTTGAAACGGAGAAAATGTCACTGATAACGTTTGTGTGTTTACATTCTGCATAAAACCGATTGTTGATGGACTGATACAAGTTATCCGTTGCAGTCACTTTGTTGAACATTGTTGCAGTGACGTCATTAACACATAATGTACGGAAAATAGACTGTGCATGGAAAGTCCTCGTCATTTTTCACAATAAATGACTATTAACGGAACTTGTATGCATTGAGAGATATTTATCCATCTTGAAAATGATGTAACTTGTAGAATAATTAGAACGGAATATTAAGCTACCTTCATTAGGCCGTAAGCAGTAGCGGTTTCGGTAAGTAAAATCTCATTTCGAATAGCTTTTTTGCTGGAACATTTCCAAATGTAAATAAACCGTTGCATTGTCATCTCAAACATTAAATAGAAATTCATAATAAAGAATAGAAAAGAACTCATAAGCAATCTTTTTAGGAAAAGTTCTAGATATATAGATGTTTAAATGAAAAGTCAAAACGATCATTGAGATAAGATGAGTATGGAAAAAATCGGGAATGTATTTTGATATTTTTACAATTCGGTTTGGCTGCATTTATCTTGCAAATTAAGTATATGAGCGGTAATTTTCAATCATGTACACACTTACAATTGTGGGAAAACATTTATAAACATATCATTCACTGAAGCATTTACCAATCAAGTGAAATTAATTACCTTGGTAAAAATATATTTGACCAAAGTCAAAAGTTAAAAGGAAATTGAAAATATGTCCGTGGTCTGCTCGGTTCATGAAGTAAATCAAATTGATATGATTTTACATTCATCCTGGAGATAACAAAGTTATTTGTTATCAACTCAAGAGTATGACTTAAATATGAACATAAGCACCAAATTCTTCCCTAACCAGGCCTCCTGATTGAGGTCTATTCCTCATCGTATTAGCTTCGCCATCCTTCGGCGCTTGGATGCGGTGTTCTTCATCGCGCAATAAATAGATCTTTGAGAGGAGGTTTTGAGGTTAAATCTTAAAGTTTTGTGATGGGGTTGTTTACGTGCCTTCAATCCAGCTAATTATCCCACACTCTGGAACATTCATCTAGCCCCAGTACAGTCAAACGCAGTTTGAAAAACTCAAATTATTCACAAATAGAAAACATTTGTTATATTTAAAAGGTGTGTTTTAAAAAATTGCTTGTGGATACTAATACTTTGTTCACACGTGGATTTGACCGAGGCCATAAATGTTTATTGACACTTCAAATATTCATAACACTGACCTTAGAATTTCATGAAATACTTTGAAACGTGATAAACTGTGTACTTCAATTATCATTCAAGGGAAATAAAGAGTTACCTCCCCTTATGAGTTTTTTCATAAGTAATTTTAACTTCAGCTTCAATTATCTCGAAAAATAGGCCCGTGACATATCTTTTTTCTTTCAAATTATTTCTTTGCAATATGTTTTCTTCTATTCAAAACATATTTGAACTATTTTTCATTTATTTTTATTACTGAACGCGTCTTTTGAAGCTATTTTGTAGCGATTATCATTGAACTTGTATTTTAATATTTGCAGATAAGTTACAAAACTCAAAAAAGGAAATACAAGAAATAATTTTTTTATTACATTATCATCTCATTTATTGTGAAAAAGTAAACTGAACTCTGAATGTTTGTATTTTTTTGTTTTTAAGATTAAATTAGCAAAATTGGTCTTTTCCCAATTTTTTAAAATAAACCCGTCAAAATCATCATTTGTCTTAAAAAAAAGGTCCGTGACATGCATTTTTTATTTTTGAATATTAAAGAATACATATTCAGCTTTCACCTAGCAAATTTACAGCAATGTTTCATTTATTTTGTTCATTGGTACGAACCTCTTTAATAAACAGAAAATAACAAATGCGGTGTGAATTACAGCCTCAATATAACAAAAGTTTCTGACTTTTGGAATGTTTTAGGAAGTTATGTTTTCAAAAAATAATATACATGGATAGGCGTGATGAGATAATTTGATGTAAGAAGCTTAACCTTCTCCCTGCTGGATTGTTTGCAGGTTTTTTCAAAGAGCAAACTGTAAACTTTAAACAATTACGTCATGTGGGCATCCGTCATGTAAAACTTCCCTCACTATATTTATAATGCCATGGTCAACATTCAATTGAATTTCGCTGCGTTACACTCAGTAGCACTTGAGATCAAAATGTATCTGTAATACTGAAGTTTGACTTGCAAACAACTGTTCATATTCTAGTGATTTCAATGCTTCACATTTAGTACATAATGCGAACAAACAAAATTTCTGTACACTATTGACGTTAAAACTTGCAAACCATAGTTCACATTCTAATGGCTATAGACCTTATTCACGCGACGCCATTTTGATAACGAGGTCGAGGCTAGGAAAGCAAACAAAGCTATCGACAAAGCGGCGCAACGTTAATTGTCTACAGCACTGCCTCAGTGCACTAACGATTCCGATGTGATTACACATAAACTAGTCACAATTTAGGTTCCTACAACCTCATTGAAATCAGCCCGAAACTTGTCCCTCGTACCTCCCTGCGTTTCTTGATCTGACCACGGCTCCATATGAGCCGCGTCAGACGGCCTTGACCGCCAGACTGTGCCAGCCAATGAGAATCGAGGCTGGAAAGACTTCGGCAACTGTTGAATTGACATTCAAAACATCACATCTAACCTTTGTATCGCGGGATTCGATCTTTTTCTGAATGGATCCGAGAAAGCCGAGCTGGGATGAACGCAATATTTGCGTTTGATTTGGATTTCTTTTCGTCCAAAAGACGTTTTAAAAAAATTAAAAGTTAAAGTGAAGAAATTTACCAAAATAAAACTACGGCACATTATTGAATAGGTCTACAAAGCATATATATCAAAATTAGGTCGACAATCATTTTGTCAAAGGGTTTCGAGGAATTCATTTCAATTTTTTTTATTTCAAAGTAAGTATTTTTCTGAATGGGGCAGGTAAATAAATCAACTGTAGAAACAGAAACATTGGCAGTTACATTTGATAACTGACATACTGTTATATATTTAGAACTTAGAAGTGTGCAATGGTTGACCATTCACCCGACCCTCTACCCCCGGGGATTATCGATAGTAAAATGGATCACCCCCACGGTGCCCCCTCTCGCTCCTGAACCTTCATTCAAAATTCCTGGATACGCTATTGGTGTGTATCCAAAAAGTAGCAATTATGCTTTCAGTAAGAAAGCTGATCATACAATTCAAAATGATAGATCTCAGTTGCAACAACAGTGATGTTCATTTTGTATGCTATCTATTCAAAACTTTTGCAAAACATTTTTCAGAGCGTCCCTTATTTTCAACTTTCCGCAATCTTTGATGATCAAACAAAACCGATATGTACGCGAACCAGTGATTGGTTAGAATAATTGGAGGTGTAAGGTCACGGTCAAGGCCGTCTGACACGGCCATGGTCATGGTCAGATCAAGTTTCGGGCTGATTTCAATGAGATTGAGGTTCCCAAAGTTAAGGTCAAGAAGCAGTCGATCATAAAATCAAATTATTTCAAGTGTTTAATCTTATTTCAATAAAGAAAATAGATAATTGTGATATCAGCTTACCGTATCCAACCTACAACTGTACTGAATGCTATATTTCAGTCTTATGTAACTGAATCTGAAGATACAATATACATTTCTAAATATAATAATATTTCTGAAGAATTATCAGCAAACTAAACTGACAAATTTAAGTTATTCGATTTCGATCTACACCAGCAAAATTGTTTGAATATAACCAAACATAAAGATTGAAGAAGACCCGTAAACTCCGTAAGGTTCGGATAGTTTTAGTCACCTGACTCCAGAACTGACAGTAAATGTTACGGTGTCACTCCTGGCTTAAACATTTATCATTTTCAAAATCTCGATATTAATATTTGTGTAATACAGTACAAATAATGAGATACTTCTCGAAAAGTGCGAGGCCCTGATACTTTATTAAAATTTTTGTTTGAAAAAATAATGACGCGGGAGAATTAATTTTATTTTACAATCTTCTGAAATCGTGTCATTTTACTTTAATACATTTTACAGGGCTACAGATAAGGGTCGTACACGCGTAATGTACGCCTATAAAATTACAAAGTACGGCCCTAATATAAATTTCATGCGTATCATGTACGCACATACATGCCTGTTTTCGCTCGGACATTCATTTCCATGCGTATCATATTCCTAAATTTATCAAGGATGTTCTGATTCATGAATATAATAATTTCATGTTCAGGTTCATTTGACAAACAATTATCGATTGTTGATACCTTGTAAAATGTACTTTTTAAAATTATGTACAGCTTCGCTAGTTTCCGTCGGTAATACATTGGCGATTTCATTGGTTGATTACAACACTTTACACCTTCATAAATAACATACAAACATGCTCACACTTTGCAAGTACTAAAGTAGTGAGTACACCCCCAAAAGTTTCAGTACACCTCAACTTTATATTCAAGGTGTATGTACACTCACACCTAAAAAGTTATCTGTAGCCCTGATTTTATATTTATATTTATTCTCTCATCAGATATACAATTGTAAGTTCAGCATACAAGACATCATAATCGTCATTCTTAACTAAATCTTTTGGTTGATAATTTTTTTTATCTAGATAAGCAGTTACGATGCGGTATTGCGTTTTCTAAAGTTGCGATGCTTATATATAAAGATTTGCGCCGATGCCCGAGAAACATTTAAATCATTTTTATCAAACCATGAAAGTGCAAATTATATTTATAAGAATTTAAAATATGAGATGTCTGAGATATTCTTTCTTTAAACCGTTAAATCTATCTCCCCAACAAGGTTTTTTTAAGTTTTACAAGCTATCCCTAAATGGTCTTTAAATAAAATCATATAACTTATAAGAATACTTAAAAAGGAACATTTTGGAACAAACAATTTTAGTCTTTCCAATAATTAGTTATAATTCGATGTTCTACAATGATGTTTCCTCGGAAACAAACACAGTCATCTTTTCCAGGGCGATAACATTATTCCCAAGCTGTTAAATAAAATCTGAGTTACATATTACTCCTTAATTTTAAAGTTCCTCAAAAGGATATGATTTTTTGTAATCGGCGGTATGTTTTGTCATGTCACAAAAGGTGGTTTTTTTCTTGTCAGGTATCCAAATGAAATGACTATTTACCTTTAATTTATCAGCTCCTTGACCAACTAATTATGATTGGTTAAATTTGATGTAATTCATTTGGGTTATTCAGTAATAATAATCAATAATGATAATAAAATATTGTTTGAAGTAATAGGAATCATTTTTGGTAGGCCTTAACGCAAAAAACAAAAACAAAAATTCGATCATTCATTTCTATTACTTTGTAAATCGTACAATTGGCTTGTTAAATTTATTCTAAACATATTAGAATTTTTTAACTTAAGATGTGTTAATTTAGTTGATGTGTATGCGTCTCCTGAGCGAAAATGACGAATAAAGGATTACGTACAGTTCTAAAAGCAACCCGCCTTTGGTTTCCCTAAAAGAAGCTAAAAATCGACCTAAAAGAGGAGTTATGTAGAAAACAGATGTAATTAATAGGCAAAAGAGAAGGCTAAGCTGGTAATTTTTAATAATTATGATCTACTAATCAGGATATAGAATGATATATGATATATACGACACATACACAAAGCTCCCACCATCACCATATATATATATCTGTACACACGAATCAAAACATTTTTTCAGCATAATTTAAAGTAAAGTAGAAAAACTGCGCAGACTCTTCATTCACTCCACGATAGCCACTACTGCCGTCAAACCGGCTTGCGTTCCTAGCCTCGCTTTCGTTTCATGGCCGCCGCGTGAATAAGGTCTATTCGTCACATTTCTAGCAATACTGAAAAAGTAACAAGGCCGAGTATACTATCATGGTTTCCTCATGCAAAACATTGTTTATATTTTGGTGAATTAAAAAAATTTCACTCTCTGTACAACATGTTAAATAATTCGAGGTTTGAACTGTCGAATCATGGTTCATATTCGGATGAATTATATAATGCAATGAGCTAGATGCGGGATTCAAAGCACATAATTGATTCTTGACATTTGAGGGATATCAGTATTTAATGAGCATTAAGTAATAATTGATTTTTTCCGTTTATTTATTACAGAGCAGTTTGCATTCTAACAATACACGACATATGCAAAAAATCTAAATTTAGCAAGTTGTCCCTGTTAATCTGTTACCTTTAGATACAAAACATTCATAATATTAAATAAAGACATGGCATGGTGATTTGGACCTGAATCACAATTGAAGTTGATCATTTTCCTTTTAACGACACAACGAGGGACCTATTCAATAAATTGGAATTTGAAACCTATAAATCTTACATAACCAGGAAAGCTGGTGCCAGTAATGTATTAGAGAAAAAAAAGTGTTTAATACTTGAATATCAAAAACTTCTAATGACAGAGAAAAAATATTTTTAAAGTTTATTTTTTGAGGTTGTGAATTATCAAATGTGTTTGAAGTAATTGGAAACTTAATGTTTGTACAAAATCAATATATTTGGAAACAATTAATTGCATTAGGAAGGGACGAAACTGGTTATCTGAAGTCTTTGTCAAGGATGGGAGTCTCAGTTTAACTTCCGAAATTGAGAAACCAAGCACATCACAAAGTGAGACTCATGTCTAAGTACTTTCACCAAAACTCACATATATTCATTTTTCAAAAACCTAGGCAAACGTCACAATGCAGGACAACTAGTTAAATAGCTCATTTTTGGGGTAATCTAGCGGCAGTTGAATGCAGTAGAGGTCACGAGTAGCTTTGGTGTCACTGAAATTCTGACCACAAGATATAACAATGAAGAAATGTAGTCGCAAGCGACGACAAACGGATTCAGCAAGTTAAAAGAACATTCATTAAGTATATAGGGATGTTAGCAATCTTCCCTGAAAGTTTTATGAAAATTGGCCGACGTATTAGGCTACAACAGCATGTTTCATCTTACCATATCTCCTTACCAAACTTTGATTATTGCAAAGAAGTTGATAATGTGAAAAAACTATGCTTTTTATGAATTCGTCATGACTTACTTTTTTGTTTGTACTGTTACTTCGCATCTTTCAAAACAAGTTGCATTTTAAAAAATGCATGGGGTCCGGAAATTTCAAAAAGTAAAAAAAAACGATATGGCAGCGAAAGTATTCTTGCTACGAGTTCGCCATCGTTTACTTTTTGCTTGCAATGTTATTGCCCACCGTTTAAAAAAATGCAAAAAATTCCAATATTAATTTTTCAAACTTTGAGTGGTACTGAGCCTTTAATGCTTAATTTTGTACACAAGAATCGTGGAATAATAATAATAAACACGCCAATAACAATAAGGATTCAGCAAAAATGCTGAATCCTTGAATATAATTAATATACAATTTATTTCATTAAAGTAAGTAAATGTTTCCTTTAAAAAGAGTACCTGGAGTTTTACCAAAAGAATATCGATGACAGTTTCTTTGATGGACAGTTTAGAAGTTGAGGGCATGAAGGATGATGTCTTTGTATAAAGAAGTTTGATATCTATAACATGTTGCCTACATTATCCTACAGTTCAAATGTTTTGCTCTTTTACGTATACTAATTACCTCACAGTTCTCTATATCCTATTTAAAAACCTCTTTTAATTCTGCCTTAAGCGCCAGTGGACATATGAAAGGAGGACTCCTTAAATACTTGTAAGCAATCTTATACTGACCAGCTTATAAAGTCCTTTGGGTGGCCCTGCAAATAATACCTCTTTTTCTATTCATAGCAGTAACATGGTTCCCTTTTCATTTTCCATTAATCATTTTTCTAATTTTGTTTTATTTTTAGCAAACGTTTTCTAAATAATACGTAAAATACACTTTTTCACTTTTTATACAATGATCATACATCTTGAACTGACGTTGACCATCAACAGAAGTGGTCAAGTATTATCGAGTGATTTATACGTCATTCCTGTTTTAAAACCTTCCCATCATGTCTATGATTTCAACGTATCATTTCTGTTCGACATCTGCGTAAAAACAATTAAAAGATTGGAATAGCTGTCAAGCTTTAATGCTTAATGAAATAATCTTGGTATTCATCAAATTTAGTAAAGACATACATAATTAAATGAAGTCATGATTAACAATTTTTAAATTTGTAATAGGCGGTGACTCTGTTAGAATACAGTTTCCAAAACAACTTTCAATGTAATTATATCATTGAAGGCAAGTCATGATTAACAATTTTAACAAAATTCTACATTTTTTGCAAAATTCGTTTAAATTTGGTGTCTTAATCACAAAGTTTTGCATGTCCTGTCCGGTTCATTACTTCTCATCTCATCATCTAATTCGGATCAAAGTTGGTATGAGATGCTGAATATATGAAGGTGTGTCATTATCAACCAATTTCAAAATATTTGTTTACAAAATTTTATTTTCGGGGAAAAAGCTATGATTTCGGTTACGGTTATCACATGAGTATTTCCAATTAAATTTCATAATGTATATTTCATAAACTTTAACAATATGTTTAGGATTTATGTTACTAATATTAAATATTTGTTTGCTCAAAATGTGCAGAAATGAACGTCTTTTACACCGTTAATTTTGGGAATAACTTTTGAGTATTTTTTTACTCTTCCATAGAGCAACGTAATTGATTTCTAGTAAATTTAGCATCATGTTTCGTAGGTCGTTGTTTATTCTTAGATGCTTTTTGAGGGAAACATTTTTTTGAAAATTCCTACACCTATCGCCTTAAATTTCCCAAATAAATATTATATTTTGCCAAATGTATCATAATCATTTTTTGTGAAAACCTGGATCATATGAGCTTGGGGAAATGGATTCACAAAGCTTATGTGTTCATTTCAAAACTGATTTTAAACATTGGCTTAGTAATTTGTAAAAAAAAATTACTGCCTCTTGAATCGAAATGATTATGCATCTCAGTACAATATTTCAAGATTAAAACTGATCGCGTTTCAGATAGATGGATACCTAAAGATCTTTCACACAAATTAGATAAATAGATGATATCAAATGTTATCAAGTAATCTAAAACTATCATCTCGGTTATAAAGCTTCCCCCTGGTGTCTGTGATTTCTACTTCTCAAATTGTTTGATATCTGCTTCAGATCAAGTGTCACAAGTTATTAACATAGCTATCAAACTGTCATCAATAGCACAATAATTAAATCTTCATTTACATTGATGAAACTTTAATCATATTCTAATGCGTAAAGTTAAAACGAAAATTAGTATGAACACTTTTAGATATTTTTAGATTAAGATTGGAATATCATTAACTTTGTATATGAAATTTATATTGACGGTTTCAGATATATTTTGAATGATAAAGGTTAATGATAATGTATTTACATATAAATATTATTATAACTATATATTACTATATTAATATTTTAATAATTTTAGATTAACCTCTGTTAGGTCCAATAGGCTTATCTTGTACAGGAGTTTTGAACAATTAGGCACTGTCAGCCAAGGGCATGCACGATATAGTCTTATGCGAAATTGTGGATAACAAAATGCCAGTTTGTCAAAAGAAATTGATTAAATCATGATAAGGTTTTATTAATAATCTCCACTTCATTGCAATCATTACATTAATAAATCTAAATTATTAAGAAAAATATTGCCAGATATTAGAATGTTACGTCTTAACGATTTTCAATACCAAAAATTTAAAAAATGATATGATTGCCCTATTAGATAAGTGACATGACGACGTGACATTTTTTATTTTACTTATAATATACTACTCAAAAGACGTTAAGGGTTAACCAATTAATTTTTGTTTGACATTTTATAGACACAGGGAACATGTAAATCAAGATAATATATCCACATAGGGGGTACGATTAGCGGAAATACTTCATAACACAGTTAAGAATAAATATCAACAACTATTTAGGTTCACATCCACCTGAAAATAGCAGAAAAAACGTGTTTTATAAACACTTCCGGAAAACAGACGCAAAACGTTTTATTAGCCAATCAGGTGCTAGGGGGGTTGTGACGACATAGACAGGACTCGTTAACGACTGGCTGATCTGTGTCATTGTTTACATTATAGATTCCAGCGGTCGTGAACGTATATATTTTCACTGATTGTACTTATAAAAAAGCCCCTAAGTCACCAAAGCTATTATTATCGATACATCGACATATTCTGTTTGACATTAATTAACTTGTTATTTGTTTGGGTTGTTAATCTCCGATAATGCCGATCGAGTGAACCCAAACTGATATCTGCCGCCATTGTGACTGTTTTTTGTTTGAACACCTAGACAAAACGACCATCCCACTGTGTAGTTGATTGACCATTGTACATGTAGAATATTTGTTACTACTTTGTGCCATTTTAAAGCGTCATCTCAATATCGTAACTCCGTGTTTCTGCTTTGCATGACTGTAACAATGAGATCTCGCTTTTGATGGACTGCCTCTCGGCAACTTCCGGATCTCGTCAGTGGGATACGACGGTTCCGAGCAGCTGTTTTTGGCCTTATTAACCAGTTATTAGTGATAATGAAGATCAAATCTTTGATGTGTTAAGTAAATGTACCTCTTGATTCGCGATTTGCCACCTTCATAAAAACTCAGAGTTACGTACTAATGTATTTTGCATAGTAAGGATACAGATTATTGTTGTTTTGTGTGAGTTAATGGTCACTGTTTGAGATAAAGAGTGTGGTACTAATCTAGAGTGACGTAGGCCAATATTGTCAATAATAACACAATATTTATTGTTGATTGTGATGTAAGTTAAAGCCTGCTTGGAAATGTATTGCAAATATGAAATTCTTTTTCAGTTTTAACTGTTGCAACCAAATAAAAATATTAACTGCTGAAAAGCATATTATTTCCATTTCCTTCAGTAATTTAGTACCGGTATTTTACCAGAGAGAGGTTTTTAGTTACCCAACACTACTTTTTTACACCAGACAATATTGTCATAAAGTTAGTACCTAACAGTCTACATGAAATGCCAACACACCTGTACATTATGGCAATTAAGCAATAAACTTAATGACCTCAGCACCTGGCACATTTCAAATAGGTAATACACAAAGCACTGATTAGTTATCTAAACTTTATCCTCCCACATGATCAACAGCCTTTATTGAAACTTGATGAAGGTAATTAGGTTCGTCAATACACGTGACACATGACAATATATTAACAAATCTGTATACTAAATATCTTATTTCATACTGCAATGTTTATCAATATCAAAGGTTATAAATTATCCACTGTAAGGCTACATAAAATGGTAAATGTTTCTCCGGGGCAGCTTTATGACTTTAATTTTACTTTTTGTTGCTTCTAAAATGACGCTGTAGCAAGAAATTTTAATTTTTCATAAATGTTATAACTAAAACTGTAGTGTCATCATACAAACATAAGTGACGTGCCCACATTTTGGTATGTATCCTTAGTGTAATCAGCACCAAAAAATAATATATACCCAAAAACTAGTAATGTAACAAACTACAAACCTGTCACTGTGTATCATTTACAGATATATATATGCACCTTATTTCATTATAGTCTCCAACATGTTGAAATAACTATTTAGTTCAACCCGATGAATTTTTCAACCCCGTATGCAATCAAATACTAAAAATTCAAACAATTGTTTGGTTTTGAATTAATAATTTCTGCGAATAATCTAAATAGACATAAATTCATACTGCAGATAAAAACTCAACATTCGTCTCAACTCCCCAAAAGTTTCATTATTATTTATCCCACCTACCCCTGAATAGAATTTTGAATTAGCCTATCTTTCAAATTCCTTACCGTCTTTCGTTCCCTCTTCTCAAAGTATTCCGTCCGTTTTCTCATCCGATATGGTTGACTGTCATATCTCGCTGGACAGACGGGTAGCGGGCCTGTTATCATCTTTATCTGTTTATTAACTGTTGGTACTGTATTTTTGACGAGTCTTTTCCTTTGTGGGGCAAGTCCAAAAACCGTTTTGAAATCGTAGGAAAGATCATAACAGTCCTCTGTGAAATGATCGAAGCAGATGACAGACCTGTCAATGGGACTCCACTTCGCTCTTTTCTGACTAACAAACTTTCCTTCGGAAACCGATGCAGTTGAATGTCTCCTGATTTCTTATTAGTACAGTTGGCAGCAATGCAGGAAGAAGGTATGTCTCTTTCGCACTGAAAACGTAGAAGAATGCGACCCATATCTGCATTGATATATACTTGTTTACAAACAAACGCGGAGCGAGTCCTGTGTATGACGTCACATCCGCCGAAGGAGAACTCAGGCCACTCTAGGGACTTTTTTAATTGGGCTTTCCAGGTGGCCAATTTCTACGCACTTTGAACCGTTATATATTTTTAATTAAAGGACGCATCGAAACTCTGTTTGGTGTTTTATTTAGTTGAATGTATTTTCTTTATGAAAAATTGGGATTGAAGTCGGATACAAAACTGGGATTTATTATCTTTAAGCACAAATGTTCAATATGTCTCAATGTTGAGTCTTTTTAAACACAACTATTCTGGGGATCCGATGAAAATTCGCCATTTTCCAACAAAACTGTCTCAAAATCGATAACTTTGGTAATAACGAGTGAAACCACCACATGCTCGTGAGCAGTCGACACAACGACGAGCCATCTGTCGATCAGACGTCGATAAAACATCTGCGGAATGGCCTGCCACTCTGCCTGAAGGAAATGCACCAATTCTTGAAGATTCTCATGTTGCCTATGATTATCTTCGTCTCTCACACGTCTGCCCAACTCATCCCATGCATGCTCAATTGGTGCCAAGTCAGGAGAGTAAGAAGGCCAATCCATTCGTTCAATACTATTTTGGGTGAGAAAATCATTAACAACTCGTGCTGTATGTGGTTCATCTTGAAGAACAGAACCTGCTCCAATTTGACGAAGACGCGGGAAAACGAAAGGCTGACAAATTTCGTCTCTGTACCTGATACCCGTCAAATTTCCTTGGACGACGAAAAAGAGGAGTCCTGTGATGTACCGGAATTCCAGCCCACACCATAAATGTACCACCTCCAAAGCGATGGCGTTGTCTGACGTCAACATCAGCAAATCTTTCTCCTTGCCTCCTATAGACGCATAGTCTGCCATCATTGAACTGTAATGCAAATCGGGACTTATCAGTGAAGAGTACCCATCCCCATTGTCGCCGTCTTCAGTCTCTATGACGTGTGCACCAGTCATGACGTTCTGCCCTATGACGTTGAAGAAGAGATGGTCGAACCGCTTGTCCTCGAGATCAAATGTTGTAGGCTCGTACACGATTTCTTATGTTCTGGTCCAATACACCACTTACATTTCGCATTTCATCTCTCAGACATCTCGCTGTAACAACGCTCTGACGTAAGGCCATTTGAATGACATGCCGTTCTTGACGTTGGGACGTTGATCCTGGCCTACCAGACACTCGGGCTACAACCGATTCACTGTGCCACACTCCTCTGTGTAAAACTCTGTTGAAGCCACGCAATGGCTCTTTCTCTGCCAAGTTCACTCAGATGACGTCTGACCATGTTGAAAGTTCAACTGAGAGTAGCACGGTCATGGAAGGTTTTTTATGCCCAAACTGTTCATGGAAAATGCATAGTGCACGTGCAAGGAAATAATCAACTCCAAAACGTCGTACCCTACTGCGTTTGGGCGATGAAAACAGTTTGGTGGAGCCTTGTTTTGAGCTTTAGTTTATGGTTTCTAAGGAGATTGTCAAAATCAAAAATTTGAAAATGACATATGCCTTGTACACAGGTTTAGTCGTCAGGATATCATGAACCAATTGTGCATATATAATATATGTGCATAGATAATAACCTGGTAGAAAAAAAGTTTGACCCTTCACTTCTTTTGAGTAGTATATATTATTTCACTTAGATACAAAACAAAAGATTTTATTTCAACCAATAAATATCTCACTAGAAAATTTCACCAAACCAAATTTCAAAGATATAATAACGTATCATAACCGCGCGAAAAACAGGATAGGTAAAAAGACAACTTACTCACTAGAATAGAGCATCGTTTCTCTGCAGGAGCCTAAAATTAAGCCTGGGAGTGTGAAATTGACTGACAAAGCTTCAACACTGTGCAATCAGACAACGACTAATTTGGCACACATTAACTGGGTTGTTTGAAACGCTTCCAGTCGATCAATATTCTAAATAAGGAACAGGTCATACTGCTCTACGAAATCTAAAAGAAATAGCTTTACCCAGAGCCAGGAGTTCCCATTCCATTTTTCATTTATTGTCGTATCCATGTTATTTATGAAGTGTGAACTTCTCATTATAAATGTCCTTGAGCTCTCAAGTATAAGTTATTTCTAGTTATTTCAGCAGCCTTTTGTGTTTCCTTTATTCCATGTGCACATTCACATATCCATATCCCCATTGTTGTTATCTGTCATAATTGACAGTTCAATATCAGAGTATCACAAGTGAAGTGAACGAAAACGATAAACCCTTAGAAACTCGGTATAAAGGAAGTGAAAAGGGTTCTTTTCTGGCCAGACAAATTTATATTTTAAATAATTTTGTTTCAATCAACCTGTATTAAAAGATAATGTTTTGTGATCCATACGTGACTTGCTACAATTTTCTTCCAGATATATATACATAGTTTTCTTCCAGCAACTAACCAACTTTGATCAAAATCAAATGATAATGTTGACAAGTTATTAACCGTACAGGACTGGTAAACCTTTGTAATATAGACACCAAATTTTAACAACTGTTGCAACAATTCTTTTAAATATTGCAAGAATTACTAATCATGATTTGCCTTCAAGTAATTTTGAATCTTTATGTAAGATTTGGTTAAAATCAGATAATTACTGAGACATACGGAGGCAGACATGACTCGTAACTGTTTTGTAAATGAGTCTCCGCTTTTTACAAAAAATGTTAATTTAAAACTGTTTATCATGACACAACTTCATGTATTTATGAATGTCACTACCAAATGTGAATCAACATTAAATGATTAGTTTAAAAGTTAGGAGCCGGACAGCAACTGAAACTGTTTTCCAACAGTCCCCATATTTTATCAAAAAACAGAAACTTTTACAAACATATTTCAAAATTCTTAATTATGACACAACTTCATGTAATTATACATGTCAATAAACAGACAGTTTTCTTATTAACTGACCACTTATACCCCATATCCCAATTGTTTGTTTAATATATTTCCAAAACAGTAATTTTGACACATCATTATATATATATATATATATATATATATATATATATATATATATATCAGATTTTTCCTTGACAAATTTGAATTGAAATGGCTAATTAGTTACAAAGATACTAGCCAGACACAGAGTGTAACGACGGACGGACAGTGCCGACTTATTTGTATAGGGAAGAAAAACTAGGAATAGCACTTACTAAAAACATGAATACATGCAAATATTATTTAATCGGTATCCATACACCCTTTCCTTGATAAAAGATATGTTTCAGACTTCATAGAACGGCATGACCTGTGCTTTTTTAGAATATTGATCGACTAAATGTGTTCAAACAACCCAGTTCACATGTGCTAAATTAGAGGTAGTCTGATTACACAATGTTGAAGCTTCCTCGATCAATTTCACACCCTTAGGGATAATTTTAGGCTCCAGTAGATAAACGATGTTCTATTTTTGTCAGCCATTTGTTTTTTCTCTGACCTTTAATTTTTGTTGATGAAATATCTCTGATACTGGAAATTTGTCTAGTCAAAGATTAGAAATTTATCACATTTTATTTGAGAAAATGATATAGGTAACGCTATATAAGGTCTGACTGTATCATTGACGCCATGTAAAAACTGGATGATTTTGTCAGATGAATGTTACCAAATAAGGCGACCGTAAGACCTTCTAATTTGTTTAGAATAAAAACGTTGTACACACATAATAGTTAATATTTGGGTGACATTTTTTATGTTTAGTTTTTTTATAATATGGAAAGTTATGTTACGATGGAAATGATAACGAAATGACGAAGTAAAAATTGTTTCTGTAAATAAATGTATTTATTGGTTTAACAAATCAACATATTTTACTCTGTGATATTTCATCTGTGTAGACAATAGGTCTATGTTATATCCCAAGAGCCAAATGTAGCTCAATGTTTCCTTGCAATCAAAGTATTAAGTTTTGCAACAAAAGATGTTTGATTTTTGATGCCAGGAAGTACACTAGCACTGTTATCCAATAAGGTAAGGTAAGTTGATTTTTGGCTTAAACGGCGCTTGCAAGAGCATTCCACTTGTATTGCTAGGATTATTGCAGGGAGAAAGCCCACACAATTGTATAAATTCATTGAGGTGAATCCTGCGTGAGATCACTTTATTTCTATCAAAAACGTACTACTGCCCGCTTGAGGTTGTTTGTGAACTGGGTTATTACTATTCCTTTATACTATATAAGTGTTGATGTCCACTTAGCACCATTATGATGCTGGTTTGAAGATTATATTCAACGTTCGTTTGTATAACTTTTCAGAGAGTCCATCTGCATTTCAATGATCACAAAGGCGCTTAGGGCAGAATTAAAAGAGGTTTATAGAGAAGAAACATAGAATTGTTGGATCATTATGTAGCATATTAAAGAGCGAAACATCTGAAATGTATGATAATGTAGGCAATGTTATGGATATCAAACTTCTTTATATAAAGATATCATCCTTCATTGCCTGAACTTCTTAAATGTCCATCAAAGAAGTTCTCATCGTTATTCTTTTGCCCGTACCATTTCTGAAGAAAACATTTACTTGATTTTAAAGAGCCACTCCGTGAGTTGTTGGAGTCATATATGCCAAACTTAATGGTGTCATTTGATCGAGAAGTATCGACTGTTACCAAAAAGACGCATTTTAAAGATTGTTGGTTTTTTTACAGCGACAATATGAAGGTAGAACGTCGCAATTATGATCGAAAACCGGACAGGGGCGCGCGTCAAATAGTCAAACGTAATTTTGGAAACTTATCTAAAACAGCCAGGAGGGCAGTTAGGAGTTTATAGTGTTTGTTAGGTTATATAACTAGTATCCTTGTATATTGGACGTGATATCTTCACCTTTGTGCATTTATTAGGCTGTTTTTAGATTTTCTTGGAAACCAGTATTTGCCATATATATATATATATATGTATATATATATGTCTTTTAGACATGTAAAAGTTCAGATGTTTTGATTTTATATCACAACATATGATATTTAGGTTCGTATCAAAGGTAAATATTATGTTATGAAAATCACGGAGTGGTTCTTTAACGAAATAACACATCTATATTTCTTCATTTTCTATATCTATATGAATTTCAGTGAGACCCGAGCTACTTGTGGTCTCTACTGCATTCACAACACCCCAACAAATAAGTAATTACTATCGTGCATTGGGACGTTGGTAAGTTTATTTAAAAATGAATTACACATGAGTATGAGTGCAAGTACTTTAAGTTTATGTAGCGCTTGGTTTCTTGATTTTGGAAGTCAAACTGCGACTCCAATCCTCGGTAAGACTTTTGACAACCGTTTTCAAACCCTTCCTTGTACAGTTAATTGTTTTAAAATATTGTTTTTGTACAAACATCAAGTTTCCAATAACTTCAAACACATTTGATTATTCACAACATCAAAATTAAACACTAGCAAAAGCTTTTCTCTGTAATTTGAGGTTTTGTTCATTCAAGTATTCAACAAAGTTTTTTTTCTGATTCATTACTGGCGCCAAGTTTCCTTCTGCCATACGATCGATAGGTTACAAATTTCAATTCATTGAATAATTCCTTCGTTCTGAAGGATGATGATCAAATCCAGAAGTTATTCAGATCAATATATATATGCCATGTCATTATTTTGTAAGGTGAATGTCTTGTATCCAAAGGTAAAATATTTCTTAAATTACATTTTGCCCTATATCGTATAACATTACAATGCAAAGTGGTCTGTACTAATTGAAGCGGGAAATCCATAATTACTTAATGCTCTTTCAATATTCAAATCATTTAAATGTCAAGAATCAATTACGTCTAGAACTGCAGTCTTTGAATCCTGCATCATGTTCAGGAACTATGAACCATCGTTTGCAAGTTTAAACCACAATAGCACGCTTGGTCTTGTTAGTTTTAATGTTGCATTAAATGCGACGAATTGATAATCACTGGGATGTGAACTATGTTTTTCCAGTTTCAATAGTGTACCGAAATGTTTGGGTTTTTTTATTCTATTTCAATTCATGTTTACAGCTCATATTACACAGGAAGCAATTTACCTATCATAAAGCCAAACATATCTGGAAATAATACAATTATCAGTGAGGGTAGCCATACAGAACTAACGTCGTTGTAAAGTACACTGGACGTGTACAGAAATGTTATTTGTTCTTATGATGTACTAAATGTGAAGCATAGCTCGCAAGTCAAACTTCAATAGTTCACATGAATTTTGTTTGTTCCAAAGTACATCTGAATTTAATCAATGTCTCTTACTGTCTCCCTACCATGGTACTGGCTGAGATATTACAGACTTAATGGTCATAAAGAGGTTTTAAGCATCAGATCATCTTGCCAAGTCTTCACATATAAATCATTTTGAAAACATAACTTCCCCAAACGTTTTCAAATTTCATAAACTTATTATCGTGAGTGTGTATTGCATACGGTTTTCAGTTCATCAAGTATTGATCCTGCAAATGAAAAAAATCCGCAAATTGGGTGAAATTTTTCCAAACATTTATTTTCGCTGCTAATATATAATAATGGTTGTGTAACAGGATACATGATGAAATGCTCGAAAAGATAGAATTTGGACATGCCGAGATTCATTTATGTAGCATTTCCATTAGCATTCTAGCATAGAATATAGTGCACTTCTATAGATTTTACGAATGCTTTTTGAAGACATCTGTGCAAAAAGGACATAAATTTAGAAAATGACTTAAGCCGACAAATAATGGCCGTTAACTCTATTGAGCAACTAAATTCATTTTAATCCATTTTAGTTAAGATCAAAATATTGTAAGCATATCGGTAAACTTTTATTTTTACCATATGGTCAATTATCATGTAAAATGGAAAATGTGTTTTCTAATCCATATGTCTCGAGATAGATACTAATCTATTTACTGCAGAGTATTGTCTATGTTGCAATAATTTTTTCAAAGAATTACAATTAGTTGGAAATTATGTGTTCAGCGGACTCGTGGAATATTAGTTTCAGCACTGTGTGTAAAATTATTCAACGCAGTCGAGAAATAAATAGGAAACCATTCAAAGTAATACAATCCTTCATATATCTCGTGATGAAATGTATCAAACTCTCATCTAATCGAAAGCATATATTTTGATAACAATAGGATGACACGTAAAATTATTTAGATACTTCTAAAGCTAATATATAATGATGAAAAATATATACTTAATTTGTAAAAACGCTTAAACCACCCCAATATTCGATATTGAAGCATTAGGATGATCCTTTCACTAATTATAAGACATTTCAATTTTAAAAATCAGGGTAATCCTCAATTTATGTTTTTCTGAGTACACTCCATATCTGTTTGAGTAACCACTATCAACGATGTTCAGTTACGAGGACACGCTCCAGTTATCTTGGGGCGGGATAGCGCAGTGGTTAGCGCGTTCGGATTCGGAACAAGAGGTCCGTGGTTCGAATCCCGCAAGGGGCTCGGCAACTTTGTCTGCAGTAGAGAACTGTTCTACACGCAGTCAGCTTTGGTTGCAATGCTGCACTGAGGACCACCCATGGTTCGCTAGTTCCAGCCGATGCTCGCATGTTTCACCGCAATGCATAGCCACAATGGTGTGGCGGGCTTTCTCCCTTCAATAATACTAGTACTAGCAGCCGCGATATAAGTGAAATAATCTTGAAAGCGGCGTTAAACCCCAACTCACTCACTCACTCCAGTTATCTTAATTAGTGTTAATAAAAATTAGAGGATTACAAATAGATAGACATTAGTTGAGACACATGTGGTGGCAAAATGATATCAGTGCGTGGGAATCACTCTGTGTAGGTTATGTTCTTGAGCACTATTGCCCTTTAGCCATAACTTGCACTAGTTTTAATAACTAAGTAAATTAAGTCTTACTGCATTTCGGCAATTTCTGTGTCATTTCCTCTGCTAACTGAGATTGAACTTTACCATAATAACTGAAATCCTTTACAGAGTGCTCAATATCAAATTTTGCGCAGTGCTATAAGGCTTAACGAAGCTAGTGGGGAAGTCTTCATCAACTTATGCCTTGTGCAGGAAACTGCGAATTCCACTTTCTTTACTTTGTTCAAACCTTCAATCCAGAAAGAAGTGTGTTGACGGTTATTATGTACATATGAACCACAGACTTTCAAAGCAATTATTCAGGTAACACCATAACAAATGCAAAGCATTTTGTTTGAAACAACCAATGAAGGTTTGTCTCACATCAACAACTTTACTGAGGAGCGAAAATGTGAAGTGCATCTCGCTAAAGTGAGGCAAACGAAATATTATTCAGATATAAGGGCAAATATTTTCTTTTCGTTACGAAGTGAATAACTTTTTAAAATATCATGTTTCACTTGTCTGTAGGTTGTATGTATCTCAAATACTCATATAAAATGTAACATAAGGGAAGAACAGTTGTACTCCTTACATGTGTTTCGTTTGAAAACAAAAAATAAAACTTTATTACTGCATTTGCTTCTACTGATAAACAATAACACATAAAGGTAACCAGTACATGGCTTTTTGAGAGTTAATATGTCAATTGACATAATAAGCAGGCTATGAATTTGTTTAACACATAACAATATTGATACTTGTCGGTAGATTGTGTTATATTTCTATTGTCGGGACAATCATATTGTTATCAATAATTCATATTACGAATTCATCACCATTTCATACCTTCATAGATTACTGAACTGAAAAACAGGACAAACTTTCGAGCATCTTAAATGTTTAATATCAATAGTGTACCGTTTTCAAACATTGCAAGGACATGTTGGACTGTTTCGTTCAACACATCACTTCTCTATATTTGTTTGTGTCCACTAGCTATATTTTGAAATTTACATGGATAGATCAGGCGACATTACGTGGTATGATGTTCAAGAATAGTGGAGTTAGTATCGGCTGTGACCTCCATTACAGTCAATACAAGCATAGACACGTCTTCTCATGGAAAAGGTAAGACGTCGGATGACGTCATTCGGGACACGTTGACACCCTTCGTGTTGTGCCAGCAGTTGCTGTGGGCGACGTCTAAGTCGTCTTCCCAAATGGTCTCATAGATGCTCGATCGGTGATAAGTCAGGGGAGCGTGATGGCCACGATAAAACCTGGATGTTTTGTCGATTAAGGCAGTCCATGGTGATCCTAGCGGTATGTAGTCTTGCGTTGTCCTGTTCATAAGTCATCATCCCCTGCTGCTGCATCTGTATGATATGGACCACCACATGCTGTAAAATTGGATCCCTGTATCTATTGGCTGAAAGGGTCTGACGAATTGTCATCAAATCTGTCTTCTGGTCGGTGCAGATCCCGCCCCAGACCAAAACGCAGCCACCGCCATAGGACATAGGACACATGCTGCAGCCTGTCTCTCTTCTCTACGTCTGTACTCCTACTCTGCCGGCAGCTTGGAACAGATTAAATTGACTTTCGTCGCTGAACATAACTCTTGCCAAAGCATGCCATTGCCAGCGATTCACTCTCTTTGCCCAGCTTAGACAGTTGAGGAGATGTTAATGTCATTCCGCGGAACGGTCGATATGCCCGAATACTGGTAGCTCAAAGAAGTCTTATGACAGTGTTCCTGCTGTTATGGTGCCCTGACGCCGTCGATGACGTTGACGTCATGGTGACGAATCTGTTACGCAGATGTAGTGTGCGCAGTTATCGGTCTTCTGCGGGGAGTTGTCACCCTCGGTCTACCGCTTCTAAGACTGTATGATATCTGCCCAGTCTGGTCAAGGAATTGAAAGAGTCAAATGACCGTTTGTCTGATCTGCAGTGAATGATCGCATTCACCACTTTTAATACTCTCAGCATGGCCAATTCACGCGCAAATGAAAACAAAAACGTTTCCGTCAACCGGTATGTCTCAGTTGCAGTCTAGGCGATATGTTTCTCAAAAAATATCAGAAAACGAAAACCTGAGGGTGTGTGTAATTTCTTTTGTACTTCAGTTTTTAAAGACAGTTTTTATGTTGTACTTTTTCTCTTTTAGGGTAGTTTTTTAAACAAACAATATGGCTTAATTGAATAGATGTAAGAAACCTGCGGGGAAGAATTGTTTGACATTCAATATGCAACAAATTATTTTGAAATTTTTGATATATCATACCGCGAGAGTAGTCACCGTGTACGAATTAGACAATTATTTTGAAAGTGTATTCATATTTCGTCTAACTTTTGTATCTTCACGTTTAACGAGAAGTTTTTTAAAGTATAACTTTTTCTTTATATTACCGTCCATCCGCCGCCATCAGTGATCATGTGCAGGGTTGACGAAGTAGATCCCACTTGGAGTGGTTGGGTCGTAGCTGAGTATCGCGGCACAATCTTTCAATACTGTCCACACATCCCCACCAGAGGTCATGTTACAGTAGACTTTAGCAGGACCTATACCGTCATCGGGGTTAATGATGTATACTCCGTCTGCAGACTCAGGGTCGTTCATAAGAATCTCAGAAAAGTCCCTCTTGTCTGGAGAGAGACGCGGAATTTGAATGACATAATTTATTGATCAAAGGAAAGTTTCAGAAAACATGAAAAAACAAATGAAAGCATTTTAAAAATGACATTTATTATATAAATAGATTATTTAATTTCACAGCAATGTACACTATTTAATTCTATACCAAGTAAAACGTTTCGACTGACTAACACCACAGGGCATGGATCATCATAATCTACAGTTTCACCAAAAAAACAAGTTTGTATTTCTTGTAAAATGTTATCAAATGTTGTATTTATAGTGAGTGTGATACCTATTGACGTCAATATACGCAAAATAACTATTGCAGGTATCGTTGGGCTTGATATGATTCCGTTATTGTAGCATATGTAATTCCTGTTGTTGATGGATTATGTAGGATGGCCTTGGTAGCTTCCAGATTTGTTGGTAAAGAGTTCCCCTTTAATTTAAATTTAGAGAAAAACAGCTTTCAGAACGCCTGAACAGGTAGTTAAAAACACCCCATTGCAAGTGGTTTAAAACATTGGTCGACACTATTTTGACGGGAAAATAAAACAAATGCACAACAAATTATGCAAATTAGGAACTGAAATATGCAAACAAACTATTTACACATCATATTGATTACATGTGTCAAGTTCTGTGAATTTCAAATAACTAAAGACAAAACTTTACGGAAAAACTGATAACACAGGCATTCTTATAGAAATCAGTGACTGAAACATGCACAAGACACGGACTCAAATGGACAGCTTGGCTGTTATTAACCCCTGACACCTGAAGATCATTTTTCATCTAAACAAATTTGGTATTACGAAAATAAGAGATGATCATCTAAATAGTTCCAATTTCTGTCTATACATCTTCAAAGTAATTATTCTTAAACTTTTGATTCCTATACATACCAACTATCAAAGTGTAGTACAAAGATCCCACATCTCCTATGCTAGGCTCTGTTGAGTAGAACTGGACGGTGTGGCCAGTGCACACATCACTTTCTGTGTTGTAGAAGAAGGAGACACACCGCTTGTCCATTGTACAATAGTTGGCACATGATAATGCAGATACACGTCCGGGTTTAGACCAAAGCATAAGATCCAAAATGACAGTATCTTCGAATGCATAGACTAGATGAAACTTATTTGAAAAGCAACTGCAATTGCAGTGTTGAAAATGGCGACGAATTTCAAGAAAATCAAAAGAGTAAGACTGCAATACAGAAACATTTTATACTAACACATGATTTTCATACTGGTTTTAGCGACGTGTACAATTTAGGTTAGATTACTTGTCATTGACTTGGACGAATTGAACCTACCCCATCCTTGACAAGTCTCCACGGAGATTAAACAAACCATATGTGCTGTTAATATTTAACCAATCACTGGCTTTAAGATGTTTGCGGCATTGTACACGAGCCAAACAGAATTTGTTTTACTCCATTAAACTCTTGTCTCCATACATTAACAACTAAATATCAAGCAAATGAACAAAATGCATTAGACCGTCTTTATAGCCACAGCTGAAAACCTTTTCACGTTATGTCTTCCATATATCTTCCACTAAACGGAGTCGTTTACAAAATATCGATGGTTACTTTGCACAAGATCTTTCACATGAAGTAGACGTAGAATGCTGTAATTGGCTAAACTTGAACTTTAAAACATTCAGGCAGCGAACTGCAGCATAAAAAGTACATAAACAAAATTACAAATATACGTCAATGCAAAAATTACACACATTTGGTTCATTCAATATATGTGTATTTGTAGGTTAAGAACATCATTATTTAATGATCTTACATTGATAATTTTCTTAGCATTACTGTTCATTTTGTACATATTTGTGTTCCTATTATGTTATTTATGCATATATATTTTTCTTTATAATTCTAATTCTAAAAAATTAAATTTATCATCAACATCTGTTACAAAGCATGCATTTTCTATCTATAGGAATTTGTCGACATCTACCTGTCTCGATTGGAAACAAATTCTGATAATTTCGGAATTAAGATAACGTTAAAAATTGAGAGAGAGATTTACTATGAGAAGTTGCTTTTGCAGAGTTTTAAATTTTTTAGATCCATGTCTCTTGTAACGTATCTTATAACTTACTTTTAACAACTGAAAAATGTAAGGAATTTTTCCTTTTTATGTACGCATTTTCCAAAGATATGATCTTCAAATATCAATTTATAAATCAAGGAGCAAAGTATTCACAAGTTTCCAGTGTATACGTCAACCCTACCTTTCTGCCTTTTAATATCATTTGCAAGTGGGGATCTACCAAATCCGCGATAGCCCGTATAGTAAGGTGTACATTCAGTGATGTTAAATAGTTTAAGAAAAGGAAGATGGAAAAGTGTTTTCAAACCGTAGTTTTCACATCCATGATGGGATAACCATACAAAGCTTTTCAACTGACAATTAACGAAAGGCTTATTGGATTTTGACTTTTCAACCAGTAACAGATTAGTTTTGGTAAATTCCTATTCCTTTGAAATGTTTTGCCTAGATAAATATAACAATCGAAATTTTCAAAAGAGGTTGTCCCTAATATGGAAAATTTTTGGTATTCCTTTTTAGATCCCCCGAAATGATGATTTTTACTTTGGAAGTATTTAAAAATAAGTATTAAAATAATCACCCTTTGCTAATCATTGGAGTCATATAAGAATAGTATTATCCGCATATAGCAATGCCAAAAGTGTAATTGATTATTCTAAGACGTTGAGAAAATGCTTTTAGTTGTAGACGCAATATGATTCTGCGGCCAGTGCAGCTTCAAGATCGTTAAGAAATATCGAAAACAGAGTTACGACAATTTTTCTCCTTGGCGCACACCTTGTTGTCAAAGGAAGTAAAGTAATTACGGCCGTTACAAAAACATTTAATATTTTGTTACATGTAAAATAGATAACCTTAAATCATTTCCCAAATATATTATTTTGTTGGAGTCTTTGCCAGACAGTATGAAAAGCTTTTTGAAAATCAATAAATGTGCAATATCATTTCTGTTTGCAAAATTTCAGTTATTCCGAAAGGTGAAAGATATATTCTGTTGGCGAATATCTTTTTCTAAAACCGTCTGAGCTTTGGACACGATTTTGTTACATTAAATTGAGAGTTTAGAATAAAAGTGTAAAGTCTTCCAAAACAGCTCAGCATTGTGATTTGTCTGTAATTACAAGGGATTTGGATCGCCTTTTTTCCATAAACTGGTGTGATGATACATGTAAACAGTTAAACAGTTTAACAAAAATATCTAGGAAAACATCAAAAGCCGCTACACTCTTAATACGTTACACTCTGTGGCGTGTCTTCGAGTCATGCTTCGATTATTTTGTCAAAGCTTTCGCCATTCTGATTAGGCGGTAATCCTAAACAGGGTTATAAAATGTGTCATATAACAGACAGATAATAATTTTCAATAATCGAAATTAATGCTTCACTGCATTTAAGGGTTCTTGTTCACGGTGCCACTTCAGGTTGTTCCCTTATTGTCTGCTTAACGAATTATCGTTTTGTTTAAAGGGTACCGATATCTGATTTATCCACACATTTGAAAAGCACCTGCAAAATTACACTATTGCCGTACCTAAAAAATAGGACTCCTAAATACCACAAAACCCAAACAGCAGTAGACCAATTGAAAAAATGTCGAAAAGGATGTTAATGTGTTCGAAACCCGAGCAATTCATGGTAGGTTAGAAGTCTTAAGTAGAACATAAAAATTACTACACAGTACACCTCACTCGAACATAAATGAGGGACCCAAGAAAGGTTGGATTCACAATATCAAAGAATTTTTTGGAATATTGCTCTTTTTTCTTTCAATGTTGGTAATTGACCTGGCATTGCCTCGCGCGATCAGTTTGTTTACACAAAGAGTTAGGAAAATATCGGAGAAACTATTGCGTTTTTGCCAAAGCTGTTACAAGGAGGAAAGGTTTATTTCTCATCTTATATTTTATATCATATATTAGATTCATATTTTACTGTAAATTCACTATGATATATGAGTCATAATTTTGGCTTTTGTAAATCTATCATGTATTGTAAATTCACCATGACATATGTTTGTTCATGTATTCTGGAGCGGTATTAAGATAAGCTATAGCAGCTTGTTTACCAATCCAATTCTTTCAAGAAATAAATGTGTTTAACTCACAAGAAGGAGAATGCTTGATGAATAAATAAATAATCAGCCATGCATTTGATACACATCGTCAAAAAGTATCTTGATTTGAAAAAGATTAAGTACAAGACAAAAAAAACGAATTATGTTCTAAACTAGTAATGTTTTCCATCAATGTTGACAGATAAGCTATCAGTGTTTTCCCTGAACGATCTTCCAGTCCATTAGAGAAAGACAAACGTATACGATTATCACTATCATGTTGATGAGATGACGATATTGATTCCGAATTCTGAGTGGTTTCCAATCAGGTTTTAGTTATTTATTACTGGTGTAAGTTAAAAGGACAAATCAATTTACTGTGGTATAGCAATTATTTAGCGTTGTTTTCGGTCTTTAGGGGAGAACCTTTTATCACAGGGTACAAAGGAAAGATAAGACATCCTGGAGAAATATTCAGGTCATATCATGTTACTAAGAGTTGTAAGTATTAGAACTCCAGAGTCCATGTACTATATTTCACGTTTACCCCTACGGCGCAATGACCTAAACATGCAAGGCATCGAACAAAGGCGGCTCTGTAGTTTTCAATTATTCAAGTTCAAGTTCCTAGCACCATCTTTTTGGCTTTGGTTGATGCTCATGGTAAATTCCCCTATGTTGTTGTTTTTTTTTTGGGGGGGGGGGGGTTTATTACGAAAGAAAATCATTACATTCTCAGAAAGACATGAATAATAAACTAATTTAACTAAATTTTAAAAATCATAAGATCATAGTATTATTTATATGAAGAGAGGATACAGACGAAGTGGAAGCTAGAAATAAAGAGAGAGGGGAAGATAGTTTGTAAGTGGGAAAAAGATATCAAATGATACATTGGTATGGTTTGAGTCAAAATGAAAGGGCCCATTTTTTTATGAATTCAATTTTGTCTTCGGAAATGAATTTTTCAATGTTATAATAATGTTTTATGTGATAAAATAAATGCAAAAATTCCTCTAGGTTGATTTTGGGGCTGATTCGGGTGTAAATGACAATAAAGATTTTTGTTAGACATTACACAACAATTAACGAAATCTCCCTGATGCAAAATGTTCCTATTACTACTAGTGTTGTGCACGTTGTAGGCAATAATGATTTCACTTTGAAACCCTACCTCATGAAACATAACAAGGGAATCCGTCATGGCAGCAATAATCTTCTTGTAATAAGCATGAAAAATTAAAATGGACATTTCCATTCATCTCAAAATAATGAAGTGATGAAACATGAGATAATACTCACAAATGTCTAGTGATTGCTACATTTGACTTATATTTATTATTCCCTTAACCTTACAGAAATTCCTTTTTGGCTTTCTCGAAACTTAAGTTGTTTTACCACGATCCAATACAACTTTCCTTTAATGGTAAAATAACTTTCAACAATTGTTCTATCTTTACACCATTAACACGCCGTTATTTTTTGAACTCTCACGTCTATTTCGACAAAGATTTAAGAACATTTTGATGTACCATATTTTGTTGTACAGGCAAAAACTTACTAGAAAAAGACTAAGACAATATTCAACACATAAATACACTTCAAACAACTATAATTTACTAGTACAATTCGTTTTAGTTAGTAGCATATATAACTGTTTTGCTGGTAAATTGATTGCAGTTACAGGATGATTAGGGTTTTTTTCTTTCCATTCCCAAAATGATAACTTTATTTGTAAATTCCTGTTTAACTGTACAGAGTTTAACATGATTCTATTGCGTTCAATAATCTAAACATAGGTTCACATTCCCAAAAGATATGGCTGAATGTTTCTATTTCCCAACATGAACATACTGGCGATGACATATATCAATTTTATATAAGAATTGTTTTATTTGGATAACACTGTGTATAATTCTGTATGGCAACCATTTCAAAATTCTCGTACATTTATTGGCTTTTATTTTTAAAAATTCCAATCATTTTCTTCAAGATCACTTTGTAGAATGTTTTCCAATTTTCGAGTTCACGAGGCGGATATATAGTTCCTTACTCTCAATTATGGTGTCAATCTGTAAACCATTAAAGGAATGCATAGAAACAAACTATTTCTGTTAGAATTGTTTTATGTTCAGTGATCGGGTATAAGCCATTATGACTCTTTTAACCCATTTATAATTATAAGTTGGAAATTTATTCTTGATAGAAAACGTAGTGGAAATTCTTCATATGTTAACAATCTGCCTTCATCATGAAGCATACCCTTTACAAAAACAAAACCTTTCTCATGCAGTCAAAATACAAAAAGGTACGGTTATCAATTATGACGTTGTCGTTTTTCCATAATTGACGTTGTATATCTTCTTCATTTACGCTTGTCTGACCCCCTGAAAGTATGCCTTTCCAAAAGGAGTTTGATGCAAATGAAATTATTTGAATGTTCGTATGAAGACACTATCCCTTAGCAGTAACGGAATTTTTAACAAAAGCTACATTATATCCGATATGCATTTAACAATGTGTCTTTTAAAAAAACTATAATACATTTTGCTTACATGAACATAAACCCATTCTGAATAACCATGCACCGTAAATAGCAACAGGAGAAAAATGTTTCTAATCATCCTGTTGGCAATTGCCTTTCTAAATTTGAGATCTTTACTCAAGATGATCACCAATTCGGACTTAGAGTTGGGAGATTTATCTAAGACTTCTTAGTTGGTAGTGTTTCCGTGAATATTCTTTGTATATGAAACAAAATGAGCAGACATTTTACTAATGTTACGTGCTATAGCACTGGCAGAATGATGATTAATTTGGAGAATAGAAGTTATGCTTACCAGTTTGGTTCCTGGCTCTTCGCTAGAACATTGCCACCTTGCTATTTATTGTGTTAGGCTCTTATATAAACACCACTGATCGGGAGACTGAACCATTTCCACCAGGTGGTCAAGTGATCCTGTCGTATTACTCGAAAGTAACATGTTTTTAAACTCCAAATGAATCTATTTAACTAAATCTGCATTTTATAACATTATTTGTATTTTCGAATTTTCTGATACATGTATTCTTTTTTTTATTCAAAACAAGACATATTTTGAAAAAATACAAAGTCTGAAAAGGACTTCCTGATGACCCAATTGAAACATAAGTTACGTTACGATCTTTATGTTGATGTGACTTCTTTGAGGAAAATATACACCACAGCCGATTTTTCTTACTACATATACTACATAGAGGTGTTGATTCACTCATAGTAGGTTCTTTCGGTACAGAACTAAGGTGTCTTTTGTGAAACCACGTGGCGAATCAAGGTAAAGTTACACATTAGAAGGAAACATTAATCTACACAGGTTTCAGCTTCATCTCAACCCACTTCAAAGAGACTGTAGGTCCGTGCCAACTATACCAGGTAATCCCATCTCCATACTCTGTCTCGCCATATACACCGTTCAGGTTCGAATCCGTGCAGTAGCCAAACCACCAAGCACTTCGATGGTTTTCTGCGCAATTTCCTCCACTCCAGGTATCGTGGTCTTGGAGTCTAGTAGTGAACATCTTGCCGTTGTGAAAGGCGAGAGAATCCCCTGCAAATTAAACATCCTGCTGTTTTAGCGTATTTGTATTTACTAATTTCCCACAATTTTGTGATAGCTTTCAAGGCAAATGTCTCGTGTCGCTTAATGTCAACAGTCAATGAATGACTTTGCATCGGCAAATAGGGGCAGTACATAGACGACAGGCGCGTTAATGTCTGTATAATTTGCTTCGGTTGGAAAAAGTCTATACTTTACATAGCCATGAATAACCTGCCGTCTTCTATACGAGGCATTTGCTGTGAGTGATATCAGATGATTGGGATACAAATTAATTCAAATACTGATTTCCATATGTGAAACTGTTCATCAAGCAAACATGGGAAAACAAGGTTTGTTCCTAGACAGCTCTCTATGACAAAGACTGAGGTCTTTACAGGTACAAGGTATGGTGATAAACCACATGATGATGACCTCTGGATATTCATCGATATTTTCATAACTTATATTGACATCATTTTTAGTCTTTGCATTTATTATTTACCTTTTAACTTTAAACATTTTAATAATAGATGTATTCCCTATTTTAGAACTATTAGTAAACCCTTCTCTCTTTAAAAAGGATTTATATTTTACCTCTGTCCCCATTGAATCCTGTTGCAGTGAGACGGTAGTTATTTGCTTCGTTTTCCACGTGGAATGTGGAGTACGTCGCGTATCCTGATTGGTCCTGCTGGTCCTTCATGTCGATTCTCAGTTGATAAGAACCCTGGGATGTCAATCGGTTGATGTCATCATTTCCTATATAAGAAAAATGAAAAAATCAAAATAACTAGATCAAGTTTAATTTATTGAAATGTATACACGTCTTACATCAACAGCATAATGTGTCATAACCACGATAATGATAACAATACTACTAATAATAATGATAATGATGATTATGATAAAATAATAATAATTTGGACTGCCATGGCTGTGCTTTGGTCTAAGACGTCCACTTGACCTACGTATCAAGTTTGAGTTTCTTTTGATATTAGTAGTACTTTTTCGTGAACTTTTACATCATTAAAATGGCATGAAAATTCTTGTGTTGACCTCCGCAATGGGTTTTGAGAAGGACCAACTGTATCATTCCATATGTTCACAATAAAGCGATACCCACTTTATGATGTGCTTGAATTAACGCATTCGTAGATGTGAAGAATGTTTGGATCACTTATGAAATAAAGGAGTAATGATCAATTAAACTGTTATTTAGAAGGTGAAATTTGTATGCTATTTAACTTACACAATTGTATACTTTTTAATGATGCAGGCAAGTATAACATATGTTTCGGTTGATGAGTCAATATCGGCTCACCTCAATGTCTATTATATTTCTTAAAACACATAAAAGATTCATGATTGAAATAACAGCTCACCAAGCCAGAATTCAGCATCAACTTTTCCAAACCCAGCCTTGTAATCAGCCCAGTGCTTGTAGAAGTCAAGACTGCCATCCTGCCGTCTCTGAAATACCTGTTCGTAGAACAATGAGTGAGCAGGATTTGCCATGCTGTCAGCAATACATCGGCTATACAACGTGGGCATGCTATCATCCAAAGGAGAGTAGACGTATCAGTAAAAGGAGAGAAAGAGAATGAAGGGAAGAAGGTTGTAATGAGAGTAAGAAAGCAGAATTATGAATGACCCTAGTTTCGTCTGCAGTCTACTCTTTCACCTATCGAGCTTGGTCGATCCTCTCAGAACTTTATTGATATCGCTGACGTAGTTCTTAGGGTCATGTAGATAGACAAATCTCCACATCGCGTTAAGTAACATGAAGTCAATAATTTCATAGAATGGAGTATTGATACATCCCTGAAGACATCATCGTTGATGTCATTATTAAGATAAGCTATCTGACGACAGTTTTCTCACATAAACAACCCTTCCGATCAGTTACGTTATAAATAAACATTCGCACGCAGGTAATCATCCTCGAAAGTTATCTAACAAATTTGTAAGTATTCGGGATATAAAGCAGTCTGATTTAAATTGGCCATGATAAGAGGAATAAAAGTTTCAAAATATTCCCTTTATCAAGATTCGTACTCTTTCTGTCTATGGCTTTCCTCTTCACTGGGTCTGACTGTAGGCACACGAAGCGCACACTCTGTAGTAAACCAAGCTATCCAATCAAAATGACTCCGGCAAAAGTTTTCAGTATCAGTAGCTAGAGGCAAAGCCATAGCATATTGTCATAACACAGGCGTATCCAAATTCTGTTGCTAAACAAGACGAATGTGCAAAGTGCATATTCGATTAAACTTTAACTCTCCGAAAGCATACGGTTATATCTGAGGCGTTCTGAATGATTGCACAACTAACTTCTACTTCTCTAGACCGTGAACCACATGAATTATGACAGAGGTTATAAAATATGACGGAGCTACCTCTGAGAGAATGCATTAGGCCCAAAATCTGTATTAACATTGGAAAGATTATTAAACCGTGCAATACTCACAAACTAGTAATCGTATATCTCAGATTTGTCTGTATCATTGCCCTATACAATATTGTCATGATCAATAGGAGGCAATATCTTTTGTCTATATTCTTAAGATAAATTTTGATAATATTCCACCAAGAACCATTTGCTACCATGTTCCGAATAAGCAACATTTTCAAGTACCATCAACGTACATTGTCTTGCGTACCTCAAGGATCATCTTATTACGACATTTTTAAACCTTTCTAATTATATACACTGGAGTAACGAGCGTTCATTCCAAAAGCTTAAAGGCGTCCTTTCCGGGAGGAAAAAGGCACCATTCCAAACTTTCCATAGAAGGAAAGAGGCATCCTTCCACTCCTTTCCAAAGGCTTAAAGAACGCCCTTTCCAAAGCCTCTTTGGGGAAAACACACGGCAAGGTGACCTTTCCACAGCCTTTCAAATTAATTAGCACCCTACCTATCTGACAAAGAGTTATGTCCCTTTATTCTGTTAATCAAAGTCGCCATGTTATGAATATCTTTAGAAGTTTTTTATTAAGTTAGCCTATAGTTATTTTTACATTTAACATTTTGAAAACATTTATTTTGTTTGAAACATTGATTTTGTAAGACATGAAATTTAATCTGACCCATGTAAAATAATTAAAAACGTTTCTCATTACAATTTTTGATCAAATGTAGACTTTGATTTCAAAATGATAAATCAAATCCTGCATAATTGTTTTATTGCAGAAATCGTATAAATCATTTTACTATTTCAAGATTGAATTAATCACGAAATGAATGAATGATTTAGAGTTTGGAAATTGCATCATTTAGAATAAAAAGAGATTTAGAAAATTGGATGCATTTCCATCATGAAAATGTTAAGACAAATTTTTTTGCAATGATTATCATTTGTTCGTAATAAGTTTGTTTTATTTCAAAGGTAAATGGCGACCTTTATCGAAAGTGAAGTTTGAAAGATTATCAATGACAAACTACATACCCATTTCAAGCGTCAGAAAAAGTAATCCATGAATTATTTGCAACTTGATCGACTTCCTGAATAATCCTATTGAATTTGGGTACGTTTCCAAATTATCTACTTTTTTCAAGTGAGTGTAAGCATCGATAGAATAGCAGAAGATTTTATTCTTATTTGTTGAATTTATATTCTACAAGTTTATTGGTTTATAATGGTTGGCGTTGTAAAGATATACTAATTAGCTGTGTAATGCCAAGAGTTATGTCATTATATAATGCTATCCTGAAATGATAATTTATGAGACATATATATCTTTTCAAAATATATATCGAACAATCATAAACATGCATGAATGTAGTCATACATTAAAGAACACATATTCGTCTCATAAATTATCATTTCAGGATAGCATTATTCTAAGGCAACAGCAAGTTCGCCGATCTGTTCACTGTTGTCTGGAAATGACACTCGCTAGGAAGAAGCGTCTGACAGGATGGCTTTCATTGCTATTTAGCGGTCTATGATATAGTATTCCTGCTATGCCAGTGCCTGGACTGCATACGGTTATATCTGAGGCGTTCTGAATGATTGCACAACTAACTTCTACTTCTCTAGACCGTGAACCACATGAATTATGACAGAGGTTATAAAATATGACGGAGCTACCTCTGAGAGAATGCATTAGGCCCAAAATCTGTATTAACATTGGAAAGATTATTAAACCGTGCAATACTCACAAACTAGTAATCGTATATCTCAGATTTGTCTGTATCATTGCCCTATACAATATTGTCATGATCAATAGGAGGCAATATCTTTTGTCTATATTCTTAAGATAAATTTTGATAATATTCCACCAAGAACCATTTGCTACCATGTTCCGAATAAGCAACATTTTCAAGTACCATCAACGTACATTGTCTTGCGTACCTCAAGGATCATCTTATTACGACATTTTTAAACCTTTCTAATTATATACACTGGAGTAACGAGCGTTCATTCCAAAAGCTTAAAGGCGTCCTTTCCGGGAGGAAAAAGGCACCATTCCAAACTTTCCATAGAAGGAAAGAGGCATCCTTCCACTCCTTTCCAAAGGCTTAAAGAACGCCCTTTCCAAAGCCTCTTTGGGGAAAACACACGGCAAGGTGACCTTTCCACAGCCTTTCAAATTAATTAGCACCCTACCTATCTGACAAAGAGTTATGTCCCTTTATTCTGTTAATCAAAGTCGCCATGTTATGAATATCTTTAGAAGTTTTTTATTAAGTTAGCCTATAGTTATTTTTACATTTAACATTTTGAAAACATTTATTTTGTTTGAAACATTGATTTTGTAAGACATGAAATTTAATCTGACCCATGTAAAATAATTAAAAACGTTTCTCATTACAATTTTTGATCAAATGTAGACTTTGATTTCAAAATGATAAATCAAATCCTGCATAATTGTTTTATTGCAGAAATCGTATAAATCATTTTACTATTTCAAGATTGAATTAATCACGAAATGAATGAATGATTTAGAGTTTGGAAATTGCATCATTTAGAATAAAAAGAGATTTAGAAAATTGGATGCATTTCCATCATGAAAATGTTAAGACAAATTTTTTTGCAATGATTATCATTTGTTCGTAATAAGTTTGTTTTATTTCAAAGGTAAATGGCGACCTTTATCGAAAGTGAAGTTTGAAAGATTATCAATGACAAACTACATACCCATTTCAAGCGTCAGAAAAAGTAATCCATGAATTATTTGCAACTTGATCGACTTCCTGAATAATCCTATTGAATTTGGGTACGTTTCCAAATTATCTACTTTTTTCAAGTGAGTGTAAGCATCGATAGAATAGCAGAAGATTTTATTCTTATTTGTTGAATTTATATTCTACAAGTTTATTGGTTTATAATGGTTGGCGTTGTAAAGATATACTAATTAGCTGTGTAATGCCAAGAGTTATGTCATTATATAATGCTATCCTGAAATGATAATTTATGAGACATATATATCTTTTCAAAATATATATCGAACAATCATAAACATGCATGAATGTAGTCATACATTAAAGAACACATATTCGTCTCATAAATTATCATTTCAGGATAGCATTATTCTAAGGCAACAGCAAGTTCGCCGATCTGTTCACTGTTCTCTGGAAATGACACTCGCTAGGAAGAAGCGTCTGACAGGATGGCTTTCATTGCTATTTAGCGGTCTATGATATAGTATTCCTGCTATGCCAGTGCCTGGACTAACGGATTTTGAATTGAGTTTCTAAAATATAGATTTAGCCAATGATCGAGTTTACAATTTATGATGAAAATGTTAGTCAATTCATTATTACATTAACATAGTTTATTTCGGAGGTCACGTTTTAATAATATAAAACCCAGGAACCATATACTTGAACCTAAACTCAAATGTCCACAAAAGCATTTTATAGAAAGCTCACCCGGCTCATACATAGCTTAAAATATAGTTTGAAAACAATACATTCCTGTGGATAGATTTGATCATACATCAAACGGTATAAGAGTGTTATGTTTTCTGATAATTCCTATATTGTATAAATTCATTTTTAATTAAATGAAATAAGGAAATAATCTAAATTTCTGAGTCAAGATTGGAAACACTGCGTAATGTAAAATTATCAAATTATCAATAATATCAAATCTATGTTGTAAAAGAAAACTGTTCTTACGTTCTGTATCCAGCTTGTTAAATTTTGTATTGGAACGGCGTTAAAATAGGCCAAATGACTTGTTCGCCAATCCAAATTTCGTACGAAATAAAAAGATGTTTATCAAACAATCTCATACATAATTCAATAATACGGCTTACCTTTTCATTAAGGTCTTGCTAAGTAACTACACGGGTATCTCTGTCAACTAGGAGAGAAGATGTTGCATAATTTTACTTTATGGTAATTAACAGTTCGTTTCCTAGTCTAGCCGACATCAAGGATATCTCTCTGATCTCGACATGACAATAAACTTGTTGGGCGCATGTGAGGCGCAGGGGGAGTCAGCAAAAGAAGTGACGCTAAACAGACTTGTAAGACAACAAATATTCAAAATATCAAAATCAGAAGTGAATCAATTTATAGAGTATATTTTTCCCAAAAAGTGTGTCAATGGTTTCATAAAAAATTAATAATATATATATATATAGACTTTATGTCATACATTCTTCAGGAACTGTTGTTAGAGATATGCTTACGATCATAAAATTATTCTCGAATATTAAAAAGGTTGGTTATTTCAATGAATGTGTTGATTTAACTAGAAGATTTCATGCATTTGGTCATCCCTATGACACTTTTTGAAAATAGATATGCCTGTTAAAGTTATTAGCACGTGGACTGAATTTAACAATCAACTATTCTCAACTAAAGACAAGTTTTGATAACCAAGCCATATTGCTTTTAAATCAAATCCTTTAGTATAGAAAAACAACATTTTGCTCAAATCACTACAAAATATGAAATAATGAAGATAGTCTTCATAATTATGGCCACAAGAACAAGCTGATGTTGGAGATATAAAACGTTCATTTTATATTTATTTAGGTAGCTGCATTCAAGTCGAAGACGGCATGGCACATTCTGATTTTTATGCAAGTCAAGGTGGCTGTAGATATATGTATCATCATTCATAATCTATATTAGAATCTTTGTGATCTATATTTGGCAGGAATTGATTTAACCAACCTACATATGTACTTTGTACAAAACATAACTTTGATTTAAACAGTATTTTATTTCCATAAACCATATAATACACAACATTCAGAATATATATATATATATATATATATATATATATATATATATATATATATATATATATATAAGAAAGAGTAAACATCGGATGGTTCTGACTGGATCAATCTTCTTTAATACGATACGATGAATTCATTTCGACCAGTGTATCGGTCTTTTCAAGTATGTTTGACAAATAAAGTATACACATATTTATAGAAGGAACAAGACAATAAATTCATACATTCATATATGTGAATGGGTAATTGGTTAATCAGTCATTCGTTGCCAATCACGTAATAATAGCCTCAGGCACCCCTAATTGGGTGTGACTCGAACACAATGGGGTTGTTCAGGGTTGGTGATTCTGCAATGTTGCATTAATCACTGATGGGACCGAGAAGTGCAATTAAACACTCATAATCCAATATATCACAATAGTAATCGCTTCCTTATGTGAGCTAACAGTTCAATGATGGAGAAAACTTGTTGATAAAAAATGTCTCTTTTGTTTCAAGAGTAATGGTTGTATTTTCTGACTTTGTATAAACTTTGTAGAAAGGAAAGATAGCAAAATTTCCATTATTGCAATTCGCAATGTGTTTGCTTATCTTCAGATGGCGGAGGTTAGGGTCATTAATTTGTTGTTTGTGAACCCGGACTCGTGCTTGTAGATTACTAGTTTGCCCTATGTATGTTAGTTTGCATTTTGGGCAGAGAATTGCATAAATTACATTTTTTGATCTGCAATTCATTGTGTGCTTAACTTGAAAGGATTCCCCTTTCTCAAATTTGAAGTTTTTGCCTTCCATAATGATAGGGCAGGTACCGCATCTTTTATCCTGGCATTTAGTAACTTCAGCTTCAGTGTTATGATTATTGAATTTTGCTCTAGTCAGTAACCTTTTCAAGTTATTTGGTTGCCTTTTGCTTTTAATTATGGTATGTTTTTCAAGCATATCTTTTAGCTTTTTATCTTGGGTTAAGAGACTTAAGTTATTCTGAATTATAGGGAACATATTTGGATTGTTTGGATTGTGGGTACTAACAAATGTTATAGTACGTTTTTGTTCTAATTTTTCTTTTGGTTTTCGCAATTCCAATATGGTGTGGTTGGTTGCCTTTTCAATACCTTTGTCAATCATATTTTTGGGGAAGGCCCGTTTTTGCAGAGCATCTTTTAATTCTTCTAACCTTTTTTGCCGTAACCTCTCATCCTTAATTATGGTGCATATGCGCCGTGCTAAGCAATAAGGTAGATTTGTTTTGACATGCCTTTCATGTGAACTCTTGAAATGAAGATAAAGCTGTGAGTCAGTGGGTTTATGGTAAATATCAGTCAATAGTTTAGTCCCTTCCTTTATGATTAGGATATCTAAAAAAGGGAGCTCGTTATGGTTTGTTTCAAATGTGAATTTTATGTTTGGATGCATGTCCTGCAGTATATTGAAGATGTCTAGAATGTCTCCCTTAGATGTTTGCCATAATAAAAAACAGTCATCTAGGTATCGTTTCCATTTGGATATGAAATCTGTTGTGAATTCATCCCCATATATGTCTTTTAGTTGTAGATACAATTTTTCCTCTAGGTAGCCTAAAACTAAATTTGCATAAACAGGTGCGAATTTTGTTCCCATTGCTGTGCCTAAAATTTGTAAAAAAGGGATATCATTAAACTGGAAGGAGTTGTTTTCCAAGATAAATTTAGTTGATTCAATGATAAATACTTTATCAAATCTACCGTTAAGATTTTCAGGGTGTTTATCAATCCAGTATTCGAGTGCTTCTATACCTAGATCATGAGGGATATTGCTGTAAAGGGATGTAACATCAAAGCTTACCAACTGTGTATCATCCGGCGTATGATCCGGAATATAATTGAGAAAGTCCAAATCGTCTCGAACATAACTTTTGATATTTTGTAGGAAGGGCTGGAGAATGATATCAATGAAATTGCTTAACCTGTGTGTCGGACAGGCTGGTCCAGCTACTATGGGTCGAAACTTTAAATCAACAGGTCTGAGGATTTGAACATATTCTGAGTTTTGAAGTTGAATTTGTGTTTTTATAATTTCAGACTTGTGGATTTTAGGAAGACCATAGAAATTACTTGTTTTGAACTCAAAGTTTAAAATGTAATCCATTTCTTCTTTTGTGAGATTGCCATCATGTTTGTTAATTAATTTGTTGAGATTTGAAATAATTTTCAGATCGATGTTCTTAGGAAGTGTTTTATAAGAAGTTGGATCCTTTAATAATTCCATTATTTTGGACTCGTAATAGTCATAGTCCATGATGACTACAGCCCCTCCTTTGTCTGCTTCTTTTATAATGATATTGCTATTGTTTCTCAGTTCTTCTATTGCTTTTCTTTCTCTCGTGTTAATGTTATATTTAATGTTTTCTGTTTTACTAAGGGGCTGATTAGTTATGATGTCTAGGAAATTTTCTAAATGCTTGTTTTTACTTTTAGGAGGAATGGTTTTTGACTTATTTTTACAGAGAGATTCCCTTTCGTTGTTATCATCGACTGCACTATCATCATTATTCTCTTTATGGAAGTGATCGGCAAATCTCATTTTTCTACAAAAGCTTTTTACATCATTTTCCAAATCATGTGGATTAGGTTTCGGTGTTGGTGTGAATTTTAAACCCAATTTGAGAACTGTTATTTGAGTTTCAGTTAGCTCACATGAAGAAAGATTGATTACCTTTGACTTTGGTTGGTTTAGGTTGTTGGTGTCTC